>JBBCBC010000009.1:15006323-15703823 GCA_037126765.1 Stenogyne calaminthoides | reverse complement strand
ATTATTATTATTATTGTTATTATTATTATTATTGTTATTATTGTTATTATTATTATTATTATTGTTATTATTATTATTATTATTATTATTATTTTAGGAGAGAGCTCATTCACTAAGCCTAAATTTGATAGATATATCGAAAAACTTAGTAGAGATATCCTAACCTTTGCGTTTGTTCTTATTATAAAGGATATCTCACCCTAGTTGGAAACCAACCCAAACCCAAGCTCTTTCATAAGGTAGTTTGAGTATGTGTTATTTGTTGGTGAGTTAGAGTTGTAAAAAGTGAGTAAGCTGCAGGTTAGTCAGCCAGAAAACTCTAGAGGAGAAGTTAGTAAGCTACTTGTGGTAGTCTGAAAGCTTGTGTGTGTTGAGTTAGTAAGTTGCAGTGAGTCAGCCAAAAACTCAAGGTAGAAAAGTGAGTAAGCTGCAGTGAGTCAGCCTGAAAGCTTTAGGAGAAGTGTGTTAAGGAATTTCTCTGAAGATCAGAGAGAGTGGATGTAGGAGCTTGAGTCTCTGAACCACTATAAGTGTTGTGTTGTTTGCTTTCTGTACTGCATACTATCTGTTGCATGTTTTTCACTGAAAGCATAATTTACTGATATTCAGTTGGAAACAATCCACTGAACTTGCATCAAATTGTTCACAGCCTTAACCACTATTTTACTAAGGAAGAGATTTTCAACAAGTTAAAACGAGTATAAACTTAGGGCCAACCATTCCGCACTCTTGATTAGCTAGAACAGAAAGTTACCAAACTGAACTAACTCTACTGAGTATTCAGTAAGATAATTATCTTATCCAAGCTTCTCATGATCTCTGATAAAACTCAGGATCAGTTGGGCTAATCTGAAGCTTCTGAAAGCTGCTCAGGATCATTGTCTCAGTAAACTTTGACTTTGGGCGATTTGTGCTTCTCAGGGAAAAATTCTCAGGACATCCTGACCCATCTGATCTCAGTAAGAAAAAGTCTTAAAAATCATTGAACATGTGTATTCCCCCCCATACACGTGTGAGACTCGTTTGCACCGGGACCAACAGTGTCCTAAGTAATCCTATTTCCCGTCACTGTTACACTAACCCATTATGAGTAATATATTTTGCCTAATTTTATTTTTAATATTTTGTTTAATTCATGATTTCTTTTTTGGTAGTGAGAGTGCAAGTTTATAATGTCTATTAGTCATGGCTGATCTTCCACCTTCGTACAAAACTTTGAATAACTGGTGCTTATTGCTGGAAATTGGTTGTGAATTGGGTGTTGGCCCAAAGTTGACCAATTTTTCAAGATGATGATTCATTTGTGGAAAATGAAAACAAATTGCAAATTCGTATTCTACGCTTCGAGTAGATTAATTTGATGTATTTATTTGCTCAAAACCAGTTTCGAGTGAATGAAATATTAATACATTAAGTTGGCAATTTGTTGTGGAAAAGTTGAAGATAAAATATTGGGGAGAATAGAAATCTCATGTATCCCACATCGGAAAATGGAAGAGGAATTTACTTCCTTATTAATAGACTTGTGGTGTGTAAAGTAAATTTGACGAAAGTCTTCATGGTGGTGCTACGGTTAGCTCGAAAAGCTAACCCAAAAGAGTCTATTGACCGCACGGGCACGCGCACGTCGCAATTGTCGCATTGGGCGCTTTAGAGGCGCACTTTGTGTTGGGGAATGAGTTTCACAGATCTATTCGGGGTGAATATTTAAATACAAATTTAATTCATTAATTATTACTAGCATGAATTAATCCTATATTAATTCAAATAATAATTGCAACAACATATCATGCATATATAAAACCACGTAAAACCTACGCATGCGGAATCTACGGGTTTGCGTGAATGTACATCTCGGGATGGCAGTGGCTTTGGTCGGACGGACTAACCAAAAGGACTTCCCAAGTATTCCCTTAGCCCTTGCTCGACAATCCGGTGGAAGGATACTCGCGAACAATTAACAAAAGGTAAAAATAAACTTTGTTGCACCACTTATGTGGATTTGCTAATATTTCCAGCACATGGAATTGTACTTGGGAATGAACTAATCATCCCCTATTTATAGGAGAGGAGGGGTCGAAAATTTTAGTGATATTTCAATGTGGGAAAAGACTTTTCTTGGTCACCAAGAAATCTTGAATATATCCCTTATATTCTTTTTCCCATAATTAAAATATTCCACAAAAAAAACCCACCTCCACAATATATGGATGATTTTCGAAAATTAAATGTTACAAGAATCCAAGATTTGGATCTTATTGAATTTATGAGATATTCTTGTATTTCAAGAAATACATATCTTCCATAATGTCTTTTCAAGAAAATCAAGAAAATCTTTCTTGCCCACTATATTTTCAAAATTTCAAAATTTACTATATAGATAACCAAGTGGGAGATTTCTTGAATTTAATGAGATAATCTTGTATTCCAAGAATACATATCTTCATTCCATAACAAAATTCAAAGAAAATCTTTCTCCCTCTTTTATCCATAATTTTCGAAAATTTAGAGGAAATATAAGCAACAATATTTATTTTATTTTAATCACCTTTTCAGTTATTGAACTATATGTTGGGCTACTCAGGGGGCCTTTAGGAGAATTAAGATTGGACCTTCTAATGGATCTTGAATATCTAATATTGAGCCACAATATAATTCAAGCCCATAAATATTAATTAATCCCGCTACATAATTAATATTGCACTATCCATCTTAACCCATATTACGATCAATATGGCTCCGGTCATTATTTCCCGTGTTTAAGATTATCTAGCCCATTAATTAATTCAAGCCCTTTGAAATAGCTTTCCGTTAATTAATATCTTTTTTGTTGGTCGAGAACGGTTCAACATTATTATCCATCTGGGAAACTAATTCCACTTGCAAGATTTGGTATGATAAAACTTATGAACCTCCCAAGGGGCAAATCAAGCAAGCGTGCTTGCTACGATTCTTCAGATTAAATCTTAGCAATCACATGTGACCAATAATATTGCCCAAGATAAAAAGTATTGAATCTCTCGATTCGCTACCCATGATAAGTCAAAGCAATAGTTACCAATCCCACGTGATCCTATTTAAGGGGACGAAGGTTAAGAAACAATGAACCATTGAGGTCTAATTCTTCCTTGTTCGGTTATGAAGAATTTATCCTCCTCAGAGGTCCTATTCAACAAGATCGGTCATGCACTAGTGTAATCTCTTGGTCAAGACAAACCAATCTCGAGCCTTACACCTCAACCTTTCGCGATGGTTGTTCATTTCCATCTAGGTCGTGAATGGCGTACTTTTTTTAGTTACAAGGGATCATTAATTTAATCTTTCGTGATGGGTATCACTAAATTAACTACTGATGTAGTAACACGACGAATTATTGAACAGTTATGCAATAAATATATATAACATTCAATTATATTTAAAGCATCGATGATAAACAATTTATTTCAAATAAATAAGTCTCGAAAATTGATTTTCGATTATACAAAGTAAAAAGCATACTTTTCAGATAATCCCAACAATCTCCCACTTATACTCAAAGTCTGCTTTTAAGTATACTACAACATGTCTCGAGTAGTCCGTGACATCTAATGTCACCTACACGAACCTAATAATTTCTCCCACTTATACTCAAAGCAGATTGGCAATGGTCTTGACACCCATTCCACTCACATGTCTCTCGAATGTATTCAGAGGCAGACGCTTTGTGAATGGATCTGCTAGGCTGTCCTCAGACTCTATCTTTGCCACATCTATATCTCCTCTCTTAACGATTTCTCGTATAAGATGTCTTTCCTTTAATGTGTTTGTTTGACTCGTGGACTCTTGGTTCTCTTGAATTTGCAACTGCCCCTAGCAGATATTGCTAGACAAATTCAGAACACCATCCAAGTCCACTAAGAAGATCTAGAGCCCAATCGGTTCTTTCACTGCTTCACAAGCAGCTACTTACCCGAGTCCCATGGTTGAGTCAGTGATGCATTTCTGCTTCACACTCGTCCATTTGATGGCTACACTTCCCAAATGGAAACACACTAACTGAGGCAGATAATTTCTGGAATCTATATCTGATTGGAAATCCGAGTCCGTGTAGCCGATGGGGATTGGAGTATCTGACTGATAAATCAACATTCTATCCCGAGTTCTTTTCAGGCACTTCAGAATGTTTTTAAGCGTCGTCGATAATTCACTTTCCTGGGTTACTTTGATATCTTCATACCATGCCTACGAAAAGGATATATCGGTCTCAAATCAAACAATGCATACATAAGGTTTAAACCGGTAGAAACACAAGGAATACCTTTCATGTCATCTATCTCCTTTTCGTCTTAGGGAACATTTTCTTGGATAGATGGATTCCAAGTCTGAAAGGTACGAATCCTTTCTTGGAATCTTGCATGCTGAAGCATTTCAAGACAGTGTCTATATATGAAACTTGCGATAACCTGATCATCCTTATCTTGCGATCTCGAGTGATCTTGATCCCAAGGATTTGTCCGGCTTTCCCTAAGTCTTTCATATCAAACTGTTTTGAAAAACATGCCCTTACGTCTGATCACACCTTCACATCGTTCCCGATGATCACAATGTTATCTACGTACAGTACTAAGAATACCAATGCAGTCCTGACACGCTTTTATACACATAACTTTCAAAATTGTTTTGATCAAACCCATAAGACTTTATAACATGATCAAAACATTGGTTCCAAGCTCTGGATGCCTGTTTGAGTCCTTAAATGGACTTCTTGAGCTTACAAACTAGGTGTTCTTGGCCTGTTTCAATGAAACCTTGGGGTTGTTGCATATAGATCTCTTTATCAAGACTTCCGTTAAGGAAAGCTGTCTTGACATCTATTTGGCAGATTTCAAAGTCAAAAATGCGCAGTAATCGATAAGAGAATACGGATGGACTTAAGCATGGCTACGGGCGAAAAAGTTTCCTCATAATCGATCCCTTTCTTTCTGAGTATAACCTTTCGCCACAAGTCTTGCTTTAAAGGTTTCAACCTTCCCGTCCGGTCCTCTTTTCCTCTTATATACCCACTTGCATCTAATGGGTTTGACCCCATTAAGTGGTTCGATTAGCTCCCACACTCTATTATGAAACATAGAACCCACTTCGGCTTTCATTGCTGTTTGCCAAGAAACTGCATCCTTATCTTGGAGTGCCTCATCATATGTCAATGGGTGGGTGTCTGATTCCGGAAATCAAGTCCGAGAACTCTCCTATTCCCATGAATCTCTCGGGCTGTCAAACAACCCTCCCACTATGACAAGGCTCCGGCTGTGAAAACGTATCGTTTGGTATATCACCTAGTACAGTTGGCACTGAGGTTTGCCCTCTAAGCTCATTTAAGGTAATCTCACTTCTGGGTTTTCTTTGGTTCATATAGTCTTCTTCCAAAATCTAAAGTGGGTGCTTGTTACCACATTTTGATCTTCGGAACTATAGAACATACACCCTTTTGTTCCCTCGGGGTATCCTACAAACAGCCTTAATTCTGATCGAGGATCCAACTTGCCGGCTTCCTTGTCCAACATGTAGGCCGGACACCCCAAAGCTCTCATGTGTCTCATACTAGGCTTGCGCCCGATCCACAATTCTTTGGGGTTCTGGGGACTGATTTGGATAGCACCAAGTTCAGAATGTAAGTCGCTGTTTTCCAAGGCATGACCCCAGAACGACTCAGGAAGATCTGTATAACTCATCATTGATCTAACTATTTCCAAAAAGAATTATGTTACTTCGCTTTGCAATCCCCGTTTTGTTGAGGGGTTCCGGGTGCGGTGAGCTGGGATACAATCCCTTCATCAGATAAGTAGTTCAAAAACTCATCGCTGAGGTATTCGTCTCCACGATCAGATCGTAGAGACTTGATACGTTTTTCCACATTATTCTCTGCTTGAGCCTTAAATTCTTTTGAATTTTTCAAAGGTCTCAGATTCATGCTTCATAAGGAAAATGTACCTTGAGTAATCATCAATAAAATTACTCATAACCTCCTCTTGCTTTGGTTAACATTGAACTACGTACATCTGTGTGAACGATCTCTAACACTTCTTTAGCCCCATTCCCCCTGGCTCCAAATGCCATCTTGGTCATATCACCCTCCAAACATGATTCGCAGGTTGGAATCGATTCAACTTGGAGACGCTCCAGTGAACCATCTTTCACCAACCTTTGGATCCTCTTTGGATTTATATGACCTAATCTTAGATGCCAAAGAAGTGTCTCGTTCACGTCTGATGAACGTTTTCTTTTCTTGGAAACATTTGATGTGTTATAGGATACATTTCGTGAGTGGTGTGCACAGTTAATTGTATAGAGATTTTCTATCAATGTCCCGTAACCGGTACACTCATCATTTCAAAAATGATGTCATTCTTATTAGAAGAAACTTAGTGTCCTTTAATCGAATTTTAGAAACTGAAAGTGAATTCTTTCTAAAACTGGGACCATAAAGATAATCTCAAAAAAACTTTATCTTCAAAAGATAGGTGCACTTCTCCCACTGCTTCAACTGCTTCTCATGTAGCATTGCAATGTCTGCTACTTGCGTAGTATTGCAATAATCGTTACTATCGTAGCATTGCAATATCTGCCACTTACGTAGCATTGCAATGTCTTCTACTTTCGTAACGTTGCCCAGTGTGATGAGGATCTCACTCCCACTAAGTTGCCTGATCATTTAGAACCCGTGAAGCCAACATGATTAGTGGATCTTGTATCAACCACCCACGAATGAGAAGTATACGCCGCTAAACAAGTTTCAACAACTAGTGCGTGAGAATTACCTTTCTTTCCGTCCCTTTTGGGGTTGGAGCAAGCAAGACCTCCATTGTCCTCTCTCACCATGACTTAAGCACTTCCTCTTTGGATTTTCCTTGACACAACAAGCATTCCTCATCTTACCATTGCCCTTGGCAACGATTGAGTTTTATTGCTTATGGCCTTTGGTCCTCTTCTTTTCTTGCCTACCCTTGGCCTAGAAGATGAAGGCGGACCACTTGCCATCAAAACTTGAGTTTGGTGCCTTATCATCATTTCTGCCGAGACCAAAAGCTTGCAACAAATTATTAGCGAGGCCAAAATGCTCAAAAACTTTTTTGGGTAGAGTGAAGTACCAAATTCATCCGAGTCTCGGATCATAATCTGCTCTCGAATCTCAAGTTTATTCAGATGGGCCATCTATTTTGAGGGCGTAATCCCTTACGGGTTTGCCCTCCACCATTTTCAAATGACGACATCTCAAGAAGGTGATCTGACGAGTCCCGCATGTTTTGACTCGTCAGTTGGCTCATCGATTTTGGTGTGTCAAGAATCCACTTGTGCCTTTTGTGCAGTTAGGACAATTATAATTTTTCGTTTCCAATATAGTTTCCATACATATTGTATTGACTTTAAGTATAATAATGATGGATTAAAAGGTAACGACATGCTGAACTGAAATAAACAACTATATGCAATAGCACAAGTATATCACAAGATTCGATCACATGCATCATATTTAAAATCTCAAAAAAAATATGAACATGCATCAGCCAACATCTCAAAACAGTTTAAATAAGCCACGTGGGGTGGGTCATTATTTAAACACATTCAAGCAGGTTACAAACAAGAACAGTTACAAACCTTTAATATCCAGATTAATAGTTGGCTCTCACTTGACCAATATAAAATTGACAGGGACTTCGGGGAAGTATATGCATATCAATTTTATACCTAAGTAATAACCATGATTAAATCATAGGATTACTATTTCGCTTTGATCGAGCCTCGTGGGGAGGGTCATCGTCGCCACTAGTAATAACCCACAATCATCCGTTTGGAATTCATTCATGTGAAACCTATCTTTTTGACCGTCCGGTGGGGGAATTTCTCCAAAAGAATTCACAAATAAATAAATCATGGAGGTCAAAATTAATTCAATTTTATTATCCGGAATAAAATTGTCAATTAATTATTTAAAACATACTTAGTAATTTTGGAGTTGAGATTTTTCAATTTGGCAACCCTCATGCAAAACACATTTAAACAAATTAAATAAAGCATAAGATAGCACAAAATAAATCAAGCAAAAGCAGAAAAATAAACATATTGGGCACAAATTATCGATTTGTGGTTTGATTTTCTTGGCTGATCTTGAAGAAACACATCTCGAATTTCTCCCACTCGTTAGATCTCGAAAAAAATACTTGGTCTCGGTATGCATGGCGGCGGCTCGCGGTAGGATGCACTCCACTCTGGCGGCCACTTGGCACAGGGGCGGCTTGGCAGACCTCCGGCACCGCCCGGCGGGCCGTGCCCGCCGGTCTACCGGCACGCCTCGGTGGAATGTCGGCCCGATTGGCCGGGTTCTCATTGCCCGGCCAGCGCATCGCGCTTATCTGGCTTGTAGCCGCGCCCACCTCCGCCCTTCGCCAGCGTCTCCTCGTAGCGCCCGTCTTGTAGCGCCCTCGGCATCTGCCGTAAAACCGACTTTGGAGGCACCCGCCCGTCGCGGTACCTCGATCCGTAGCGTGCTTTCGGCGGCCTGCGCCTGCGCCCATGCGTGCCGTTATGGCCCCGCCCGCTGCCTACGCTGGTTCTCGATTTCATCCTTTAATTCTTCGTCTCTTCGTTCGATCCGATTTACAATTTATTTACAAAAAATAAATAAACTAGATCTAGACTAGTCTATTACATTGATCAAATCAAACAAATCCTAGTCTACTCGTGGATTTTCTCACGAGGCAAAACAAATCCGAACGAATCGAATTAAAAAAAACACAGTTTATATGCATGCAAAAATAAACATTAAAATCCATGACAATTGGATACCTGCAAAACAGATCTAACAGTTCTACTATCCAATTTCAAATTTAATGTCCACGATTTAAATTACAATTTAAAAATTTCAGAGCCCGAAACAGTGGCTCTGATACCAGTTGTTGGGGAATGAGTTTCACAGATCTATTCGGGGTGAATATTTAAATACAAATTTAATTCATTAATTATTACTAGCATGAATTAATCCTATATTAATTCAAATAATAATTGCAACAACATATCATTCATATAAAAAACCACGTAAAACCTACGCATGCGGAATCTACGGGTTTACGTGAACGTACCTCTCGGGATGGCAGTGGCTTTGGTCGGACGGACTAACCAAAAGGACTTCCCAAGTATTCCCTTAGCCCTTGCTGACAATCCGGTGGAAGGATACTCGCGAACAATTAACAAAAGGAAAAAATAAACTTTGTTGCACCACTTATGTGGATTTGCTAATATTTCCAGCACATGGAATTGTACTTGGGAATGAACTAATCATCCCCTATTTATAGGAGAGGAGGGGTTGAAAATTTTAGTGATATTTCAATGTGGGAAAAGACTTTTCTTGGTCACCAAGAAATCTTGAATATATCCATTATATTCTTTTTCCCATAATTAAAATATTCCAAAAAAACCACCTCCTCAATATATGGATGATTTTCGAAAATTAAGTGTTACAAGAATCCAAGATTTGGATCTTCTTGAGTTTATGAGATATTCTTGTATTTCAAGAAATACATATCTTCCATAATATCTTTTCAAGAAAATCTTTCTTGCCCACTATATTTTCAAAATTTCGAAATTTACTATATAGATAACCAAGTGGGAGATTTCTTGAATTTAATGAGATAATCTTGTATTCCAAGAGTACATATCTTCATTCCATATCAAAATTCAAAGAAAATCTTTCTCCCTCTTTTATCCATAATTTTCGAAAATTTAGAGGAAATATAAGCAACAATATTTATTTTATTTTAATCACTTTTTCAGTTATTGGACTATATGTTGGGCTACTCAGGGGGCCTTTAGGAGAATTAAGATTGGACCTTCTAATGGATCTTGAATATCTAATATTGAGCCACAATATAATTCAAGCCCATAAATATTAATTAATCCCACTACATAATTAATATTGCACTATCCATCTTAACCCATATTACAGTCAATATGGCTCCGGTCATTATTTCCGTGTTTAAGATTATCTAGCCCATTAATTAATTCAAGCCACTTTGAAATAGCTTTCCGTTAATTAATATATTTTTGTCCTGGTCGAGGAACGGTTCAACATTATTATCCATATTAGGAAACTAATTCCACTTGCAAGATTTGGTATGATAAAACTTATGAACCTCCCAAGGGGCAAATCAAGCAAGGGTACTTGCACACGATTCTTCGTATTAAATCTTAGCAATCACATGTGACCAATAATATTGCCCAAGATAAAAAGTATTGAATCTCTCTGATTCGCTACCCATGATAAGTCAAAGCAATAGTTACCAATCCCAAGTGATCCTATTTAAGGGACGAAGGTTAAGAAACAACGAACCACTGAGGTCTAATTCTTCCTTGTTCAGTTCTGAAGAATTTATCCTCCTGTAGGTCCTATTCAGCGCATTAGTCATGCACTAGTGTAATCTCTTGGTCAAGACAAACCAATCTGAGCCTTACACCTCAACCTTTCGCGATGGTTGTTCATTTCCATCTAGGTCGTGAATGGCGTACTTTTAGTTACAAGGGACTGTTAATTTAATCTTCTGTGATCTGGTATCACTAAATTAACTACAGTGTAACACGTACGAATTATTGAACAGTTATGCAGTAAATATATATAACATTCAATTATATTTAAAGCATCAGTGATAAACAATTTATTTCAGTAAATAAGTCTGAAAATTCAGTTTCGATTATACAAAGTAAAAAGCATACTTTTCAGTATAATCCCAACACTTTGCACTTTGCACGTACGCGTCGTCCTAAGGAGCCTTTATTTTCTGAGGCATGTGGCTCGGTCATGGCTCTTGAATGCGGTGCGTGACTCGTGGGATTCGACCCCGAGATCGGACGCGATGGCCCGCGAAGAAGTGCAAGCGAGATGCGACTAGCAGGGATCGAACCCACGATCCCGGGCAGATGGAGTGTGTGCGCGGTGAGCCCAGTGGGAATCGAACTAGTGCTGGCGGGTCACCAGATGCGTCATTTCGCGAACAGGCAAGCCGGGTCGGGACCGCGGATCGTTATGGTCGAACCACGTGCAGGGGCCGAGCCGCCCCATACGAAAGGGTGCGGGGCTATTGGATCTGGATCTGATCCAAATGACACAATCAAAGGGCTCAAATTTTTCCTGTCCAGATAATTGCACCTATTCATCAGAAGACACCACAACTCTTCAACTTCTATAAATTCAGTCTCCAGAAATCATTTCTTCCATCCGAAAATTCTCAAGCATTCAGTGCATACAAAAAACATCCTAGCAATCTAGATTTCTGCATTATTAGTCGTGTCAAGAAAGTTCTGAATACCCAAGTCCGTTCGCCGATATCTTCCGATTCGTAGTGTAACGATCGTGAAGTTTTAAAGTCGTATCTTGGGGGCGATTGTCATTGATACCGTATTGCACCGGAGTACAGGGCAATATCGTCTTATGGAACCAACTCTTGCTTCGACTTTTCGTATTGAGTCTGTTTTCTGCATCATCTTCGACTACACACACAACACCATTTTTCTAACACTTATATAATTGGAATTTCAAAACATCATTTGTGCAGAGCCTGTCATCAGAAGATGTAACATGTTGCAAGTGATACATAAGATGATCTTAGGGCTATTGGAATTTTGATACATTCAAAGGAAAAAAACTTTTAGGTTTGTTTGTAACTTTTTATAGTCCTCAAAATGTGCAATTTACAGTGTTAATGTCTCATTTTTATGCATGCTCGAGGAGAATAATAATTTTTTATAGGTTGATATTAGTTTTTATCATTAGTTGAAATTTGAGTGTTTTTAAATATGCAGCTAATTGGTAATTAGTAATTCGTAATTCGTAAATAATGTCTTACTTAACTTTTAGTTTATGTATATACAATAGCTTTTGTTCACTTGGATATACTTTACTCAATTGTGGCGAAAAGAGATATGGATCTAAGGACTTTGTTTTGAGGATTGAATGGTAATAGATTTCGAGCTTTCTGCAAAGCAAGTAAGTTAGGTTTATCCAAGTTTGGCATGGTGAGCAATTATTAGCAATTCATTTTCAATACTTCTTTCTGGATATTGATTTCTCATTCTGAACTTTCAGTTTCAAATATGCGATGTCTCGGCGTAGATGTATGCACTTTTTTTCATTATAGACAATCATGTATGACCTCATTCGAGGAAGTAATCATATTTATTAGTTAATACATACTTTTGGAATATAAAAATGAGAATAATGTTGTGCATGTGTTGTAGTCAACTTCAAGTCCCATACCCATTATTTTGTACACTACGTTAGTCATTTTTCTTCATGTGTGAATTTATGTGATTATTATGTGTTTCTTTTGTTTATTTTTTAACTATGTTCATGTTTGTGTGTGAAAGCAAACTGGGGTGTTCAATTGAGATGACATGTGGTTACCATTTCCACCAATTCTTTCATCTATCTAAATTTTGATAAACTCTATCTGGAAAAATATGGCTACGAGAATTGCGAAGGACTTATGGTGCAAAGTGGGTCATTAAAGAGAATCAAGTAATGAGGTTTTGATTTTCTAAATATTTTCGTTTGATATTAGCAATATAAAAAAGTGTGCAGTGGAGAGAGATGAATGTAGTTTCAGTTCGGTGAATTCACTTTTTTTGAATTGTTACTCCCACTGTCTACATTTACAATCATAGTATGTTTGACACAATCATGTTTGATTAATTCTGACGGTGTGAAGATTTGGGATTCAAGGATGACAAGTGAAAGAAAGAGACATGGACACATGCAACAAATAAAATGGTAGTCACAAAGATTTGGATTTAGGATTTCAAAATCTAAAATTGGTTCCACTTTGGATTTTACAAGCCTTTTTTTGAGAACGTGAAGCAAAATAGTGATACTCTATGCCTGAGAAATAATCCTCACCTTTCGTTCTTAACTTTCAACAGTAAATCATTGTAAGTTGTGACATCTATTTTATTGCGCTAATTCTTGTATTTTTTCTAGGTCCCGTACGGGTTTCTTGAGTGGAAAGTCTAGAGGAGAAGGGTGAATACACTCTCAAAACTTTTCTTATGTACAACGTGTTTAGCAGATAAGAGTTGTAGAGTGCGGAGTGTAATTAATAGTGATAATAGGAAAGTTTGAATTAAATTGTATATATTTATAGCTCATTATTTCAGTTGTAATTGTAGAGATTTCTTTCCGTAAATATCTATGTAATCTCCTATTATTAATAAGACGTATTCCATCACCTAATTCAACGGTGATCCAAATCATGTTCTCACATGGTATCAGCTAGAAAATCCTAATTAACCCTAATTCTAAAATTTCTGCCGCCTCCTCTCTTCTCCTCTGCGCCGGTCCTCCTCCCTCTTCCCCATGGCTTCGACATCTGATCCAGCCCCTGTCACGGCAATGATCAACATGGTTCCGATTAAACTTGAATCGGCTACCTCCTATCTCCCGTGGAAACAACAATTTGTTGCAATGGCCAAATGTTTCGACCTTTATGGTTTTCTCGATGGCACGATAGCTGCTCCCTCCCCTTCTCTCATAGTTGCTGGTGTTCCATCTCCTAACCCAGCATACACTGAATGACGTAAAAAGGATCGCAAATTGCTTGGCGTTCTTTTCACGTCGCTAACCGCTGAGGCTATGGCCGAAGTCGTCGGCTCTTCGTCATCTCATGCCGCTTGGACAGTTCTCGAGGATGTCTATGCCCAGTCATCCGAGTCATAGGCATACCAGTTGCGTCACACACTTCTTGCCCTTCGTCGCAATGAATCATCAGTCGAGGAGTATGGCCGAAAATTCAAGAATATTTGTGATCAACTGGCTGGCATTGGTCGCCCTGTTCCGGATTCTGATAAAAGCCACTACTTTCTCAGTGGCCTCGGTCCTCTTTTTACAAATTTTGCGGACACTCGTATGGCCCTTTCTCCAGTCCTATCATTTCGTGATCTCCTCAATCAAGCGAAACAATACAATATGCTCAATCGAGCCATGGAGGCAGCACCGCCCGTTCCTGCGGCTTTCACTGGTGATCGCGGTGGCCAGCGCCGTTTCGATCGATCCTCCGGTGGTCGCCAAGGTTCGGCTCTGGGCAATTGGCAGACGCAACAGCGAGGTCATGGGCAGAATTATTCGGGTAATATGGTTAGTCAGTCCACTAATTGGCAGCAGCGTTTATCCAGTCGGGGTCGCGGTCCCTCTAACAACGGGGTACGTCCACCTCATTGCCAAATATGTCGTGGTGAGCATTACGCTGATAAATGTCCTCAATTTCATAATGCTCGTAATGCAGGTCACTCCGCTCAGTTAGCCCAGGCTTTCGCCTCATCTTGCAAAGTCTCGGACCATACTCCGGATTGGTACTTGGATTCTGGAGCATCTGCTCATATGACGTCCCAAGCCTCCTCACTGGATTCCATTGAGCCCTATACTGGTAACAGTTCTGCAATTGTTGGAAATGGTGCTTCTTTACGTATTTCCCATGTTGGCTCTAGTCATATTTCTCCTGATGTTAAACTGTTGGACGTTTTGGTAGTTCCCCACATAACCAAAAATATGTTATCTATCAGCAAGTTAACTGCAGATTATCCGGTTGATGTCATTTTCTCTGACAAGTTTTTTGCTATTCAGAACCGTGTTACAAAGACAATACTGGCTCAGGGTAGATGCGATAAAGGGCTCTATATTCTTGATCGGGGTGTTCCAGCTCTAGTTGCAGCAATTCGGTCTAAAAGTATGAAGGCTAGTTATGATTTGTGGCATTTACGCCTGGGGCATGTCCCGTTTTGTGTCATTTCATTATTGAATAAATTAGGACAGCTGTCAGTTACTTCTTTATTACCGAATCCGAATATTTGTTCTTCTTGCCAGTTGGCCAAAAGTAAAAGATTATCTTTTAGTTTGAATGATAAACGTGCATCTGATGTACTTGAGTTAATTCACTGTCATTTATGGGGACCTGCGCCTATAGCTACTTCTGATGGCTATCGTTATTATGTTGCATTTATTGTATTTGTTCTCGATTTACTTGTTTGTATCCCTTACGCGCAAAATCGAATTTCTTTGATGTCTTTGTTCAATTCCATAATTTTGTTTGCAACCAATTTTCGAGTACTATTAAGGTTTTTCAAAGTGATGGGGGGACCGAATTTGTCAACTCAAGGGTCCGTGAATTTATGAACTTGCATGGTATTCATCACAGATTGTCTTGCCCACACACTCCACAGCAGAATGGTCGTGTAGAACGCAAACATCGTCATATTTCTGAGACAGGTCTTGCTATGATGTTTCATGCTCTAGTTCTTGCCTCATTTTGGTTTGACTCATTTGCCACAACTGTTTACGTCATAAACAGACTTCCTTCTTCTGTCCTACAGGACAAATCGCCTTTTGAGCAACTCTATGGAATCGTCCCCACTTATTCCAACTTCAGGCCATTCGGTTGTAGGGTATATCCTTTTCTTCGAGATTATGCCTCGAACAAGTTAGCTCCAAGGAGCCATCCTTGTGTCTTTATTGGCTACAACAGTATTTATAAGGGATTTCGCAGTCTTGATCCGGATTCATCAAGAGTCTACATCACTCGTCATGCTCAGTTTGACGAGCTCTTATTTCCCTTTGCTCGAGACCCTTCCTCACAGGCCTCTCGAGAGCTTGAAATTACTACATTTTTTTAGCACACTGGCACACCAGTTCGCAACCTCCCAGATGCCCCATCAATCTCTGTTTTGCCAAGCTCCCCGCGACCTGCTCCACGCTTGAGTCGGACTGCTCCTATTGACGATACGGGTGATGAAATGCCCCTACTTGCTCAGCCCATTCCTATCGACCCGGCCTCTCCAGCTTCGCCCGGTCTGGCTGCACTAGCATTGCCCGAACCAGTCAGCCCAATTCAGCCTGAACCAGCAGGACCTCCAGTCCCGCCTCCGCCACCTACTCCCGGCGGCCATCCAATGATCACTAGAGCCCGGGCAGGGGTGTTCAAACCCAAGTATCCGGTACATCTTTGCACCACGGCATTGCTTTCCGCTCTCACAGCTCAATCTGAACCTCGTGGGTTTAAATCTGCTTCCAAGTCCCCTCATTGGTTGGCCGCTATGCAAGAAGAAATTGATGCTCTTCAGTCCAACAATACTTGGGATCTTGTGCCTCGTCCTCCTGGCACGAACATTGTTGGTTCGAAATGGGTCTTCAGGATAAAATTTCATGCTGATGGCTCTATTGAAAGTTACAAAGCTCACCTAGTGGCTCAAGGTTTCACTCAGGTACCTAGCACTAACTTTCATCATACATTCAGTCCTGTTTTCAAAACTACCACGGTTCGTATTGTTCTTGCTCTTGTTGTTCAGTGTGGATGGCATCTTCATCAGCTTGATGTTAAGAATGCCTTTCTTAATGACATCCTTGACAAACCGGTTTTCATGTCTCAGCGGCCTGGCTTTATTGACCTTCGATTTCTCGATCACATTTGTCGCCTCAAAAAGGCACTCTATGGTCTTTGCCAGGCTCCTCTTGCTTGGTTTTAGAGGTTCAGCTCCTTCCTTCTGACATTAGGATTTTGTCAAAGTCGTTCGGATTCCTCGTTGTTTTACTTTCATAAGGGTTCAGCCACTGTCTTTTTATTGATGTACGTTGATGACATTATCTTTCTGGAAACAATGCTGAAGTTATTCGTCTCTTTGTTGATCGCACTCACAAAGAATTCGCCATCAAGGATCTTGGTCGGTTAAATTACTTCTTGGGTCTTGAGGTTACCTACACCTCGGGTGGCTTATTTATCTGTCAAGCTAAGTATGCCCACAACATTCTTAAGCGTGCAGAATTGTTGGACTCCAAACCGGTCGAAACTCCCCTAGCTGCTGGGGAAACACTTGTTAGCACGGGCAATTCTGTCAAGGATCCGACTTTATACAGATCATTGGTAGGTGCTCTCCAGTACCTTACAATCACACGTCTTGATCTTTCTTATGCTGTTAATCTTGTTAGTCAATTTCTGCATGCCCCCACTTATGATCATTACGTGGTAGTCAAACGTATCCTTCGGTACGTTAAGGGCACTGTTCACTTTGGACTATCATTCTCTCGGCATTCGGATCTCTCTATTGTTGGATATTTCAATGCGGATTGGGCGAGATGTATTGAGATTCGTCGCTCTACTTATGGCTATTCTATATTTCTTTGAGGCAATCTAGTTTCTTGGAGTGCCAAGAAACAACCCATTGTAGCTCGATCAAGCTGCGAGTCCAAATATCGAGCTATGGCAAATGCTGCTGCGGAATTGGTTTGGATATCTCATTTGCTGCACGAGCTGCGTTTGTTTCCTGCTTCGCCGCCATCACTCTTGTGTGATAACAAAAGTGCCATATTTTTAAGTCAAAATCCGGTATCTCACAAGAGGGAAAAGCATATTGATCTTGATTATCATTTTGTTCAGGAATTAGTTTCTTCAGGCAAGATCTCCACCAGCTTTGTTCCTTCCCATCTTCAGCTGGCGGATATTTTTACAAAGGGGTTGCCTCGACCTGCCTTTGAATTTCTACGATCCAAGTTGTTGCACCCGGTTTGATTACCGACGAACAACCACTTAATTGTTAAGAGATCCGATCAACGTAATGGCAAAAGCAATGCAAGACACACAATTTGGTTACCCAGTTCGTCTATAAATTAGACTACGTCTGGGGGCACCAAGCCAGGATTTTCACTGTATAATATATGCCTAGAGTACTAAGATTTCGATCCTTTACAATGTGCATTACAAGTTATATTTATAGACACAAATCTAGGGCTACAGTCTTTGTGGGCTTTCTCTCCTGTACTGATTATGGCTTCCTTCCTTGCTCCGCAAGTCACACTCACGGATATGCTTTCCCTGGTTACATCCCTAGAAATCCGCCTCACCATAATTGCCCGAATCTTGTCCATATTTATCTCTAACCGAAGTCGCAACTTCTTCGACCGCGATGTCCGATTCTTTCAAGTCGCTCCGCGACTTCTTTGCTACGTCAAACCGCTAGTGACCTTCCGAGACTTCAAAGTCGCCTCCCGCCTTGCTCCAGCTGGATGAAGTCGGATAACAAGCTAAACATGAGGTTGCCCAATCCCAAGCCTCCATTAGGTCGGGTTATTTCCCCGTACAACAATTGCCCCTCAAGATGAGGTCGCGAGCTCTCTTCAGGATCTTATCTTGAACCGTTGATATTCGTCGACCTAGGGAAAGCTGATCTTGGGATCTGTGTCCAAGTCATGTCTTTGTCCTTGGGGAGCCGTATGGTCGCCTTGGTTTCCCCAATCGGTGTAACAAGTGACAGGATGGTAATGATGGTGCGGCTGGTTGAGGACATTTCAAGCCGCGAGTTCGCCTAATCGGCGATCACGTGCTTCCTACGCGTCGCCCACGTCGCCCTAATTTCCGCGGGGGTCCCCAAGAATTTCAAATTTATACTTTTCTACCCTTCGCCTCTTTATAAATAGGTCTAGGGTTCCTCCTCAAAAGCGTTCCTCTCTCTCGTCTCTCGCAACTCAGGCGTGAACTTTCCGGCTATTCTTCAGGCACTCGGAAGCTTTTCAGGTAACCGTCTTTTCCCAATTTTACATCAATGGCTTACGATTCCCAATCTGCTCCCACGCCCCCTCCGTTCCTGGTTTCTTCACCTTCCGATGACGATGATACTACAATTGCCGAGTTATACCGTCGTAATAACACCGAGACTGCCACCACCGATCCAGCCATACCCTCGACCGTCGGTGCCTCCGGCGCCGGTCATGACGATGAAGGGGTTGACGATCAATTTTTGAGGGAGTTGGAAGACATTGTACATATCCCTGCTCTGGAACCAAGCTCGTTTCGCCCGGCCGTACCGGCCGCAGAAGGTGGATTTGGAACCTCCAACCCGCCCCGACAATATGGAGCTTATGAGCGGGTTTTCGATTACCGCTCCTATGAGGCCCGAGCCCCCTATGAGAGACCGGCTCGCGACTATCGGAAGTCAGTCGAGTCGGACTTTGTTGCTTCACCGAAGAAGAACAGGTCGGTTCTTACCGACTACTACGTCTGGTCCCTCCGCCGCCTTTATAAAGTCCCCCGGGATGTACACTTCTACGGGGCAACACCTGATGAGAGCGCCGACCAACCGCCACCCAGGATGATCACGGTCAACGAACATACAATGGAGGTCGGGATCCGGTTCCTGCTCCACCCGACGATTTCTCACCTACTGGCGGCTTGGAATCAGAGTCTGACCCAGATCACTCCTAATGGATGGAGCTATATTCTTTCCACAATGACTGTGTTGGGACAGGCCGGGCTATATCGTTTACCAAACCCGAGAGAAATATCTTTCGTGATGACGCCTATTGCCCAAGCCGGTGGCTACAACGCCGTGCGACTTCGCTGGGGCAAGGAGCTCGTAAGTGGGATCCCTAACAAAGTCGATGGTTGGAACAGGACGTGGTGGTTCGTTGGAGGGGCGTGGGAGTCTGTGGACCCTTCAAGCACTCTGCCCATACATGTCCCGACAGATTATGTGAACCGAGTAGAACACGGTAAATCTCATATTCTTGATTCCGAAGTCGTACTGATCTAATTCTCGTTTTCTTTTGCAGTGTTCACGCCTAAAAAATCTAACCTGTATTGGGACTTTTTGGAGGCCTTCAAACTAGTCTGTGATACCCCTCCGAGCTGCCGGGACGTTAACGCCCTGAACTCCGAGCTCGACCGTCTCAAGGCCGGCTTATACACGTACCCGCGTCATCTGAAGATCCCTTGTAAGTTTCCTTACTCCGTGCATATTACATCTTTTCGATACCGACCTAACTGGTTGGATTCTCACATTCCTGCAGTTCCTAACACCCCCGTTTACCGCCGTATCTGTTCTGGGAAACATGAGGCGACTGGCGACCTCTGAAACCGTCCCTTCGAAGCCGACTCCCACCGAGGTCGTCCCTCCAGGTTTGGTCCCCACTGGTCCCTCTACTGCCGATAAAGGCAAGAGGAAGGCTACGGGGTCGACTCTGCCAAATTATGGGCACGCTCGGAAGAGAGTGAGGGAGGAGATCTTGACGTACGAGTCTGAAATCACGAACGGTGGTGAAGAAAGATTAGGTGCGCCCCGATCTCGGCCGCGACCGACACCGGCCTCGCCCGCTCGCCGACTTGCGACTGCCCGGCGGGAGAGGTCGACACGAAGATGATGACTCCTTCTTAGGCTGGGAGGAGAAGCGGGTGAACGAGTAAGTCCTCATTATGGTTTGCCTGATCCTCTTTTTTTTTCAACATGAATCCTCACAACTCTGATGATTCGGTTTTCCTTTACAGCGCTGAAATTGGCCCCGTCGACTTTTGCCCCGAGGTGGTTAGCTTCCTCAAGAGTCCTCCCCTTGCTTCGGCCGACCTCCCCAATAAGTGGTCGTGGTACATTTCCCGAAGCGTGCACAACATGCCCCGGGAGTGGACGTGTACTGATCATGACAACTCCCGTCGTCAGAAAATGACGGGCAATATGTACTCGGCCATGGTCCACACTCTCAAGGCGGCCTTTTATTTAGAGAGGACCAGTGCCCAAGCCAAAACCGAGCTCCGATATCTCCGTGAGTCCCAGGCTCGTGTGTCCGATCAGGACGAACTGATCTTGGCGGCGGCCGAGACTCAAAACGGGTTAGAGAAAGCCAATGGGGAGCATCTTCTGTGGATCTCGACCCTTGAGGGTCGCCTTGCTGAGCTAGAGGGCGTGCTAGAGGAGAAATTAAGTCGTCGGCGGCGAAGACCGTGATCAAGGCCGAGAAGTCAAGATGATCCAAAGGAAAGAGGGCGGCCGAGGTGGAGGCCGATTTGGGGGAGGAGCTGGCCAGGGCCAAAGGGGAGCTGGACACTAGGGAGGTCCAGTTCAAGGTCGCCGAAGAGATGAACACTAATTTTGCGTATGTGATGGCCTTTGCGGGCGCCATCCGAATATGTCACCAGGCGAACCCTTCCCGACCTTCCATGGGCTAGTCGGCATTGATCTCGAGAGTATGTCAGGGACAACCCTCGGCCCCCCATGTTACATTGGATATCCAAGATTTGGAGGATATGGGCATCGATCTTTCCTTCTTTCCCAATCCCGGGTAAATCGTGCGCCCTCTCCCCGACTACCCGCTGGTTGACCTCTCGGATGCCACATCTTCTGAGCCCTTGGCGGAGAAGTTGACGAGCTCGGAGGTCGCTCTTCCCACAGCTGCCACTCCCGCCGAGCCCATCATGGAGGAGAGACCGAGGTTGGAGGTTGTTCCTCCAACTGTTGTCATGCCTGCCGAGCCCGTCGTGGAGAGGGTCTTAAACCGAAGTTGATCCGGGGTGGTTCTGTGACAGAAAGCCTCCTTCGGGATGGTCATTACCCCGACCTCGACTACCCCAGCTGAGAAGGACTGAGATTGCCGCTCTACTTCCCTTTTTTGCTTTCCGTTGTACTAGCCTTCGGGCTTTTGGTTTATGATGTACTTCTCCTGATCTTCGGGTCTTTTATTACTGGAAGTTATTTTATGTTTTGGTCTGGTGCTCATCTTACTATGTAAAATAAACTCCCATATTTCATCCCCCCCAAGTCGAGGTCGCAAGCTCATCTTGAGGCCTTGACTTGAACTCGTACAACTTATCAACTTTTGGCAGGTCGGACTCGGGAAATGTGCCTACGCCGACATCTCCTCCTCGGGGAGGCGAAACGTTGCCTCAATTTTCCAAATCAGTGTGACGGTTGCCAGATCCGCAATGATGGCCTGGGTATTAGGTGGCGCTGGGCGCCATAAATTGGCCCAACCAAAAGTCGCGTTCTGTCCACGCGCCCCCCGTGTGCCACCGGTTTCTTTGTGGGGGCCTCGAGAGTTGGAAATTACAACTTGACCCCCGCCCTCCATCTATAAATAGGGCGGGTATTTCTCACTGAAAACTCATATTGTCCTTCTCTGATCTCCCCACTTTTCGCCTCCAAGCTCCGGCTATGGGCAATTCCGACGATCCTCTCGTTTTAAAATATTTTCGGGCAGTAAGTCTCTCTGGCTATGTGCTCATTATTTCCGGCACTCGGACCATCTTTGCGGCTCCTCTATCTCGGATTATGCTTTCACCGGAGGGTGACCATACAGCCATTGCCAAATTTTGCTATTACCCGGCCGGCGGATCCACCACTGCCGTGATGCGGGGCCCCTAACTCATGGTGTCTCGGGTGCCGATCGGGAGAATGTGATTAATGGTGACGGGCCCCTCTTGATATCGCGATACAGATTTAATGCGAATCTGATCATGCCAAAATGCCCTTCACAACCCCTTGAGTTTTTTGCGTCATAAAGATGGCGCTCGTGCTTGCTCACACGAGAAGCCCCATTGCAGCACTTGACACTCCAAGGATGTTGTACATCCTTTTCTGATAGTTTTGCAGCATCTTCCTCAGCGACCTCCGTGTCCGAGAGATGCTACCCTAGTAGCAATGTAGTGTAGACCAAGTCGCTTGTTCAAGTGGCTCCGTGGTACCGACCAAGTCGCTAGCTCAATTCCGAAAGGTATATTGTAGTGGAATGCTCTCTTTACCGACCTTTGGGTCTATTGTAATGGGGTTTTCCCCGACCTCCGGGTCTTTATTAATGAAATTCTCCTTTTTAATTCCTTCATTGTGTTGACTTAATTTTCTTATGCGACTTTTGCTTAGTCCTTGTCGTCTTATAAAGTCGGGGGATGACCGCACCGCTAGGGTGGTGATCTCGCCTCCAGTATTTCTAAAGTCGGACCTCGGGTTCGGACGTTATCAATCATGTCTTTCATGCGACCTGCATGTTATCGATCATGTCTTTCATGCGACCTGCATGTTATCGATCAAGTCTTTCATGCGGTATGTATTTCATCGATCATATGTTTTTCATGCGACCCGCTTGGTTTACACAGGAATCTCACATTTCAAAAAAAAAATAGAGAATTGTTATTACTACAAATACTTGTTTACATCGGCTTGATCGATACAAGGACATAAATCTACTAGTAGTATTTTTTCAAATGAGTTGCATTCCACGGATATTGAACCTTGGTCCCATCTGCTTTCTCGAGCTCGTATGCTCCATTTGGTAGGACCTTCGATATCTGGAATGGGCCCTCCCAATTGGGGCCGAGGGCACCTTTTGAGTCTCCGAGTATCTTCTTCAGTACTAGGTCCCCAACCTTAAAGCGTCAAACTCGTACTTTAGAGTTGTAATATTTCTCAGACCTCTGCTTGTATCTGACATTTCTCATATTAGCCTCTAATCGCTTTTCTTCGAGTAGGTCGAGGTTCCTCTCCAGGGCTTCATCGTTGTGATCGAAAGTGACTTGCTAGTCCAGCACCACAGCCTCAGTTCCGAAGGCTAGCGAATAAGGGGTTTCGCCCGTTGAATTCCTGCAGGCTGTTCTGTATGCCCACAGCACATCTGGGAGCTCACTGTCCCATTTCCCCTTTCCCCCTTCGATCTTGGCCTTGAGCGTGTGCTTTATGATTTTGTTCACGGCCTCGACCTGTCCGTTCGATTGGGGTGGTATGGGGTAGAGAATAGCTTTGTGATCTTCCATTTTCTGAAGAAGGAGTCGACCTTTGTTCCGTCGAACTGCTTCCCATTGTCTGATATGATTGCCTGAGGCAGTCCGAATCTGTAGATAATGTTGCGCCAAATGAACCTGATGACATGATCTTGGTCGATGGTTGCCAGTGCCTCAGCTTCGGCCCATTTTGTGAAGTAATCCACTGCTACTAAGGCATACTTGACCGATCCTAGGGCCGTTGGGAGTGGCCCTATGATGTCTATCCCCCACTTTGCAAAGGGCCAAGGACTGAGGATACTCGTGAGCTCTTCAGGTGCGACCTTGATAGAGGGAGCATAGATCTGACATTTGTGGCATTTGCAGGAGAAGATAATAGCATCGGCCCTTAAGGTTGGCCAAAAATATCCCTGCCTTGTGGTTTTGTGGGCCAGCGACTCCCCCCCAGTGTGGTTTCTGCATGCCCCTTCGTGTATTTCTCGCAGGATGTCTTGACCTTGTTCGGGTGTTATACATCGAAGTAGGGGTATGCCGAAGACTCGCTTGTACAACTCCCACCTATCATTGTGTATCGGGCAGCCCATAATTGCAACTGCCGAGCTTGGACGTGATCAGGCGACAAGAGGCCGCTTATCAAATACTCCATGATGGGTGTCATCCAGTTCGGCACCGGGTTTTCTAATGTTGTTATGGTTACTTGCGTGGTGGATGGGTGGGGAAGTGTCGTGATGGTGACATCCTTCATGTCTGGTGATCCTTCGGAGGTCGCCAACTTGGCTAAAGCATCGGCTCGCGAGTTTCGCTCTCTCGGTATCAGCTTGACATGGATCTGTGTGAACTTCATGCACAGTGTTTTCACAATTTCTTGATAGGCTGTCATCCTGTCATACCTAGCCACGTACTCCCCCCGAAACTTGGCAAGCCACGAGCTGGGAGTCGGTATGAACCTGCAATCTCTTGACCCCCATGGCTGTTGCCATTTCCAGGCCGCTGATGAGAGCCTCATACTCGGCCTCATTATTCATTGCGGGAAAATCGAAGGTAATGGCGTTCTGGAATGAGATACCCTCAGGACTCATTAAAACCACCCCCGCACCCGACTTGTGAGAGGTCGCCGACCCATCAACGAAAAGCTCCCATGGTAAGCTGCCTGAACTTCCTGCTTCAGTCGGGAACGTAAGCTCTACTAAGAAGTCGGCCAGTGCCTGAGCCTTGATGGCGGGTCATGGCACGTAGGTTACACCGGACTGACCGACCTCAATGGCCCATTTGAGGCATCGGCCTGAAGTGTCCGGACGGTGGAGTACATTCCGCAGTGGTAGGGAAGTGAGAACCTTGACCTGATGGTCGAAAAAATATGGTCTCAGCTTTCTCACGCTCATGACTAATGTGTATGCCAGCCTCTCTAGTGAGGGGTAGTGTTGCTCCGTCTCGTTCAATATCTGGCTAACGAAGTAAATGGGTAGGTGGACCGGACCTTCTGCTCGGACCAGTACCGCGCTCAAGGCGGTCTCCGATGCTACGAGATACAAGAACAGCTTCTCTCTCGGAACAGGATTGGAGAATATGCTCACATCCGCCAGGTAAGCTTTGATTTTTTCGAAGGCATCCTGGCTTTCGGGCGTCCATTCGAACTTTGCCTTCTTACGGATTGTGTCGAACATTGGCTTGCACTTGTCCCCCATCCGGGAGATGAACCTGCTCAGCGCGGCTAGGCACCCCGTGAATTTCTGAACTTCTTTCACATTTCGGGGTGCCCCCATGTCTAACACAGCTTTGACCTTCCCTGGGTTTGCCTCGATGCCCCGCTTACTGACTAAGTGTCCCAAGAACTTCCCCGACTCCACTCCGAAGTTACACTTCTTGGGGTTGAGTCTCATATTGAATTTTCTGAGGATGTCGAATGTCTGCGCGAGGTGAAGCAGGTGGTCTTCCCTTTTTAGGCTTTTGACGACAATGTCATCGACATAGACTTCTACCGACTTCCCTATCTGGTCAGCAAACATGTGATTGACCAGCCTTTGGTATGTTGCCCCTGCATTCTTCAAGCCGAACGGTATTCTCTTCCAGCAACATAGGTTCTTTTCCATCAGAAACGAGGTGTGTTGTCGATCTGGTTCGTGCATGGCTATTTGGTGATAGCCCGCGAAAGCATCCATGAATGACATCATTTCGTGTCCGGCCGTATTATCTATCAGGTGATCGATATGTGGCATCGGGAAGAAGTCTTTAGGGCAGGCCTCGTTGAGGTCGGTGAAGTTTATACATAACCGCCATGTCCCGTTGTATTTCTTTACCAATACTGCATTGGCTACCCACTGTGGTTGGTCTGCCTGCATGATCAGGTTGTTATCTAGCAGTTTCTTCACCTCTTCCGGCAAAGCGGCATACTTCTCAGGGCCGAATTTTCGCCTCTTCTGAGCAACCGGCTTCCGGGATGGGTCAATGTGGAGTCGATGGCATGCGATCTCTGGGCCGATCCCTACCATGTCTTTGTGCGACCAGGCAAAGACATCTAAGTTCTTTTTGAGAAAGTCAATGACGTCCCCCTTCAGGTCGCTCGATATCTTGGAGCCGATAATGACCTCCAGATGCAGGCGAGTTGGATCGACCTTGACTTTCTATAGCTCTTCCCCCGGGATGGCTCTGGGGCCATCTTGTCGGGGATCGTCGATTTTGGCCTTGATCAGGAATTCATCAGGTTCGTGCCCTATTCTTGGGTCGAGGTCGATGTAGGTTCTTTTCCTGTTTATCCTTGCCTCACTTAATTCTTCATTCTGTTTATTGGTATCTATTACAAGTGCTTGTTTGATAGGTACTAGTGCAGAATTGAAAGGAGACGAAGAGTAAATCAAATAACCTCTTGCATCAACTTGGTCGCCCTTAACGGTGCCGACCACCCCACTCTTGGTGGGAAACTTTACACAAAAATAGAAAGTGGAGGACGCAGCCTCGAATTCATGTTCAAAAGGCCTCCCCAGGAAACCATTGTAGGTGCTGGGGAGGTCGACTACTAAAAAGTCTAACAACCTAGTTGCCCTAACCTCACTATTAAGTGTAGAAACCAGCTCGACGGCCAATCGGATCATCCCGGTGGGCCTCACAGTAGCGTCGCCAAACCCTTTCACGAGGTGGTCGCAGGGGGTGACATAGGCATCGTAATCCCCGAGTTGATCGAGGTTCTTCTTAAAAAGGATGTTGCAGAAAAGCCCCGTCGACGTAAGTCCAAGACACCGTAGTCCCCATGATGTTGGCCCGGATCACCAAGGGATCGACATTGGGGTAGACTACCCCGGCCTTATCTTGTTCACCGAACTTGATAGTACTAGACTCTTCCCTAACGGCGAGGACGGGCAACACCATCTTCCTGGCGTTCTCTAACTCCCTTATTTCGGCTTTCATCCTTCACTTAGAGGGGGAGCTGGTGGCTAGCCCCCCGATAGTCCCTAAGGGGGAGAGAGTGTGTATCATGCAATCCCCCGCATTCTCTGGCATGGCTAGTTCGGGCATTTTCGCCGTCATCGCCCGCCAGATTTTGGTCCCTTCTTTGGTAGGAGACAACCCCCATCAATTTTGCTTCATCCCCAATGGGGTCTCCTTCCAAAATCAGCTTGTCGATCCTCTCAATGTAAGACCGATCGGATTTAGTATCCCCCTATTGGGTGTTCATCAAGCGTTACCGTCGCAGTGGTCGGGCGCCAGGCGTTGAAATGCGTTAGAATATAAACGAGCGAAGCTCGCCGAAAAGTGTCCAACGACCAAGGTCGAGAGGTGAACCATTGATGAGCCCGGTCGCTCAAGGTCGAGAGAATAAACCGACATTTGGTCACATCGGTGGTGCCTATAGAAGCCATGTACTTAATCAGCTTTCGCTACATGGACCCTTGGGTCGGTGTTCCCACTGTAGTGATCCAAGGTCGCGACATTGATCTTCCTTTGAGTAGCCGCCAGGGTGACCAAAGTTCCGAGTGGGGAGTTCGGGACGGTGAGGAATTGGTCTGTCCCCGCTGACCTTTTTCGACTCTCCATGCGCTCCATCAGTTGTTTGACCATGGTCACATTGCGACTGAACATCACGGCAATCGGTGGTCACGTTTGTCATGCGAGGTCACCGCAATCTGCGGTCAACCCTCTAGTATCTC
The DNA here is from genome assembly GCA_037126765.1 of Stenogyne calaminthoides. NCBI lineage: Eukaryota > Viridiplantae > Streptophyta > Magnoliopsida > Lamiales > Lamiaceae > Stenogyne > Stenogyne calaminthoides. The sequence goes on along the minus strand of JBBCBC010000009.1, from coordinate 15,676,144 downwards.
GTTCAGGTGGAGGTTCGGTCGAGGCGAGGTCGCGCTCCCCACCTTTCGGCATAATGAAGGCTCGGATTGTGCCTCATCTTCCACGTTCCTCGGGGCTTACCCGACCCCGAGGTCGCCAAGTCGGTCGAACACATTGCTCGACCTGCCCGGCCCTCTTGAGAGTTGGCGATTGCGGACCGGGGGCATGTCGGCGGATCGTAGGCAGTTAGCCCTTGAATGCCCTTTTGGTTTTGAGTCGCTGCTTTTTGAGGGTCCGACCTCTTGGGGTAACCTTCTTAGGGAGGTCAAGACGTTCTCCCTCGTCAGCTTGTGAGACATTTCTTGTTGAGGGCGGCCATCATGGCCTTTGCGCCCTCGGCGTATGCTGAAATTCCACGGTCGGGGGAACCATGCTCGGTCTTGCTAGCGATCGTAATGGGAGCCGGAGCGATGAGAGCTCATAGAGGCCTCGCGCCCATCCAAAGGCGTCGAGATCGCCTGATTCGGGTTGGCTTGATTGCTTGCCATTGGTATTGATCAGAGATAAGATGGGTCTTCCTTCGAACAAAGTGATTTCGCAGGAAGTCTCTTCCCACAGACGGCGCCAAATGTTGCACCCGGTTTGATTACCGACGAACAAACACTTAATTGTTAAGAGATCCGATCAACGTAATGGCAAAAGCAATGCAAGACACATAATTTGGTTACCTAGTTCGTCTGTAAATTAGACTACGTCTGGGGGCACCAAGCCAGGATTTTCACTATATAATATATGCCTAGAGTACTAAGATTTTGATCCTTTACAATGTGCATTACAAGTTATATTTATAGACACAAATCTAGGGTTACAGTCTTCGTGGGCTTTCTCTCGTGGGCTGATTAGGGCTTCCTTCCTTGCTCCGCAAGTCGCGCTCACGGATATGTTTTTCCTGGTTACATCCCGAGAAATCCGCCTCACCATAACTGCCCGAATCTTGTCCATATTTATCTCTTACTGAAGTCGCGACTTCTTCGACCGCGATGTCCGATTCTTTCAAGTCGCTCCGTGACTTCTTTGCTACGTCAAACCACTAACGACCTTCCGAGACTTCAAAGTCGCCTCCCGCCTTGCTCCAACTGGATGAAGTCGGATAACAAGCTAAACATGATGTTGCCCAATCCCAAGCCTCCATTAGGTCGAGTTATTTCCCCGTACAACACAAGCTTTGCGTTCGTCTTCACCCCACGCATCACTTGAGGGGGGGTAATAGTGATAATAGAAAAGTTTGAATTAAATTGTATATATTTACAGCTCATTATTTCTGTTGTAATTGTAGAGATTTCTTTCCGTAAATATCTCTGTAATCTCCTATTATTAATAAGACGTATTCCATCACCTAATTCAACGGTGATCCAAATCCTGTTCTCACAGTAATCAGCCCTAGTCGAATATCCAACCTATTGACAACTCGGAAGCTTATTAGTTGGATGTCTATCAGTCTAGCTGATGAACGAAAATTGTCTTAATCCGTGTGAAAACCTCTCAGAAAACTCAGCTCAAGTTTTGTAAATCAAATCAGATAACTTGATGTAGTCTGATCTGGTGAACTGTGGGTTTGTTGTTTTGATGCTAAAATATGAATGACGGATTATCAAAGCAGTAAAGAACACACAATTTTTTTTAATGGTTTGGAGAATTCCTCCTACATCCACTCTTCCCACACTATCAGACACCATAGTTTACAGTGTCAATCACACTTTACAAGCAGATTTTTACAGAGATCTCTCTTTATCCTAGAATATAAACTAGAAACGATTAGTTTATAAACTTGCCTATAAACTTCCTAACAAGTTGTCTTTGGGGGGGTTTGTTTATGGTTCCAACTAAGGAAATACCTCTAACAATGAATCAGTATAAAACTAGGTGAGAATATTTCTTTCTAAGTTGGAAGGGATGAACACTAAGAATAAATCTTGAGTTTTGCTTGAGTGTTCTTCGCGGAAATGGATTGAAGGATTGAACTCTGAAGGGGTTCACCCATATTTATAGAGTTGAAATTGAATTAGCCATTGGAGACCAATTTGAATTGCAATCTATATTAGGTAGGAGGTCAGGTATGAAGTGATGTTTGCAGGGGCGGCCATATTATAAGCATGCAAATTTTTCCTTTCTAGTTGTTTGACTCTGAGACTTCATATCTTGCTTTTTCAGTCAAAGTACATACATGTCGATCTCTGGTTGGTTGACAAGTACAGTTATGCGGCACTTAGTCAAACATTTTCTTCATATTCATCTGATCTTAACTTATATGACTTGATATATATTCTTCATGAATTCTGACTTGAGCGGACTCTAAATGAGTCTTCTGACCTCGTACCAGTTGAGCCTTAGATCAGTTGTTGGTCTGATCTGATCTGGAGTCTGATTTAAGATTGACTTAGAAACAATCTTAAGACTCTGTTGATTTCTTCATAAGGTAGGTCATCTAATCTTCATTAGTCTTGTGATCTTCGAATCTTCTTGTCTACACTAGACTATTCTGATATATTGAGTTCCTCCTCAATATATGACTTATCTCTAAAGTATATCAATTGTCTAACATGGTCAGCTGGTTTTCTATCTGATCATCAGTTGACTAACAGGTTCGACTAGTCCTATTACATGTGTTTTTGGAACTTTCATCAAAATTATAAATTTTCCCAACATTTCTCTATCTTGAAATGTTATTATGTTTCTTCATCTTTGCTTTATCTCTTATGCTGCGTATTCATAGTTTATTTTGAGTGTTGTGCTATACTCTGAGTGAGATAACAGACGTTGATGATTGTTATGTTTTTGTGGGTTTCTGATATGGATGCAAAAATATGTGTTCTGTTGGGTGTAAATCTAAACCAACGAAATAATAGCTTCAATTTTGGTGGAAGTTTATAGGTTAATATGTGATGGAATGTTTAGAAGTATAAACTAACTTTCTATGTAAGTTAGTTCTATGTTCTGTTTTCCATTTTGGATTTGGAGAATTCAAAATTTCAGTATTTAAATAGTTTTAATATTTTCTATTATACCCAACAAGCGTGTTCTTAACTATCGTACATCTAGTAGGTGGATGAATTTCTGATTCCATTTGACATTTATTATTATTAGGTTTTAATTTTTTAAAATGTTACTATAAGAAATAAATGTCCTTAATGAGTCTTCTTGTTACTATTTTTTTTGTCTTCTTGCTCCTATTTTTTATCTTGTATTTTTTTATTCATATCTTATCTTGTGTTTATTTTTTTTTATTTATTCCTAATTTTTTATATGTATTGTATAATAAGGGAGTTGTTGATAATTTTTAGATATTTTTTTTTGTTTAAAATAGAATGATATTATATATACACATTCAAAATTTCATATTTAAATCGATTAAATACCAAATTTTATATATTTAAAATAAAAAAAATTATATATCTTCATCGAAATCCTGAAAAAATTTACATATTTTCGTCTTTTTTGGCACGCGTATATGATCGTCAAATGCATTTAATATACGCATTTAAATACGTCTGCACATATGCATGTAAATTTGAAAAAAAAATCCAAAAACTTTACAGATCCATCTCCATCTTCTTCCACCATCTTCAAATCTGTATCATCAGCATCTTCAAATCCATCTTCTTCCACCATCTTTTTTCCCCCAATTTCTTTGATCCTTCCTTTCCATTTCATTATTCCTTTCCCATGGCAGAATTTTAGCAAAAAAACCATCAAATCATCATCACTCGCCAACACCTCAACCCAAAATCAGATGCATTCGAAAAATCCCAAAATAAAAATCTGCAGAACCCAAAAAAAAAAACAGATTTAAATACCAAAATGGGAACAAATTTAAATACCAAAAACAAATTTAAAGTGAAGTGCAATTCATACAGATGTGCACAAATCCACCACCACAATTTCTCCAGAAAAACAAATAGATCCAAAAAAAAGCAGAAACTTATGAATGAACCACCGTCAAATTTCTTCAATATGACAACCCATCATCAATAAACTCCTCATATAACTCCTCATATAAGCACAAAAAAGTTCTCCAACATTCTATAATCTTTATGCAAACACCTCAACTTTTTGAAAAAACACTCTCGACAATCATCTCCAGAAATTTCAAGAACATTTCCCCAATAGTTCAAAAAAAGCTACTGCTCGTGCTAAAATCCAAAATTAATTCCTACCAATTACAAGAAACACAAATTAAAGAAAGTTTCAATTCCTCAGAAATCAAGAATCTAAGTCAAACATGTCGGCTCTGGCTACAATCAGTGAAAACATCAGTGATGCAATTTCAAAAACAATCCGGGTCGCCCCGCGCCATTGAGGCTCAGATATGTAATTTCAAAAACAATAAGAAAAGGAAGAAGATGGAGGCTCAGATCTGTAACAGTAATGAGGCAAATGGAAAGCAACCGTGACATGGCTATAATCGCGGCGCAGATCTTCGTGTTCGTTGGGTAGAGGACGCGCCGCGGCGGGGTGAGGTGGGGGAGGGAGGTCGCGGCGGTGGGTGCGGCCTGGTTTTTTGGGCGTCGCGACGGTGTGGGGTGGGAGAGGGGAAAGGGTCGCGGAGGTGGAGGTGGGCGACGCCGCGATTGTGGAGTAGGCGGCGCCGCCGTTCTGGTTATGGTGGGGGGCGTCAGCAAGGTGGTGGGAGCCGGTTTGGAGGGGGGAGGTTGAATTTTGCAGATTAGGGTTTGAACTTTGGCTTTGGGAGCCGGTTTGGAGGGGGGAGGCCGCGGGGCGGAGCTGGAGGCCGCAGGGGCGGGGGTTGCAGAGGGATTTGGGGTTTTGAGCGACGGGGTGGGTCCGGTCCGTCGCCGGAGGGTGGAGCGACGGCAGTTCAGCGAGGATGGTGGTGGAGGATGCGATGGCGGCGGCGTGTAGGTCCACTCGGTGGCGGCCGCAGCGTTCAGGTGACAGCGGCGGTGGTGGCGGCCTCGGCGTTCAAGTGCTAGGGGAAGGGATGAAGAAGGCGGAGAAAGTGGGAGAGAGATGTGGGTTTGCAGATTTTGGGTGGGAAGAGAGAGAGAGTAATGGGCGTGAGTTTTTGAGAGAGAAGAGAAATAGGTGTTTAGGACTTTGGGGATATTAATATCTTCTTACACATATTTTGAATCGATTAGTAATGTAAAAAAATTTTGGAACCTTATTGCAATAAGAGTGTCAAATTGAAACCTTATTGTCATTATCTCCATTTAGTAACTTGAATTAACGAGTACTCTCTAAGAAAATAAATCTCTATGTTGCCTTGCAGCCATAGGTAGTTAAAACTTAAAAGGGCTGCTAATAGCTTTCCACAGAGAATCTTCACTCCTACACCATCTATCTCTTTCAGGTATACTCGCTTGATCGCACTTGCTACTCTTTTGTGCATATTCATTCTTATTCATTCTTCTCTAGACAGTATACCACTTTAGCACCAACTGTTAAAATTACAAATTAAATAAGTATTACTAATATACTCCAATTAAGAATCTTATACGTCAACAATTAGAATAGTAACAAACCCAAATGTAAAACAACTGATATGATTGATTATATATATGCTTATAAATATTGTAAAATTAAAAGAAGATGATAATATTGTATCGAAATAAATAATTATTTGTTATGAATGGGTGACTTTCGATGGGGTGGCTGGTAGTCCGTCTCGGATAGATCTTCTTCCCTTAAAATTGTTGTTTGTCCATCCATTTCTCTAACATTCACATGTGCCCATCTAGAAACCTACATATACCATACACAACAATCTCATTGTCACCCATATTTTTGATATAACACGCATACACCATAAAGTACCAATATTTTAGTACGCGTTTCATATGCATTCAGGTCCACCGTGCATTTATAGTGCATTTTATAAATATGCAATTTGTTATATTGAAAGATGCAACTTGTTTACACTGAATCATAAAATTATTTTTCTGTATTAATAGTTACATGGTTTAGTGTAAACAAGTTGCATCTTTCAATATAAAAAGTTGCATATTTTTAAAATACACTATGAGTGCATGGTGCACCTGAATGCATATCAGACTTAGCCTTTATTATAAGAAAAAAGATAAAAGAGAAAAAAGTCGATGTGACGATAAAAATAGCGGAACTTTATGCGTCGACTCCAGAAAGATTTTGACACTCGAATTCCATATGTATCACAATTCTGGTATGTGCATTATTTGATTTTTAATTAAGAGAAAGTCTTGTGTGGAATATTGCACACTAATGTTATGTGCAATACAATATAAATAAGGTAAAAATACTTCAAAATTCGCGGGTTTGGGCGGGCGGCTCGGGCAGGGGCGCGGGTGGGGAGGGCAGTGGGCTTTAGGTTGGCGCAGTCGCATATGTATTTATAGAAGAATATGTTTATCAAATATGTGATGTAGCCTAGTGATTTAGGTTTGTTGTTAATGTATTTGGTCGCATGTTCGATTCCTACTGAACATATAATTTTTTTATTTTTTTTTTTGGTCAATTTTTTTTGTGTTACTACATCTATATATAAGTGTTACTACATTGTTATATTGAAAAACTTCATATTTTACGTAACACGTAATTAAACATATCGTAACACATAAATATTCATAACGTAATATGGGTCACATGGTAACACATTATTGTTCATATGGTAACACATGAGTATTCACATAGTATTATGACAATATATGAACAATGTTACATATTACTAAAAAAACATGTGTTACTACATGAACAAAAAGTGTTACCATATGAAAAAAAAAACGTGTTACCACATAAATAAAACCAGTACAAGCGTGAAAAAAAATTCCCAGTCCAAAATTACAGATTTAAAGAACAATTTAATGTGTTACTACATGAACAAAAAGAGTGTTACCATATGAGCAAAAGAGTGTTACCACATAAATAAAACCAGTACAAGTGTGAAAAGAAATCCTCAGTCCAAAATTACAGATTTAAAGAACAATTTGATGTTTACTACATGAACAAAAAGAGTGTTACCAAATGAGCAAAAGAGTGTTACCACATAAATAAAACCAGTACAAGCGTGAAAAGAAATCCCCAGTCCAAAATTACAGATTTAAAGAACAATTTGATGTGTTACTACATGAACAAAAAAGAGTGTTACCATATGAGCAAAAGAGTGTTACTACATGAACAAAAACCAATACAGACGCGAAAAAAATCTTCAGTCCAGAATTACAGATTTACAGGACAGCGTGAAAAAGAGTGCAGAAGGATCTGAATTTCATCACACACTTTGTGTTGAGGGGTAATCCAAACACCACACACATATTCTCTCTTATTCTCGTAGAATCCACATCGAAATCCAAATTGAATGACCTGGTTTCATCCAATGATCAGAGCGAATTGAAGAAAAATAAATTGGACAAGAAATTAGGGCACGAGCGATGGAAGGAAGAAGAAGAAGAAACTTGGTCTGTTGCGGCGATGGAAGAAGAATTTGGAAGCGCCTCAAGGAAGAAGAAGAAATCTGGTCTGTAGCGGCGATGCGAGGAAGAAGGCCCATAAGACCTGCCAATCTGTTTGCCCTAACCCGACCCGGTCCTGACCCGCAAAAATTTAAAAAAAAACTCAATTAAACTACAATTACACATAACACTAATATGCAATATTGGATACAAGATTTTGTCTTTAATTAATCAAAATTGACATATTTTTGGCATGATTACACGTGGAGCTATCTAATTTATGTACCATTTCATTTTACACAAATTCTTCCGTGAAATTTGCTCATAATATAAAATTGATCTTATCATTATATTTATGAATAGATACCATAATCTTACAAATTAATATCAATAACATTCAATATTATAATCTTATAGTATCAATTGATAAGTGTAATGACATTAATTTATAAATGTAATGGTATAAATTTATATTATGAACAAATTCGATACTTACTCTTCATTTTATTCTCGTTCTTTTCTCTTATTAAGGCTCAGTTTGCTTGCATTGATTAGAGTGGATTAGTGGGCCAATCCAACCGATTAAGGTGTTTGCTTGGTTTTCTCAGGCCAACGAAAAAAGAGAGGCCCGCGTGTTGTTAAGCAGGCCTGGCAGATAACCAATCAGCCCACCAAGTATCGATACCCTATCCGTGCGATTAAGGGGTCCAGGATAATTCACAAAATTACTCAAATACCCATCTGGTATATATATCATCCTGGCAGCGAAAAAAACGATCTAGGGTTTCATTTGTGCAATTTCATCCGCCGTTTGCTGGTGAGTTCATCTTTCACACAAATCCATTCATCTTTCAATACAAATCAGTCTTATTATCTCTGATATTGAAGATTTTTTGTAGAATTGTTCTAATGATTATGCCTTATTTTTTTGTAGAATTATTCTAACAATCACACCCATTTTTTGTAGAATTGTTAATCAACTCACCTCCGCCACTCGAAATGGGGTAGTTCGCCGCCATCGATTTCCGTGAAACAAACGTCGTCCAAGGCCGCACTAGATACTTGGATCTGGACTGCGATTGTAGAGGTCAAATGGAGGAGAGTGAGTCTATTAATACATATATGGTGCGCTCACCTTTACCGACACCAGTGTCGTCGCCAGAGGAGAAGAATTATGTCGCACTATATTTTCATTTCACCCGTCGAGAGCAACAAATTGAGAAATGACCAATTCCTTGTGTTGGAATTTGGGAGAGCGCGAAAATTGGGGTTTTGTTAATGGAGGGCAAGTTCGTCTTTATATATTTTTATCTATCATTTTCTGTTCCAACCAAATACGAATATGAGATATAATATGTGTTGTAATGGACCCAAAAAAAATTGAAGCAAACAGGCTATATATATAATAATAGCCAATGTAGAAGCTGGCCTTTTAATCTGGTCAAATAAGTCATTGCAAGCAAACGGAGCCTAAGAGAATTGTGTGTGATAACTTGAACAGTCATTTAATGATATATTTTTTTTTAGAGAAGTCATTTATATCTATTTTGTGCGAAAATCCCTAATCGAAACACTTATAAATTTACGTACTTATCTTTGTTTGTAACGACCAACTCCATCCAGTGTGTATATAAAATGAGAGACACTGCTATGAAATATTTCACATGAAATATTGACATATTTATAGAAGGTGCTGAAAATTTGTGGGTCCCTCGCGGATCAAACCTTATTAAATAAACATTCCCAAAAATATTGTGCAAAGAAAGAAAAACTAGCTCACTCTGAAATTTGTGTTATTGTAAAGACTACCATGAGTTCCTTTTCAATAATACATACTCCCTCCTATTCAAAATATAAGATGTTTTGACCTTTTGCACGTTTATTAATAAAGAAAAATTATACCAAAATTAACCTTATTTAATGATAGAGAGTAAAACAAGAAAGTAAATAAAGAAAGAGTATTAAATAAGGACAGTGTAGGGAAATAGAAGTCAAAACATCAAATAAAAAGTAAATAATGTAAAAAGCCAAAACATCTTATATTTTGAATAAGAGGGGGTATAAAATATTGAAAACTATATTATCATATAAACATAATGATATTACAGTTATTAGAAAAATATATTACTATATAAATAAAATTCCACTTTCTCTATTTCGTAAAATATTTTGTATAATTGTATGCGATATGTTATTAAGTTCGTGTATTACTTAAAACAAAGGATTGAAATTCGAGAGAATGTTAAGTAAGTAGTTCAAAATCCAACAATACTTGTTGGAATTCTATCCAGTTGCGATCTTAATTACCCTTCACATTAATTTGTAATTAATTAGGAAAAATTAAGAGTTTTCTTGGAGATTGAGTAGGTTCCTACCGATGAAATTAGAGAAGATCACTACTTAATTAGCTACAAGATTTATACCTCCTTACTGAAAATTACATATATTTTTTTCTAAGTACTAGTATGAGCTACAATTTAGCTAGTAAAATACCATTTATGCCCTTATTTTTCACGCACTCTCTTCCCTCACCATCCCACCCCACCCCACCATGTCTAATACAAAAAAAGAAATCTAAAACAAGCCCCCAAGGGCATAGCCAAGTTGGTAAAATTTGTGGTGATGTGGGGGAGAAATCCTCCGGCAACGCAGGTTCGAACCCAGTCTGGGACAAATTCTCCATTGAAATATTATGGGGGTTTGTCTTGGGGCTTGAATCATGTTGACTCTCTCCCACAAGTGTCTGCCACTTGGGCACATCCTTCGATTTACAACCCGCCTGACTGAGGGGCCAACGACACAGGTGGGGCAGATTCTCGTCTCTTCCTCACAAAAAAAAAAAGAAATCTAAAACAATCAGATCTCCCTCTCTCTCTCTCTCTCAAAACCCAGAGGGTAGTTTCAGTGGTCTTTCAGCGGCGGCGCAATGGCGAAAAGAGAGTGAGTCGGAATAGGTGGGGTTTTGTAGCCGACAGAGTCGAGCCCGTCGAAGGCGGCAACGACATCGAGGAGAAGGAAGAACCTGCGGTGGTGGGGGTGTAGAAGGTGGTAGTTGTTGGAGTTGGGGGGTTTTTCCTGTGGGAGATGGTGGTGGTTGGTAGGCAACGGAAAATGGTGACACTTCCACGACGATGTTCTTTTTTTTTACGACGACAATGACATTCCTTTGATGAAAGCAGTGTTAATTTGATGGCTCCACCTTCATCTTCAACCGAGATCAAAGCACAAATTCAGCCAAAGAGTGACGACTCCATCCACCTTCAACCGACTCTCCAAGCGGCAGGCGACACAAAACAAATCTGCCCAGATCCTCTGCCGCCACTCTCACGATTTCTGACCACCCCTCAAGAGAGAGCTCTAACTCTGCTTCAAGGGAGCTCCGAGTTGATTTCGAACTGAGTTTGTCCGAGTTCGTGTTTTGAGTTAAGACTAGGTTACGTGAGTTCACTTGGTTTGCTGAGTTTGTCCGAGTTTGTGACTTGACCCACCAAAAGGCGTTGAGTTTGTCCGAGTTCGTGACTCGACCTACTTAGACTCGACTCAAATAATTTTGTATGAATCAGTGAGTTTGGTTCCTGGTGCTTCCTGGTGTAAGATTTTTTTTTTAATAATTTGTTGTGTTTTATTATTTTGTAATTATTTTTATGTATAGTTAAGAATATTTTGTTGTTATATTTGTTCCGCTCATGTTGTAGTTAAGAGCATATCCTGGTCCGAGTGTGTACTTTTTTTGTGCGAATGTTCACTATTTTTTGTTCGAATGTTCACTATTTTTATGCGAATGTGCACTAGTTTAGTTGTTTTGTAAATCACATCATTTTTGTGTGAACGTGCAATTTTTGTGCGAATTTACGTACTTTAAGGAAAATCTTTGTTAGCAAATATGCATCTTTTGTATGAATGTGCAAGTTTTGTGTGAACATGCACCTTTAATTGGATAGAGAGAGGGGGAGGGAGAGAGAGAGAGAATTGAGAAAAAAGTGTAGTCTTTGAAAAAAAAAAAAAAATCTCAAATTGGAGATAGAGAAAATAAATTAATTTGACCAAAATATTATTTTAAATGAAGAGAGAGAAAATAAATTTGAATTTCAAAATAAAATTGCTCAATGAGAGGAAAGAGAAGAAAATAAAATTGTGTGGATGTAACTTATTAGAGACGTAAATGAGTCGAGCCAAATACCATTAGGCTCGAGCTCGGCTCATTAAGAAATTTTTAGGTTCAAGCTCGGCTCGAGCTCAGTTCGAACTATAACAGTAGGGTTCGAGCTAGGCTCGAGGGCAAAATATTAGGCTTGCAAATAGTTCGAGTTTGGCTCGTGAAAGCTCGTTAGCGAATTAAACGAGTTTGTTTTGAGCTCAACTAAAAAAAGCTCATTTTGCAAATTAATCAAATATAGGTCGAACTCAAAAAGCTCGCTGATAAGTTGAATGAGCTCAGCTCGTTAAAATTTTCAAAAAAACAAAAATAACAGAACTCATCATCTAATTAAAAACAGAAACATAGTTGTTCATGATAGTTAAAATATCATCTAAATAAAGACAAATACGTCCAACTAAAAAGCTAAACAAAGACAATAAATAGTTCAGAATAAAATCTATCTAATAACACACAATATCCTAATATCCTAATATTAATAGCCAAAAAGATATATAAGGGCAAAAGGTTCAACTATCAACTTGAATCTCCAACTCCAAATGTATCCAAAGTTCACCGTCGTGATCATGAAAAATCAGAATCATCTCAAGCCTAGCGGTATATCTCTACTATGAATATGATTAATATATTATAGACGACAATATGTTGTCAGTATAAATGATGGCCTAGTGGTAAATGGTTGTATTATCTTTCCAAGAGGTTTAGTTATTTAGTTTATATTGTTACATATGTGATATGTTTATGTTTTTTAATTATAATAAATAATAAAAAAAACCCAAACAATCGAGCCAACTTTCTATCGAACTTATTAACGTTCTATCTCACGAACATGTTCGCGAGCTTATTAACGAGCTTATTCGCGAGCTTATTAACGAGCTTATTCGCGAGCTTCGTAAATGAATCTGTTCGCGAGCTTTCGAGCCGAACACCATCATGTTCGAGTTCGACTCAATTGAATAATCAAGCCCGAGCTCGGCTCGTGAAATTTGGCAAACGAATTTAAATTAATATTTTTTAGTCGAGACTCGAATAGTTCGCAAACGACTTAGTTCATTTACATCCCTATGACTTGTTATCACTTATCAAACTTGAATGATGGGTGGAGACGAAAGATGGTGATTTAATAAAGTAAGGACATAATTGAGTTTTTCCCTCATTTTTGTAGTTGATAGTAATAGGTAAAAATATCACGTAATTTTTAGTAAGACCCATAAATATTTTATAGCTCATAGTGCTTGACCCATGTAATTACTAATGATCAATTCGTCTTTAAAGTGAAATACTTTAAGAAAAAACTCTGAAGATCTAAAACCAAAGAATTTGCGAGCCGTTTTACATTTCTAAAGTCTCTTAAAAGTATACTCCCACTTATTTGGACATGTTCTATTTGTTTTGGAATTTAGGTGTGTAGGGGGAAATCATATTACTTCGAAAATTCTATGGTTTGAAAATTTCGAAGAAATAGTAAAATTATTTATTTGTTTTGGGATTTAGAGAGAAGATTTTTGTTTTATGTCAAATAAATAATTAATAGTGATTGATGTATTATCATTTATTGTATTGGGTGAAATTAAAATTAAGGGGAGATAATGAGTTAATGAAAAAAAAATAGTAACGTGATTGCATTTAATTATATGAAAATAGATTTATATGTGTATTTTAGAGGTGTAGATGTGAAAACCGGATGTGGAGATACATCAAATGCTGAACTAGTATGAACATGAAACGTATATTTCTAAGTCCATTAGAATAAGTTATTAATACCCATAGATAAAAGTATATAAAACTTTGTTTGGAGAATTCGCCGTTCAACATTTCTAAATCGGATAAGTACAGTTGTTAGTTGTTGTACCTTTGATTGTGTCACGTGCTGTAATGCCTTGGGAAGAGAAGAAGACGTACAATCTTCACTGCATCCTGTACAAATTAAATTTGGCAAATTATACACAAGTTTCCTACTCCCTTCGTCTCAGATCAGTTTTCACAGTTAATTTTTACACGTGTTTTTATAAATGAGTTTTATATTAGTAATTGAAATGATAAAGTGACTTTTAAGGATGTGTATGATAATTTTATCATACACATCCTTAAAAGTCACTTTATCATTTCAATTACTAATACAAAATCCACTAACAAAAATGCGTGTAAGAGTCAACTGTGAAAATTGATCTGGAACGAATGTAGTAATTCCTATTGTGACACCCGAAAAGGGCCGGAATTACAAGGTCTTTTATGACCGATGTATAAAACCCATATAGATATTCAATTATAAGATTTTGGAAGAACACGAAACAATGCATACATTTTAATTAATACCTTTTAATAAAATAACTAATACTACCAAATTAACATTTTTCTAATAAAACTACCAGTACAGTAAAAAAATATACACCCAAATTAAATGCAAATCAGTTGCATGATAAAACTGGTTTATGCAAGAGTTGACCTTCATTATAAGATAAGAGAATTAGACCTGCGGCGTTTGTGATAGTGTGCCCAATTCCAAATGTATGCTGCCTTCTTCCATTTGGATTAAGTTTCTTGAATTTGAGTTTCTCATCAATCTGTATATATACACACATATATAATTAAAAAAGATAAAAGAATATCCAACAAATTAGGAGAAAGATGTAGAATTTGAAACCTTTGTATGATGAGTAATGGAAGTAGGAACGGTGGTATATGCATGCATAAAGGTAAGAAACAAGATAATGGAACAAGTTTTCAGACACATAATTGATGATGCGTTTGTAATGCACCCAAAATCATCTGAATTTAAAGATATGGGTTTCCACCCTACGATTGTTTAAGCGTACATAATATAATAATATGTAATAAATAAACCATTTATTTAGCAAATAGTTTTAATGCGACAAAAAATTCTAGAAACTATAGTATGGACTAGTAAATACCAGTAGTATTTAGAGGGAGTGAATCTTATATGGATCTAGATGTACAGTGCACTCGTAGTGCATTTTAAAAATATGCAATTTATTATATTGAAGGATGCAACTTGTTTATACTGAACAGTGCAATTATTTTTTCATATTAATAGTTGCACGATTCAGTGTAAATAAGTTGCATATTTCAGTATAATAAATTGAATATTTTTAAAATATATTATGAATGCATGGTGCACCTGGATGCATAAAACACTTAACCATTTAGGTTGAATGAATTATATATGTACATATAATATCCACGTTTGTTTATTATCTACACAACTAATATTTCTCGTAATAGGAACATTTTTACTCCAAAAGAATTATAATACCCTCTACCTTAATACGTCAATTTACAAGGGGGAAAATCGTTGAACCTATACAATTATCACAAATGATATGTTTTTCAAGAAGATTTTTTTTTTATGAAATGTACTTAATTTCAAAATGTAAATAAAAAATTTTAACGGATGAAAGTTATGTGGTTATGATGAATTTTGTGCATGATATAAATTTATACCCAAACGTTTCGGAAATGAGTACGTCTAGTTTGAAAATTTCCACGTATGAAAATCTATAAAATTATCCTAAATCAACCAGCTACACTCTAAACACTAAATAATGAACCCTAAATTATGACCTATTCGGGCCGGGTGAACCATGAATCACTTGGGCCGAGTGAACCATGAACCACTCAATTTTATCTTATCTTCACCAATTACAAGATTTGGTTGTAAATTAAAGTTTTTTTCATGTATGAAAATTTTCATACTAGATTTTGTCTTCAGAAATGTATTACCTTAGCCCCCATCTCAATCCCAATTTTGTCCCACCTGAAAACAACCAAATAATGTTGGAAGTATTCAATATATTGTGCTTTAAATTAAATGATCCATATACCCAATTAAAGTGGTCCACTAAAATTTAAATTATGAGGTAATATGGGTATTAAATAATCATAGGTTTTATATGTGTAGAAATTATTAAGTGATTTTTTATTTATTGAGAGACCAAATAAAAAATATAGAAAACATATTCTATAAATTAGGGTTATGATCTCCAAATATCAGTACGTTCATTCCACAATCTTCTTTCTCTCTACGGAGAAGTGAAGACGAGTGAAATTGATAGTTTGGGAAACCAAACTAGTCTGAGGCAAAAATCAATTTATAGATTCAAATATGCTTCCTCTTTATGATTAATATTATATTTGTTCAATTCAAATATTCTTCTGTTTTATGATTAATATTCTATTTGTTTTAGTTAATCATCGTAGATGTTATTTGGATCTAATTCATTTAATTTCTAACCTTACATTCACAATTTCTTACAAATCAAATGAAAAATTGGGTCAAACTTGTAACACCAAAATGACAAGCATTTAACTTGAGATTTACATATTCACACACTCAATTCAAAGTAGCGGGTAATAGCAGTTATTAAATCATTGCCCAAGTTGGAAAAATATAAAATAATTAGTTGATGAAAATAGACAAAAGAAACTGTAGCAATGAAACATAGAATAAATTGTTTGACAAGACGTATGCTTGAGTGGAAATAAAGTTAGAGGTGCCCCTTCCCATTTTTCCCACAAACAATTCACATTATCCAACAGTTTAATCAGGTCCAATCAACAGGGATTTTCTCCAAACGAAAAATTACATACTCATATATATATAAAGATATTCTAATACGAGATTCGTTAAATCCAATCAATTAATCCCAACATAATCAGTGTCTTATAAAATAATATTTTGAGATTACTACATGAGACGAAGAGTGTCACGACCTTGTTCAATTAAAATGAAAATCGAGGCAAGAGTTAGACTCTTTTTCAGTAAGACGGTTTAGTTATGTACTCCGATTCAATGTCAATTGTCTTCAAAATACGACTTTAGAACTTCACGACTATTACACTACGAATCGAAAGTAATTGGAGAACGAAAACAAATATCCAGCACTTTCAAATATTGGACTCTAATGCAGATCTTTGAATTCTAGAATGCTTATATGCAATTTCTGTTTTGAATGCTTGGATGATTTCGAAATGGAAATGCAAAGCGAGGGGTCTATTTATAATTGTTGAAGAGTTGTGGTTCCCCTCTTGTATAAAGCCAGTTGCACAGTTTGCTCTAAAGCGCGATCAATAAGACTAAGTGTGACATACGCAGGGCGGCCCGCCCAGTCTTGTAGGGTATGTTTGTTTCGGGATTTAGGTGTGCGGCGGAAGTCATGACTTTGAAATCCTATGGATTTAAAAATCCTGATGAATAGTAAAAGTATGTGTTTGTTTTGAGATTTTGGTAGGGTGAGATTTTTGTTTTATGTCAAATCAATATGAAATAGTGATTAATGTGGTATTATTATATTGTATTGGGTGAGAGAAAAGTATGAGAGATAATAAGTGGGTTAAAGAAAAATAGTGATATGATTGTATTGAATTTTGTGAAAATAGGTGTATAGGTATATTTTATAGCAATGGATTTAAAAGCTGGATGTGAAAATCTCAAACTAGTATGTGACTTAGATCGTAAAGTCCTAAGTCCATCCGGATGAGTCCCGAAACAAACATACCCGTAGACTCTTGGGTTACACCTTTGGCTAACCAAAACACCATCATGTCGACTTAGTCAAATTACTTCTTTAAGGAATAACTTGCATATAAGGTGTTCATTTCCTCCACATTTTTCCGATGTGGAATATAGTACTCTCATATCATTTTCATATATTATTCTTTAACTCACATTTTCTATTTTAAATTGTCACTTAATGTATTAATATTTCTTTAATCAAAATTGATTTTAAACCAATGAACACATTAAATTAATCTACTCGAAACGTAGATTAAAAATTTGTAACTTTCTTCCATTTTTAAAATGTTGATCATCGCATTACAATTGATCAATGTTGGATCAACACAATTTATAAACCAATTTTCAACAAATCTTTTTCAAAAAACGAAAAAAAAGAAGAAAGAACTTGAACAAGTTTCTTTGAAGAAGAGAATTGAGAATGGAGTTCTATGAATTCATAAATAAAACCTAGATGTTAAACGAGTTAACCTTAACCCATTAAGGTCAAAAATATGACCGCCGACTAAATGATTCACTTTAAACATAGACATAACTCTAATTCTAGCTGATTTCAGACTAAACGAGGTACTTCAGGTTACATAATAAAAAAATAAAAAATTAGAAATGTAAAAGTATATTAAAAAAATAATATAATATGAGGGGTTGTTTAGTAATTTTACATTTATATATAGAATAAAATTTTATTTAATTACATATATATGTATGAATAGAACTGAGTTGCTTTACTTAAACTTGACAGTCAATTAGAGAATTTTATGGTTGGCGTGTGTTTGGATAAAAATTTATCTACATTTGTTGAAATAAAATGTCTTGCTCAAAAGATGGTTACTACAAAAATCATATTGTATTCTCATTAATTTATTTGTTTGTTAAGTTATCATTGATTTTACTCATTGCCACAACTACAGTGGAAAGAATATTTTCAGCAATGAAACTCATCAAGAGTTCACTACTTAATCAAATGGGATATAAGTTTTTGAATGATTATTTGATTGTAGTAATACATTGAAAAAAAATATTTTTAGAAAGTTAGTAACAAAGCTATCTTGCAAAGCTTCCAAAACATGAAGGGTTGAAATTGAATGTTATAATTTAGATATATTAATTTTTTTAAATGTGTATATAATTACGTTTAACATTTTAATTATATAAATATAAGTATTGGTTTTTGCTCCTATTTTAAACTTTTAATTATTTTCATTTTTTTTATTATTAATTGTTCCAGTGATTCTGTATTTTGAGTTTTGGATTGAATCATTATTATGTTTCATTCCATGAATCGGATATCAATCAATATTTGTTGGAGTTGATTCATTTTTACATACTTATATCTTCGTACATTTACATAAAATGTGTTATTTGAATTATAATCGGTTAATTCAAAATAAATACACGATCTTTAGACCAAATATCAATTTAATCGCGGCCTTTACAATTATTGTATAAAAGCTCAACCTTTGATGTTGTTGCAAATTAGTACACATTTTTTACATTTGGCCGTGAAGAAATGATGTGGCTCGCTGGAACTATTGTTTTTGTCATATCAACTGTTACGTCTGACTATGAGTATGATGAAATGTCCAAATCATAAATATGAAAAATATTAAAAACGTGAATTAAAAAAAAAACAGAATCTAAAAAGAACAAAATAAAACATTTAAATCTAAATTCCAAATATTTGGGGATTCTGGAATTTTTGTGCAAAGCCCAATTTTGGGGACTCGCAAAACTCGATTTTGGGGATGGGTGTCTGTGATTTTGCGATTATGAGAATTTTGGATTTTGTAGAACCAATCGACTTTTAGGTGAAGATGCGGCGATTGAAGGGTGAAGATGAAGGTATGACGAAGATGGACTATTTGGTTTTTTATTTTAAATTTACATTTTATTTGTTTTGATTTTTTGTTTTAGATTTTACTTTTTGTTTTGTGTTTTAATTTATTTCAAAAGTGTTAATATGATATGGAATTATTAAAATAAAATATTTAATATGTGTCATCCCAGTCGGCAAGTACACACATGCTCCGGTGAGTCATGTCATTTTTTCTAAATCGAAAAAAAATAAAATGTGTATTGATTTGCAACAATATAAAAGGTTGGACTTTAATACAATAATATTGAAGATCGTGATTAAATTGATATTTGTTCTAAATGTCGTGTATTTATTTGGGATTAACCCAATTATAATTGAGTTCATATGTTATTATTTCCTCTACATTTTTATAAGAGTAACAACACGTGTGCACCAATTGCCCCATACAACTAATGATTATTTAATATTGTTCAATAGAAATAATTAATGGCGTTCAACAAAAAGAATTAATATTGTCAATAAATATATATTATTTGGTGAAAATAATTAATACTTTTCATTTAAAAACATCGTTCAAAAATACACACTAGGTGTACAACTGGCGTATACAAAAAATTATATTTTCGAAGATGGAATCAACTCCTACTTTTTAGTTGAGTAGGTTTTGCCTGAGTCTGTTTCACGATGAGATGCATCATAATTGAAAAATACGTTTTAACACTTAAAAAAAAAAGTGTTGATTTATGTTAGTCTGTGAACAGTCTCATCATAATACAGTCTCACACAAATTTTTTGCCTTTTATTTACGTACTTTTAGTTATGCGTAGGGATGGCAATATCAGTCGGTCCGCCCCGCCCTGCCCTGACCCGCACTATTTGGATCGGACTCGCCCCGTACCCGTAGTGAAATGGGGTGGGGCTGGGTATTACTTAGGACCCGCGCCCCATTTTATATATTAAAAATCAAAATATATATTATATAATATATGCAACTTTATCCCATGACATGCCGGCAGAGAGCCTCTCTTAGAGTTCTCCATCGCAAATCGCTTCAACACCTTGTCTACATAGGTGGAGTGTGACAACCCCAACATCTTCTTGGATCCATCCCTATGAATCTTGATCCCTAAGATATAGCAGACTTCACCAAGATCCTTCATCATGAAGGTCTTTGACAACCATTCTTTCACGGATTGCATGAGTGGGATACTGTTTCCCATAATGAGTATGTCAACGACATACACAACTATGAAGACAATATTCTTTCCACTGCATTTTCGATAGACGCACGGATCTTCCAAATTTTTGACGAAGTCAAATGATTTTACAGCTTCATCAAAACGGATATTCCAACTCCTAGAAGCTTGCTTCAATCTATAAATGGATCGTCTAAGCTTGCACACAAGATTAGACTTTGACTTCGATATAAAACCTTCCGGTTGAGTCATAAACACTTCCTTGTCAATGTTTCCACTGAGGAAAGCTGTTTTGACATCCATCTGCCAAATCTCATAATCGAGATGTACTGCTACCGCAAGTAAAATTCGAATGGACTTGATCCTAGCAACTGGTGAGAAAGTTTCGTCATTATCAATGCCTTCGCGTTGACTATAACCTTTCGCCACCAACCTAGCCTTGTAGGTTTGTACCTTGCCATTTGCATCGATCTTACGCTTGTAGACCCATTTGCAACCTATGGGTTTGACCCCTTTTGGCAACTCAACCAAGTCTCATACTTGATTGGTGTACATCGAGTCCATCTCGGATTTCATGGCTTCATGCCACTTCTTCGAGTCAACATCTAATGTTGCCGCAGTGTAAGTTTTAGATTCGTGACTGCACTGTCGAGGTGCGACAAAAATAAATACCCAAATCTACCCTACTAACTCGTAGTAGTGGCAAGTAAGGGGTCGATCCACATGGAACATAGAGTAATTAATATGCTAGTCGTATGAATTTATGAGAACAAACACGGGACACAAAAGTGGGGGATTTTAAAAGGAATTTTATAACTACTAAATTGCAAATAATAAAAAGCAAATAACAACTATGAAACTTTAGCGAACGAAATTAAGAAGAAACAAGTATCCCAACTCACGGTTCATTCATTCCCCATGTTAACAAGACCACTTTGACCTCGACGTTTACTTTATTTGTTTTCAAGATTAATGCCCCTCGGGGATCAAAACACTTCGATTTCCCAGTCCTATCCCTTAAGTATATTTAATTGAAAAGACGTCCCTTCAAGAAAACCTTTCTAACTAAGCAGTCTAGGTTAGCCCATATATTTAACCCAGTTAAAAGTATTAAACCCTAGTATAGAGAGCAAACAAATTCTCAAGTACACTTAGCGCGACCCGTAAGAACCTGGTCTAATTCACCCTAGTGAATCCACTAGATGTTACCAAGAGTCTCCACATATAACAATTACAAGGATTACATGCTTAGACTTAACAGACATATTTAAACAACTAACCTAGATGGCCAATCTAAATCAATTAATTTAAACACGCAAGAAGTTGAAACAGGTAAATTAAACAATCCCAAAACGAATATCATAAACGTCTCGAATTAAATAATCACATTAAACATGGGTTCAGAAATTTCCGGAGTTGGGATAAAAGAAAACTAACTAAATACGACTCTCAAAACCTCCAAATTGTCGTCTGCCTCCTGCTGCTTCTGTCCCCAGCTGTCTCTCCAAAAAGTCCCCTTTGGTTAATGAATAATAGGCTAATATATAGATGGCTGCCTTTCTTGCTGAACACGTCCACATGTGTTGGGAAATTTGTATTAAGTTTTGATGGAAGTTCCAAAACAGGTTGTAATAGGACCAGTCAGATCTGTTAGCTGACTGATGAGTTAGAATCAGATTAAGATGACCAACTGAAAAGTATAGTTAGCTGATGAAAAAGATAGGTCACATATTGAGGGGGAACTCAATATGTATAGGTCAGGTCAAAATTATCAGACGACCAGATAAGGTCAGATGATCAGAAGACTACACAAGTCAGAAGATAAGAAGAAGTCAGATGATCAGGTGAAGACATAAAGCTCAAAGTCAGAAGACCTAAAGATCAGATGACTCAAGAAGACCAGAAGACTTACATCAACCAAGTCTGCAAGTTGTGCTAAGACAACCTGCATCAGAAGACTCTATCAGGTAGACTGATCAGTTATCTGATCAGGTCAGCTCACTCCTGGTGTTAACTAAATGTTACACCAGATCATATGTACCTTCACGTCAAGAAGTATGTCAAACATTAGTTGGTGGAACAAACGCTGAAGTGTTGTACTTGTTAACCAATGAGAGCATGACACGTACGTAAAAAGGTTGACACTGCGAGATTCGGCGCTGCAAAGTCAAAACGGCTACAAAAGATACTATTCACGCTTTCGGCCATGCCGTCCTTGAGCAAGTCAAATCAATCCTACAATTCAACCAAATATAGCCAGAAATTCAAATTGCTCTCCAACGACTCTTTGATTTCATGGTCTATAAATAATGGGATTACTCTTCATAGTGGAGGACGAAAATTATCAAGAAGCTCATTCTATAGCAAAATTTCCACGAAGAATACAAACTCGTAGTTTATTTTTAAGTGTTCATCTCATTGTTCTTAGCATAGAAATCACATCCTTTAGCTGTTAGGCTACTTAAATACTAGGATAGACTTCCAGTTGGAACAACAACAAACCTTTACCAAAACCCAAAGTTAGGTTAAGTTTGTTTTGCAAGATTTTAGACTAGGGTTTCTAGTGCTGATTTCTGGGATCATTGAGTGAGAACTCTATAAATATCTGTTGGTGTACTGTGTTGGACTAACACAATAAACTACGTCCAGTTGGTTAAGTTGGTGCCCCTTGTGATAGGGAAGAGTGGACGTAGGACTGGTTGTCCGAACCACTATAAATCTTGTGTGCATTTATCTGTTTGATTAACTGCTTTACACTATATTGCACACAACCTTGATTAAATCTGCATACATATTCTGAGTTAGGATCAGCTTGCACCAAGCTACTGATCTGATCAGTTTGACTCCATAGTCAGCTGATTGAAAATAGCTTCGGAATCTGATTTGTTATAAACTGGTTTTTCACACGGGTATAAACTAGCTTCCGCACATCAGTTAAACTGATAGACACCGAACTGATATGCCATCAGGCGATCAGTAAGTTGGATATCAGTCCAAATTGATTCACTCGCACTCTGATCAGGCTACCTGCCATCACACCTGATCTTGCACGAAAAAGTTTTCAGAAGTCTATTCACCCCTCCCCTCTAGACTTCTGCCCTCACGAAACCCGTTCGGGACCTACAAGTGGTATCAGAGCAGTGGTTCTACGGACCACTGGCTTTGAATATCATCGGTTCTTGAGGAAGAACCTTTGTGGTCGCTTGAACTGATCTTGAAAAACCCTTTTTAAAATCTCATTTGTTTTCAAACTCACGAACAACATGTATAATACTTCGGGTATGTATCATGAGTTGCCTAAATTTTCCATTGATGAGTATGCAGACTGGACTATATTCATGAGCAATCATCTGGGCTCAATAAGCAGCAGGATGATGGAAGTCATTGAACGAGGACCCATCATCATCTACCACGATAACCCAGCTGTAGGAGGTGATCCAGACTTTCCAGCTGGATGCCTTGTCAGAAAGAGTCCCGCCCTGATGGATGCAGAAGAAAGAAAGCTGTACACCCTGGATACAATAGCCAGGCACATAATCATGAAGACGATGGACAAGATAACCCGAGAAAAGATAAAGTATCTCAAGACAGCCAAACAAATGTGGGATACGCTTGCTGAAATGTGTGTAGGTAATGACTTGATAAAAGACAGCAGACTGCAAGCCGAACTGGTGAAGTTTGAGAAACTTAAGATGCTGCCAAATGAAATGATAAATCAGCTCGATGGTAGAATCACCATATCTGTCAACAAGCTACGGGAACTTGGACGAGAAATGTCAGATAAAGATATCAACTACAAGATCATGAGATCTCTGACTAAGAAGTGGGATATGAAAGTCACAATTATAAAGGATTGTCAAGATATTGCTAAGATGAAGCCAAGCAACTTGTTTCTGAGCCTTAAAGCCCACGAGTTCAATCTGATCGAAAGAGGGCAAGAAGAAGAAGACGAGTCGCCTGCCGAAGCCACTCCTGCCACATCAAAATCAGTTGCATTCAAAGCAACTGGCAGCAACTCAAAGTCTACTGAACATGTTGGAAATATTATAAGCCAAACTGAACAAATTGCTTTGCTAACCAGAAAACTTGAAAAATATAATATTCAACTTGGTAAGTATCGTAGATTTTACAGGGATTATCAGAACAGCAGAGGAAGAGATAGGAGGCCAGCTGACAGATCTCAAGAAAGGACCAAATCTGATGACCGAAGAAATGATCGCAGAGAAGATAAGAAAAAAGATGATCGATCTGATGAAAGGAGAGACAACAGATCAGAAAGGAGAAACTCAGACTACAATCAGTCAGGTAAGTCACCTGACAGATTCTACAGACGAAGTGACTCACCTGGCAGAAGGAGTTCCGTTGAGCGTGGAGCGTGTTTCAACTGTCAGAAACCAGGTCATTACAATGCAGATTGCCCTAAACTGACTCCAAAAGAAAGAGAAGACAAGCGGAACAGACGTGAACAAAGGTACAGAGACAGAAAAGCCATGGTAGCTGATACATCTGGGATTGACGATTCTTATCTACCATCAGAAGATTTGGGCTACTCATCTGTGGAGGACTTCTGTCTGATAAGCAACGCTGATGATTTCTACCACTACGATGATCTGATGTTCTCATCTGATGATGACATCTGTCTCATGGCTAAGGAGGAAGACCAATCTGAGGTAACCTCTAAACCTTCTGCTCTTTCAGTTTCCACACCAGCTATGATTAGCACACCTGCTGGAGAGGTTGATTTCCAGATCTATTATGAGCAATTGCTTGATGAACTCTCTAATGCAGTAGACACTTATACAATAGTGGAAGCTGAAAACGATAAGCTAAGGATTGAAAATACTCAGCTTGTTAAGGAAAATGCTGAAAGAAAAGCAGCTGAATTAAAATCAGCTGAAGCTGCTCAGAAGATAACTGAAGAATTGGAATTTCTGAAAGTTAACTCTTCTGATCGGGAGAAGCTGATTAAGGAACAACTGGTTATCAATAAACAACAAGCTGAAGATTTTAAAATCCTACAAGCTAAGTTTGATGACCTCTTCTAAATACATGAGAGTCTGAAATCTACTGAGGATAGTCTGCGCAAGAAAATAAAAGTTTTTACAAAATCTTCTAAAATTGTTCAAGATCTGAACACCTATTTTCGAACACCAACTAACAAGAAGGGACTTGGGTATGAAAACCCTTCTACATCCTCGAAAGCCCCGTCTGGTTCACATCAGAAAAGTATAACCAAACGAGTTTCTGTTATAGATACACAAAAAGCTAAAACTGTATCAGATAAGGGGAACATGCTTACTGAACAGGTAAAGCAGGTGCCCAATAAGAAAGGGAACAGAAATGGACCCCAACTGATTAAGCATCAACCGAGGAATCAACAGAAGAACCCAGTTCTTCTGAAGAGACCTCAACCTGATCAGCAGATTAGGTATCAGAAAAGACAACCTCTAAATGGGAAATCTGATCTGAAACCTAATCAGGTCAAGCTGCCTAACAGGCAAGCCAAGGGTAAACTGCCAAAACCAGATATGCCAAAAAGATATGAATCTTTTAATGGTAGCAGTCGTACCTACCCTTATAATCAGAAACCTAGGGCTGCTGCACCTGAGCCTCACTGGGTTAAAAGAAGACAAACTATAAAAAAAAATCCCAAGTCTTCTGATTTACCCAAGGCTCGCACTAATAATCATACTGATCAGAACGCATATGAAGATATGTATGATTATGTAGATGTTTATGGGAGACAAATCAGGCCTTCTGATCTATCTGATTATAATAGAAGTGCCCTGTTTGTATGGATCCCTAAAACCAACTCTAACCCCTCAGGACCCAATCCAAAAGGGGTACCTAAAGGCTGATTTGATTACAGGTTCGCGTGGGTTTGACCAACAAGGGAGGTGTACAAGCAACTATCTGGTACATCGATAGTGGATGCTCAAGGCATATGACTGGAAGCAAACATCTCCTTAGCTCTTACACAGAACAAGAAGGCCCACGTGTACTCTTCGGTGATGATAACTTTGGTTTTACCAGAGGATTCAGAACCTTAGAGAATGAAGATGTACAAGTTACTAGAGTCTCGTATGTCGAAGGTTTAAAGCATAATCTGTTATCAGTTTCACAGTTCTGCAATAACAGATTCAGTGTTGAGTTCTCGACTGATAAGTGCACAATCAAGAATCGAGCTACTCAGCAAATTTTGTTAACTGGTTCAAGGAAAGGTACGATTTATACTGCAGATTGAAACAGTTGTCCAAGAAATGCATGCCTGATTGTTAAGAGTTCCAAAAGCAGCAGTTGGCTCTTGCATAAGATAATGAGCCATCTGAACTTTAAAACTCTTAACAAGATAGCAAGGATGTCCTTGGTTGAGGGACTCCCGAATGAGGTATTCTCTAAGGATCAGACATGTGTCGCATGTATGAAGGGAAAACAGGTAAAAGCCTCATTCAAGGGAATTCCTGGACCAGCATCCAGCAGAGTATTGCAACTGCTCCATATGGACTTATTTGGACCAGTTACACCAGTTAGTCTCAACGGACGCAAGTACACCCTGATGATTGTGGATGATTATTCTTACTTGGGTGGTATTCTTACACAAGAAGAATGAGACAACAACAAAGATACCCGAGCTGCTCAGAAAATTACAAAATGAGAAGGGTGTCAGTATAGTAAAAATCAGATCAGATAAAGGTACAGAATTTCTGAATTTCTTTATTACTGATTTTTGCACTAAGTTTGGTATACAGCATGAGACATCAGCTGCAAGAACGCCACAACAAACTGGAGTAGCAGAACGGAGAAACAGAACACTCAAAGAAGCTGCTCGCACTATGTTAGGTGAACATGCAACACCAAGTCGTTTCTGGGCAGAAGACATCAATATTGCATGCCACACTCAGAACAGATGTTCTCTGACTAAGACTCACTACAAAACTCCCTATGAATTGTGGAAGGGCAGAAAACCTCGTGTTTCTTACTTCCATGTTTTTGGATACACAACAATGGGAAGAGTCAGTTGAAGACTTTTGAGGCCAAGTCAGATGAGGGTATCTTCTTAGGATATTCATCATCCATCAAGGCTTTCAAGGTATTCAACAGATGAACTCTAGTTGTGGAAGAAATACCTCATGTGGTCTTTGATGAGACATCCTCTGAACAAGAGAAAGCTGCCTCAGAACAAGCAGTACTAGATCAACCGTTACCTGATGCACATAAAATGGATCAGCTAAGTATCAAGGAAAAGGGATCAGATCACGTAACAGTGTATATCCCAGAACTTGACTTTACTGATTCACTAGGTCAATCAGACCCTAAGGTACGTACAACTGTCAATGAAGAAGTTGGTACAGCTGAGACAGTATCAACTGAACCATCTGGTTCAGGGGGAACACCTGAAGTTCCTACGGACAGACATCAGCACATGATGATTCCAACATCAGTTGAGACTTGTCCATGTCAAGTGGAACATATTTCTGCACCACTCCCGATCACTAGTAATGAACTACTATCAGAAGAGGATAATGCTCTCCAAACTGAAGCAAATCAGAAAAGAAGGACCTGGGTAACCAGTCATCCAACTGATCTGATTCTTGGAGACCCATCTGATAGAGTCAGAACTAGACATCAGATTGGTGAAAGTTCCATGTATTGTTGTTATCTGTCTTTGAAGGAACCAACCAAAATAGAAGAAGCTCTACAGGATGCAAACTGGATTCTAGCCATGCAAGAAGAGTTAGAGCAGTTTGAAAGGAATCAGGTTTGGAAACTGGTGGAATGACCAACCCATCAAGATGTGATTGGCACAAAGTGGATATTCAAGAACAAGAGAGATGAGAATAATGTCATAACCAGAAATAAGGCAAGACTTGTTGCTAAGGGGTATTCACAATCAGAAGGAATTGATTATGATGAGACCTTTGCACCAGTCGCTCGCCTGGAAGCCATTCGGCTGTTTCTGGCATATGCTGCCCACAGAGGGTTTATTGTGTATCAGATGGATGTAAAGAGTGCATTCTTAAACGGGGTACTAGCTGAGGAAGTTTATGTTGAACAACCTCCTAGCTTTGAAAAAGGCGACCAGGTGTACCGTTTAAGAAAAACTCTTTATGGCCTGAAACAAGCTCCTCGAGCCTGGTATGATACACTCTCTCAGTTCTTGATAGACAGTGGATTCACTAAAGGAATAGTGGACATAACCTTATTCAGAATAGAAGATGGAGAAGATATTCTGATAGTTCAGATTTCTGTGGATGATATCATTTTTGGATCTCCCAACAAGAGCTTATGTGATAAATTCAGCAAGCTGATGCAAGGGAAGTTCGAAATGTCCATGATGGGTCAGATGAATTATTTTATGGGTTTACAAGTTAGGCAAAGTACAGAAGGAATATTCATCTGCCAGGCGAAGTACACTAGGAATTTGTTGGCTAAGTTTGGAGTTCAAAACTGTAAGGAAGCCAGAATTCCTATGATGACTGGATTCAAGATGGATCCAGATGAGAATGGTCAGAAAACTAATCAGAAAGAATATAGGGCTCTCATTGGATCTCTACTATACTTGACTGCCAGCAGACCAGACATAACCTTTGCAGTAGGTGTTTGTGCTAGATTTCAGGCAAATCCAATGCAAAGCCACCTGGAAGCAGCTAAGCGGATTCTTAAGTATCTGAAGGGGACATTAAACCTTGGTTTATTCTACCCATCAGATGATAATCTAGAGCTTAGTGGGTATTCTGATTCTGATTATGGAGGTTGCAGAATAGACAGAAAATCAACCTACATGTCAGTTTTTAGGTAGTAAACTGATCTCTTGGTTTTCAAAGAAGCAGACATCAGTTGCAACATCTACTACTGACACATAATATATGGCTGCAGGAAGCTGTTGTTCCCAACTACTCTGGCTTAGTCAGCAGCTAAGGGATTATAACATTGTAGCTATGAACGTACCTATATTCTGTGACAGTAATAGTGCAATTGCAATCACTCATAATCCTGTTCTATATACAAGATACAAGCATGTGGATGTCAGACACCATTTTATAAGAGATCATGTTGAAAAGAAGAACGTCAGAATGGAAAAGATCCATACTGATAAACAGAAAGCTGATATCTTAACCAAGCCACTAGCTGAAGTTAGATTCAGAGAACTCTGTAACGAGCTAGGGCTTCTGGACCTTGGAGAAAGTGCACCAGAAATGTTTGGTGGACTGGTCTCCAAGACCAGCTGGTTGAAACACTAACCAGGTTAAGAAGGATCAGTTGGGCAAGGCATCTCAACTGATCTGAAGATCAGTCAAGGAACTGATCAGAAATGGTCTTATCAGATCAATCAAGGAACTAATCAGATTGGTTGTTTCAAACCTTATGAGTCGATTTAAGCAAGGTTCAACAAGCAAGTTACACAAGTATTAAAGCTATAATTGCATAAGGTAAAAGAGTCAACACAACAATGAAATAAAAGAACTTTTCATTGATAAAGACCCGGAGGTCAGATTTACATTACAATTGACCCAGAGGTCGTAAGATAAACCTTAAACCCTAAACCCTAACCCTAGGAGGGGTGAGAGAGGCTTTAAAGATTTTAAAGCCAACTGCCCCTAAAACCCCAATCCTAAAAGGGGTGAGAGAGGCTTTGAAATAATCCTAAGCCACCCTCAGAGCTTCGGAGTCAGGAGCGAGAGCGGCCTTAAAGGATTTCTAAGCCAGAAGCCCCTAGTCCTAAAATCAATGTGGCTCCCAGCATTTAAAAGGACACGAGTGTCTTACAGACACAAGTGTCGCATGCAAATATTGAGTTTAGTATACCTTGACCAGGTATTGTCTGATCAAGATTGGATACTAAACTCATATTTCATATCAGATGGAGCCTAGTGATGCTAATTCTGTCATCTTGATAGGCGCACAAGGCGCATACGGTCAGAAGAAGTGTCTTCTCAGTTGCGATAGCAGATCCGCCGCCTCGGTGGTAGAGAAGCTTGGCAATAATTGTATGAGTATTCTTCGATGATGACAAAATCTAGAATGAGGGAAGCACAGGGTTGATTTGAGAAGCTGAAATCATTTGAAAAGGGTTGAAGGTTTTTGCCAAAAGTTTCACCGGAAATAAGGGTTCACCGGAAAATATGGTTTATAAAGATGAGTATGATAACTATGGTGAAAAGGGTGTGTTGTTTGCCTAGAACCCTAGTTCTATTTATAGAGGAAAAACAGGGGTAGATGTGCAAATTTAATTTCTCAAGGCCTTTTAGAGAAATTAGCACTGCCAGGACAACGCGTAAGAAAAATGCGAATGATGGTTGGATGAGTTTACGGCGTGTGATATCACAAAGTATCTAGACCATCATTGAGAACTTTCACATCACGCCGACTTAGGGAATCGAGGTGACTTTTTGACTCCCCAAAATTAAGGCTTTGACGGGAGTGTGACACAAATCGTAAGGAAAAGTGGCCTGAATGGAAGAAGACTGAAGTTCCATACTGCTGAACATCAGAATGGCCTGAACGAAAAATCTGAAATCCTGAGTCCTAAGTACTGAATTACTGAATGCTGATGTAGATCAGATAAGTGGATCAGATACATGGTCAGATTAGTGGATCAGATAAGTATCAGATTGGATCAAACAGGGATCTGATAAGATGAGTGGAATATTGTTGGGAAATACTAAGGGATAGACTACCATCAGTAAGGTCAACAGTAATCAAGCCAACCAGAACAGATCACAGTGGTAACTGATTGATTACAATATCAATCAGTCAGATAATTTTCTTATTTATCTCTTTCTGATCATTTTATATATGCCTTATTTAAATAAATTGGCTTTTACTACTGTTCTCTTAACTTTGTTATGACTGCACTGCAAAACATTAAATGCGGACATGAGAATATGTATTTAATGCGATTTATTGCGAGTTTTCGCGTCCAAAATACGAGAGGACTACTTTTCTCAACCACTCGATTAAAACACTTTACGGCCGATGAATCTCAGCCATTGATTTCAAAACACGGATACTTGAGTACTTATGGGAAGACGTGCAAAGAGGTTTCCCTCGCATAATATAAACCCAACTCATTCTCCGAAAACCTCTTTCCACTCTTTCTTCTTATCAGTTTCTTAAAAGATCAAACCTTCAAAATCTTCAGAAATTTTTTATCCAAATCGATTTATTCTACTTTCAAGATTATTCAAATCTACGAATCAATTTCTGGTAATTTTCTTTTAAGTACTTCATAAAATCACTCATAGTGGTTATTAGGTTTACAAATCGTGCTGTTGTGTGTATATAAATCATAACTGTTATTAAATGCCCTGATCTATATGCTTACATGCTTAATTCATGATTAGATTGTTGGTTTGACTGAGTTTATTGAAATATCTCACTCAAACTTAAATCAATTTGCATATTATACAGAAATGGCACATCTTGTTGCACGAAAGGGCCAAGGCAAAAACATATGCAATTTCGCATCAATGAAGAAGGATAACATTGATGAGAAATACGTAGTATTTACTGTCACCTCAGATCCTGAATCGTTGGAAATTCTGGAGTGCATGCGAGCGTGTGGTCTTGAACAATATTGTTATAAACATCAAAGCGTAGTCCACACTCATGAAGCCCTAGAATTTCTATATAATCTACAGAAGAACGAGGATATTGATGCTGATATGATTTCTTCCGTTGGAGGATTGGAAGTAATAGTCACAAATGATGATCTTCAGAGAATCTTTGGTCTCAGTAGAGGAAGCATTTATCCAGAAACCTTCACAACTGATGTAGGAGAGAAGGATTTTCTTGAAGCCGAGCTATTGAGACCAGCGAATAAGGATCATACAGTGAATGTCAAAGCTCCTTATCTAAAGAGAAAATATCCCCTTCTCTTCGAGATTGTGCAGAAGGTAATTATGTGCTCAACCTACAGTCTTGATGCTGTCACCTCTTATAAGATCAGTGTCATGACTGCAATCATCAAGAAAACACTTGATATGGATTGGTTGGGTATGTTCAAGACAAGACTGCGGAAAGAGACAGGGAAATTCGTTCTGAACGAAAGGAATGAAGTGTTCTTATCATCCAAGTGCTCTTTTATGCACAAAGTCTCGATCATTCTATCAGACATGCTGCCAAACGATTATGAATGGAATAAGAATGGTACGAAGGTGTATCAAGCTAAGCACAAGGCCATCTTGGGCAGAAACGAGTCTCTGCCTGGTCAGTCTGATGATGATCCTACTCCCTATGTGCCCAAACAAAGGGGAGAAGGGAAGGGAAAAGAAAAGGAAACTGCTTCTTCCATACAATCAGAAGCGCAGGGAATGACCATCCCAGAAAAAAGGTTGAAGAGGAAGGACCTGGCCAAGAAACCAGCTACTCAACCGAAACGTCAGAAGAGAGTCACTTCTCCTCTGAAGACTGCTCCTAGTCCTGCTCAGCAAGTTCACAGAACGGAGGAGTTGATTCAGATTGAATCAGAAGAGGAGATTATGGTCAGTTTTGAGCACACTGCAAGTGGAGGTAAGGATGAGCAGATGCTCGAAGGAGAAGGAGAAACGGAAGGAGAAGGAGAGAGGACTGTTGAAGGAACAGAAGTGGAGCACTCTGAGGAAGAATCACCATCTGATTCTCTGCCTCTCAGCAAAATCTTCCAGAAAGATAGATCACCTACACCCACTTCCAAATCACCATCACCCTCTCCTCAAAAATCACTATCAACCCCCCCCCTCTCCCCACAAATCTTTCTCACCCTCACCAGTTAGACCACACCCCAAATTTCCCTCTCCCCCAACCCTTGAACCTGAACTTATTGAACCCCCTCAACCCTCAGTTATTGAAACTGAACCCCCTCAACCTTCAGTACAGGAATCTGAACCTCCTCAACCCGTGGTAAACGACCCTGAACCTCAACAACCTACAGCCAGTGAACCACATACATCCCCACCTCACCCTAAATCTCTAGAAAAGATACCAGAACCTGAGAGATCTGACAAATGTATGTCCATCTCTCACAATCCTTTCAACACCAGAACCGTGCTTGCTTCACTTAAATCAGGAAGTCCTATTATAAATATCATGAAGCAACAAATAATGGAGTATCTGCTGGATCTGTGCCCAGATTTGGATCAACACCCTGGCATCCAACACCAGATAGAAGAGATTGTGCTCTGGAGAGATATCAGATTGAAAAGCATCGAGGAGTTTCTGATCCTCATGGAATCTCTAGGCTCTGACTTTTATGTGGATCTGGAAATGAAATGTTTGGAGAGTGCTGGGATTGAAAGTGCTGTTGAGTTGGCCTCTGATGATGATATCAGGTGGTTAATTCATGACAGGTTTGGAATTGCTGAAGATAAGGAGGAGACTGAAGAACCTCCCTCTCATACAAATCTTGAGGGAGATGCCGATGAACCAAAAGTGGGTGCTGCAGATGAGACCCAGCTTGGCAAGGCATCAACATTTGACCAGACTGCTATGCTGAGCTCCGATACCCAAGATCTTAGTTCTGCGAAAATTCAGGATGGGGTAAAGGCTACCATTGAAGAAAAATTCACAGCTCTCACAGCAGATCTGATGAAGCGTTTTGAAGAAGAGCAAAAGAATCTGGTTGACAGAGAACGGAAGCTAACAGTTGAGAAGCTCACACACATGCATAATGATATCCTCTCTGATGTGATGCAAATGATTAACCCTCTTGCTGATAAGCTCAATCTCCAGTCTGATAAACTCAAACTTCAGACGGACATGCTTGGTGAAACACAGATTCTTCTGGAAAGTGTCTGGGCATCCCTGGAAAAGACTGACACTCACATGGATCTAGGTTGGAAGCATTTTGTGGCTTCTACAGAACGTGCCAGAAAGGATATTGAATTTGCTCTTAAAAGATTTCTGTCCCCCGCACCTTCTGCAACCGCTCAGATCACTCCTCTTACTGTTGAGGAACTTAGGGAGGAGATGACAAGGCAGTTTAGTGCTCTGAATAACAGACTATCCAAACTTTTTGATGCAACCAAAAAGGGGGAAGGACAAAAGAAAGAAGAAAAACAGATGCAGGTGGTAACCATTGTGTCATTACCAGAAGCCACTGTATCTGACTTGCCTGAAGCCACTCCATCTACTGATCTTGTTACTCCACCTGATGTTGCTGTTCTAAAAGAGACTGTGGAGCAACATAGCAAGGAGCTTAAGGATCAAAGGAAGGAGATCACTGAGCAGAAGATAGACCTTTTAGATGTTACTACCAGAGTGGATAAGATTGAAGACTTCTATTCTTCTGTACAGCAAATGATGGAATCTGATGATCAGGCCAAGAGCCTTGAACTTGCGAAGAAACTAGCAGAAGAAGACGAACAAGATGAACCTGAGCAAACTCTGAAGAGAAAGAAAGGGAAGGGAAAGATGATGAAATCTACTG
The DNA here is from genome assembly GCA_037126765.1 of Stenogyne calaminthoides. Lineage (NCBI taxonomy): Eukaryota > Viridiplantae > Streptophyta > Magnoliopsida > Lamiales > Lamiaceae > Stenogyne > Stenogyne calaminthoides. Next base: position 15,641,632 of record JBBCBC010000009.1, on the reverse strand, counting down.
CTGAAGTTCAGAGACAAGGGCAATTATCCTCTACCAAAAGTCAGATGTCTCCTGAACAAATTCAAGAGCAAACCAGACAGAGAATAAAAGAGGCTGCCATTAAGAAGCAGAAGTTGGCAGAAGCTAAAGGTCTAAACTCCGCATACATTCGGAGGAAGAGAAAGAAGGAAGCTGCTGCAGAGGATATTGCTTGGGAAGAGAAAGCTTTTCCGGCACCTATTAAAGACATCCTCTGTGTCAGGACAGATCTGCTTCCAGAATGGGATCAGATCAGAGCAGAATGGTTATGTGATGTGTACATCTTGGAGAGAATTCCGATTCATCAAGACCAGGTTGCAAATGATGATGAATTTCGGAACTGGTTAGAAATGAAACCAGATTGTTATGAAGGAAGGAAAGATTATAACATTGATACCTGAAGCTCCTCCCTTCGAACAACTTCTCCTACCTCTGCGTCAAGATAACAAGCTCGATCCTGTAAAATTCAAGAATGCTTACTACGCATTTGCTGAGAAAGGAGGGATCAATAGAAGAGAAGATCTGGACAAGCTGATGCAAAGGATGTACAAGCTGTTTGGTATTCCCAAAGAACTTCAAAAGTTCAGGCACGTGTGAAGAAGACAACTTGGAATCAGATGATAGGTACTTTTTATGTAATCTGTAATGTTCACTCCTAGCTGAATAAAATATTCTATCTTTCTGATTCTAAGACAACATCTCATTGTCTTCTGAAATGTGCACCGTTTTACTTTATCTGTATTTCTATTTATGTCATCTGTTTTTCTGATTAAGTGTTTTGGTTCCATCAAAAAGGGGGAAATTGTTGGGAAATTTGTATTTAGTTTTGATGGAAGTTCCAAAACAGGTTGTAATAGGACCAGTCAGATCTGTTAGCTGAATGATAAGTTAGAATCAGATTAAGATGACCAGCTGAAAAGTATAGTTAGCTGATGAAAAAGATAGGTCACATATTGAGGGGGAACTCAATATGTATAGGTCAGGTCAAAATTATCAGACGACCAGATAAGGTCAGATGATCAGAAGACTACACAAGTCAGAAGACAAGAAGAAGTCAGGTGATCAGGTGAAGACATAAAGCTCAAAGTCAGAAGACCTAAAGATCAGATGACTCAAGAAGACCAGAAGACCAGAAGACTTACATCAGCCAAGTCTGCAAGTTGTGCTAAGACAACCTGCATTAGAAGACTCTATCAGGTAGACTGATCAGTTATCTGATCAGGTCAGCTCACTCCTGGTGTTAACTAAATTATACACCAAATCATACGTACCTTCAGGTCAAGAAGTATGTCAAACTTTAGTTGGTGGAACAAACGCTGAAGTGCTGTACTTGTTAACCAATGAGAGCGTGACACGTACGTAAAAAGGCTGACACTGCGAGATTTGGCGCTGCAAAGTCAAAATAGCTACAAAAGATACTATTCATGCTTTCGGCCATGCCGTCCCTGAGCACGTCGAATCAATCCTGCAATTCTACCAAATATAGCTGGAAATTTAAATTGCTCTCCAACGGCTCTTTGATTTCATGGTCTATAAATAATGGGATTACTCTTCATAGTGGAGGACGGAAATTATCAAGAAGCTCATTCTATAGCAAAATTTCCACGAAGAACACAAACTCGAAGTTTATTTTTAAGTGTTCATCCTATTGTTCTTAGCATAGAAATCACATCCTTTAGCTGTTAGGCTACTTAAATACTAGGATAGATTTCCAGTTGGAACAACAACAAACCTTTACCAAAATCCAAAGTTAGGTTAAGTTTGTTTTGCAAGATTTCAGACTAGGGTTTCTAGTGCTGATTTCTGGGATCGTTGAGTGAGAACTCTATAAATATCTGTTGATGTACTGTGTTGGACTAACACAATAAACTAAGTCCAGTTGGTTAAGTTGATGCCCCTTGTGATAGGGAAGAGTGGACGTAGGACTGGTTGTCCGAATCACTATAAATCTTGTGTGCATTTATCTGTTTGATTAACTGCTTTACACTATATTGCACACAACCTTGATTAAATCTACATACATATTCTGAGTTAGGATCAGCTTGCACCAAGCTACTGATTTGATCAGTTTGACTCCATAGTCAGCTGATTGAAAACAGCTTCAGAATCTGATTTGTTATAAACTAGTTTTTCACACGGGTATAAACTAGCTTCCGCACATCAGTTAAACTGATAGACACCGAACTGATATGCCATCAGGCAATCAGTAAGTTGGATATCAGTCCAAACTGATTTACTCGGACACTGATCAGGCTACCTGCCATCACACGAAAAAGTTAATAGTGTTAAGAGAACCCTGCTTGTTCATCCTCTTTAGGCACCCCTCCCTAGAATTTACAGACTGAAGTTGTTCTTTTTCTTGATAACTTGTAAGCTTCTCTGTTTGGCCCAGAGCCAATTCCACTATTACAAAAGCAAACACGAGACTGTTAATCCAATCCTCTGATTTGTTACAAGCATTAATCTAAGGCGAATTACAAGGTCAAGAAACATCACACATGCCATCAGGCATGCAACTAATTATTGGTCATTTATAAGTAGCAACCAGACACCCGTTTCACTGAGACTATAACAGATAAAAAACATATATGTTTAAAACTCTCATACTAGAAGTGGCTCGACTTAAGTACACGAAGAAGCAGGCTAATATAGAGACTAATGTACCTGGCACAATTTTGTCATGAAAAAGTTTTCAGAAGTCTATTCACCCCTCTCCTCTAGACTTCTGCCCACACGAAACCCGTTCGGGACCTACAACATGTGATGATATTAGGTCCATTATTAATTTGTGGACCTATTTATGGGCTTAAAGGCCTTCTCACGTGACTAAGTCAACACTTAGAAATATTAATAAATTAATCTTTGGGCCTTGACTCGGTGGGCTTTATTCCTTGTGTAGTTGAATGGCCCAGCAATGATCTTCCACTGTTGGGCTTTTTTTTCTTCTTATCAACACGATCAACTCGGGTTCAATATATCTTCTCATGTGGCTTGTCTAAGGCTTCATTAAAGTGTTTCTAAAAGATCCTAAAATCACCAAAAAACACAACAAATAGATCAAGTGTAGAATTTCATCATCAAAGTACACATAAGTAGAAAAACATGCAATTCTAACATAATCGAGTACAATAAAATTGCACTTAAGCAACTAAAAACATGCACAATTTGCTACTTATCAGTTCGTCTTTATCCGGGATCTCCACATCATCATGTTCCTCCACGAGGAATTACGAACTCTAGTGGACTTACAGAGTTGTGGTTGTTCAGGCTGCACATTCTGATCGTGAAAATTTTGTGGTACAGCGATTTCATCGTCGACCGGGGAGGCCTCAAGAGCGACACTCCCGGATGCTCCTTGAGCACTTCTGGATGCCTCTTGAGCAGGAGTTTGAACTATGTTGTTCTCATTCAGCCTACTTGGAGTTCGTTGCTCAGGCGATGCAACTCCAATTACGCTCCCACTGGCTGAAAGAGGATCACTTAGTGATAAACTTCCACCATGTGAGTTGCTGAATGCTCCCACTGATTCTTTGTCATGTTGCTTTGACAAGACATCAGTCTCCTTGTTAATTTTTGGTTTTTGAATTTCTTCAAGTTCTATCGTCTTACGGCCCTGTTCCTTGAAGACGTAGTCTTCTTCAAGGAATTTGGCCTGCCTAGAAACAATCACTGTTTATTTCTCAGGTAGATAGAAGTAATATCCTTTAGTTTCCTTAGGATATCCCACAAAATAACCTTTTTCACCTTTGGATTCCAACTTGTCGGTAAGCATCTTTTTCACAATCACGGGGCAACCCCATGTTTTGATATGTGTAAAAGTTGGCTTCTTGCCACACCATAATTCATATGGCGTATGCTCAACCGATTTGGATGGAATCCTATTTAGAATATATATTGAGGTTTGTAACGCGTATCCCCATAAGAATGTCGGAAGAGAGGAAAAACTCGTCATACACCTTACCATGTCTAACAAGGTTCGGTTTCTCCTCTTGGACACTCCGTTCATTTGCGGTGTTTCGGGAGGAGTCCATTGTGATTGGATTCCATGTAACTTTAAGTAATCCATGAACTCATGGCTAAGGTATTCACCTTCTTGATCCGATCGAAGAGTCTTGATACTCTTACCAAGTTGCTTTTCTACTTCAGCTTTGAACTCCTTGAATTTCTCAAAAGATTCGGATTTGTGCTTCATAAGATATACATATCCATATCTTGAGAAATCGTTAGTAAAAGTGATGAATTAGGAGAAGTGACCCCTAGCTAGAGTGGGAAATGGTCCACAGACATCACTGTGGATCAATTCTAGAACTTCTTTGGCACATACCCCTTTCCCAGAGAAGGGTTGGTTGGTCATCTTGCCCTTGAGACATGATTCACAATTTCCATAAGACTCAAAGTCGAATGGGGTTAAGTAGTCTAACTTCCTTAACCTTGCAATCCTATTCTCATTTGCATGACCAAGCCTACACTGCCACAAGTAAGTTGGGTTTTCATGATTACTAAGTTTGAGTCATTTGTTTTGTATATTAAGAATATTATGTCCACAATGCAACAAATATAAACCATTCGATAAAGAAGCATTTCCATAAACATCACCATTAAGCGAAAAATAACAATTATTGTTTGAAAAATGGAAGGAAAACCCTTCAATGTCTAACATAGGAATAGAAATAATGTTGCGAGTAATAGAAGGAACGAAATAACAATTATTCAGTTCAACTCTAAAAGCAGAGGGTAAGTCTAAAACATAAACACCAACACGTTCAGCAGCAACTCTTGCTCCATTCCCAACGTGTAGGGCAACTTCACCTGACCTAACTGCCCTGCTATGCTTGAGACCCTGCACATTTGTACAAATGTGTGAGCCACAATCGGTATCTAATACCCAGAAGTTAGTATCATTTGTGGACATGTTTATCTCAATAACAAACATACCTATTCCATTGGTTGAGACACCTTGTGTCTTCTTTTCAGCTGCTAGAACCTTACAGTCCTTCTTCCAATGCCCCTTCGGCTTGCAATGGAGGCATATATCCTTGTCCACCCTCTCCTTCTTTTGAATTCCACCTTTAGGCTTAAGGAAGCTTGGCTTGGAGCCTTTCTTCGCCTTGCCCCTTCGCTTCTTCTTTCCTTTTGGAGCAGAAGAAGTAGAGGCACTCACCATGAGCACTGGCTTTTCCTTAGCAGTGGAAGACTCAAAAGTCTTTAGCATGTTATGCAGCTCGGGCATAGTCGATTCTATCTTATTCATATTAAAGTTTACCACGAAACTCGAATATGAATCGGGAAGCGACTGAAGAATGACATAAACTGCAACATTGGTCTTGAGCTCAATGCCCAGACGACAAAGTTTCTCGATTAGCCCAATCATCTTCAACACATGAGGAGAAACCTTCCCTTCCCCAGACAATCGGCATCTAAACAGATCTCTCATCACTTCATAAATCTCGGAACGAGATTCAGAATCAAAGAGATCCTTCAGATGCTTGATCATCTCAAAGGGGAGCATCTTCTCATGTTGCCTTTGCAACTCGAGAGTCATCCCGAGTAGCATAACACACTGAGCCTGGGAAGCATCCTCTTGATGCTTCTTCTGAGCCTCAGCGTAAAAAGCCTCGGCTTCTTCAGTACCAGCCTCCAGGGTAGTAGGGATTGGCGTGTCCAACACGTACTCAATCTTTTCTTACCTAAGCACCAAACACACATTTCGGTGCCAGTCGAGAAAATTTGGCCCAACCAATTTGTTCGTTTCCAAAACGCTTCTCAGTGATAAGTTATTCATTTCAACAGTCCTAGAGAAATAAAATAAAATGGGAATTAAAACACATAATTCCTATGATCAATATTCAGCAATCAAAATAAACGTGGCCTTTCTTTAGTGTTTATTTTGTCTCCATTATTTTCACATACTCAACGACCTCATCGGAAGAGTATGAATTTATATCAAATATAAATTGTAATGGACTAGGATCCACATTCCTACTATCATGATCCTTGCTTTTGCTGAATATCACAATAGCATAATTGGTAGGTCTCCAAACCAATTGCAAAACTGAAACTCCTAGTTGATTGAACCTAGTTCAATCGAATGTCCCCTAACTTTCGTTTCCCTGCTTTGGCTGGTAAAACAAAGTTAAGTTGGTTTACAACTATCAAGCGCCGACACTACGTGTCCCTATAAAAGTCCCGTTGAATGTAGATCCGAGCAAAAGACTTTGGTCTTAAATGCCCATTAGAACGAAATTCCCGGTTTACTTTTAATTTCGATGGAAGACATCGTTTCAATTTAATGAAAAACCATATTTAGTGAGGAACGTTTTCAAAGGCGAGGTATTAATTGCTTAATCGAGATCCAACATGTTAATCTATGTCACATTTGAGCAATTATTGGGCGCCGCCTACCCAAACACGATTTCATACGGACTAACACTTATATGGGCGCCGTCTACCCAAACAATTAATACGGTCCGACAATTATTGGCCGCCACCTACCCAAACAGTTATAATGCGGACTATAAAACGTTAACTAAATTAAATAAATAATTAACCAAGTGGGATTTAATAATTCCTTTTAAACCGAATTTCAAAATCCAATTCGATTTTAAATTATTAAAAAAATAATTAATCTAATTAATTTAAATAAAAGTCCAACTTTTATTACTATTTTAAAATTAATTCAATAAAATTTTAAATAGATTTTATTTATTTGTTTTTACGAGGGCTCATGTGCAAATTCTAAAATTGCACGGAAGGGTCTGTCCTAAATCCAATTTCGGCACAGTCCCTCCCCTCATCATCGCCCGGTTCCAAAACCTTTTCCAATCGGGTCAGCAGACATCTATCAAACCATCCAATAACTCATCACAATTTATCCGAATTATTCCAAACAATTCACAAAATTGCTCAACTATTGGGTTCAATTAATCTCAATTTCAAACATCCAATCGAAAATAATTAGACATTCAATTAGGGACCAAGACGAACGAAAATCACAGAACCATCCATTGTATAGCGCCCGTGTGATTTGCCACCGCCGCTAGGAGCGTGCGGGCGACTCGCCATCGCGAGTACTTAAAACAAAGCACGTGGAGCCGCGGGTTCATCGATTTCGTCCAAGACGAGAACATACGAGCCAGATGTCAGCCGATTCGGTGGAGCACCACCACGAATCGAATCAAAATTAGGGCACAGATGTATCTAGTACCGCCGCCCTGAGACGAAGCAAAATGGCGGCGCTCCACCACGAACCGAAACGCATCAGAGCTCACCACCACGAGACGTGAGTGCTTGCAATCGAGGCGAAACAGATCAAGGGTGAAGCGGCATTGAATCACGACGGGGTGCGGGTGCGCAGCCACAGATCCTGTCCGTTGTGGAGGCGGCACGAGCTCGTGTGATCGACGCGAGTTACGGCTCGATGCCGTTTACTAGAGCGCCATCGCGAGTCGCCCGTGGAGCCGGGCTGCACGCATCGACAACGGCGGTGCCCGGGTGTTTCCCAGAAAACCCTAAACGGTGTGGCGATGAAGACGACGGATCCATAAGACCAAAAGGGGGAACAAAGCAGAAAAACCCCCAAAATAATTCCAAGGGGTGCGGTCTGTTCTAAACAGTCGTGCCCTTAGTTAAAAAAAAAATCAAAACCAATACACAATGCAATTAAACAAGAGCCTAAACTCAGATACCACTGTTGGAATTTATAGGCACGTAAACACGTAATACATGCGCAGCGGAAATTAAAGTTCACCAACAACGAACAGTTAATTGCATAATTAAATACGAGTAAACGTAAATAGAATTCTTACAGCAATTCATACACAGATTCCTCCACTATGGTATCCATGTAACAGTCGTTTACTAATCTACACAGATCTGCCAGCGTTGAATCCCCGAGATGAATTTGCTAGGAAAATTCTAACTTAGAGATTTTATGGAGAAAATATAAACTCACGTAATATGAATTCCCAAGAGCTCATATATATAGGAGAGCCCAACTTAAATCTTAAGCTAACCTTTATTAGGAAAAATCCTTAATAAAATAAATCTCTTAGATTTATTTCTCACATATAAATCTCTACTGATTTAAATCCCATATATGAAAAATCTCTACGATTTATTTCCATATATATTAAATCCTACAATAATATTCCAAATATTATTATTGAGAATTCTTGTTTAATTAAATCTAATTTAATTAAATATTAATAATAATTAATTATAAATTAATCTATTATTAATTACTTCTCCATAAATTAAATATTAAATCCAATTTAACATTTAATCAACCAACTATAATTAGCAAACAACCATTACTTGTTGTGTGATCCCTAGACCTCATATATCGAGCGATTAGTCAAACTAACGGTCTTAATTGAACCCTAGACAATAAATTAGACATTCTCAATATATGAGGTACGTTGCGAGGAAATGTGCAACTACCTGTAACTAAAACATGGGCTATTACGATTTCCTCCTTTCATTCACGAATACTCGATTAAGCCTTGAACATGATGAAGTGTCTATTCAAATAATTTAATCAATTTATCTCTAATCACTAATTGATCACTTATGTTACACTTGGCCACAAGTCCAAGTTGACGTGCATTGACCAATGACTTTGATCCAATTATGATGAGAAGATGAGTATTATCTCTAAATCCACTTTGAGGAATGAATCATTTTCTTGACTCAACTACTACGCACATGCACTTGGTGATGAACCCAATCCAAGCCATATCTACCCATGGTTAGGGTGCAACCGTCGATCATGGTCAAAGTTCATCATCCCACTCATGTCGTGCTTATTGACCTCAAGTCAAAGGAGTATCGCATCGCTCCCACTAACCGAGACATCCGTAGACACATATAGTGGAACTACATCAAACGGTTTCTCGGATGGGTATACCAATACCCTCTAAGGTATTTGTGCATCCATCATGAGATACCTAATATCTCGTAGTAAGTGAGATCTTACTACACTCTCAGAGAGTATGATGCAGATCGCACACCAATCTCCATTGTATCATCAATATTCCATTCTTGATGATCCTCGATTGGGGCCATTTGAGAATCATGCTTAGGTCATCTGAGTTCTCACACACTCAATGACAGCAGTGACTCAAGGGAACACAAATAAAAACAAATGCAAACAATGAAACATAATATTCCAATAGGTGCAACGCCATATATTTAATATTAAATAAACAATGATATTAAATCAATACTGAATATTATCTGAGCATTATGTCCTTACAATTGATTGTCTCTAGGACACTAACACTAACAATCTAAGTACCCGATCTAACCCATTCCCATTCCTAGTTATGCATTTGTTAAGTAAGAGTGAATTTAAATATGTGGTGTATAACTTTTACTCTTTTAGCCTTTTCGTTTTTTTTCTCTTATCAGTAAAAGAAAATTTTATATCATGACTTTGGGGTATACGGGGTACTCAAACCTTGGGAGTGGTGTGGGGAGATTAATTTTTCCTTTACTTTCTAATTTGGAATGCGACGACAGTTTGCCAAATAATTGGAGTATAATCATTATATCGTTACATGAATATGAACCAAACGTCTTTTAAAAATAAGTATAATCAATTTCTTGTGAATCCCATTAAAATGGACAAATTAAAATTTTATGGGGCAGCCCGTTTTCTAACTGGATTTGGATCGATTCAGTTTGGTTGGGAGGGTGGATTGATTTGTATGCATTTTTTTTAACTAAACAAATTTTTATATTTCTTTAGATCCGGATATTTGTGAGAAAATGTTTGTACCAGTGTTTTTAAAAATCGGTTGAACTGGGAATCGGTCATGGAACCGATCCGATTACTCTTAAAAAAAATTTAAGATTGAACCGAAAAAATCGGCCAGAACCAGAAAAATTGGTGAAAAATTGGGAAACCCTTTTTTTAAATTTTGTGTGTATTGTGTTTCTAGGTTCTATTGTGTTTATTTCAATATAAAATTTATAAGTTTATAATTTTATAAGTGCACATTTATTTATTTTTTAATGTAATATAAAGAATATTTTTAAAAAATTAATAGGGATCATTTTAACTATTGAACCACCGATTAGATCGATCCAACTGATTGAACCGTCGATCGGTGCTCAGTCCGATTTGGTTGCAGGTCCGGCTATGAGAACACGGGTTTGTATTAAAAAGATAAGAGTAATTATTTTTGGCACCATAAAATAAGTTTTAGAGTAATTTTGACTTCAAAACTACTTGACCTTTGACTAGGCCAGTCTTAAATTTCCCTAAATTCTGTCACGAAATTTGCACTCAATTTCGGCCAGAATTAGCATTTGAAGACAAACAGACCACTCCACTCTTCCTATAGTATAAAATAGAAAATCAAACGCAACAAAGACGGTAATCTTCACTTTTTACATTGAATTAAGGTAATAATTAGCAGCAAACATGGAAGGGACAAATTGGAGGCAATCGTGGAAGCAAGCAGACAAATGTTTGTTTCTTCACATTATCGAATTACCTACTTTTCTAAAACTTCGGAGCATGCCTATAATTCTACCAACATTAATTTTTTTATAACCTGATATTGTGTGATATTTTGGAATTTAATATGAGAAGATATTATGTAAATTTTGCGCACTATACATTATTATTACTATTACTTGTAATAAATAACACTATATAGATGTATAGAAACTAGGGGTGAAAACGGATCTGATACGGACGGATAGTGCTTATACCGTATCCTAAATCATATTTTTTTCTCGAAATTGGAGTCGGATACGGAAAAGCCGGATTCGGATACGAATTCGAAATATTCGGTATACGAATACGGGACGGATATCGGACAAATCTGGGCCGGATTCGAATAACTATAATCGGATAATATATTTCAAACGAAAATCATCAAAATGTGATTGAAACACATAAAAAAACTACCTATGCAATATTTCATAGAAGTTCTAATGCAAATTATAAAAATGATATCTACTGCTAATAATATGAAACTAAAAGCTATATCCTTCGTAACCATCACCACTCCAGCACAACATAACGTCTACATAAGTATTAAGTACTAATATTATATTATTATATATATATTAATATAAAGTATAAACCAGGGGCTTAGCTCACCTGGTCACTGGGTTCCTCATTTGAATGGAAGACTCAGATTCGATTCCCTTTGGGAACGAATTTGGAGATTTAGGAGTTATAAGGTGGATTGGTGATTTCGTGGAGTATTTGGGTGCTTGGTGTACTAACTACTAACTACTAACAACTAACTTTGTCCGATCAAAAAAAAAATTAAAATTTTTAAAAAATATTTAAAAAAAAATTATAAAATCCGGATAATATCCGATAAAATATGGGAAAACTCGAATACGGTCGGATATTATGTATTCTGAATCCAATTCCGAATCTGAAATCAACTATCCGTATCTGAATCTGTATCCGCCCGGATACTAGTTTTTTTATACCGAATTCGATACCGACCGGATACGGCTCTGGATCGGTCGGAAAATATCCGATCCGTTTTCACCCCTAATAGAAACGATGTAAGCCAATTATATATTGGGAGGATAAAAGCATAAAACCCCCGGTGTTTGATGAAATCAGAGCCGACCCTAGGGTGGTGCACCCAGTGCCTCCGCACAGTGCCCCATCCCATCCGAGGGCCCCATTTTTTTTTTTAATTATGTATACATTTAAATTTTTTATATGTATTATTACTAGTTCTTCTTATACCCGCGTATTACGCGGGGTTGAAATAATTTTGATATTATAAAAAAATTCTAATGTTTTCTTTTATTAAATACGAAAGACTTCGCAACTTGAAAATGCTAATTAATTGAAAATTTTAGTTGTTTGAAGGATTTTAAAAAGTTATAGTTAATCATATCTATGCAAGATTTGATATATATTTTTTTTCAGACAAATATTTATTATACAAAATCTTTGAAAATAAAATCTAATTGTTTGTATATTTTAGGACATAACTAATCATATCTACGCATGATTTGATATATAATTTTATTTTTGAAAAATCTAATTGTTATACTAATTAATTGGTGTATAAACATAAAAATCCTATCATCATTTAATGTATACTTGAGATTTTTAATTTATGATTTACTGATTATGAATTAAATTGTAAAATTATTTCAAAAATATAAGAAAAAAATATTATGATAGGCAAAATATAAATTAATATGACATATTTAACTTTATGTAATGAATACACACACACACACATATATATATATATATATATATATATATATATATATATATAATTTGCAAAAATGTACATAAATAAATAATATATTTTAAGTCATTTTATTTTATAGGAAGTTCGAGATAAAGTTATCTTTATTTTCACACTTTTTGATTTAATTTATGTAAGTTGTATAACGAAAATCAAGATTTAAGAATACATAGAAAAAAAATTCGAAAGTGTATAAGTTACTGGATAAAAATCAAAATATAAATATAGAATTAAAATAAAAAAGTGACAAAATTATCTTTATTTTCGCTTAGCATGTAGAGGAAGATGTGATCTTCAGCAATTTGGGAATATTATGGTATTTTGCTTGACGATTTGGACAAAAAGTCTATAAATTACGAGATGAATATCAAAATAAATAAAAAAATCTGTAGGACCAATATTAAAAGTGACTAAGTTATAGGGCGTGTTGGGAGATGAATTTAATAAAGAAGTTTTGATTAGATCCCAAAAACTCCTGAGTATGACATGTTCAGGATAATCTTGATAGTCTAAGTCAGGTTTCAGCATAGATTGTTCAGGAAGATATCTGCACAATGTATAGTTAGCAGATATAGATCAGGTTAGATCTTAAAGTTACTGAAGAACTCAGAAGGTACTGAGTAACTGAAGAATCAGTAGAACTGAATGTTCAAAAAGGTACTGAAGATGCTGAAGGAATGAATACTCAGATATTACTGAAAACTCAGTAAGTTACTGAAGACACTGAAGACCCAGTAGTTACTGAAGACTCAGTAAGATACTGAATACTCAGTATAACCTGAATGTTCAGAGACACTGAATAATATCTATCTGAAGACTACAAAAACTGAGAAAAACGCACATGTTCAGAAAAGTAGATATTGCCCAAAATATTCTAGTTCAGACAAAAGAAACTAAGTCTAAGTGTTGTTTAAGGTTGTCTCATTCAGAGATATTGACCAAAAAGAGCCGTTTTGTTTGTCTACATTCACTGAAGACAAGAACCAATCAGAGAAAGACAACACTGTACTTCACTGACACTGAAAGCGACAGAACCCTGAATTATGTCAGTAGTACTAAGTTCCAGACTGCAAAAATTGGTGATTGGCTACATGACTGCATATTTCCTAAAACATGCAAGGGAGTGCTCAAACCCAAAAAATAGCCGTTCATCAAACTCCAGAAGAGGAAACTCATGAAGCTATCTCTTCCAACAGATAGTTTTTCAAAGAGTGACCTTGGTGAAGTTGCCTATAAATACCAGTGAGCCTTTACATTGAGAGGTTACGGGAAATTTCAAAGCAACTCAAAAGCTCATTCGTATTATTGCAAATTGAAGCACTCGAAAACCCTAGAATTTTCCAAGTGTTTCACATTGGAGAGAGCTCACTATTCTAAGCCTAGATTGATAGATATATCCAAAGCTTAGAAGAGATATCCTAGCCTTTGCATTTGTTCTTATTGTAAAGGATATCTCACCCTAGTTGGAAACCAACCCAAAACCCAAACCTTTTGTTAAGGTAGTTTGTGCGTGTTTTGTTGGTGAGTTAGAGTTGTAAAGAGTGAGTAAGCTACAGTGAGTTAGCCAGAAAACTGTAGAGAAGAAGTTAGTAAGCTACCCTGTGGTAGTCTGAACACTTGTGTGTGTTTGAGTTAGTAAGCTGCAGTGAGTCAGCCAGAAAACTCAAGGTAGAAAAGTGAGTAAGCTACAGTGAGTTAGCCTGAAAGCTTTAGGAAATGGTTAAGGAATTTCTCTGAAGATCAGAGAGAGTGGACTTAGGAGCTTGAGTCTCTGAACCACTATAATTGCTGTGTTGTTTGCTTTATGTACTGCATTTTATCTGTTGCATGTTTCTCACTGAAAGCATATTTCACTGATATTCAGTTGGAACTAATCCACTGAACTGCATAAAATAGGTCACAACGTTCATCACTGTTTTATTAAAGGAAGAAGATTTCCAGCAAAGCTAAAACGAGTATAAACTTAGGGCCAAACATTCCGCACACTTGAGTAGCTAGAACAGATAGTTACCAAATTGAACTAACTCTACTGAGTGTTCAGTAAGATAATTATCTGATCCAAGCTCCTCAGGATCTCTGATAAATTCAGGATCAGTTGGGCTAATCTGAAGCTTCTGAAAGCAGCTCAGGATCATTGTCTCAGTAGACTTTGACTCAGGGCAATCCGTGCTTCTCAGGACAAAATTATCAGGATAACCTGACCCATCTGACCTCAGTGAAGAAAAAGTTTTAAAATCACTGAACACGTGTATTCCTCCCCCCCATACACGTGTGAGACTCGTTAGCACCTGGACCAACAAGTGGTATCAGAGCAGTGGTTCATTTTGACCACTTGCTTTGGTAGCCATAGTCTATTTGCTGAAAGACTTTGGTAGTCTACTGAATAGATCTGTTTGCTGATATCTTACAAGGCTCAGTCATCATGCCTTCTAAGAAACTTCCTATGTTCTCTGTTGAGAGCTATGACCTATGAAGACTGAGAATGCAGGCTCATCTGTATTCAAAACATGAAAGAATGCGGAGAGTGGTTTTTGAAGGACCATTCAAATTTACTGTTGTAAATCCCAGAATCACTGATACTGAGAGAAATGATCCCAGGGATGAATTTCCTAAACCTGATGACCAACTGACTCCTGATGAGAGAAAGTTAGTCAATCTGGACTACATTGCTAAAGATACTTTGTATAGCACTATTGATGATGGTGTTATGGGGATGATTTCTCAGTGTGAAACTGCAAAAGAAATATGGGACACACTTGCTGTTATGTGTCAAGGCACAGATCATATTAAGGAAAACAAACTTTCTGTTGCTATTGGAAAGTTTGATGGCTTTGAAATGAAAGATGGTGAATCCATTGACAAACTTGAGGTCAGATTCACTAGCATCATGAATGATCTGAGTGCTCTTGGGAAAAGATACCCACGGAGAGAAGTGGCACTGAAAATTCTTAGAGGATTGTCTAAGAAATGGGATATACATGCTGTGGTGATTGAAAACACCAAAAAAATATTGATTCCATGCCATACCAAAAGTTTTCTCCGAACTGAAAGCTTATGAGTTTGTGATTGACAAGAAAACTAAGAAATCTGACAGCAAAGATGATTCTTCATCTAACAAAAATGTGGCTTTTAAAGCCAAAGAGAAACCCTGTAAAGCTAGAGAGTCTGAAAACTCACTTGCCAGAAATCAGGATGAGCAAGAGGATAAGCTAGTACTGATGGCAAAGAAGTTTGAAAGACTCAATAGCAGATATGGAAAATATAAGAAATACTACAGGAATCACAGGTACAAGAGAAACTCAGAAGCTGAGGACAAATTCACTAAGAAAAAGAAGGACCAGAAAGCTGAAGGATCCTCATCCAAGAAGAAGGACTCCAAGACCAAGGAGGAAAGTGATCAGGATGATGATACCAACATATGCTATAACTGTCATAAGAAATGTCACTTTCAATATGATTGTCCTGAGCTGAGTGCTAAAGAAATAAAGGAGAGACAAGCTAAGATAGACAGGAAGATCTCCAGAAGAGGAAGAGCATTCTGAAGAAGGTTCCAGTTCCTCAGATGAGATTTTCTCAGACAGTGACAATGATGATGTCTGTCTTATGGCTGTGGAGGAGGTAAATTCTTCTATCTCTGTTGTTACTCCTACACAAGCACATGAGTTCTCAAGTTCAATTGTAAACAGTAACTTTGACCTGATGGATTCGTTTGAGAATCTTATGAAGGACTATTTCAGGTTACAAGAATCGCTCATCGAAACTCAAGAGCGTAACAAGGAACCGATCTTTGAAAAATCAAGTGGAAAGACTCTAAAAAAATGCCGAGATCACTTCTCAATTGATGGGAACTATCGATGAATTGGATGTTCGAAAGTACAACTCTTAAAAAGGAGAAGGTGATAGAGATCTGAATGGAAAATTAGAGAAATCCACTAAGGAGATTCATTTTATCGTAATCGAAGTTCAATGACTCTTTGAGAAGCATGAAACCCTAAAAAGAAATGTGAGGATAATGCGCAGAGAAAGTTAGCTCTATTGAATTCTCGCATCTAAAGTAATAGATGAAATTTGAGAGTTATCAAAAGACCGCAACTATAAAAAATTTGGATTGGGATACATTCTAGGGGAACCTCACAAGGTCTTGAATGTCGCATCTAGTAGCACCAAGACATCTTTGTTAAACCAAATGACATCTAATCTTCTTCATGAAGGTTCGGGAAGAAAGCCCAAACCTCGTGAAAAGGCTAGAAAAACTGAACACTCAAGAGGAAATTTTCAAAGCCAAGATGCTTCAAAGCCTCGGGCTAAAAATACCAACTCAAGAGAGATGCAGACTTTGAACCATCGGAGGAATTTTCGTAAGAGAAACACTCAAAGCAGAGATATTCTCAATTGAAAAGACCAAGTCCTCGACATTGAAAGACCCCAATTTCAAAGACAGCAACCTAAACCCCACTTGTCTAAGGGTAAAGGTTTTCACTAACCCAAGTCAATAGAGACAGAGACCAGCTGCACCAAAGCTAAGGCACTTGAACAAAAAGCCTGAACCCAAGAAGAACTCTAAGGCACATGTTCATGCTAAGGCTGGCACTCATACACAAGGTACTGCTAAGGCACCTAGGGTGGTGAATGTGTATGTAGATGTTTATGGGAGACAAATCAGCCACTCTAAAGTAATTAGAGTTATCAGGCAGATTTGGGTTCCAAAAGGTCAATTTAACTTTGGTAGGACCCAACACCAAATGGGTACCTAAAAATTGATCTGTTATTCAAGTAAAAAGGAAAAAGGCAATCGAAATTTGAATGAATAAAACATAAAGATCGATGAGTGAAAATGAATTGGCTTTTCTTTGTATGGTATCTGGACAGTGGATGTTCAAGACATATGACTGGATATAAGCAACTACTCACTGATTATGTTGAGCAAAAAGGCCATCAAATCACATTTGGAGACAACTCAAAAGGACAAACTGAAGGATATGGAACTCTTGAAGTTGATTCTATTCATATCCATGGTGTTTCATATGTGTCTGGTTTAAAGCATAACTTGCTTTATATCAGTCAATTCTATGACAAAGGATTCAGTGTTGAGTTCTCAAAGAACTTATGTTATGTGAAAGACAATACTTCACAGAAAATTTTACTGACTGGTACTAGAAAAGGAAATGTGTATCTTGCTGATTGGAAATTATCTCCTAAAGATACATGTTTGGTTGCAAAAAATTCCACTGATACCAGTTGGTTGTGGCACAAAAGACTGAATCACTTAAACTTTAAAACCCTGAACAAACTTGCAAGATTAGCACTTGTAAGGGGGTTACCAAATGAAGTGTTCAGTAAAAATCATGTTTGTGATGCCTGTCAGAAAGGAAAACAAATCGAGCATCTTTTCAAAAGCAAAGTAGATGTTTCTCTTGACGAGAATCGCAGAATCGTTACATATGGATCTCTTTGGTCTAGTAACACCTGTAAGCACAAATGGCAGGAAATATACACTCGTGGTAGTTGATGACTACTCTAGATACACATGGGTCATATTCTTACTTAGTAAGAAGGAGACTCAGACAAAACTGCCAGAACTACTGAAAAGGCTCAGTACTGAAAAGAATCTGAGTGTGGTCAAGATCAGATCAGATAAAGGAATTGAGTTTATCAATCATATTATATTTGATTATTGTGCAACAAATGGAATAACCCATGAAACATCAGCTGCAAGGACCCACAACAGAATGGTGTTGCTGAAAGAAGAAATAGGACTCTGAAAGAAGCTGCAAGAACAATGATTCTTTCAAGTCGATATTCCTAAGAGATTTTGGAGGTTGAAGCTATCAACACTGCATGCTACTCTCAGAACAGATCCATGCTGACCAAGAATCAAGGAAAAACTCCATATGAGCTGTGGAATGAAAGGAAGCCTCTTGTTTCTTTCTTTCGTGTGTTTGGTTGCAAGTGTTTCATACACAATAATGGTAAAGATCAGTTGAAAACTTTTGATAGCAAAGCTGATGAAGGGATATTCTTAGGATATTTCAAGTCGATAAAAGCCTTCGAGTTTACAACTGTAGGACTCTTATTGTGGAAGAAACACCTCATGTTGTTTTTTGATGAATCTACTTGTGTTCAGAAGAAACATGAACATGACTCAGGAGAACTGACCAAGAGAATCACCAGACTTAGCCTGAAAAAGAAATCCTCTGAACCTGAAAAGAAGAAGTCAGTTACTTTCTATGAATGGAGTGAATCAGACTCAGACAAAGAAGTTCAGGATGAAAAAACTCAGGATGGTGAGACTCAGGATGAAAATTCTTCCTTCAAGGAAAGCCAACACACCTGAAAGGTGATTAATCGAACATACACCGATTCGGACTCGGGTATGTAATGCCGATGAAGATGTGTTCACGGTGAGGCAAACTCGAATCTATCAACCAAGGGGGAACAAATGTCTCGACAAAGTTTCAATGGAATTTCCCCGAGGAAGATGATTCCTTTCTCCTTTTCTCGTTATTCCATGAATTTGATGAACTACCGAACCTAACATTTTCGATGTTGAGGATACTCTTGAAGGGGGAACATCCAGAGAAAATGGTTGGATAGCCATCCTACAAGTCGATTGTGGGTGATATATCGAAGGAGTAAAAAGACAAGATGGTTCCATGGTGAAAGTGCTTTTATTCGCTATTTTCTATCGGAAAAAAGAAACCTCTTCGAGATTGAAGAAGCTCTACAAGATTCATTTCGGATTGTTGCTATGCAAGAAGAATTGAATCGATTCACAAGGAATGAAGTTTGGGAGCTAGTGGGCCGGACTAAAAGGCACAATGTGATTGGAACTAAGTGGGTGTTCAAGAATAAGAGATGAAAACAACAACATTTGAGAAAGAAAGGCAAGGCTAGTTGCACAAGGTTATTCCCAAGAAGAAGGCTTGGATTATGATGAAACCTTTTCACTGTTGCAAGACTAGAAGCCATCGATTGTTTCTTGCATATCTTGCCCACTTGAAATTCGATCCATCGGATGGATGTGAAAAGTGCATTTCTGAATGGTGTGCTTAAGGAGGAAGTATACGTGGAACAACCTCCAGGATTTTGTCAGAATGACCAAGTTTACAGTCTCAAGAAAGCCTTGTATGGTCTTAAGCAAGCACCCCGAGCATGGTATGATACCCTTTATCAGTTTCTACTGACCATGGTTTTATCAAAGGAACTGTTGATACGACTTTATTCAGAATAGAAGATGTAAAGGATATCTTACTAGTTCAGATCTATGTGGATGACATCATATTTGGATCTCCAAATCATCAGTTGTGTGAAAAGTTTTCTACTCTGATGAAAGGAAAGTTTGAGATGTCAATGATGGGGGAGATGAATTTCTTTCTTGGACTTCAGGTGAAACAAACTAAGGAATGAATATTCATCAATCAAACAAAATACACCAGAGATCTAATTGCAAAGTATGGAGTACAGAATTGCAATGCAGTTAGAATTCCCATTAATACTAACTACAAGATGGATCCATCCTGAAGGCAAATCAGTAAATCACACTGATTATAGAGGGATCATTGGATCACTACTATATCTCACAGCAAGTAGGCCTGATATAACATTTGCTGTTGGGATATGTCCAAGATACCAAGCTAATCCTAAGGCTAGTCACATGGAGGCTGCCAAAAAGATTCTGAAATATATTAAAGACACTGTGAATAAAGGATTATGGTATCCAGCTGATGATAACCTTGAATTAACTGGTTATTAAGATGCTGATTATGGAGGATGTAGAATTGACAGTAAGTCTACCACAGGAACTTGTCAATTTCTTGGAAGTAAACTGATATCATGGTTTTCAAAGAAACAAACCTCAGTAGAAACCAGTACTACTGAAGCTGAATACATGGCTGCAGGAAGCTGTTGTGCACAGATTCTTTGGCTCAGACAACAATTGAGGGATTATAAGATTATAGCCAATGAAGTACCATATTTTGTGATAATAATAGTGCAATTGCTATTACACAAAATCCAGTATTGCACATCCGATGTAAGCATGTTGATATCAGACATCACTTCATCAGAGATCATGTTGAGAAGAAAGACATCAGAATGGAGAAAATTCATACTGATAAACAGAGAGCTGATATCTTGACTAAACCTTTGGCTGAATCAAGATTTCAGGAACTATCAGTTGAATTAGGTATGTTGGATCCAGGTGAATAAAGCAAATCTGAAAAATTGAAGGTTTTCAGATGCATGAAGTTTTCTCAGGTTTTTACTGAAAAACTCAGGATAAAATTGAGAGTCTTGAACACTGAGTCTTGGGAAACTCAGTTATCCTGAAGGTCAGTACTCAGTATTATACTGACATTTTATCAAGGTCAAAACTCAGTAAGACTGATGGAAAAAATTAGTCTGAAGAAGTATTGACTCATGCACCACATTTATTGTCTATCTGAATCTCAGTAATCATTGGCAATAAATGACAAAACACCTGAAGAAATAATTAGGCGGGACTTTTGAAATTCTCGAGGAAAGTCAATGATTTGCAGGAACAGTAATTAAATGCACTGTTCATTAATCACCAAAAAGGATAAATTGGCGGCTAAGTATTTACGAAATCGTCCTTTCAAATACCCGTTTTAGCCAGTGTTTAATCTCAACCGTCAATTTTTTTTACACAATTTTCCTTAAATCAAAATCCTATATACATTACAAAGAACCCATTCAAGCCCTATTTCAAAAAGGCCTTCGTCTTCACAAACCCTCTGCTTCAAAACCTTCGATTACCCAGAAATATCTTATCTAAAAAACCATTCACTCAAAATCACCAAAAATGACACTCTCTATATACGACAAACTCGCCATTTCCAACAAACCATGGTACGAATATGTTGTTTCTATGGAAAGCACATCCAATGCACCTCACGAGGAGGAGGCGTTGCATATGATTCGTATGGCAAAGCTTACTTGTCTGATCGCAAATCAACCAGATGCTGAATATGCCAAGGAGGTAATTGAGTTTGTTTCTACTATGCAATTGGATGACAAAAATTGCATAGAGTCTAAGATTACGGTGTTGCATTTGGAACATAGTACAAAATATGTGGATTTTGTTAGGGAATTATATATTATTCCTAAGAATCTGAATGTCATATATGAGTTAAGTGATAGAGGTGAAGACCATACGGTATACATGATGGGTAGGGAACAAGAGTATTTGGATAAAATTACTGAGCATCCGGTAAAGTTTGAAGCTACTTTGATCAGAGGCATTTGAAGACTAAATATCGAGTATTTTTGGATATTGTAAGCAAATGCATCATGAGTAGATCTGGTAGTTTCGAACAGATAAGCACGCCTAAGTTAAGGCTAATGGCGGCGATTGAAGATTCACCTACTACGACATTCAATTGGTTGCACTATTTGATCAAGGTGGTGAGTGATCAAGCCAAACAAATTCAGAAGGTGAATGGCTCTGTAGTTATCAAGGGAAAAATTCTACATGCAACCAAGATTGCATTTATCTTGGAAATGTGCAGAGAAGAGGAGGACATTTTTGCCGATTCCACTTCTTTTACAAAGTCAAAAATCATGTTCAAACCAACGAAGAAGACTTTGAGAGGAAAGAAAGAGAAAAACACTGAGTCTCAGGAGGAGACTTCCGAAGAGGAAACTGAGGTAGATACAACAGTGGTGGAGCAAGTCAGGGAAACAAGACAGACTTCTCAAAAATCCACTGAGACAACTAATGAAGAAGCCAAACAAGCTAGGGGGAAAGCCCTGATGCAAATTAAAAGGGAGAAATGTGAGAAACTGGAGAAGAAAGCACTGGCTCCTCAGAAGTGAAGAAGGCTTCAAACAATTGCGGAAAAGGAGGCCAGTGAAACTGAAGAAACTCAACCTGAAGGCCAGCAAGGGTTGAAATTTCCACTTCAGGTTCTTGCTCAGGTAGTGACAAATGTGCAGGAGCAAGAAACTGAGGAGTAGGTTTTCTCTGAGGTACTTGAAACATCTCTGAGCTCAGACAAAATCTCTCAGGAAATTTTCAAGGGACCTCATATCTCTACTGAAGAAATACCAGCGCAGACTTCGGATCAGTCTGAACCTCAAAAATTGCTGAACTTGGATGCGCTTCTGAATGAACCTTTTCTTGATCCATCAGCACTGGAACTTGTACAATCTGAGCAAACAGCTCCTGAAAGCCCAAGATTGAAGAAGGGAGAAGTCGAAGAGACTGAATGGAGTAGCAAGGGGGAACGGTTCATCCTGGACCGATACCCTGAGCTAAATGCTTATCCTGACCTTCAGGATATGCTCTTCAGGCTCAGAACGACAGTATACATTCTAAATCAGACACTTCCGGAAATGCTAAACATCGCATCATTCAGAGGAGAAGAGTGGTGGAATGCTGAGATAGCTGCCCTGACTGAATTCTCAGGCTTCAGAAAGACAAAGCTCAGGATGAAAGCTGCTGACTTTGATGAATTGGTGAAAAAGAAGTTAGCTGAAAGGAAAGATACTGAAAAAGTTGATGCATCAAGTTCTCATTATCAGAGCAAAGATGGAGATCAGGGAGGTGATGCAGAAAGGCAATCTGAGGGGGAGAATGAACCTCAGACAGGTACTGAGAAAGAAAAGGAAACTAAAAGTCAGATGGAGAAGGACACTGATGCTGCACAGACTGATATCACACATCCTCAGACTGAAGTTAGCACTCTTCAGGTATCTTTTGACACTATTATACATTATGCCAAAGCTACTGAAGTTCCTATCTTTAAATATGTTATGTATGATATGCAGACTGAGGCTCAATTGGAGCACCCAGCTCTGTTGGAGACAATTGTTTTGCCTCCAGAAATTGATTTAAGTCATATCCTGGATAAATTGGAGAAGGTGGTGCCAATGGTGGAGAAAGTGACTCAAATTGTCAATCTCAAAAGCTGGAAAATCTGAGTTCATCTTCAGACATGCTGTAACTACAAACAACTCTTGAATATAAAATGACTACTTTGGAAGGAAAGATTGATGTAGTCAAAACTGAGCTCAATGCAGAGATGGAGCAAAGGTATCAAACCAGAACTGCTTACCTTGAAGCTAAACTGATTGAGAAGAATGATCAGATAATCAAGACAACTGTTGAGGAAATGGGCTCCCTGCTCATGACCAAGATGACAGACATGATGCATGAAGTGTTCTCAAAGCAGTTTGCTCCACTCGCAGACGAATTCTCAATGGCCAAGAATTACATGATGAGGCTAGAGGATGAGCATGATCAGTTGGCAGGGGCAGTACGCAGTATGCGCAAGGAGCAATACTATATGGATACTGCACTGACTCAACTACTCCCAAGGTATGGTGCCAAAAAGGGGGAAAGGCCTGGTGGCAAATTAAGTAAGTTGTTGGCACAAACCTTGGAGAGAAAGGCTAAAAAAGAAGCTGAAGGAAAGAAAATTTTGGATGCCTTAAGTGAGATTGAAGCCACAGAGAAATTAAAGTTCAAAGAAGCAGAAAAACCTACCTTCACTCAAACATCTGAGCAAACCATTCAGGAAGTAATTGGTGAAAAACTGAGTGATAGAAGGATGATTGAGACAAGCAAAGCCGGTGAAGAACAAGTCAGACCTGAAAAGAGAAAGGCTGTTGCATTTGTGGAGCAAGAAAAGAAGAAAAGAGCTAAAGTTTCAAAGCCTACTCAGAGGAAGTTGATAATGGAATTTGAAGAATCTGAGGAAGAAGCTGAAAAGGAAGAAACTGAGACTCAGAGAGAAGCCTTCGATACCAAGAAAACTCTGAAAGCTCTTCAGATTGAAAAAGAGAAGAAGACTGCTGCTTCAGTTTCAGGTGTTCCACTGATCAGGAAGAAGAAAGAAGAAGAGCTGAAAAGAAGAGGTGGTTTTAAAAAGTTTATAAGCAAAAGGAGGAGTACGGAAAAGACTCAGAAGTGGCCGCATATTGATAAGTGGATGCCTATACAATTCAATGATGCATGGGAAGAGATCAAGAGAACCTTCTGGTTCTATTATGAGATTCTGAGAGAATGGAGGGGGAGCAGCTCAGATAAGAATGAAGCCTTCATTGAGTACTTACTGACATTCTATCCTAAATACCTGCAAAGTTGGATCAACATGGCAGATGAAGGAAGAACTCAGATAGTAGCCCCTGGTCCATACATGTACCCAGCTCCTAGGTTTGAGAATGACTATGTGAATGAAGCAGCCATTTATCAAGATGGTTTTGGCATCATCAAAAAAGGGGGAAATTGTTGGGAGATGAATTTAATAAAAAAGTTTTGATTAGATCCCAAAAACCCGTGAGTATGACATGTTCAGGATAATCTTGATAGTCTGAGTCAGGTTTCAGCATAGATTGTTCAGGAAGATATCTGCACAATGTATAGTTAGCAGATATAGACCAGGTTAGATCTTAAAGTTCTTCAAGAACTCGAAGGTCTTGAGTAATCAAGAATCAAGAATCAAGAATCAAGAGAGGCCCAATGTTCAAAAAGGTATCAAGATCTTTGAAGGAATGAAGACTCAAATATTCTTGAAAAACTCATGAAGTTATCAAGACATCGAAGACCCAAGATTTATGAAGACTTCAAGAAGATATCTTGAATACCGAAGATAACGAGATAAACTGAATAATATCTATCTGAAGACTACAAAAACTGAAAAAAACACACATGTTCAGAAAAGTAGATATTGCCCAAAATATTCTAGTGCAGACAAAAGGAACTAAGTCTAAGTGTTGTTTAAGGTTGTCTCATTCAGAGATATTGACCAAAAAGAGCCGTTTTGTTTGTCTACATTCACTGAAGACAAGAACCAATCAGAGGAAGACAACACTATACTTCACTGACACTGAAAGCGACAGGACCCTAAATTATGTCAGTAGTACTAAGTTCCAGACTGCAAAAATTGGTGATTGGCTACATGACTGCATATTTCCTAAAACATGCAGGGAGTGCTCAAACCCTAAAAATAGACGTTCATCAAACTCCAGAAGAGGAAACTCATGAAGCTATCTCTTCCAACGGAATGTTTTTCAAAGAGTGACCTTGGTGAAGTTGCCTATAAATACCAGTGAGCCTTTACATTGAGAGGTTACGGGAAATTTCAAAGCAACTCAAGAGCTCATTCGTATTATTGCAAATTGAAGCACTCGAAAACCCTAGAATTTCCCAAGTGTTTCACATTGGAGAGAGCTCATTATTCTAAGCCTAGATTGATAGATATATCCAAAGCTTAGAAGAGATATCCTAGCCTTTTCATTTGTTCTTATTGTAAAGGATATCTCACCCTAGTTGGAAACCAATCCAAAACCCAAACCTTTTGTTAAGGTAGTTTGTGTGTGTTTTGTTGGTGAGTTAGAGTTGTAAAGAGTGAGTAAGCTAGAGTGAGTTAGCCAGAAAACTCTAGAGAAGAAGTTAGTAAGCTACTTGTGGTAGTCTGAACACTTGTGTGTGTTTGAGTTAGTAAGCTGCAGTGAGTCAGCCAGAAAACTCAAGGTAGAAAAGTGAGTAAGCTACAGTGAGTTAGCCTGAAAGCTTTAGGAAGTGGTTAAGGAATTTCTCTGAAGATCAGAGAGAGTGGACGTAGGAGCTTGAGTCTCTGAACCACTATAAATGTTGCGTTGTTTGCTTTCTGTACTGCATTTTATCTGTTGCATGTTTCTCACTGAAAGCATATCTCACTGATATTCAGTTGGAACCAATCCACTGAACTGCATAAAATAGGTCACAACCTTAATCATTGTTTTATTAAAGGAAGAATATTTTCAGCAAAGCTAAAACGAGTATAAACTTAGGGCCAACCATTCCGCACACTTGAGTAGCTAGAACAGATAGTTACCAAACTGAACTAACTCTACTGAGTGTTCAGTAAGATAATTATCTGATCCAAGCTCCTCAGGATCTCTGATAAATTCAGGATCAGTTGGGCTAATCTGATGCTTCTGAAAGCAGCTCAGGATCATTGTCTTAGTAGACTTTGACTCAGGGTAATCCGTGCTTCTCAGGACAAAATTATCAGAATAACCTGACCCATCTGACCTCAATGAAGAAAAAGTTTTAAAAATCACTAAACACGTGTATTCCCCCCCCCCATACACGTGTGAGACTCGTTAGCACCGGGACCGACAGGGCGGAAAGAAAATTTTCCATTAAATAAAAAAAAAATTGTGACCATATAAACAAAACAACAAATATTTATAGTTGATATGGTTGCTATATCAATCAATTTGATGAGAAAAATGAAGCAAATAAATGCAAAACTCTAATACAATCATCAAAGTGGCGAGAGGTTTGCAGTTGCCTGCAAGACTTTCTATGCTATCACCAATGCAAAAGATATCCATATGAAGGTAAGTGTCTGTCACGTTTACTCATAACAATCTATGATTAAACATTCATAACGAATTCATAACTCAAATTACTTACCTCAATCAACCCCAAGGGTTGACCTAGTGGTTGTTGGTTTGGGACTTAGAAGTTTACTCCTCTCTAGGTCTCAGGTTCGAACCCTCTCAAGTGCGGTCAACTCTTGAGATGGGTCAGTCCATACAGAGCTTAGCTCTGGCTTGAAGTGGGGCCCCCGCTAGTGGACGGTGGGTTCTGGTCCCCCGGATTAGTCGGTCCTTAGGCCGGATACCGAGTATCAAAAAAAAAAATTACTTACCTCAATACTCCCTACAATATATACAAAATGTTAATGGTAGTTGTTACGAACAAATTAGAAGAAACTCCTCCACAACTAATTCAACACTTGAATTACTTACCTCAATACTTCTTGCTATATAAAAAAAAAAACTCACTGGAAACGAATTCATAACTCAAATTACTTACCTCAAGACTCCTTGCAATTTATTCAAAACGTAAATATTAATATCTATGAAAAACTTAGAAGAAACTCTTCCACAGCTAATTCAACACTCAAATTACTTACTGTTGGTCCCGGTGCTAACGAGTCTCACACGTGTATGGGGGGGAATACACGTGTTCAGTGATTTTTAAAACTTTCTTTCACTGAGGTCAGATGGGTCAGGTTGTCCTGATGATTTGGCCCTGAGAAGCACAGATCGCCCTGAGTCAAAGTCTACCTGAGACAATGATCCTGAGCTGCTTTCAGAAGCTTCAGATTAGCCCAACTGAGCCTGAGTTTTTCAGAGATCCTGAGCTGCTTGGATCAGATAACTATCTTACTGAACCCTCAGTAGAGTTAGTTCAGTTTGGTAACTATCTGTTCTAGCTACTCAAGTGTGCGGAATGGTTGGCCCTAAGTTTATACTCGTTTTTAGCTTTGCTGAAAACCTTCCTTTTAATGAATCAGTGATTAAGGCTGTGATCAGTTAGATGCAAGTTCAGTGGATTGGTTCCAACTGAATATCAGTGAATAATGCTTTCAGTTAAAGATATGCAACAGATAACAATGCAGTACAGAAAGCAAAACAACACAGCAATTATAGTGGTTCAGAGACTCAAGCTCCTACATCCACTCTCTCTGACCTTCAGAGAAATTCCTTAACCACTTCCTAAGGTTTTCTGGCTGACTCACTGCAGCTTACTCACCTTTCTACTTTGAGTTTTCTGACTACCTCACTGTAGTTTACTAACTCAAACACACACAAGCTTTCTGGCTATCCAAGATAGTTTACTCACTTCTTCTCTAGAGTTTTCTTACTACCTCAATGTAGTTTACTAACTCTTTACAACTCCAACTCACCAACAATAACACTCAAACTACCTTACAAAGGGTTTGGGATTTCTGGTTGGTTTCCAACTAGGATGAGATATCCTTTACAATAAGTACAATGCAAAGGCTATGATATCTCTACTAAGCTTTGGATATATCTTATCAAACTAGGCTTAGTGAATGAGCTCTCTTCAATGTGAAACACTTGGGAAATTCTTGGGTTTTCGAGTGCTTCAATTTGCAATAATAAGATTGAGCTCTTGAGTTGCTTACAAATTTCCCGTAACCTTTAATATAGAGGGTCACTAGTATTTATAGGCAATATCACCAAGGTCACTCTTGAAAAACTATCCGTTGGAGGAGATAGCTTCATGAGTTTCCTCTTACGGTGTTTGATGAACGACTATTTTTAGGGTTTGAATACTCACTTGCATGTTTTAGGAAATATGCTTTCATGTTGCCACTCACCACTTTTTGTAGTCTGGAACATATTACTACTGACATGCTTCAGTGACCTGTCGCTTTCAGTGTCAGTAAAGTACAATGTTGTCTTCCTCTGATTGGTTCTTGTCTTCAGTAAATGTAGACAAACATAACGGCTCTTTTTGGTCAATATCTCTTAGTGATATAACCTTAACAACACTTAGTTTTAGTTCCTTTTGTCTGCATGTGAATGTCTTGGGCAATATCTATTTTTTTTGAGTATTCGCGTTTTTCTCAGTTTTGTAGCCTTCAGATAGATATTATTCAGTGCCTCGGAACATTCAGGATATACTGAGCATTCAGTAGATTACTGAGTCTTCAGTATCTTCTGTGTCTTCAGTATCTTCAGAGTCTTCAGAGTCTTCAGAGTCTTTAGTGTCTTCTCGAGTCTTGATGTTTTCGAGTCTTGAGTCTTTCGAGTCTTGAGAGATATCTTGATTGATATCTTGAGTCTTGGTTTCTCGATTTCATCTTGAGTCTTGATTTTCGATTTCATCTCGAAGTCTCTGATTTCTCGATTTCATCTTGAGACTTGATTCTCGATTTCATATCGAGACTTGATTCTCGATTTCATACCGAAGTCTTCGAAAACTTACGATCTATATCTGCTGACTATACATGGTGCAGATAACATCCTGAACACTCTAAACTGAATCCTGACTCAACTATCAAGATTATCCTGAACATGTCATTCTCAGGGGTTTTGGGATCTAATCAAAATCTTCTTTATTACAACACTTACCTCAATACTCCGTACAATATAAAAAAACTCCCTAAAATATACAAAATAATTACAAAATTGTAACAAACATTCATAACAAATTCATAACTCCAATTACTTACATCATCATTCCCTGCCACATATATAAAAAAACGTGAATATTAATCGCTATGAACAGATTAGAAGAAACTCCTCCATTACTAATTCAACACTCAAATTACTTACCTCAATACTCCGTGCAATTAAAAAAGACTCACTGCAATATACAAAATAATTACACAATTGCAATAAATAAACCCATTCATAACTTAAATTATTTACCTCAAAACTCTCTATCATATAAAATAATAAAATCATATTAAATATACAACACAAAATCAGATTAAATTTTTTATAAAATTATAAACGAATTCATAACTCAAATTACTGCCCTCAATACTCCCTGCAATATATAAAAAATGTGAATATTAATTGCTATGAACTAATTAGAAGAAACTCATCCACAATAAATTCAACACTCGAGTTACTTACCTCAATACTGCATGCAATATAAAAAACTCCCTGCAATATACAAAATAATTACACAATTGCAATAAATTTTCATAACGAATTCATAACTCAAATCACTTACCTCAATATTCCCTGCTGTTGGAAAATTTGTATTTAAGTTTTGATGGAAGTTCCAAAACAGGTTGTAATAGGACCAGTCAGACCTGTTAGCCGACTGATGACTTAAAATCAGATTAAGATGACCAGCTGAAATGTATAGATAGCTGATGTAAAAGATAGGTCACATATTGAGGGAGAACTCAATATGTATAGGTCAGGTCGAAGTATCAGATGACCCAGATAAGGTCAGATGATCAGAAGGCTAAGAATAAATCAGAAGACAAGAAGTCAGAAGATCAGGTGAAGACAGAAGACACTGAAGACTCAGATGAACCTGAAGACTCAGATAAACCAGAAGACTAAGTAACAAACCTGAAGACTCAGTATGACCGAAGACACTGAGGCTCAGAGTCACCTGAAGATCAGAAGACTACCAGAAGACCTGAAGACCTACATCAGCCGAGTCTGCAAATTGTGCTAAGACAATCTGCATCAGAAGACTCTACAAGGTAGACTGATCAGTTATCTGATCAAGTCAGCTCGCACCTGGCGTCAACCAAAATGGTACACCAGGGAAGACGGATATTCTACAAAAGGAATATCAATCATCAAACAGACAAATTACTGAAGTGCCGCCTCGCGAAGCCAAGGAGAAAGCGACACATGCACAAAAAGAGCTGACAATGCGGGATTCAACACTGCGGACATAAACAACGCTAATCATGCCTTCGGCCACGCCGATATTCGGAGCACGTCACATCATATCCTACAACCTACCTAATATAGCCCGAAATTCAAATTTCTCTCCAACGGCTCTTTGATTTCGTGGTCTATAAAATGGGATTGCTCTTCAAAGTTGAAGAACACAGAGAACATACCAGATCGAGCAGAATGAAAAAGAAGCAAAAACTATAGTAGAATTTCCGCTCGAAGAACACCGAATTTGAAGATTATTCTTAAGTGTTCATCCCATTGTTCTTAGCAAGAAATCCTATACTCTAGCATTTGGCAACATAAACACTAGGATAGATTTCCAGTTGGAACCACAACAAACCTTTACCCAAACTCAAAGTTAGGTTAAGTTTGTTACCGCAAGATTTCAGACTAGGGATTCTAGTTTCTGATTTCTGGGATCGGTTGAGTGTGAACTCAATAAACATTTGTTGGGTGTTAGACTAACACATAAAACTAAGTCCAGTCGGTTAAGTTGGTTAAGTTGGTTAAGTTGGTGCCCCTGTGTTAAGGGAAGAGTGGACGTAAGACGGGTTTCGTCTAAACCACTATAAAATCTTGTGTGCATTTACTTGCTCTTTATTGCTTTACACTATTCACACAGTTGAGCTTAAAATTGCATACATATTCTAAGTTAACACCAGTCTGCACCAAGCAACTGATCTGATCAGGTTGACACCTTAGTCAGCTGGTTGAAAACTGACTTAAGAATCTGATTTGATAAAACTGGTTTTTCACACAGGTATTTACAAGCTTCCGCACTATCAGTTAAACTGACAGATATCAAACTGATCTGCCCTTAGGCACTCAGTAAGATTGAACATCAGTCCAAACTGACTCACTAGCACTCTAATCAGGCAAACTGCAATCACACCTGATCTGCACGAAAAGTTTTCAGATGTCCATTCACCCCTCCCCTCTAGACTTCTGCCCTCACAAAACCTATTCGGGACCTACAAGTGGTATCAGAGCCAGGTTCTACAGACCACTGGCTTTGAGTATCATCAATTCTTGAGGAAGAATCTTTGTGGTCATTTGAACAGATCTTGAAAAACCGTTTTCAAAACTCATTCGTTTTCAAAACTCATTCGTTTTCAAAATCACTCAGCATGGATAATACCTCTGGTATGTATCATGATTTGCCTAAGTTTTCAATTGATGAGTATGCAGATTGTACAATATACATGTGCAACCATCTAGGGTCGATAAGCGGCAGAATGATGGAAGTCATTGAACAAGGACCCATCATCATATATCACGACAACCCAGCGGTTGGAGGAGATCCAGATCATGCATCTAGATGCCTTGTTCAAAAAAGTCCAGCCCTGATGGATGCAGAAGAAAGAAAGCTGTATACTCTAGATACAATCGCCAGGCATATAATCATGAAGACGATGGATAAGATCACCAAGGAGAAGATAAAGTATCTCAAAACAGCGATACGAATGTGGGATACTCTTGCTGAGATGTGCGAAGGAAATGATCATATCAAAGAAAGCCGATTACAAGTTGAACTGGTGAAGTTCGAGAAGCTAAAGATGTTGCCAAACGAAACCATAGGATCACCATTTCAGTAAACAGCTACGAGAACTTGGAAGAGAGATGTCAGACAAAGACATCAATTACAAGATACTGAGATCTCTCACCAAGAAGTGGGACATGAAAGTCACGGTAATCAAGGATTGCCAAGACATTGCCAAGATGAAGCCAAGTAGCTTGTTCCTAAGCCTTAAAAGCCCACGAGTTAGATCTAATCAAAAGAGGGCAAGCAGATGAAGACGAGACGCCAGCTGAAGCCTCAACCTCCACATCTAAATCAGTTGCATTCAAAGCAACCAAAGAAGAGATCAAAGGCCATCGAACTGTTGAAACATCATAAGCCAAGCTGAACAGATCGCTTTACTTACCAGGAAACTTGAAAGATCAAATATTCAACTCGGTAAATATCATAAATTCTACAAGGACTATCAAGACAACAGAAGAAACAGGAGGCCAACTGACAGATCACTAGAAAGGAACAGATCAGATGACCGAAGGGATCACAGATATGATAAAAGAGATGATCGGTCAGATGAGAGAAGAGATAACAGATTCGGCGAAGGAGTTCGACATTATCGAAAAGGAAAGTCACCTGACAAATCCTATAGACGGAGTGACTCACCTGGCAGAGGAAGTTCAGTGGATCGTGGATTATACTTCAATCAGGAGAAATCAGTCACTACAAACTCCGACGCCTGCACGACTCAGAGAAAGAGAAGAAAAGCGGAACAAAAGAGAGCTACGCTTCAAAGACAGAAAAGCCATGGTTGCTGACACATCAGGAATTGATGATTCTTATCTGCCTTATGAGGATTCTGGCAACTCATCTGTAGAAGATTTATGTCTGATAAGCAATGAAAATGATTTCTTCGACCATGAAGATCTGATATTCTCTTCAGATGATGATGAAATCTGCCTGATGGCCAGGGAGGAAGACCAATCTGAGGTAACCTCCAAACCATCTGCTTTTTCAATTTCCACACCAACTATTATTAGCACACCTGCTGGAGAGATTGACTTGCAGCGCTACTCTGAGCAATTGCTTGATGATATCTCTGATGCAGTAGACACCTATACAATAGTGGAAGCTGAAAATGATAAGCTAAGGATAAAAAATAATCAGCTTGTTAAAGAGAACGTCGATAAAAAGTCTTGAATCAAATCAAATTAAACCGCTTTCGAGAAGGTAATCAAGATCTGAAGGTTCTGAAAGTTAAATCTTCTGATCAGGAGAAGATGATCAAAGATCATCTAGCAATTAACAAACAGCAAGCTGATGATTTCAAAATTCTACAAGCTAAGTTTGATGAGCTATTCCGACTACATGAGAGTCTTAAATCTACTGAGGATAGTTTGCGAAAGAAAATAGAGGTTTTCACGAAATCATAAAAAACCGTTCAAGATATGAACACCTATTTTCGAACGCCGACTAACAAGAAGGGAATTGGGTATGAGAACCCTTCTACATCCTCAAAAGCCCCATTTGGTTCACTTCAGAAGGGTGTAATCAAACGAGTTTCTGACAAAGATACGCAAAAAGCTAAACATGTATCTGATAAGGGAAAGAGACCTGCTGAGCAAGTAAGGCAAGTGCCTAATCAGAAAGGGAACAAAAATAGACCCCAACTCATTAAACATCAGCCGAGGAATCAACAGAAGAACCCAGTTCTTCGGAAGAAACCTCAACCTGATCAGCAGATTAGGTATCAGAAGAGACAACCTGTAAAAAGGAAATCTGATCTGAGACCCAATCGAGGTCAGCTGCCTAACAAGCAAGCTATGGGTAAACTGCAAAAACCATCTATGCCAAGAAGATATGAATCTTTTAATGGTAGCAGTCGTACCTACCCTTATAACCAGAGACCTAGGGCTGCTGCACCTGAGCCCCACTGGGTTAAAAGAAGACAAAATGTAAAGAAAATCCCAAGTCTTCTGATTCACTCAAGGCTCACACGAATAATCATACTAATCAGAAAGCATATAAAGAGACGTATGATTATGTTGATATGTATGGGAGATAAATCAGGACTTCTAATCTATCTGATTACCATAGAAGTGCTCTGTTTGTGTGGATCCCTAAATCCACCACTAACCCCTCAGGACCCAATTCCAAAGGGGTACCTAAAGCCTGATTCGATTGCAGGTTCGCGTGGGTTTGGCCAACAAAGGAGGTGTACAAGCAACTATCTGGTACATCGATAGTGGATGCTCAAGGCACATGACTGGAAGCAAACATCTCCTTAGCTCTTACAAAGAACAAGAAGGCCCACGTGTACCCTTCGATGATGATAACTTTGGTTTTACCAAAGGATTCAGAACCTTAGAGAATGATGATGTACAAGTAACTGGAGTCTTGTATGTCGAAGGATTAAAGCACAATCTACTATCAGTATCACAATTCTGCGACAACGGATTCAGTGTTGAGTTCTCGAGCGATAAGTGTACAATAAGGAATCGAGCTACTCAACAAATCTTGCTAACTGGTTCAAGGAAAGGCACGATCTACACAGCAGATTGGAACAGCTGCCCAAGAAATGCATGCCTAATTGTTAAGAGTTCCAAAAGTAGCTGTTGGCTCTGGCACAAAAGAATGAGTCATCTGAACTTTAAGACTCTTAACAAGATAGCTAGGATGTCTTTGGTTGAGGGACTTCCGAATGAGGTATTCTCTAAAGATCAGACAAGTGCCGCATGTCAGAAGGGAAAACAAGTTAAAGCCTCATTCAAGGGAATACCGACCAAAGATCAAGAGAGTATCGCGAATCGCTCCATATGGATCTATTTGGACCAGTTACACCAGTCAGTCTCAGTGGACGCAAATATACTCTGGTAATCGTGGATGATTATTCCAAGTTTACTTGGGTTGTATTCTTATACAAGAAGAATGAGACAACGACAAAGATACCCGAGCTGCTCAAGAAACTAAAAAACGAAAAGGGTGTCAAGATAGTAAAAATCGGATCGGATAAAGGTATGCAATTTTCAACTCTTTTATTCTTGATTTTTTGACAATCGAAGTTTGGTATACAACATGAGACGTCACCGCAAGAACACCACAACAAAATGGAGTAGCGAGCGAAGAAACAGAACTCTCAAGGAAGTCGCTTTCGACTATGTTAATTTGAACATGTGACACCAAGCCGTTTTTGGGCAGAAGCCATCAATACTGCATGTCACACTCAGAACAGATGTTCTCTGACAAAGGCTCACTTCAAAACACCCTATGAACTGTGGAAGGGCAGAATACCTCGTGTTTCTTACTTTTATGTTTTGGGTGCAAGTGTTTCATACACAACAATGGGAAGAGCCGGGGTTGAAGACTTTTGAGGCCAAGTCGATGAGGGTATATTCTTAGGATATTCCTCATCCGGCCAAGGCTTTCGGGGTTTAAAACAAACGAACCCTAGTTGTGGAAGAAACACCCATGTGGTCTTTGATGAGACATCTTTGAACAAGAGAAAGCCTTCGAACAAGCGTGCGGATCAACCCATTACGTCACGCAGAAAATGGATCAGTTATGTATCAAGGAGAAAGAATCGAACACGTAGCGGTGTATATCCCGTAACTTGATCTTGCCGATTCACCAGTCAATCGACCTTAAGGTACGCTAACGCCGGGTGTAGAAGCCGGTACGGTGAGATAAGTATCAAGCGAACCATCCGGTTCGGGGAACTCTGAAGTTCTGTGAACGAACATCAAAGACATGATGAGTCCAACATCACCGAGACATGTTCTTATAAAGTGGATCATAATTCCGCACCACTCCCAATCACTAGTAATGAACTACTATCAGAAGAGGATGATGTTCTCCAAATAGACGCAAATCAGAATAGAAGGACCTGGATTACCAGTCATCCAACTGATCTGATTATCGGAGACCCATCTGATAGAGTCAAAACTAGACATCGAGTTGGTGAAAGTGCCATGTATTGTTGTTATCCGTCTTTGAAGGAACCAACTACGATGAGAGGAAGCTCTACAAGACTTTAAGTCGGATTCTAGCCATGCAAGAAGAACTAGAACAGTTTGAGAGGAATCAAGTTTGGAAACTAGTGAACAGACCAACTTATCAAGACGTGATTGGCACGAAGTGGGTATTCAAGAAAAAGAGAGATGAAAATAATGTCATAACCAGGAATAAGGCAAGACTTGTTGCTAAGGGGTATTCACAATCGAAGGAATTGATTATGATGAGACTTTGCACCGCCTCCATTTAGAAGCCATTCGTCAATTTACGGTATATCGCCTACGAGGGTTCATTGTGTATCGATGGATGTAAAGAGTGCATTCTTAAACCTGGGTACTAGCAGTGGAAGTTTATGTTGAGCAACCTCCAGGCTTTGAAAAAGGCAACCAAGTGTACCGTTTAAGAAAAGCTCTTTATGGCCTGAAACAAGCTCCTCGAGCTTGGTATGATACACTCTCTCGGTTCTTGATAGGCGGCCGGATTCACTAAAGGAATAGTGGATGTAACCTTATTCGAATAGAAGATGGAGAAAATATTCTGATGGTTCAGATTTACGTGGATGACATCATCTTCGGATCTCCCAACAAAAAGCTATGTGAGAAGTTCAACAAATTGATGCAAGGGAAGTTCGAGATGTCCATGATGGGTCAGATGAATTACTTTCTGGGTTTACAAGTCAAGCAGAGTACAAAAGGATATTCAAATCGCCAGCGGAAGTACACAAGGAATCTCCATCGCCAAGTTTGGAGTTCAACACCGTAAGGAAGCCAAAATTCCCATGATGACGGGGTTCAAGATGGATCCAGATTAGGGGTCGGAAAACTAATCGAAAAGAATATAGGGCTCTCATATGGATCTTTACTATACCCGATCGCCGCCAGACGGATATCACTTTTTGCAAAGAGGTGTATGTGTGATTTCAAGCAAATCCAATGCAAAGCCACCTAGAAGCAAACTAAGCGGATTCTCAAGTATCTCAAAGGGACAAGAACCTTGGTTTATTTTACCCATCGATGATAATCTAGAGCTTAGTGGGTATTCTCGATTCTCGACACGGAGGTTGCGTAATTGACATGTGAAGTCAACTTTAGGTTCATGTCAGTTTCTGGGAAATAAACTGATCTCTTGGTTCTCGAAGAAGTAGAGATCGATTACATCATCTACCTTGAAGTAGAATATACGGTCGCAGAAGTCGTTGTTCCCCAACCCGCCCGCTAAGTCAAGAAATGAGGGATTACAACATCGTAGCTAAGAACGTACCTATATTCTGTGAGAGTAATAGTGTTATTGCAATCACTCAGAATCCTGTTCTACATACAAGATGCAAGCATGTGGATGTCAGACACCATTTTATCAGAGATCACGTTGAAAAGAAGAATATCAGAATGGAAAAGATCCATACTGACAAGCAGAAAGCTGATATTTTAACTAAGCCGCTAGCGGAGATCAGATTCAGAGAATTATGCAACGAGCTAGGGCTTCTGGATCTCGGAGAAAGCGCACCAGAAATGATAAGTGGACTGGTCTCCAGAACCAGTTGGTTAAAAGAATAACCAGGTTAAGAGGAATCAGTTGAGTTAGGAATCTCAACTGATCAGACAATGAGACGAGGAGCCGATCAGAAAATCAGATAAGTAGCCGATCTGAAGATCAGACAAGTAGAAGATCAGTTCAAGATATATCAGATTAAGGGGGAACTGATCAGATTGGAAAGTTATACTTTATAAGTCGATTAAAGCTACGGTTAACAAGCAAGTATAAGTTTAAAGCTACAAATCACATAAGTCAGAAGAGGCAACACAACAATGAAATAACAGAATTTTTCATTGATAAGGACCCGGAGGTCAGATTACAAGCTACAAGTGGTATTACAAGCTACAAGTACAAGAAGACCCGGAGGTCATTACATAAACCATAAACCCTAAGCCAACCCAAGGTAGGGAAGGGGAGAGAGAGATTTTAAGAGCTTGATGCTCTCATTATCCCCCGACCCTAAAAGGGGCGTGAGAGGCCTTAAGGAAAATCCTGAGCCACCCTCAGAGCTTCGGAGTGAGGAGCGAGAGCGGCCTTGAATGATTTCTGTGCCAGGAGCCCCTAGACCTAAAATCAATGGGCTCTCCAGCTGTTAAATGGGACACAAGTGCCAAAGAGTTTGTCAAAAGGACCATAAGGCCACTAGTGTCTCATGCAAATATTGAGTTTGATATAAGAAGATCAGCTGTTATCTGATGCAGACCGTATACCAAACTCATGTTTTGTTTCAGACTGAGTCTGCTGATGCTAATTCCGTCATTTCGATAGGCGCACAAGGTGCATACGGTTAGGAGAAGTGCCTTCTCATTTGTCTTAGCAGATCCGCCACCTTGGTGGTAAAGAAGCTTTGCATTGATCGTATGTGTAATCTTCGATGACGACGAAAGCAGTGTGAAGTAACACACAGGGTTGATTTGAGAAGCTGAATTCATTGGAAAAGGGTTAAAGGTTTTTGCCGGGAGTTTCACCGGAAATAAGGAATTCATCGGAAAGCATGTAGTATAAGCTAAAGAAAGATGAATGGTTTATGTTGTGTTGTTTGCCTAACACCCCAAGCTAATTTATAGGAGAAAATTAGGGGTATAAATGCAAATTTATTTTCTCAGAAGACCTTAAGAGAAATTTGCATCGACAACGCGTAAGGAACACACGGCTAATGGTTGGATGAGTTGACGGTGTGAGTAATCACAGCGTGTCTATGCCATTATTACGGAATGTCAAATCGCGCCGATTTGGGAATCGAGGTGACTTTTTGACTCCCCGAATTAAATGCTTTGGCGGGAGTATGACTTAAGTGCATAGTAAATGCGGCCTGAAGGTTGAAGGATGAAGTGGATCAAATAAGAGTATCAGATAAGAGAATCAGATAAGTGGATCAGATAAGTAACGAAATGTTTCAAACAAGAATCTGATCAGATGAGTGGAAAATTGTTGGGAAATGCATAAGGCTACCATCAGTAAGGTCAACAAGTACCAGATCAGATCACAGTGGTAACTGGTTGATTACTATATCAATCAGTCAGATAAGTTTCTCATTTATCCCTTTCTGAACATCTTATATGCTTTATTTAAATAAAAATTTGGTTTTTACTCTGCCTTCTCTTAAGTTTATGACGCATGCACTGCAAAACTTTTAATGCGGACATGGGGATGTGTATTTAATGCGTTTTATTGTGAATTTTTGAGTCCAAAATACGAGAAGACTACTTTTCTCAACCGTGCGATCAAAACACTTTTCGGCCGACTAATCTCAGCCACTGATTTCAAAACACGGATACTTGAGTACCTTTGGAAAGTTGTGCAAAAAGTTTTCCCTCGCATACTATAAATCCAAATCTTTCTCAGAAAACTTCTTTCCACTACTTCGTCTTCTCAAAGCTCTTAAAAGATCAAAACTTTCAAATCTTCAGAAAATTACTTTCAAAATCAATTGATTCCATTTTTGCGATTTCTCAATCCTCGAATCAATTTCTGGTAATTTCTCGTTTAAATTCTGCATGATTTCAATTCTCTCTGGTACCTAGGTTTACAAGTCGTGATGCTGTGTTTCTGTAATTTATATTAGATCTAAACGCTTACTTGCTAAATTGATGCTAAGATTACTGGTTTGACTGAATTTATTGAAATATCTTACTCAAACTAAACATCAATTTGCATATCATACAGAAATGGCATATCTTATTCTACGACCGGGCTAAGGGAAAAAGTTCTACAATTTTGCATCAATGAAGAAAGATATCATTGATGAGAAGTATGTAGTATTCACAATCACCTCAGATCCTGAATCGCTGGAAATTCTGAAGTGCTTGCGAGCGAGCGGACTTGAACGATATTGCTCTACACATCAGAACATAGTCCACACACATGAAGCCCTAGAGTTTCTGTTGGTCCCGGTGGGAAAACCTATTATGCGCGTGCGGAAGCAAGACGTTTGATTTCGGTGCATATAAAACAGGGATGAGGGCAGAGTGCTCCAATTTTTTTTTTTTTTACTTTTGAGCTCATGTGTGTGCTTTGCTTATAAACGAATGCGTATGACAAGTATAAACATAAAGCAATAAACAACACAGCAATATATAGTGGTTTGGACAACCAGTCCTACATCCACTCTCCCTCTCTAGGGAAATTCCTTCAAACGGGACTTATCACCCTCCACGGGATTGCCAATAGATATTTACCGAGCTCACACTCGAACTGGACTTATAACCCTCTCTCGGGTTCGCCTCGGGACTTATCACCCTCCACGGGATTGCCTACAGATGTTTAACGAGTTCACACTCCATCGGGACTTATCACCCTCACTCGGGTTTGCCTAACAACTACCTCACTTCACCACTGGGTTTGGGTTTTGGTGTTGTCTCCAACTATGGTGAGATTTTCCCTTACAATGGTTTAGCCTCAATGCTAAGGTTGGGAAAATCTCTCTAAGCTTATGATACATCGTGGGTTGCTTAGATTGGGTTCTAGAACACTCTTTGAATATATTCGTATATCTATAGGCTTGTGTTCTAGGGTGGGAATGCTTTGGCTATAACACTCTTTGGCTCTGTAGCATTGTTGCTATCTTTTTCGCACTTCCACACACTGATAATGAAGGAAGAACTTGTATTTATAGTGTGGATTTGAATGTTACCGTTGGAGAGAGTCACATTCAAATCCATACTATTCTTTGTAAGTTCTGCAGCTTTTCCTGGCTGGTTGTCTTCCTCTCGTTGGTCCACGTCAGCTGGATTCCAACGGCTATATTCCTCAGCTTCAGTGCCTCGGAACATTCAGGATATACTGAGCATTCAGTATGTTACCGAAGTCTTCGAGAATCTTTTGTGCCTTGAGATTTTCCGAGTCTTCGAGTTCTCTCGAACCTTCGTTTTCTCCGAGCCTTGGTTTCGAGTCTTCTTGAGTTCTCAAGATCCTATTGAGTCTTCAAGAAAACTAACCTGTTCTATATCTGCCGACTATACACTAAAAGTGCGATAATATCCTGAACACTCTAAAACTGAATCCTGATTCATCTATCAAGATTATCCTGAACATGTCATACTCAGGGGTTTTGGGATCTAATCAAAATCATATAATCTTTTATTAAATTCATCTCCCAACAATTTCCCCCTTTTTGATGATGCCAAAACCTATCTTGTTTACAAACATATAACCTATACTCAGGTTTCAGTTTTTCCTATTACAAGAAAGGTAAATCTCCAATCAATTTAAAAACATTCAACAAATTTCTTTAGTAATGAATCTTTTCTAAATAGATCATTACTAAATACTTAGCGATTTCTTATAGCATCATATAGTTTCCTTATATATGAGCATATAATCGATCGAGAGATATTCAATCGGGCATATCTAAATAAAAGACAAAAAAAGATAATGAGGTATTATCTTTGAGCATAAAGATAAAAGTTTCATTGATTGTATGTTATCAGTTACAAATTACAATGAACTTTATTGAAGAAAATAAAGACACAAACATAAAGAATTACAAGTCTCGCCTTGGTCTTGGTCTTTCCGACTCCTCATTCGACTTTCATTCTTCTTCTACGGACTTTTTGTTCGATCAGCATACTGATACTCATGCTGACTGAGTTCAGTTTCTTCTGATTTCAGACATCCTGACCCTCAGGTCTCTTGACCTATACTGAGTCTCAGTCCACTTTATTTACTGATCCTTCAGTATTCCTTTTCACTCATGCTATCTGATTTCCTTCTTGATCTGATCAGTTCGACTGATTAGATCAATCACTTCTTTAGATCAACATATCGAATAGCATCGTCATCATATCAAAGTTAGCATATCAAGTTTATCATATCTCGATCTCGATCACGTCGATCTTGATCGATCTCTTTCGCTTATCTTCGATTTGCAACCTTTTCTTCCGACGGTTGGCTTTAGCTTTTCTTCATTTTCGATTCTCGCGATTTCATGATTCACTCCGAACTCATCTACCTCATCGATTTTGATCGGTCTTGTCTCAGTAACCTCGCCCCGATCTCAATCATTTACTTTTGATTCCGTGAGTTCCCCCTCAAGTTGAAGTTCCCTTTTCAACTGATATAGACCGATATATCTGATTCGGTGAAGTTTTCAAGCTCAGCTGATTTTCTTCATTTGATCGAACTTTTTGTATGTAATCGATTTTTGTTGACCTAATCGATTCTTCTCGATTAAGACAATTCTTGGAAAATGTTCTTTGCTTTTAACTTAGTCTAGAGTAGTAGACTCTCTTCCCTAAGTTGGTGCGATTTGACATCGTAGATATCGCCTAATACACTTTCGATATGTCAATCCGCCGTAACTTTATCCAATTATCGGTCGCGTGATTTCTACTTTGTCCTTGATGATTTTTTTTTTTTTAAAATAGGCTTTGAGAACTCAAATTTGCATCCGCACCCTTGCTTGGCCTCTATAAATTGGACCAATGTTTTACACAACATAACTCATTCACCATACATATCTTCTTCAGAGAATCATGTATCCTGGTGAACCCTTGTTTCGGTGAGACTTCCTAAAACACTTTTACCCCTTTTTCCATGATTTCATCTACTCAAATCAACTCTTTCATCCCTTATTCTTCGCTTTCATCATCGCTAACGATTTCACATATGATCGTTGCAAAGCTTCTCTTTCACCATGCTCAATTGGTTCTCATTGTTGAATCGAGAAGACACTTCTCCTAACCAGATGCACCTTGTGTGTCTATCGTTATGACGTGACTACCATCAACAGACTTAGTCTGAAAATGAACGTGAGTTTGATATACGATCTTGATCAGATAACGGCTGATCTTCCTATATCAAACTCACCCTTTAACAGCTGGAGCGCCCTTTTGCTCCTCCTAGGGGCTCCTGGCTTAAAAATCCTATTAATGCCGCTCTCACTCCCTTGGAGAGTCCATCAGTTTGCGGCATAGGATTACCTTTCAAGCCTCCCTCACCCTGTTAAGTGGGGAAAATGAGAGCATCAGATTTAAAATCTCTCTCTTTCCTCCTCTTAATCACCCCCCTGTAGATCGGGTTTGGGTTTGGATGAAGGTTTAGGGATATGGCTTAAGGGTTTAGGGTTTAGAGTTATGTATTGACCTCCAGGTTTTCTTGCATTTGTAACTTGTAATGTAAACCCGACCTTGGGTCTTTATCAATGAAAAGTTCTATTATTCCATTGTTGTGTAAAACTTTCGTTTCCTTGGTACCGCTTTGTTGATATCGGATCGTAGATAGGTTTTAAAAAAGAAAGATCCTTTCAAAGTAAAACATTGAAAAAGTAATCTTTTGAGCACCTGCTCTGATGCCACTTGTTGGTCCCGGTGGGAAAACCTATTATGCGCGTGCGGAAGCAAGACGTTTGATTTCGGTGCATATAAAACAGGGATGAGGGCAGAGTGCTCCAATTTTTTTTTTTTTTTACTTTTGAGCTCATGTGTGTGCTTTGCTTATAAACGAATGCGTATGACAAGTATAAACATAAAGCAGAAAACAACACAAAGAATATATAGTGGTTTGGACAACCGCCCCTACATCCACTCTCCTCTCTAGGGAAATTCCTTCAAACGGGACTTATCACCCCTCCACGGATTGCCTAATAGATATTTACCGAGCTCACACTCGAATTGGACTTATAACCCTCTCTCGGGTTCGTTCCTCGGGACTTATCACCTCCACGGGATTGCCTCTGAGATGTTTAACGAGTTCACACTCCATCGGGACTTATCACCCTCACTCGGGTTTGCCTAACAACTACCTCACTTCACCACTGGGTTTGGGTTTTGGTGTTGTCTCCAACTATGGTGAGATTTTCCCTTACAATGGTTTAGCCTCAATGCTAAGGTTGGGAAAATATCTCTAAGCTTATGATACATCGTGGGTTGCTTAGATTGGGTTCTAGAACACTCTTTGAATATATTTGTATATCTATAGGCTTGTGTTCTAGGGTGGGAATGCTTTGGCTATAACACTCTTTGGCTCAGAGCATTGTTGCTATCTTTTTCGCACTTCCCACAATCGATAATGAAGGAAGAACTTGTATTTATAGTGTGGATTTGAATGTTACCGTTGGAGAGAGTCACATTCAAATCCATACTATTCTTTGTAAGTTCTGCAGACTTTTTCCTGTTGGTTGTCTTCCTCTCGTTGGTCCACGCCACCGATTCCAATCGGCTATATTCCTCACTTTTAGTGCCTCGGAACATTGGGATATATCGAGCATTTCGGTATGTTCTCGAAGTCTTGATGAATTCTCGTGCCTTGATATTTCTCTCGAGTCTTCGTGTTTCTCGAACCTTCGTTTTCTCGAGCCTTGGTTTCTCGAGTCTTGTGTTCTCAAGATCTCATCGAAGTCTCAAGAAAACTAACTCGTTTCTATATCTGCCGACTATACACGGTGCAGATAATATCCTGAACACTCTAAAACTGAATCCTGATTCATCTATCAAGATTATCCTGAACATGTCATACTCAGGGGTTTTGGGATCTAATCAAAATCATATAATCTTTTATTAAATTCATCTCCCAACAATTTCCCTTTTTTGATGATGCAAAACCTATCTTGTTTACAAACATATAACCTATAC
Source organism: Stenogyne calaminthoides (assembly GCA_037126765.1). NCBI lineage: Eukaryota > Viridiplantae > Streptophyta > Magnoliopsida > Lamiales > Lamiaceae > Stenogyne > Stenogyne calaminthoides. Next base: position 15,597,038 of record JBBCBC010000009.1, on the reverse strand, counting down.
TCAGGTTTCAGTTTTTCCTATTACAAGAAAGGTAAATCTCCAATCAATTTAAAAACATTCAACAAATTTCTTTAGTAATGAATCTTTTCTAAATAGATCATTACTAAATACTTAAGCAGTTTCTTATAGCATCATATAGTTTCCCTTATATATGAGCATATAATCAGATCAGAGATATTCAATCAGGCATATCTAAATAAAAGACAAAAAAGATAATGAGGTATTATCTTTGAGCATAAAGATAAAAGTTTCATTGATTGTATGTTATCAGTTACAAATTACAATGAACTTTATTGAAGAAAATAAAGACACAAACATAAAGAATTACAAGTCTTCAGTCTTCTGTCTTCTGCTCGACTCCTCATTCCTCTTCTTCTACGGACTTTGTCTGATCAGGCATACTGATACTCATGCTGACTGAGTTCAGTTTCTTCTGATTTCAGACATCCTGACCCTCAGGTCTCTTGACCTATACTGAGTCTCAGTCCACTTTATTTACTGATCCTTCAGTATTCCTTTTCACTCATGCTATCTGATTTCCTTCTTGATCTGATCAGTTCGACTGATTAGATCAATCACTTCTTTAGATCAACATATCAGAATAGCATCAGGTCATCATATCAGGTTAGCATATCAGGTTTATCATATCTGATCTCGATCACGTCTGATCTTGATCAGTCTCTTTCGCTTATCTTCTGATTTGCAACCTTTTCTTCTGATTTGCTGGCTTTAGCTTTTCTTCATTTCTGATTCTGCACAGCTCATCAGTTCACTCCGGAACTCATCTACCTCATCTGATTTTGATCAGTCTTGTCTGCAGCCTCGTCTGATCTCAATCATTTACTTTTGATTCCGTGAGTTCCCCCTCAAGTTGAAGTTCCCTTTTCAACTGATATAGACCGATATATCTGATTCGGTGAAGTTTTCAAGCTCAGCTGATTTTCTTCATTTGATCAGCTTTGTATGTAATCAGATTTTTGTTGACCTAATCTGATTCTTCTCAGATTAAGACAATTCTTGGAAAATGTTACTGCCAGAACTTAGTCTAGAGTAGTAGACTCTCTTCCCTAAGTTGGTGCGATTTGACATGCGTAGATATCGTCTAATACACTCGATATGTCAATCCGCCGTAACTTTATCCAATTATCGGTCGCGTGATTTCTACACGCTGTCCTTGTGATGCAATTTTTTTTTTTTTAAAATAGGCTTTGAGAACTCAAATTTGCATCTGCACCCTTGCTTGGCCTCTATAAATTGGACCAATGTTTTACACAACATAACTCATTCACCATACATATCTTCTTCGTAGAATCATGTATCCTGGTGAACCCTTGTTTCCGGTGAGACTTCCGGCAAACACTTTTACCCCTTTTTCCATGATTTCATCTACTCAAATCAACTCTGTTCATCCCTTATTGCTGCTTTCGTCATCGTCAACGATTTCACATACGATCGTTGCAAAGCTTCTCTTTCACCATGGCGGCGGTTCTGCTGTTGCAACTGAGAAGACACTTCTCCTAACCGTATGCACCTTGTGTGTCTATCGTTATGACGTGACTACCATCAACAGACTTAGTCTGAAAATGAACGTGAGTTTGATATACGATCTTGATCAGATAACGGCTGATCTTCCTATATCAAACTCACCCTTTAACAAAATTGAGCGCCCTTTTGCTCCTCCTGGGGCTCCCCGGCTTAAAAATCCTATTAATGCCGCTCTCACTCCCTTGGAGAGTCCATCAGTTTGCGGCATAGGATTACCTTTCAAGCCTCCCTCACCCTGTTAAGTGGGGAAAATGAGAGCATCAGATTTAAAATCTCTCTCTTTCCTCCTCTTAATCACCCCCCTGTAGATCGGGTTTGGGTTTGGATGAAGGTTTAGGGATATGGCTTAAGGGTTTAGGGTTTAGAGTTATGTATTGACCTCCGTGTTTTCTTGCATTTGTAACTTGTAATGTAAACGACCTTGGGTCTTTATCAATGAAAAGTTCTATTATTCCATTGTTGTGTAAAACTTTTCATTTTCCTTGGTACCGCTTGTTGATATCGGATCGGAGATAGGTTTTAAAAAGAAAGATCCTTTCGGTAAAACATTGAAAAAGTAATCTTTTGAGCACCTGTTCTGATGCCACTTGTTGGTCCCGGTGGGAAAACCTATTATGCGCGTGCGGAAGCAAGACGTTTGATTTCGATGCATATAAAACAGGGATGAGGGCAGAGTGCTCCAATTTTTTTTTTTTTACTTTTGAGCTCAAGTGTGTGCTTTGCTTATAAACGAATGCGTATGACAAGTATAAACATAAAGCAAGAAACAACACAAAGAATATATAGTGGTTCTGACAACCAACCCCTACATCCACTCTCCCTCTCTAGGGAAATTCCTTCAAACGGGACTTATCACCCTCCACGGGATTGCCAATAGATATTTACCGTGCTCACACTCGAACTGGACTTATAACCCTCTCTCGGGTTCGCCTCGGGACTTATCACCCTCCACGGGATTGCCTACAGATGTTTAACGAGTTCACACTCCATCGGGACTTATCACCCTCACTCGGGTTTGCCTAACAACTACCTCACTTCACCACTGGGTTTGGGTTTTGGTGTTGTCTCCAACTATGGTGAGATTTTCCCTTACAATGGTTTAGCCTCAATGCTAAGGTTGGGAAAATCTCTCTAAGCTTATGATACATCATCGGGTTGCTTAGATTGGGTTCTAGAACACTCTTTGAATATATTCAGTATATCTATAGGCTTGTGTTCTAGGGTGGGAATACTTTGGCTATAACACTCTTTTGGCTCAGAAGCATTGTTGCTATCTTTTTCGCACTTCCACAATAATCGATAATGAAGGAAGAACTTGTATTTATAGTGTGGATTTGAATGTTACCGTTGGAGAGAGTCACATTCAAATCCATACTATTCTTTGTAAGTTCTGCAGCTTTTCCTGGCTGGTTGTCTTCCTCTCGTTGGTCCACGTCAGCTGGATTCCAACGGCTATATTCCTCAGCTTCAGTGCCTCGGAACATTCAGGATATACTGAGCATTCAAGTATATTCTTCGAAGTCTTGAGAATTTCTTGTGCCTTGATATTTCTCGAGTCTTCGAGTTCTCTGAACCTTGATTTTCTCTGAGCCTTGAGTTTTCTCGAGTCTTCGTGTTCTCAAGATCCCATCGAAGTCTTCAAGAAAAACTAACTTCGTTTCTATATCGCCGACTATACAGTGCAAGGATAATATCCCTAACACTCTAAAAACCGAATCCTGATTCATCTATCAAGATTATCCTGAACATGTCATACTCAGGGGTTTTGGGATCTAATCAAAATCATATAATCTTTTATTAAATTCATCTCCCAACAATTTCCCCCTTTTTGATGATGCCAAAACCTATCTTGTTTACAAACATATAACCTATACTGTGTTTCAGCTTTTTTTCCTATTACAAGAAAGGTAAATCTCCAATCAATTTAAAAACATTCAACAAATTTCTTTAGTAATGAATCTTTTCTAAATAGATCATTACTAAATACTTAGATTTCTTATAGCATCATATAGTTTCCCTTATATATGAGCATATAATCAGATCAGAGACATTCAATCAGGCATATCTAAATAAAAGACAAAAAAAAAGATAATGAGGTATTATCTTTGAGCATAAAGATAAAAGTTTCATTGATTGTATGTTATCGATTTATAAATTACAATGAACTTTATTGAAGAAAATAAAGACACAAACATAAAGAATTACAAGTCTTGGGCCTTGGTCTTGATCTTTCTGTCTTACCTTTCGACTCCTCATTCCTCTTCTTCTACGGACTTTTTGTCCGATCAGCATACCGATACTCATGCCGACCGAGTTCGATTTCTTCGATTTGAGACATCCCCGACCCTCGTGTCTTCTTGACCTATCTTGAGTCTCAAATCCACTTTATTTATCGATCCTTCAAGATTCCTTTTCACTCATGCTATCTCGATTTCTTCTTGATTGATCGACCGGTTCGATCGATTAGATCAATCACTTCTTTAGATCAACATATCGAATAGCATCGGTCATCATATCAAAGTTAGCATATCGGGTTTATCATATCTCGATCTCGATCACGTCTAATCTTTGATCTCTTTTCGCTTTTATCTTCCGACGGTAACCTTTTCTTTCGATTTGGTTGGTTTTAGCTTTTCTTCATTTTCGATTCTCGACAAACTCATCGGTTCACTTCGGAACTCATCTACCTCATCTAATTTTGATCGGTCTTTGTCGCGGACCTCGTCCCCGATCTCAATCATTTACTTTTGATTCCGTGAGTTCCCCCTCAAGTTGAAGTTCCCTTTTCAACTGATATAGACCGATATATCTGATTCGGTGAAGTTTTCAAGCTCAGCTGATTTTCTTCATTTGATCAGCTTTGTATGTAATCAGATTTTTGTTGACCTAATCTGATTCTTCTCAGATTAAGACAATTCTTGGAAAATGTTACTGCCAGAACTTAGTCTAGAGTAGTAGACTCTCTTCCCTAAGTTGGTGCGATTTGACATGCGTAGATATCGTCTAATACACTCGATATGTCAATCCGCCGTAACTTTATCCAATTATCGGTCGCGTGATTTCTACACGCTGTCCTTGTGATGCAATTTTTTTTTTTTTTTAAAATAGGCTTTGAGAACTCAAATTTGCATCTGCACCCTTGCTTGGCCTCTATAAATTGGACCAATGTTTTACACAACATAACTCATTCACCATACATATCTTCTTCGTAGAATCATGTATCCTGGTGAACCCTTGTTTCCGGTGAGACTTCCGGCAAACACTTTTACCCCTTTTTCCATGATTTCATCTACTCAAATCAACTCTGTTCATCCCTTATTGCTGCTTTCGTCATCGTCAACGATTTCACATACGATCGTTGCAAAGCTTCTCTTTCACCATGGCGGCGGTTCTGCTGTTGCAACTGAGAAGACACTTCTCCTAACCGTATGCACCTTGTGTGTCTATCGTTATGACGTGACTACCATCAACAGACTTAGTCTGAAAATGAACGTGAGTTTGATATACGATCTTGATCGATAACTACCGATCTTCCTATATCAAACTCACCCTTTAACAAACTGAGCGCCTTTTTTTGCTCCTCCTGGGGCTCCCTGGCTTAAAAATCCTATTAATGCCGCCTCACTCCCTTGGAGAGTCCATCATTTATGGCATAGGATTACCTTTCAAGCCTCCTCACCCCTGTTAAGTGGGGAAAATGAGAGCATCGATTTAAAAATCTCTCTTTCCTCCTCTTAATCACCCCCTCAATAGATCGGGTTTGGGTTTGGATGAAGGTTTAGGGATATGGCTTAAGGGTTTAGGGTTTAGAGTTATGTATTGACCTCCGTGTTTTCTTGCATTTGTAACTTGTAATGTAACCCGACCTTGGGTCTTTATCAATGAAAAGTTCTATTATTCCATTGTTGTGTAAAACTTTCATTTCCTTGGTACCGCTTTTGTTGATATCGGATCGTAGATAGGTTTTAAAAAGAAAGATCCGCTCAAAGTAAAAACATTGAAAAAGTAATCTTTTGAGCACCGCTCGATACCACTTGTTGGTCCGTTGGGAAAACCTATTATCGCGTCAATGAAGCAAGACGTTTGATTTGGTGCATATAAAAAAAAGGGATGAGGGCAAGAGTGCTCCAATTTTTTTTTTTTTTTTTTACTTTTGAGCTCATGTGTGTGCTTTGCTTATAAACGAATCGTATGACAAGTATAAACATAAAGCAAAGAAAACAACACAAAGAATATATAGTGGTTCGGACAAACGATCCTACATCCACTCTCCTCTCTAGGGAAATTCCTTCAAACGGGACTTATCACCCTCCACGGGATTGCTAATAGATATTTACCGAGCTCACACTCGAACTGGACTTATAACCCTCTCTCGGTTCGCCTCGGGACTTATCACCCTCCACGGGATTGCCTTACAGATGTTTAACGAGTTCACACTCCATCGGGACTTATCACCCTCACTCGGGTTTGCCTAACAACTACCTCACTTCACCTTTGGGTTTGGGTTTTGGTGTTGTCTCCAACTATGGTGAGATTTTCCCTTACAATGGTTTTTAGCCTCAATGCTAAGGTTGGGAAAATCTCTAAGCTTATGATACATCGTGGGTTGCTTAGATTGGGTTCTAGAACACTCTTTGAATATATTCGTGATATCTATAAGCTTGTGTTCTAGGGTGGGAATGCTTTGGCTATAACACTCTTTTGGCTCAGAGCATTGTTGCTATCTTTTTCGCACTTCCACATTAATCGATAATGAAGGAAGAACTTGTATTTATAGTGTGGATTTGAATGTTACCGTTGGAGAGAGTCACATTCAAATCCATACTATTCTTTGTAAGTTCTGCACTTTTCCCTGGCTGGTTGTCTTCCTCTCGTTGGTCCACGTCAGCTGGATTCCAACGGCTATATTCCTCGACTTGATTGCCTCGGAACATTCGGGATATCTTGAGCATTCAAGATGTTCTTGAAGTCTTGATGAATTGTGCCTTGATATTTCTCGAGTCTTGAGTTCTCGAACCTTGATTTTTCTCGAGCCTTCGGTTTCTCACGAGTCTTCGTGTTCTCAAGATCCTCATCGAAGTCTTGATAAAACTAACTTTGTTCTATATCTGCCGACTATACACGGTGCAGATAATATCCTAAACACTCTAAAACTGAATCCTGATTCATTTATCAAGATTATCCTGAACATGTCATACTCAGGGGTTTTGGGATCTAATCAAAATCATATAATCTTTTATTAAATTCTTCTCCCAACAGTTTCTATACAATCTACAGAGGGATGAAGACATTGTTGTCGATTGATTTCTTACATTTGGTGGATCGAAAATGCAGTGTCGAATGATGATCTCCAGAGGATCTTTGGTCTAAATCGAGGAAGCAACAATCCAGAGACCTACACGACTGATGTAGGAGAAAAGGAATTTCTTGAAGCCGAGCTGTTGAGACCAGCAAACAAGGAAAATACAACGAATGTCAAAGCCTCCTACCTGAAGAGGAAATATCGCCTTCTCCTTGAGATCGTTTAGAAGGTGATTATGTGCTCAACTTACAGTCTTGATGCTGTCACTTCCTATAAGATCAGTGTCATAATGGCAATCATCAAGAAGGCTTCAAACATGGATTGGTTGGGTATGGTCAAGGCACGATTGCGGAAAGACTCGGGGAAGTTCGAACTGACCCAGAGAAATGAAGTGTGCTTATCTTCCAAATGCTCCTTCATACACAAAATCTTAATCATTCTGTCAGATAAGCTGCCAAAGAACTATGAATGGAATGAGAATGGAGCGAAGATATATCAAGCAAAGCACAAGGCCATATTGGGCAAGGATGAGCCCCTGCCTGGACAATCTGATGAGGATCTTACTCCTTATGTGCCCAAACCCAAGGGAGAAAAGAAGGGAAAAGAAAAGGCAACTGCATCTTTAGTAGTGCAGGGAACGACCATTCCAGAGATGAGGTTGAAGAGGAAGGATCTGGCCAAGAAACCAGATGCTCAGCAAAAACGCCAGAAGAGAGTGACTTCTCCTCTGAAGACTGCTCCTAGTTCTGCTCAGCAAGTTCGCAGAACAGAGGATCTGATTCAGGTGGAATCAGAAAAGGAGATAGCAGTCAGTTCTGAGCACACTGCCAGAGAAGTAAGGGACGAGCAGATGATCGAATCAGAAGGAGAGAAAGCTGTCAGAGGGACAGAAGTGGAGCAATCTGAGGAAGAATCACCATCTGATTCTCTGCCTCTCACCAAGATCTTCCAGAAAGCAAGATCACCTACGCCCACTTCCAAATCGCCATCACCCTCTCCTCATAAAACATTCTCACCCTCACCCTCACCAATCAGATTAACCAGATCTCCCACTCTCCCAATCATTGAACCTGTTCAGGAAACTGAACCACCTCAACAAGCTAAAAACGAACCTGAACCACATATATCCCCATCTCACTATCAATCTCCAAACAAGATACAAGAACCTGAGAGATCTGACAAGCATGTGTCCATCTCTCATAATCCCTTCAATACCAGAACCGTGTTTGCTTCACCTATTTCAGAAAGCCCGATCATAAGAATAATGAAGCAACAAATCAAGGAGTATCTGCTGGATCTGTGCCTTGAAATGGATCAACATCCTGGCATCCAGCAATAGATAGAAGAAATTGTGTTCTGGAGGGACATCAGACTGAAAAGCATCGAGGAATTTTTTATCCTCATGGCAATGCTTGAACAATGCTGGGATTGAAAGCGCTGTTGAATTAGTATCTGACGATGATATCAGATGGTTGATTCATGAAAGGTTCAGAATTGCTGATAACAGGGAGGAAACTGTTCAACCTCCTACAGATCATGAGGGAGCTGCCGATGAACCAAGAATGGGTGCTGCAGATGAGACCCGACTTGGTAAGGCTTCAACATCCGACTGATCGCTATGCCGAGCTCGATACCCTAGATCTTTATAATCGAGAAGATTCGGGATGGGATCAAGGTCGCTATTGAAGACAAATTCACAAATACCATACGAGATCTAATGAAGCAATTTGAAGAAGAGCAAGCAAAACTGGTTGACAGAGAAAGAAGTCACACAGTTGGGATGCATAATGCCATCCTTTCTGAAGTAATGCAACTAGTAAATCCTCTTGCTGAGAAACTCAATCTCCAGTCTGATAAACTCAAAGTTCAGACAGATATGCTCAATGAGACACATGTACTATTGGAAAATGTCTGGGCATCCTTAGAGAAAACTGACAACCACATGGATATGGGTTGGAAACACTTTGTAGCTTCTACAGAACGAGCAAGACAGGACATCGAATTTGCTCTCAGACGCTTTTTAACTCCTCGACCTTACGCCCATCGCCGAGATCACTCCTCTTGTTGTTGAGGAACTCGAGAGAGGAGATCTCACGCAATTCATTGCTCACGAACCAAGAAGATGTCCAACCTCTTTGATGAAACCAAAAAGGGGGAAGGATAAGAGAATAAAGAGAAGAAAGAAAAACAGACACAGTTGGTAACAATTACATCCTTTCCAGAAGCCACTGTATCTGACTTGCCAGCCACTCCATCTACTGATCTCGTTGCTGAAGTGAAAGAAACTGTGGAGCAACATAGCAAAGAGATCACTGAGCAGAAAATTGCTCTTTCAGAGGTTATTGCCAGAGTCGACAAGATTGAAGACTTTTCTTCGTTCGTACAGAAAAGAATGGAAACTGATGATCAGGCCAAGAGCCTTGAACTCGCTAAGAAATTAGCTGAAGAAGACGAACAAGATGAACCTGAGCAAACTCTGAGGAGAAAGAAAGGCAAAGGCAAGATGGTGAAAGCAACTGCGGAAGATCAGAGACAAGGCCAATTATTCTCACAAAAGCGGATGACTCTTGAACAAACTCAAGAGCAAATCGTCAATGAGAATAAGAGAGGCCGCCATCAAGAAGCAGAAGTTAGCAGAGGCTAAGGGACTAAACATCGCATACATCCGAAGGAAGAGGAAGAACGAAGCTGCAGCAGAGGAGATTGCTTGGGAGAAGAATGCCCTTCCGGCACCTATTAAAGACATCCTCTGTGCCCGGGTAGATCTGCTTCCAGAATGGGATCAGATCAGAGGAGAATGGTTGTGTGACGTGTACATCCTGGAGATGATTCCGATTCATCAAAACAAAAATGTAAAAATGATGATGAATTTCGAAATGGTTAGAAACGGCACCCAGATTTCTACTAGGCAATTGATGAAGGAAGGGAAGATCATGTCATTGATACCTGAAGCTCCACCCTTTGAACTACTCCTTCCACATTTGCGTCCAGACAACAACCTAGATGCTGTCAAATTCAATAATGCCTACTATGGATTTGCTGACAAAGGAGGAATCCATAGAAGAGAAGATCTGGACAAGCTGATGCTAAGGATGTACAAGATGTTTGGAATCCCCAAAGAACTTCAAATGTTCAAGTACACCTGAGGAAGACAACTTGGAATCAGATGATAGGTACGCTTTTCATATATATTCTTAATGCACACACCTATCTGAGTAAAATATTCCATCTCTCTGATTCTAAGACAACATCTCATTGTCTTCTGAAGTATGTACTGTTTTACATTATCTGCATTTCTATTCGCGGTATTTGTTTTTCTGATTAAGTGTTTTGGTTCCATAAAAAATGGGGAAATTGTTGGGAAATTTGTATTTAAGTTTTGATGGAAGTTCCAAAACAGGTTGTAATAGGACCAGTCAAACCTGTTAGCTGACTGATGACTTAAAATCAGATTAAGATGACCAGCTGAAATGTATAGATAGCTGATGTAAAAGATTGGTCACATATTGAGGGGGAACTCAATATGTATAGGTCAGGTCGAAGTATCAGATGACCCAGATAAGGTCAGATGATCAGAAGGCTAAGAACAAATCAGAAGACAAGAAGTCAGAAGATCAGGTGAAGACAGAAGACACTGAAGACTCAGATGAACCTGAAGACTTAGATAAACCTGAAGACTCAGTTAAACCTGAAGACTCAAATAAACCCGAAGACTCAGATAAACCTGAAGACTCAGTAACAAACCTGAAGACTCAGTATGACTGAAGACACTGAGGCTCAGAGTCACCTGAAGATCAGAAGACTACCAGAAGACCTGAAGACCTACATCATCCGAGTCTGCAAATTGTGCTAAGACAATCTGCATCAGAAGACTCTACAAGGTAGACTGATCAGTTATCTGATCAAGTCAACTCGCACCTGGCGTCAACCAAAATGGTACACCAGACAAGATGAATATTCTACAAAAGGAATATCAATCATCAAATAGACAAATTACTGAAAGTGCCGCCTCGCGAAGCCAAGGAGAAAGCGACACGTGCACAAAAAGAGCTGACAATGCGGGATTCGATGCTGCAGACATAAACGGCACTAATCATGCCTTCGGCCACGCCGATATTCGGAGCACGTCATATCATATCCTACAACCTACCTAATATAGCCCGAAATTCAAATTGCTCTCCAACGACTCTTTGATTTCGTGGTCTATAAAATGGGATTGCTCTTCAAAGTTGAAGAACACAGAGAACATACCGGATCGAGCAGACTGAAAAAGAAGTAAAAACTATATCAGAATTTCTGCTCGAAGAACACCAAATTTGAAGATTATTCTTAAGTATTCATCCCATTGTTCTTAGCAAGAAATCCTATCCTCTAGCATTTGGCTACATAAACACTAGGATAGATTTCCAGTTGGAACCACAACAAACCTTTACCCAAACTCAAAGTTAGGTTAAGTTTGTTACCGCAAAATTTCAGACTAGGGATTCTAGTTTCTGATTTCTGGGATCGGTTGAGTGTGAACTCAATAAACATCTGTTGGGTGTTGGACTAACACATAAAACTAAGTCCAGTCGGTTAAGTTGGTGCCCCTGTGTTAAGGGAAGAGTGGACGTAAGACGGGTTTCGTCTGAACCACTATAAAATCTTGTGTGCATTTACTTGCTCTTTATTGCTTTACACTATTCACACAGCTGAGCTTAAAATTGCATACATATTCTAAGTTAACATCAGTCTGAACCAAGCAACTGATCTGATCAGGTTGACACCTTAGTCAGCTGGTTGAAAACTGACTTAAGAATCTGATTTGATAAAACTGGTTTTTCACACGGGTATTTACAAGCTTCCGCACTATCAGTTAAACTGACAGATATCAAACTGATCTGCCCTCAGGCACTCAGTAAGATTGAACATCAGTCCAAACTGACTCACTAGCACTCTGATCAGGCAAACTGCAATCACACCTGATCTGCACGAAAAGTTTTCAGAAGTCCATTCACCCATCCCCTCTAGACTTCTGTCCTCACAAAACCCGTTCGGGACCTACACCTGCAATATATACCAAACGTGAATATTAATCGCTATGAACAAATTAGAAGAAACTCCTCCACAACTAATTCAACAATCAATACTCCGTGCAATATAATTTTTTTTCCCTAAAATAACAAAATAATTACACAATTGAAATAAACATAACTAATTCATAACTCAAACAACTTACCTCAATACTCCCTGCAATATGAAAAAATAAAATTGGATTAATTTTTTTTGTTTGTTTGTTAAGCTTAACAGCATACTACGTGGGATGAAAGTAAAATAAAAATAAATTATGTTTAAGATTAAAATATATGGGTCAATTACATCTACATGAGACATACTTAATATTTAATAAATAATTTATTGCAAGATTTTCAATCTAAAAAAGAGCTAAAAATAGAATTTTAGAAATAATGTCAGAGGAGGTGATAACAAACGCCTGAATGTGTTATTGATGTGTAGGATTATCTCAACGTTATAGATTTTGAAAGAAGAATATTTCATTGCAAATTAAAAAATCATGATACTATCCACAAACTTATATTGATGAATATATAGACAATTGTCATATACTTGTACAACGAATTTAAAATTTAAATTACTTATCTCAATATTCCCTGTAATATACAAAATAAAAAGAAGGGAGTGATTGATATGAATAGAAAAGAAGAAATCATAAATTAAAAACTTAATAAGACGGGAGTGATTGTTATGAACATAAAAGAAGAAACCTTAAATTAAAGATTAGAACCCAAATTACTTATCCCTGCAATACAAAATAAAATTATTAATTTAATTACATAATTGCAAAAAAAATTTATAATAATTCAAAATTTAAATTACTTACATTAATACTCCCTATAATATACAAAAAAAAATATAAATTCATCAAATTATAAGAATCGCTATGAACAAAAAAGAAAAAAACTATTCATAATCAATTCATAACTCAAATTACATAATTCAATACTCCCTGTAATATAACAAAAGGATGGGTGTGATCGCTATGAAAAGAAAAAAAGAAGCCCTAAATTAAAGATTTGATTTAATTATACAACTGCAATAAATATTCATAACTAAGTCAGAACTCAAATTCCTTACCTCAATACTTCATGCAATATATAAAACAAAACTATTAATTTAATTACATAATTATAATTAATTAATTTAGAATTTAAATTACTTATCTCAATACTCCCATCAATATACAATTAAATATCAAACCAATCATGTGTTTATAAATTCATAAATATTCGAAAAAGGATAATTTAATTTACCTCCTCTTGACACCCAACATCTCAGAAAGCGAAGCTTATGTTTCTTGCATCCAACCGTCTCCACATTGAACATCCCGTGCATAAACAATATTTTCAAAAGAAATACTCAATATATATATAAGTACATATCTTCTTAAATCTATTTATATATATCTTTATAATTAATTTAATTAGATAGATAGATGAGGTAAAAAAACAAATCTTGTATTAAATATGAGAATTGGGCGTGAATATATATAACTACGCATGGCTAATTAATTTAATTTAATTAATAGATTAAAATTTTATCTTAAACTACTTTTAATAAGAGTGCACGATTTTAAAACGAAATAATCTGGTTGAATTGGGTTTTGCGCAAACTGAAGTGGTTTCTCCACATAGGCTGAATCAGGTTTACCAATATATAGTAGATTAAGATGTTGTGAAATGTCCCAATAATTTATTTAGTCAAATTGGTGTTTGATAGGTGATAAATCGTTAAATTTAGGATGGTCGCACGTTCGAGCCTTTTTTTTATTCAATTTTTTAAATATAGAACTATTTTATTTACTGTTTTGGTTGGATAAGTTTAAAAATAATTATATTATAATTTAACATATTTGTTACCATACATCTTATTCTATTTAATTAACTAATATAATTATAATCATATTAACAATTACTATGTTAAGTCTTTTAATTTATGGTATAGTATTAATACGAAGGCTTAACCATTTTTTGCACCAGACCCCTCAAATCATAGGAACGACTCTTAATGATATATGCACAAAATTCCCATGTTTTATCAATTGTATAGAACTCCCTTATATTTGACAAAAGTATGCACAAAATCTCCACTAACCACTTACGTTCAAAGAATTGAAGCGTGAACTTACATAATAATAAACCAAAACACGTACACAACACTCAGACGCATAGACGCAAAATATATATACATTCCAAAGTTGTGACGAAGTGGACGGTGAGAATTTTGTATATACTTTTATCAAATATGGTGGCCTTTATGCATGTAATAAAACATAGGGATGTTTTGTGCATACTTTTATAAACACACGTACAAAATTTATGCATTTAATGAAATATATATTAGGGAGTTTTGTGCATATTTTTATTGAAGACAGGGGGTTTTGTGTATATTAGGAGACTACACAAGCGTGGTTTATGTTTTTTTTCTCCCATATTAGGAGTTAATCTTTTGTACTGCACTATCTTATCCATTACAATTAAAATGAATCATATTTGTATTTTTGTAGAAAAAAATACTGAAAGAAAACAGGTCGGATCGATCGAGTTGCGCCGGATCTAGAATCCATGCGTATTAAATGCACACAATGTTTTGTATGAGTTTGATTTTTCTTATAGAACTAAGTTAAACTCAACACAATTGTTTGGATTTTGAAAACCTGATTTAGGGTCAAAACTTGTTCTAGTTTGAGCTTTTAGAATCTGATTTTCAAAAACCTAATCCTACACCTACACATAACATATAAAATCTATTAATGATTGTTTTTACAATCACACTCAATTATATAATAATACATAAGGTTGAATCATACACTACTTAAAAACTCAATAGATATAAAATTTAAATTTCCCTAAATTATAAAAAAACCCCTAAATTTTAAAATAGATTTTAAAAAATAACTTAAAATCCAAAATAAATATCCCAAAGATGCTAGCCATAATATGTGTTGAATTTGGCCACAAAATAAAACCAACCTGAAAGTTACTTATCTATCTATATATATAATAATTATATAGAATTGATGGCGATCAATTTTCTATGGATATAAATTATTTATATCATATTATAATATTGTACAAATGTTTTATGCCGATGTAGAAGTTCTAAAAAAAATTGACTATTGAATTCATAATATTACTCTCTCTGTAGATTTATGTGTCTGTACGATGTTATCGTTACTATCTGGTAAGTAATAAATTACGCATATTTTTAATAGATTAGAGTGTAATTTATTGGACTTGTTTGTATTAAGATGGCATGATTAATTACTTATGTGTGTTTTGATGATATTATTCCGCACTTGATCTGTTTTTTGTGTTTTTGGGTGTATTTAGGTACTTTTTGTGGATTATTATTTTGGAGTAAGAAGCCCATGCAAGAGTGAGTATTGTTGGGCTAAATTTGTTGCAAAAGCTCATACTGAGTTACACAATGCAAACCCAAATTCTAAAAAAGTTGAGAAATGAAATAAAATTTGCACGTGAAGATATTGTTGGTGGAGATATGAATATATCTTTTGGAGATTAATTCCATGCGTATCATTAGGGATTTATGCTAGAAGATTAAAGATGGAAATTTAGACCAAGATTAGAAAGATTCATTCATGCAAATCTTTTGCATATATTATTATATATCTTTGAAAGGAGAGTGGCGGTACATGATGTATTATAAAAGAGGCATAGGATAATTACTTTTGGAGACACACTTGCATGAGACGGTCTCACGATGAAACTAAATGTAAGTTGGGCATTGTCGTTTTAACACTTTGGGAGGGGTGGATGTGATTTGTGCTAAGTTGTGCCCCGTCTCATATATGAGACTGTCTCATATGAGTTTTTGTCTTACTTTTGTGAGGGGGGGACGCAACATACAGTGACACACGCCAATCCAATTTGGAGAGATGAGAGAGAAGAACGGGAAGATGCCTGCAATTATGCTTAGTTAGTATTTTTATTCCAATTTCGGGCAATTTTAAACTCGTATTTTAATCCTGTTAATTGATTTGAGACGTTTATAATATTAATTTTGGGATTGTTTATTTCATCTAATTTAACTTTCAACATATTTGAATGTTTAATTTGGTTTGGCCACCTAGTTTAGATTATTCTTGTATGTCTGTTAGTTCGTAAATTTGTAATCCTTAATTGTTGCAGATTTATGGCAATTTGTAACTAGTAATTTACTAGGGTGATTTAAACCGGGTTCTTTCGAATCGAGCTTGCGTATTCGAGAATTCATATGTCCTTTATCCTAGTGTTTAATGCTTTTTACTGGATTAAATTTAGATCGTATCTATACTATTCAGTTAAAAAGATGCGTTGGATAACTTATTTCAATTCTAGTATAATTAAGGAATAATAACCGGTAGCTAGAGCTTGTTGACTACTGAGGGACATTAATCCTAGAGATAAATAGAATAAACGTTATTTTCAATTAAGAGCATTAAGTCGAGGGATGAATGAACTATGAATTGGAATGCTCATTTATTATTGAATTACCTTTTTGAGATAATTGTTAGATTCGAAGTGATTTACTATTTTATTAGTAGTTATAAAAATTCAAATTAACCCCCCCCCTTTGTGTTACGTATTGTCCCTATAAATTCATACAATTATCATAATAATTATTCTGTGTTCCCTGTGGATCGAACCCTTACTTACCACTACTACGAGTTAGTAGGGCATGGTAGAATTATGTATTTATTTTTGTTGCACCTCGACAGTGCTGCCACTATCTATACATATATAAAAAGAGAATAGTTGTAGTGATAACAACTACAAATTAAGGGATTGCATATTTTTATATTTTTCTGGGTTTGTAATTAAGATATTGATTGATATGAATATCTGTAGATGAATGAATGAAGGAGAAGGAGAGGGAATTAAGAGGGAAGTAGTTATAATATTTTTCTACTTACTCATTCCATCAGATACGATACCCATATAACAGCTAGAAGGGTACCACAGTCCTTTTGTGCAATATTTAAAAATTAAGGTGCCAAGTCAGGCTTAATTCAATTATAGGGACTAAAGATAAAATACTAATAAGATATCTTTGAGCCAATCAGGTATTAGCAGATGTGTGTTGCGATTTCATCCATCTCGAATGCTTCTTCAATTGGATGAGTGACACGTACTTCACTCATTTTGTTGGGAGATGAATTTAATAAAGAAGTTTTGATTAGATCTCAAAAACCCTGAGTATGACATGTTCAGGATAATCTTGATAGACTGAGTCCGATTTCAGTATAGATTGTTCAGGAAGTTATCTGCACTATCTATAGTCAGCATATATAGATCAGGTTAAATTTTAAAGACACTGAAGACTCAGTAAGTAACTGAAAACACTGAAGACTCAGTATGTCACTGAAGACACTGAAGACTCAGTAAGTTGCTGAAGACACTAAACACTCAGTAAGTTGCTGAAGACAATGAAGACTCAGTAAGTTGCTGAAGACACTGAAGACTCAGTATGTCACTGAAGACACTGAAGACTTAGTATGTCACTGAAGACATTGAAGACTCAGTATGTCACTGAAGACACTGAAGACTCAGAAGATACTGAAGACCCAGTAGTTACTGAAGACTCAGTAAGATACTGAATACTCAGTATAACCTGAATGTTCAGAGGCACTGAATATAATCTATCTGAAGACTACAAAAACTGAGAAAAATGCAAATATTCAGAAAAGTAGATATTGCCCAAAACATTCATTTGCAGACAAAAGGAACTAAGTCTAAGTGTTGTTTAAGGTTGTCTCATTCAGAGAGATTGACAAAAAAGAGCCGTTTTGTTTGTCTACATTCACTGAAGACAAGAACCAATCAGAAGAAGACAACATTGTACTTTACTGACACTGAAAGCGACAGGACCCTGAATCATGTCAGTAGTACTAAGTTTTAGACTGCAAAAATTGGTGATTGGCTACATGACTGCATATTTCCTAAAACATGCAAGGGAGTGTTCAAACCTTAAATATAGCCGTTCATCAAACACCAGAAGAGGAAACTCATAAAGTTATCTTTTCCAAAGAAAATAGTTTTCAAAGAGTGACCTTGGTGAAGTTGCCTATAAATACCAGTGACCCTTTACATTGAGAGGTCACGGGAAATTTCAAAGCAACTCAAGAGCTCATTCGTATTATTGCAAATTGAAGCACTCGAAAAACCCTAGAATTTCCCAAGTGTTTCACATTGGAGAGAGCTCACTATTCTAAGCCTAGAGTGATAGATATATCCAAAGCTTAGAAGAGATATCCTAGCCTTTGCATTAGTTCTTATTGTAAAGGATATCTCACCCTAGTTGGAAACCAACCCAAAACCCAAACCCTTTGTTAAGGTAGTTTGTGTGTGTTTTGTTGGTGAGTTAGAGTTGTAAAGAGTTAGTAAGCTACAGTGAGTTAGCCAGAAAACTCTAGAGAAGAAGTTAGTAAGCTACTTGTGGTAGTCTGAACACTTGTGTGTATTTGAGTTAGTAAGCTGCAGTGAGTCAGCCAGAAAACTCAAGGTAGAAAAGTGAGTAAGCTACAGTGAGTTAGCCAGAAAGCTTTAAGAAGTGGTATCAGAGCAGTGGTTCTATGTTGCTGAAAGACTTTGGTGGTCTACTGAATAGATCTGTTTGATGATATCTTACAAGGCTCAGTCATCATGCCTTCTAAGAAACTTCCTATGTTCTCTGTTGAGAGCTATGACCTATGGAGATTGAGAATGCAGGCTCATCTGTATTCAAAACATGAAAGAATGTGGAGAGTGGTTTCTGAAGGACCATTCAAATTTACTGTTGTGAATCCCAGAATCACTGATACTGAGAGGAATGATCCCAGAGATGAATTTTCAAAGCCTGATGATCAACTTACTCCTGATGAGAGAAAGTTAGTCAATCTGGACTACATTGCTAAAGATACTTTGTATAACACTATTGATGATGGTGTTATGGGGATGATTTCTCACTGTGAAACTGCAAAAGAAATATGGGACCAACACATTTGCTTCAGACCAAGCATAACTTCCATTTTCTCTCTCTCATTCAACTTCTCTTTTTTCAGATCTAAAACGTCCCTCTCTCCAAATTCATCCTTCTGTAATTGTTTGCTCATAATAATACCCCCTGGCGTACCAGATCCTTGTCCCCAAGGATAGAATTCTGGAAATTTAGTCTTCACGAAACTCTCATCTTTCCAACTAGTTAAATTCTAGGCTGTGTTAACCCATGCAATACTAACCTCGTTCTTTTCTCCTCCAGGGAAGGCGACACGGCAACGCGTTAGAAGGTTAACTGGAAAAATCAGAAAGGAACCCGCAGCATCTGTCGGCGGCAAATTTGGTACAGGTACGTGTTGCTTACCCAGTGTCTTCATTAATAAAGAAACATGAAACATGGGATGGACTCTAGAACCAGTAGGCAAATCGAGTCTGTAAGCCACTGATCCCACCCTCTCTAGAATCTTGTAGAGGCCAAAACATTTAGAAGAAAGCTTCAAGTTCCTTCTTAGGGAGACTGTGTTCTGCCTAAAAGGTTGAAGTTTAAGGAACACCAAATCCCCAACTTCAAAAACCCGGTCCTGTCTGTTCTTGTCTGCAAAAAATTTCATTCGGCCTTGGGTAAGGTGAAGGTTTTCTCGAATTTTCTCGAGAAATTCTTGGTGCTGGTGTAGAAATGTTTGAGCATCTGTAGGTGAGGAAGAATCTAAGTATGGATTTAGGGAAAGGGATGGTGGGGGAAAACCATATAGAGCCTGAAAAGGGGTAAATTTGAGGCTGGTATGATAATTAGCTAAGGGAAGCCATTTGAGCCATTGCCTTGGTGTATCCTGAACCATGCATCTAAGGTAATGTTCTAAGCACTGGTTTACCCTTTCTGTTTGTCCATCAGATTGGGGATGATAAGATGAACTCATATTGAGTTGAGTCCCTAAAAGTTTGAAAAGTTCCTTCCAAAAAGAACTAGTAAAGACCTTATCCCTATCAGTGACAATGCTCACTGGTAGCCCATGTAGCTTACAGATGATGTCCAGAAACAATTTGGCTATAGTCTGTGCAGTAAAAGGGTGAGATAAGACAATAAAATGGGCATACTTGGTGAACCTATCCACCACCACCAATATGACATTCTTTCCCCAATACTTAGGTAACCCCTCAATGAAATCCATTGAGATGTGAGTCCAAGCTGGAGTTGGAATAGGCAAAGGTTGCAATAAACCAGGATACAACCCACGATTAGACTTGTTCTTAGCACAAATATCACATTCCTTCACCCAAGCTTCAATATCCTTTTTCAAATTAGGCCAATAAAAAACTCTCTTCATCCTAAGGTAAGTACCATTAAATCCAGAATGACCTCCATAAGGAGAGTTGTGTACCTCAGAAAAGATTGATTTCCTTAATCCCAGGGAACACCCCACAGCTAATCTCCCTTTAAATCTGACCAGACCTTCAATGACCTGAAAATTAGGATAATCAGCAGGAGTAGCAATTTTAGCAGCCAATATTTTTTGGAAAAATTCATCAGTAGTATAACTTTGTATGATCTGATCAATCCAACTGGGAATGACTGTTGTAAGAGCAGAACAATCATAAGGACTATCCTCCCTTCTAGAGAGAGCATCAACAACACTGTTTTCAGATCCTTTCTTATACTGTATATCATAAGTAAGCCCCAACAACTTACTAATCGATATCTGTTGTAAAGGTGTAACAACCTTCTGATCCAACAAAAACCTCAAAGATTGTTGATCAGTCCTGATAATAAATTTCTGCCCTTGAAGGCAGTGCTTCCATTTTTGAACTGCCATTAGGATAGCCAAAAACTCCCTTTCATAAATGGACAAAGCTTGGTTCCTACGACACAAAGCCTTACTCAAGAAAGTAAGTGGCCTACCATCTTGCATCAATACTGCCCCCACACCCTTTCCACTAGCATCGATTTCCACCACAAAAGGTTTAGAGTAGTCAGGTAGAGCTAGAACAGGAGCAGTTGTCATGGCCAACTTCAACTGCTGAAAAGCAGTATCAGCCTCAGGATTCCAAGCAAAGTTGTCCTCCTTAAGAAGTAGGGTCAAAGGTTTGCTGATCAACCCATACCCTTTGATAAACTTCCTATAATAACCTGTCAAACCTAAAAATCCCCTTAACTGTTTAAGGGTTTTAGGTTTGGGCCATTGTGTCATACAAGAAATCTTGTCAGGATCAGTGGAGACACCCTCTTGAGAGATAATGTGACCCAAGTAGTCAATGTGAGTCTGGCCAAACTGACACTTGCTGCTCTTAGCATAGAGTGTATGCTGCCTTACCAAAACCAAAACTGATTCCAAATGCTCAAATGATCATCCCAAGAATGATTATAAATGAGTATATTATCAAAGAAAACAAGAACAAATTTCCTGAGGAACTCCCTGAAAACCTTATTCATCAAAGATTGAAAGGTTGCAGGGGCATTACAAAGCCCAAAAGGCATGACCAAGAACTCATAATGTCCATTATGAGTTCTAAAAGAAGTCAAGTACCTATGTTCAGGAGTCATAAGTATTTGAAAATAACCAGATCTCAAATCAATCTTGGAGAAAAATTGAGCACCCTTCAATTCATCCAACAATTCATCAATAATAGGAATTGGATAATTGTGCTTGATTGTAAGGTCATTAAGATACTTATAATCAACACAAAGCCTCCAAGTACCATCCTTCTTCTTCACTAATATAACTGGTGAAGCAAAAGGACTCTTACTCTCTTGAATAACTCCAGAGCTGAGAAGCTCTCTAACAATCTTCTCAATTTCCTCCTTATGAGTATGGGAGGTCCTGTAGGGAAATTGATGCTTAGGAACACTCCCAGGTTTCAATAAAATCTGATGTTCCACCCCTCTGGAAGGAGAAAGATTAGTAGGCTCCTCAAAGACATCTGCAAAAGAATCCAAAAGGGTCTGCAACTGAGAATGGATTTCACTCTGTGAAGAAGCAGGTGTGATCCAATAGGCCCCTTCAATTTCTTCCACATCAGTATACAATAACTGATGAAGGTCAGAAGTAGTAATGAGTTGACAATCACTAGAAGTGATTGCTTGCAGCTTGATCCTTTTCCCCGCAATAGTGACAGTGATAGTCGTGGAATTGTAATCCAATTCAATGGGAGTGCAGGCCTTAAGCCAATCCCCACCTAGGATAAGATCACACCCTTCATTTTCCAGAAGTCTGAAAGAGTAAGTAAAAGGTTGGGAATGCATCTGCCAACAGAAATTAGTAACCTAATGAGAACTCACCATCTTCTGCCCATTAACCACCCTTACTAGGATAAGAGTAACAGGGGACAAGGGACAACCCATCCTAGTAGTAGTGTTAGCTTTAATAAAGCTGATAGTACTACCAGAATCAACAAGGACATGTAGTTGTTGTTGATTATACTATCCCACAAGCCTCATAGTAGTTAAACCCCCAGCACCAGAGAGTGAGTTAAAAGTCATCTGAACCTCCTCCATAAATGTAGGACTACCAAATAACTCAGAATTAGAATCTGGAATAGAAGAATCATAGTGGCCAGAAACATCATCCTCAGCTAAAATCATATAAGAAATTTTTTGTTTGCACTTATGCCCAATAGAGAAAGGCTCATCACAGTTGTAGCAAAGCCCTTTCTCCGTCCTAGCTGCCAGTTCAGTAGGAGTCAGTATTTTGAAAGGAGTTTTAGATGGAAAATTATGAGGTTTGGTAGGAGGAGTATGTGAAGAATTAGATTTCTTCCAAGAGTTAAAGTTAGGGTTAAGGTTAGGGTTAGGGCCAGAATTAGAAAAATGGTTAGGGCCCCTTGAAAAGGGTTTAAACTTTCTGGACCAAGCAGAAAGTGTAAGGTCCTGTGACTTCCCAAGATGAATAACACGTTTGAGAGTAGTAGGCTCAAACATAGTGACAAATGACCTAAGATCATCACCAAGGCCACTAATAAAACTGGCAACATAGTAAGTTTCAGGGAATATATCACCAACAAACAATATGAGACAAGCTTTCAATTCCTCAAACTTATCAACATAATCCTCAAAAGACCCAGATTATTTAAGCTTGTTAAACTCAGATATAATAGTGGTTTCCTTCAAATCATCAAATCGGGCAGACACAATTTCCAGAAATTGAGGCCAAGTAAGATAAATGTATCTAGCAGACAAATTTTGCAACCAAATAGCAGCACGACCCTCAAAATTAATAGAAGCTAGATTTACCTTCTGAGAATCAGTAAGAGAGGGAATTAACTTGAAATACCCAACACATTTCAAGATCCACGAGCGAGGGTGAGAGCCATCGAACTTAGGAAAATCCACCTTAGGAATTGGGCTGTGAACTGAGATTGGCTTAGGATCAATAACCCACCTATTAGCAGGTGAATCAGCGGTGTGAATCTGGCGATAAGCAGAAGAAGAACCAGATACAGCATCTCCTAAGATAGAATCGCCATCATTGTTGTGTTTCCCTTTTTCCAGGTTGAACAGTTGGAGTTGTATAGTTGCCAACGTTTGAGAAAGATGACCGAACTTGGAATTTTGCTCCATAACCGTAGATGAAACCCCATGAATTGCCTCCTGTAATTTGGCTACAGTAGCCTCTCTCTTTAAATTTTCCTTATGAAATAATTGTTCTAAAGATTTGTGTTGCTCCTGCAGGTCCTTGATCCAGGTGCCCCCGCCAATGAAGAACAATCAGCCTGACTCGATGATACCAATTGTAGTGATAACAACTACAAATTAAGGGATTGCATATTTTTATTTTTTTCTGGGTTTGTAATTTAGATATTGCTTGATATGAATATCTGTAGATGAATGAATGAAGGAGAAGGAGAGAGAATTAAGAGGGAAGTAGTTAACATATTTTTCTGCTTACTCATTCCATCAGATACGATACCCATATAACAGCTAGAAGGGGACCACAGTCCTTTTGTGCAATATTTAAAAACTAAGGTGCCAAGTCAGGCTTAATTCAATTCTAGGGACTAAAGATAAAATACTAATAAGATATCTTTGAGCCAATCAGGTATCAGCAGATGTGTGTTGCGATTTCATCCATCTCCAATGCTTCTTCAATTGGATGAGTTACACGTACTTCACTCATTTGCTTCAGAGCAAGCATAGCGTCCATTTTCTCTCTCTCATTCAACTTCTCCTTTTTCAGATCTAAAACGTCTCTCTCTCCAAATTCATCCTTCTGTAATTGTTTGCTCATAACAATAGTCCCCAAAAAACTTTTTTTTCACTGTTGGGAGATGAATTTAAATAAAGAATAAAGATTTTGATTAGATCTAAAAACCTCTAAGTATGACATGTTCAGAATAATCTAAAGGTAAATTAGAAAACAGGTTTCAGTGTAGATTAGTTTAGGAAATATCTGCAAAGTGTATAGTCAGCAGATAACTCTGAGTTTAGTAGATAGGGGGAACTCAGTATATAAGTTCAAATTATTTGAAGACTCAGATGACCTGAAGACTCATATGACCTGAAGACATAGCCTGAAGATTATCTATCTGAGGACAAACAAGACTGAGGAAGTCTTTCACATTTATAAGAAATAAATGTTGTCCAAATATTTAATTACTATAATTAAGTACTGTTTAAAGTTATCTCATTCAGAAGAGATTGACCTAAAAGAGCCGTTTTGTTTGTCTCCACTCACTGAAGTCAAAGAACCAATCAGAGAGAGACAACATTGTACTTCACTGACACAGAAAGCGAAGTGGCACTGAGAATGTTAGATGTATTGAGTTCTAGACTGCAAAATCTTGGTGATTGGCTGCATTGGTTACTTGTTACCCAAACCATGCAAGGGCATTTTCAAACCCTAAAATAGACGTTCATCAATAACCAAAAGAGGAAACCCTTGATGCTATCTCTTCCAACGTATAGTTTTTCAAGAGTAACCTTAATAGAAGTTGCCTATAAATACCAGTGACCTCTACCCTTGTAAGGTTAAGGGAAATCAAGCAACTCCAGAGCTTATTAGTATTCTTACAAATTGAAGCACTCGAAAAACCTCAGATTTCCCAAGTGTTTGACATTGAAGAGAGCTCATGCACTAAGCCTAGCATTGTTATATATCCAAAGCTTAGTAAGAGATATCCTAGCCTTTGAATCTGTTCTTATTGTCAAAGGATATCTCACCCTAGTTGAAAACCAACCAAAACCCAAACCCTATTGTTAGGTAGTTTGAGTGTGTGTTTGTTGGAGAGAAAGAGTTGTAAAGAGTGAGTAAGCTGCAGTTGAGTTCAGCCAGAAAACTCTAGAGAAGAAGTTAGTAAGTTGTTTGAGACAGTCTGAAAACTCGTGAGTGTTGAGTTAGTAAGCTGCAGTAGTCAGCCAGAAAACTCAGTGTAGAAAGTTAGTAAGCTGTTGAGTTCAGTCTGAAAGCTTTAGGAAGTAGAAGTAGGTGTGTTAAGGAATTTCTATGAAGATCAGAGAGAGTGGATGTAGGAGCTTTGACTCTGAACCACTATAACTTGCTATGTTGTTTGCATTATGTTCTGCATTTTAACTGTTGCATATTTTCACTGAAAGCATACTGATCTTCCTGATATTCAGTTGGAAACAATCCACTGGACTTGCATTGAAATTGATCATAGCCTTAACCACTATTTTACTAAGGAAAAGATTTTCAGCAAGATAAAACGAGTATAAACTTAGGGCCAACACATTCCTCACCCTTGATAAGCTAGAACAGATAATTACCAAACTGAACAAACTCTACTGAGTATTCAGTAAGATAGTTATCTGATCCAAGCTTCTCAGGACTCTGATAAAATTCAGAATCAGTTGGGCTAATCTGAAGCTACTGAAAGCTGCTCAGGATCACTGTCTCAGTAGACTTTGACTCATGGCAATTTGTGCTTCTCAGGGCAAATACTTAGGACATCCTGACCCTACTGATTTCAGTAAAAGAAAAGTTTAAAAAAAATAATCACTGAACACATGTATTCCCCCCATACACGTGTAAGACTCGTTACACCGGGACCAACACCCACATATTCATTTTATTGTTCTCTCTCTCTCTCTCCACTTTCCACAATTTACTCCAGGTTAAATAATTTTGCAACAAGCCCAAAACTAATTTACAAGCTCAAATTTAATACGTTAAATAATTGGAACAAGCTCAAAACTAATTTACAAGCCCAAATATATATCTCTCTCTCTTTCTCTTTCCACTTTCAATATCTTTTCACTCTTTTTTTTTTTTGACAAGAAGAATACAATTCAACTAGAACAATTAATCTCTCTCTAGCTAAGCTAATTCTTAAAACCCAACTCGGGGGAAGACCTGTCTGGAACCAATCGTGAGGATCGGAGGAGGATGGCGCAAATTCCGCTAAACTGTGAGTGACCCTGGATATGAGCTCGTGGTATATGGATTAAGCCCGGACTAAGGCATTATCCACCTCACGTCGTGGCACATATATTTCGTCCCACTATCGCCAGAACCTCCACCGCATCGCATCTTTCTTTCTTCGTCTGGCTCCACAAATTGCTTTCTGCACTCTCTGCAATAAATCCATAGAGGGCGGAGAGAACCTGCAACAAACCCATAGAGGGCGGACAGAACCTGCAACAAACCCATAGAGGGCGGAGAATACCCAAAGAGGGTAGAAAATCCCACTTGAATCCCATTAAAGGGGGGGGGGCAGCGTGTCTCGAACCCAGGACCTCTTGGTCTAGGTAGTGGTACTCTAACCACATGAGCTAAGCCACTTTGACTTTTCACTCTCATTTTAGCACCTCTCTCTCTCTCCACATTTTTTATTAATTAACTAAATCACTATGTTGGGAGATGAATTTAATAAGAGTTTTGATTAAGATCCCAAAACCCCTGAGTATGACATGTTCAGGATAATCTTGATAGAATAGAATCAGGATCAGGTTTCAGGATTATATGCATCACGTATAGTCAGCAGATATAGATCAGAGAAATTTAAGAATACTGAAGACTCAGAAGACTCAAAAGAAACATGAAGACTCAGGAGACTCAGAAGAAACATGAAGACTCTGAAGAATCCTGAAGACTCAGAAGACTCAGAAGAATCAGAAGAATCCTGAAGACTCAGAAGAATCCTGAAGACCCGAAGATCCTGAAGACTGTTTTGTACTGATCAAAAAGGACCCTGAACATATATTTTAAAAGAATAGATTTATGTTCATTCCTAGTACAAACAAACAGAATGTTAGATGTTTGTGGACATTAAGGAACATATCAGATCAGAAAGGTTAACTAAAAAGAGCCGTTTTACTTGTCTCTGTTCAAAGAAAGATTCCAACCAATGAGGAGGCAACAACAACGTACTTCACTGATACTGAAAGCGACATCTCACTGAAAATATGTCAGGTCTGATATTCTCCAGTGTATAGAAATTGGTGATTGGCTACATGGCTGCATATTTCCTAAAACATGCAAGGGAGTGTTCAAACAAAAAAAATAGCCGTTCATCAATAACCAAAAGAGGAAACTCTTGATACTATCTCTTCCAAATGATAGTTTTTCAAAGAGTGACCTTGGAGAAGTTGCCTATAAATACCAGTGACCTTCACCATTAAGAGGTTACGGGAAATTACAGCAACTCAAGAGCTCATTCATATTCTTGCAAATTGAAGCACTCGAAAACCCTAGAATTTCCCAAGTGTTTCACATTAGAGAGAGCTCATTTACTAAGCCCAGATTTGATAGATAAATTCAAAGCTTAGAAGAGATATCCTAGCCTTTGCATTTGTTCTTATTGTAAAGGATATCTCACCCTAGTTGGAAACCAACCCAAACCCAAACCCTTTGATAAGGTAGTATGAGTGTGTGTGATTTGTTGGTGAGTTAGAGTTGTAAAGAGTGAGTAAGTTGCAGATTAGCTAGCCAGAAAACTCTAGAGAAGAAGTTAGTAAGCTACTTGTGGTAGTCTGAAAACTTGTGTGTGTGATTGAGTTAGTAAGCTGCAGTGAGTCAGCCAGAAAACTCAAGGTAGAAAAGTGAGTAAGCTACAGTGAGTTAACCTGAAAGCTTTAGGAAGTGTGTTAAGGAATTCTCTGAAGATCAGAGAGAGTGGACGTAGGAGCTTGAGTCTCTGAACCATTATAATTGATGTGTTGTTTGCTTTTTGTACTGCATTATATCTGTTGCATAGATTTTCACTAAAAGCATATTTACTGATATTCAGTTGGAACCAATCCACTGAACCTGCATCAAGTTGATCACAGCCTTAACCACTGTTTTATTAAAGGAAGAAGATTTTCAGCAAAGTTAAAACGAGTATAAACTTAGGGCTAACCATTCCGCACTCTTGATTAGCTAGAAAAGATAGTTACCAAACTGAACTAACTTTACTGAGTATTCAGTAAGATAATTATCTGATCCAAGCTTCTCAGGATCTCTGATAAAACTCAGGATCAGTTGTCTAATCTGAAGCTTCTGAAAGCTGCTCAGGATCACTGTCTCAGTAGACTTTGACTCAGGGCGATTTGTGCTTCTCAGGGCAAAATTGTTGGTCCCGAAAAATACCGAGTTAAAACCCAAAAAAAATCTCAATGGGAGGTGAATTTAAAGTTTTTGCGAATGTGTTATGCAGATTTGCTAAAGTATGTATGACAGTTAATAAGAAAGCAAATAAGAACACACGTATTTTTATAGTGGTTCGGACAACTCGTCCTACATCCACTCTTCCCTTCATGGGGCACAAACTTAACCAACATATGTTTACCGAGTTCTCACTCAAACGGGACTTATCACCCTCTAAGGGATCGCCTACCCTCCCTTTCGGGATTGCATAGATGTTTACCGAGTTCTCACTCAAACGGGACTTATCTCCCTCACGGGATTGCCGATTAACTACCTTACTTAACCACTAATTTTCTCTCAAGAAAGGGTATGGGTTTGGAGTTATTTCCAACTAGGTGAGATTTTCCCTTACATTGTTTTAACCTTTAAGCTAAGGTTGGGAAAATCTCTCTAAGCTTATGATATGGCATTTTTTCTTAGATACAATGAAGAACACTCTTGGGTAAATTTGGATATTTAATGCTCTGTGTTCTTGAATGGAGTTACTTGAATATTTGGCTTTAATTTCACTTTGCAGATCCTCCATTATCTTCTTTTGAAGATAGTGCAATGTATTTATAGTGTGGATTTGAATATTACCATTGGAGAGTAATATTCAAATCCATACTAATAATCTTTCAGCTTTTCTTTGTCCTTTTGCACTCTTGTTTGCAGCTTTATGTCACATCCATATATGTTGTTATCTTCTTATTTGCCAGCTGCTTTTGTGTGTCTAACGGATCTGATCAGCTCACCAGATTACTGTTCATCGCTTCTGATTCAGGTCGCCTGATCTGGTATGCTGAAATCACTGTTCATCAGTTCTGATTTCACAGTTCATCGGTTCTGATTTCACTGTTCATCAGTTCACTGCATCTTCTTGTTCTGCTCATCAGTTAACTCGGAACTCATCCTACTCATCTGATCTCGATCAGCCTCGTCTGCAGCCTCGTCTTATCTTGATCATCTTCGTCTGATTTCATGAGTTCCCCCTTAACTTGTTCTCTCGTTCCCCCTCAACTTGTTATCTGTAGATTAACTTAAATAACACAAGTTGATAATATTTTGGCATAATTCATCAAAACTAAAATATCCCAACAAAAATTCTCAGGACATCCTGACCCATCTGATCTCAGTGAAGAAAAGTTTTAAAATTCACTGAACACGTGTATTCACACCCCCCAATACACTAAGAAACCTCCTAAATGATTAATTTCCCCAAACATACATATGTGTTATATTATTTATTAATAATTTCCTATCTAACATACACTAATAGATGCACATATCTATATATCTAATGTATGCTTGACGTCATCTATACACTAGGCCCAACTTAGTATATATATTATATAATTCATATATTCATTTTTATTTCTATATCTAATTAATATTATTAATTAATCCTTAAATTATTTACAGTAAATTTATACAACAATCAACCAACTCGAAATGTGCACTCAAGTATCGCTAAACCCCAATAAATTGTATTATGGTTTTCTCACCACTAATCACGTATGAGCACAACAAATAATTCAACCTTTAAAATAATTTAAACGCAAAATAAATAATGCAGCATCACAAAAGTAACACATAAATAATATAAAATGTGTTTAAAGCAAGAATTATATTAATAAATGAATTGTGAGAAGTTGGGGTATCACACATGATACTTCATATCTTGCTTTATCAGTCATAGTACATATATGTCGATCTCTGGTTGGTTAACAAGTACATTAATGCGGCACTTATCAGAATCTTTTCTTCACATTCTTCTGGTCTGATCTTTGTATGACTTGATATAAATTCTTCATGGAATTCTGACTTAAGCTTGACTTTGAAAAAGTCAACTGTCCTCGTACCAGTTGAACATCATATCAGTAGCTGACCTAATCTGATCTGGAGCCTGATATAAGACTGACTTAGCACCAATCTTAAGACTCTACTAATATCTTCTCAAGGTAGATCTTCTGATCTTCGACTTTTCTTGTCTTCACTTGACTATTATGATATATTGAGTTCCCCCTCAATATATGACCTATCTCTAAAGTACATCAGTTGTCTAACAGGTTCAGCTGGTTTTCTATCTGATTCATCAGTTGACTATTAGGTTCGACTGGTCCTGTTACATGTATTTTTGGAACTTTCATCAAAACTATAAATTTTCCAACTGTCGGTATTACTGATTATTGTTTGTGGTATTGATGATAATTGATTGTGGTATCACTCACTTGAGGAATTAAATAATGTTCATTGTAATAAACAATAAAAAATATTGAAAAGAGCCAAAAGTATTGAAAAGGGGATTTTCCAATTAAAAAAAGTGTAAAATAAAAATTGAATTTGAATATTTTTTATTTAAAAAAATATTGAAAATTGTGTAAACTATTGAAAAATAAATTTTGTAATTCAAAATGTAATTTGAGAAAATATCTAGAAATATTGAAAAGAGTTGAGTGTAAAATATTGAAAAAGAAAATCTACAATTAAAAAAAAATTAAAATAAATTTAAATTTTTTTTTTTGGAAAGAGTACACATTGTTGAAGAAAACTGTGATTAAGAAAATAGCTGAAAACTGGTGTCAAGAGGAACTGAACTTTCATAATAATAATATGTCAAGAAGATCTGAACTTTCATAATAATAATATTAGAAAAAAAATTATTCCCAGAGTGAATAATAATAAATAAATAAATAAATGTTCCAACAGACAATCGAAATTACACATTTTTTTGAAGAGTGAATCTCGTGTGCATCTAATTGCACCATGCATTTATAGTGTATTTTAAAACCATGCAACTTGTTATACTGAAAGATGCAACTTGTTTACACAGGACCGTGCAACTATTTTTCCATTTTAATAGTTGCATTGTTCAGTGTAAACAAGTTCCATCTTTTAATATAAGAAGTTACATGGTTCTAAAATGTATTATGAGTGGTGCACCTGGATGCGTACAAGACATAGCATTTTCTGAAAGCAACCCCTCTAACCATCCGGCCATCTGGTCCATTGTTCAAACTTTCGTGTTACTGGACATATATACCCGCGGTTTTTTCTTTTCACCATTTTCCCTGAATGGGTCAAAATTGAATTAAAATCGTACCAATTGCACGGTGCAATTGGTGCACGCAAGCGTGACTCTTTAATTAGATAGTGTACATTTTTATACTTTTGTTTTATTTTTAAGTTTTTTATCAGTTCATTTTATTTATGATATAATATAATATATACTCCCTTCGTCCCTCTATAAATTTCCCCTTTCTTTTGGGTGGTTTAATTAAGAAATAATAATGTTGATGTTGCATGGATGTTATTCCAGATGTTGGACAACATTCAACACAACATCATAAATTTACACTTTCTCCTAACATTGACTCCGTTTTAACAGATGTATTTTTCTATGTTTCCTACACTACAGGTTGAAGACAATTTCGGATATTGTCAAGCGTTTGCATTGTGGTGGAGTGAGAATAGAAAGATCATGGGTGGTTACACCAAGATCATGGAGATAGTGGAGGAGATGTTCAAGGTTATCCAAGCCAAGTGGATAGGACAATGCAGTTGATCTTCATGTTTATAAATACCCTGCATTGGTTGACATTCAAGTTTGAGGAAAAGTGAAATACCATTTGCTCTACTCCAAACTTTAGAGAGTAACATCCGAGACACAATCGAGAGAACAACCGAGTGATTGTTTCTTGTAGGAGTGTGAGGGTCGATGCTATTCTATTTGTACTAGTCGAGGGAATACAGTCTCTCCCATCAGTATTGATTTTATCTTATTAGATCAAGTTTTAGGTTGAATAAGATCACTAGTTACTTGATTTTTGGTGTATGGTTTTTCACTACACTTTTTAGGATCTTGTAAGAGGTTCTTGTGTATCTCACTACTTGTTATAGTGATGTTTTTAACCATGAGGTTCGTAGAGTCTGGATTACAGACTACAAAATTTTGAAATCCTTTGCATTGCGTTTTTTATACTTCCGCTGTCATATGTTATTTTACATGTTGCATAATATTTTCA
Organism: Stenogyne calaminthoides; assembly: GCA_037126765.1. Taxonomy (NCBI): domain Eukaryota; kingdom Viridiplantae; phylum Streptophyta; class Magnoliopsida; order Lamiales; family Lamiaceae; genus Stenogyne; species Stenogyne calaminthoides. The sequence continues at coordinate 15,564,577 of JBBCBC010000009.1, read as the reverse complement.
ACAACACTCTAAAAATACACGCACACACACTGTCAGTTGGCGCCAGAGCCATAAACTTGATACACTAAGTTAAAGGTCCTGTGTTTTAAAGTGTGTTTTTGCAATGTATTATCCACTGACTCCTTCTTTAAGTCTATAGATGAGAGAGCATGACGTAGTGTGTTATCCGGTTGGAATCCACCAAAGACATTTGATGAAGATGGAGAATCGCAAGTAGAAAAAGGAAATAGATTGGTCCAATGATGAATGCACATCGGCCAATTTCATTTCTAAAACCCTTAATTCGATTTTTACTGCTACTGATATTTTTATGTTTTAACTGATATCTAACTGTGTTTCTTCTAAGGATGCATGGGAAATATTGCAGGAACATTGTGAAGGATCAGAAAGTGTTCGAAGGATTAGACTTCGACTGTTGGGAACCAAGTTTGAGAACTTGAGACTGAAAGATGATGAAACTATTTCATCATACAATGAAAGGATAAGTGAGATTGCTAATGAGTCACACTCACTTGGTGATCCAATTTCCAACACTAGGTTAATTAATAAAATACTTAGAACTGTTCCTAAACAATTTGATGCTAAAGTATGTGCAATAGAAGAGGCTAAGAACACTGATTTATTGAGTCGAACACTGATTTATTGAGTCAAAATGAGTTGATCAGTATTTTGAAAACTTATGAAATCAACTCAAATATGTTAGATGATGATAAACATGAGAAAGATAAAGACAAGAAAGTACTTGCTTTTAGAGGTGAAACTTCTGAAAATGTTGGTAAACATCCTTATGTAACTGAAGTTGATTCTGATGAAGATTTTTCTGATTTATGTGATGAAGATGTTTCTGAACAATTTGCTCTTATCACTAAGCAATTCAAATCTTTTCTAAAAGGAAAGTTCAGAAAACCAAATGAAAATTTTCAACCAAGAGATAGAAATAATCAAAATACTTCTCCCTCAAATAAAAAGCTTGTTCCAAGTCAATCCTCCAGTTAATCAACCTAAACAATTCACTAAAGATAACAAGTTCAAATATGATCCTGAGTACAGAAAAAGGTTAAATATGATGCATGTTCTGGATATGGTCATTATGCTAATGAATGTGTTAATACTATGCTTAGGAAAAAGATAAATTTTAATGCTACTTTAAGTGATGATTCTGATGATGAAACTGATGCTGGTAAATGTGAACTAAGTGCTATATCTGCCAAAATAGTTTATGATGATACATTTGATAATGATCTCGATGATTATTGGTCTGAAGCAGATTTAGATGTTAACACAACATCTTGAACAACATTCAGTAAATATGATTCTGAGATTAACTGTTTTGCTGGAACTATTCTGAATGTTGAAATTTCAAATTCTGCTGAATGTAACTCTGAATATCTGAAGTTTAAATCTGATTTAGAAACTCAAAAATAGGTATCGAGTTCCTTATCTTTAGAAAATTCAGATTTGAAAGAGAATCTTTTAAAACTTGAAGTTCTTTTAACTAGAAAAGATGTGTAAATTTCTTCTTTGAAAAATGAACTTAAGTGTACTACTCTAAGTTTCAAAAAGTTTTCTACAAGCACTGCTGAATTGAATGATGCTTTAATGATTGGAAGATCAAGCAATGCTGGTATTAGTTTTGAGAAAACTAATGAAGATACTCCAATATCCTGTAAACCTATTTCTTTTGTGAAGGAAAGAACTTTTTTGACAAAACCTATAAGTCTTAAACAAAAGAAATCTGCTGGGTTATTTGAAGAGTATGTCTGTTTTTATTGTGTTGGAGTAGGTCATATTCGTCCATACTGTTCTAAGTTAAGAATAAATTTAAAAGCTGGAATTGTTTTACCTAACAAAATTGAACACCCTATAAAACAAATTAACAACACTAAAAAGTGGATTCATAAGAACATGTTGTGTAATGTTGTGTATACATCTTTGAAAGCATGTGTTCCTGGATCTTGGTACTTTGATAGTGGTTGTTCTAGACACATGACTGGTCAAGTTAATCATTTATCTAATTGTATATTTTGCGATGGTGATCATGTTACCTATGGTGGTGGTTCAAAAGGTAAAGTTGTTGGTAAAGGAACCTTGAGTGTTCCTGGTTTTCCAAAGTTGACAAATGTGTTACATGTAAAAGGTTTACTTGCTAATCTGATTAGTATTAATTAGTTATGTGATGATGATTTACATGTGAAATTTGACAAGAATTCATGCTATGTGTTTGATAAGAATGATGATTGCTTAATGACTGGTGAAAGATCTGCGGATAATTGTTATTTGAATGGTTCAAACCATACTTGTAAAAGTGTTAAAGCAGATGGCATTATTCTATGGCATCAAAAACATGGTCATGCTAATTACAGAAGTATTCAGAAATTGCATAGACTAGGTGCTGCTGTTGGTTTACCTGATCTTAACTTTAAAAAAGGAAAAATCTGTGGACCATGCCAGAAAGGTAAGCAAGTAAGGACAACACATATGGATCTAATGGGTCCTATGAAAACTGAAAGTCTAGGTGGAAAGAGGTATTCTTATGTTCTTGTAGATGATTTTTCTAGATATACTTGGGTTATATTTCTGAAAGAAAAATCTGATACTTTTTATGAGTTTAAAATTCTGTACAAAAGGTTTAAAATTGTTTTGTGTTTAAAGATCAGTAGGATAAGGTCTGATCATGGAAGATAATTTGAAAACAGTTTGTTTACTAATTTTTGTGAAAAGAAAGGTATATTGCAAGAGTTTTCTTCACCTAAAACTCCTCAACAAAATGGAATTGCTGAAAGAAAGAATAGAACTTTGCAAGAAACGGCAAGAATTATGCTAACCTCAAAAAGTCTTTCTAAAAAATTCTGGGCCGAAGCTTTAAACACTACTTGTAACATTGTGAATAGAGTCTATATTCGTTCTGGTAGTAATTGTACTCCTTACGAGATTCTGAATAATAAGAAACTAAATTTGAAATACTTTCATGTTTTTGGTTGTGTTTGATACATTTTGAATAGAGATCAGTTGCATAAGTTTGATTCAAAGAGTGATAAATGATTTTTCTTAGGATATTCTAAGAACAACAAGACATATAGAATCTATAACTTAAGAACTGATACAATGCAAGAATCTGTTAATGTAGCAATTGATGAACTTGCAAGTCTTGCAGGTAAAAGTGCTGAAGATAATGTATCAGATTCGATAGAAGTATCCAAAGATACTGATGACACTAAAGATAGTAAGGATGTTGATCAGAATGTTCCTTCAACATCTGATTCAACATTACCCAAAAGTTCAAATACTGAAAATCTGTCACAGGATTCACAGTATCCAAAACAGTTGGTTCCCTCAACTAAGATAATGAAAAGTCATCCATCAGATCAGATCATTGGAGAAGCTACCACTGGTGTACAAACTAGAAGAAGAATGGGTATTCATATCAATAACTTTGTAAGATCAGTTTGCATGTCATCCATATGCAATTAGGTAACTTTTGAGTGTTATCATTCTGAAATTGAGCCTAAGAATGTGAAAGAAGCTCTTAATGATGAAAATTGGATAAATGTTATGCATGAAGAGCTTAATCAGTTTGAAAGAAATTATGTTTGGAAGCTTGACCTAATTCTGATATTAATGTTATAGGAACAAAGTGGATTTTCTAGAATAAAATTGATGAATCTGGTAATATTGTGAGAAATAAGGCTAGATTGGTTGCTCAAGGTTATACTCAGATTGAAGGAATTGACTTTGATGAAACATTTGCTCCTGTTGCTAGAATTGAATCTATTAGATTACTTCTTGCAATTGCATGTTTCATTAACATTAACTTGCATCAAATTGATGTTAAAGCTATTTTCTTGAATGGTATTCTGGATGATGAAGCTTATGTTGAACATCCTAAAGGTTTTGAGAGTCTAGAATTTCCTGATCATGTTTACAAGTTAAAGAAAGCTTTGTATGGTCTTAAACAAGCACCTAGAGCTTGGTATGGTAGACTTACTGATTTCTTACTTGAATTTGGATTTTTGAGAGGTGAAGCTGATAGAACCCTGCTCATTAAAAATTCTAAGAATGATATCATGGTTGCTCAAATATATGTTGATGATATTGTATTTGGTTCAACTAGCAATGATATGCTAGAAAGGTTTGTTAAAGAAATGACCTGTACTTTTGAAATGTCTATGGTTGGAGAACTGAATTTCTTTTTAGGTCTTCAAATCAAACAAATGAAATATGGTATTTTCTTTTGTCAAAACAAATATGCTAAGAATTTGGTAAAGAGGTTTGGTCTTGAAAGTGCTAAAACTATGAAAACCCCTATGGGTTCAACTCAAAAGTTGAGTAAAGACTTAATTGGAAAAGATGTTGATCCTACTTTGTATAGATCAATGATTGGAAGTCTTTTGTACTTAACTTCTAGTAGACCTGATATTATGTATGGTGTCTGTCTTTGAGCTAGATATCAAGCTAATCCTAAGGAATCACATCTTAATTCTGTAAAAAGAATTATAAGATATGTGGCTGGAACATGTGATTTAGGTATTTGGTACTCAAAGGATACAAATTTCTCTTTAGTTGGCTATAGTGACGCAGATTGGGCAGATGATTGTGATGATAGAAAAAATACTAGTGGAGGATGTTTCTACATGGGAAACAACATTATCTCCTGGCATAGTAAGAAGCAGAACTGTATCTCACAATCAACAACTGAGTCTGAATATGTTGCTGCTGGAAGTTGCTGCACTCAACTGCTATGGCTTAAAAAGATGTTTGATGATTATGGGTTGAAAAGTGGTATTTTTACTGTTTATTGTGATAATACTAGTGCTATCAATATTTCCAAGAACCCTGTGCAACATTCTTTGACTAAGCATATAAGTATAAGACATCACTTTATAAGAGATCTTATAGAGAAAGAAGTTGTGAAGTTAGAGTACATTTCTACTAAAGAACAAATTGGTGATATTTTCACAAAAACCCTTGATAATGAGAGATTTTCTTCACTTAGGAAATCTCTTGGTCTTTGCTATATCTAAAAATAAACACTAGATGTTGTGACAAATGTTTCTCAACATTTGAAGCAACATTGTGGTTCTGATAATGAGTTTGTCTATTATATTTGCTTATTTTGAACTTTAAATGATAGTGTTTTGATCTTATTGTTTGAATCATGGTTTAGATACAGAGTCCTGGACATATATCCCTTAAATGCATTAAAAATGACGCACAACTTAGATGTGTAATCACTGAGTAACTATGGGACACGGAGCTCGCTACTACGATGTTCTCTTTTCAAAAGGTGATTAAATATACATCCATGTTTGTTCACAATCCATTGAGTAATTATGAGGCACGGAGTTCGCTAGTACGATGCACTCTCTTGAAAATGTGGATCAATGTGAACATGTGTTTAAAAGAAAATTTCAAAATATGCAACACTTTGATGATGAATTTCATGCAAAATTGAGTGTTGGGATATATGTGTGCCGACATTTTGTGAAACCTTAAGTGATTCAAACTTTATCTATCATACATGATTTGTTTAATGTTCTTCTTAAGTCAATCGTGTGGATTAAATGAGTTGTTTGAGCTTAATTTGTGTCTATTTAATTTTGGATATGGTTCCTGTTTTTTGAACTCTCTTACACATCACACGATCACATACCTTCAACATAGTGGGTGGTTATTTTTGTTCCACTCCATGTCGATTTTTGTGGATATGTGAAATAACCTCCTGTTGGGGAATGGATTGCCCGGATCTATTCTGGATGAATATTTAAGTACAAATTTAATTCTAACAATTATTACTAGCATTAATTAATCCTATATTAATTCAAATAATAATTCAACAACAAATCATGCATACAAATTCGTCACATAAATCCTACGCATGCGGAATTGCTAGGAGTTTACGTGAACTAATCTCTCGGAGTGACAACCGTTGAGAAGATGGATATCCTGTTCACACGAACAAACCCAAAGAGCCTTCTCAGGTATTCCCTCGTCCTTGTTCAACAATCCGGTGGAAGGATGCTCGCGAATAATTAACAAAAGAAAAAATAAAATTATGTTGCACCACCTTTGTGAATTTCTAATTTTTTCAACACATGGAATTGCACGGGGATGAAAAATTCATCCCCTATTTATACTAAGGGGGTGGTGGCCGATTTTTCTATGAGGAATATGATGAGAAAATCTTTTTTTTGGTCTCCAAGAAATCTTGAATATATCCCTTATATTCTTTTCTCCATATTTAAAATATTCCACAAAAATTTCACCACCTCTTGTTATGGTTATTTTCGAAAATTAAGGCCATGATTTCCAAGATTGGGATCTTCTTGAATTTATGAGATATCTTTGTATTCCAAGAATACATATCTTCCATAATACCTTTCCAAGAAAATCAAGAAAATATTTCCTTCCTTATTTTCTTCATTATTTTCGAAAATCACACAATAAATAGCGAAGTGGGAGATTTCTTGAATTTAATGAGATAAACTTGTATTCCAAGAATACTTATCCTCATTCCATAACAAAATTCAAAGAAAATCTTTCTCCCTCTTTTATTTAATAATTTTCGAAAAAATTAGGAAAAATAGGCAACAATATTTTATTTAATTTTAAAACACCTTTTCAGTTATTGGTCTTTATATTTGGGCTACTTGAGGGGCCTTTGGGAGAATTAAGATTGAACCTTCTAATGAACTTTGAATTTCCAATATTGAGCCACAATATTATTCAAGCCCATAAATATTAATTAATCCCACTACATAATTAATATTGCACAATCCATCTTAACCCATATTACAGTTAATATGGCTCCCAGTTATTATTTCCCGCGTTTAAGATTATCCAGTCCATTAATTAATTTCAGCCACTGAAATAGCTTCACTTTAATTAATATCTTTTTCCTTGGTTCAGGAACGACTCAACATTATTATCCATACCGGAAAACTAATTTCACTTGCAAGATTTGGTATAATAAAACTTCTGAGCCTCCCAAGGGGACTAATCAAACAAGATGCACTTGCACACCGATTCTCCGTATTAAATCTTAGCAATCGTCATGTAACTAATAATATTGCCCAAGATACAAGGTATTGAATCACATTAATTCTCTACCCATCGTAAGTCAAAGCAATAGTTATTAATTCCACACGATCCTATTTAAGGGACGGGAATTAAGAAATAACTAACCAATGAGGTCTAATTCTTCTGTATTCAGTTCTGAAGAATTTATCCTCCTGTAGGTCCTCTTTAGCGCATCATAATGCACTAGTGCAATCTCTTGGTCAAGACAAGTCAATCTGAGCCTTACACTTCAACCTTTCACGATGGATTGTTCATTTCCATCTAGGTTGTGAATTCCGTACTTTTAGTTACAAGGGACTGAAGGTCCCGATTTTTGGTGGAGAAAACCTAATTTTGCGCGTGCGTAAGCGAACATGACATGTGATGCATATAAAACAGGGGTGAGGGAAGAGTGATTCTAAATTTTTCGCGTTTAAACTAATGTGTGTTGTTTTGCTTATAAACAAATGCATATGGCAAGTAAGAACATAAAGCAGTAAAGAACACACGATTTTATAGTGGTTCGGACGAAACTCGTCCTACATCCACTCTTCCCTTAACACAGGGGCACCTACTTAACCGAACTTAATGTGCGGGACTTATATCCCTCACGGGATGGCCGAGATGTTTATTGAGTTCACACTCTACAGATGTTTATCGAGTTCACACTCAAACGGGACTTATCACCCTCACGGAATTGCCTATAGATGTTTACCGAGTTCACACTCACCTACAAACCTATCCTATCAAACTGATTTGGGTAAGGTTTTTTTGGTTTCCAACTAGTTTGAGATCTTCCCTTACATTTGTTTAGCCTCAATGCTAAGGATGGGAAAATCTCTCTAAGCTTAGGATATAGCATTTGTGCTTAGATCTAGGGTAGAACACTCTTGAATATATGCGTGTATCTCTCGCTCTGTGTTCTATGGTGGGAATGCTTGAGTATATAGGGTCGGAAGCACAATTCCTTTCAACGTGCCTTGTGTTGACTGCCTTAGCCGTGCTATGATCAGGCCATATTTCAGGACTCGCTTCATCTGGCACACGACCTTGGCTAGGAACTGCTGGAACCCATATCTTCTTAGCTCTGTAGCATCGTTTGCTACATTCTCCACACTCTTCTACATTCATCCACACTTATAATGAAGGAAGAACTTGTATTTATAGTGTGGATTTGAATGTTACCGTTGGAGAGAATCACATTCAAATCCATACTACTCTATAGCTTTTTGCAGCTTTTCAGGCTTGTCATCTTCCTCTCATTGGTCCACGTCAGCTGAATCTAATGACTATATTCTTCAGTTTCTTCTGAGTCTCTAATCGCTTATATCTTGAGGATCTTCCGAGTCTCGGGATCTTGATTCTGTCCGAGCCTTGAAGTTATCGAGCTATCCGAACCTTGAGTTATCGAGCCTTGAGTTATCCCGAGCCTTGAGGTTATCGAGCCTCGGTGTCTCTTGATTGATAAACTTCTCTTGGCGGACCTTATCGATCGAGGCATCGGACTTTCGAGGCTTCTTGAGTTCAGCTCTTCTGAGTTCAGACATTCTGACCCTCAGGTCATATTGACTCAGGATATCTGATTTCTTCTTGTCTTATTTGATTAGCTCGACTGATCAGATCAACACTTCTTCAGGATCATTTGTGGATATCATCAGGTCATCTTCATCAGGTTAGCATATCAGATTATCATATCTGATCTCGATCACGTCTGATCTCGATCAGTCTCATCTGCTCATCTTCATATCTGATCTCGATCACGTCTGATCTTGAACAGTCTCTTTTGCTCATCTTCTGATCTGCAACCTTCTCTTTTGATTTGCGGGCTTTAGCTTTTCTCCACTTCTGATTTTGCACAGCTCATCAGGTAACTCCGGAACTCATCTAACTCATCTGATCTCAATCAGTCTCGTCTGCAGCCTCGTCTGATCTCGATCATCTTCTTCTGATTTCCTGAGTTCCCCCTCAATTTGTTCTTCCCTTCCCCCTTACCTTGTTATCTGTAAATTAGCTTGAATAACACAAGCTAATAATGTTTTGGCATAAATTATCAAAACTAAAATATCCCAACAATTTTCCCCTTTTTGATAATGACGCCAAAACATTAAAATATATGCATTTATGCAGAGATCGGGTTTTTGTTTTAAAAAGATCGATTCGGTGGTCACTTTGAAAACTGTGATCTCTTGAACAACCCATTTCTCGATACCAATTGAAGGTCCCGATTTTGGTGGAGAAAACCCAATTTTCTTGGCGTCTTGAAGCGAACATGACATGTGATGCATATAAAACAGGGGTGAGGGCAGAGTGATTCTAAATTTTTTGCGTTTAAACCAATGTGTGTTGTTTTGCTTATAAACAAATGCATATGACAAGTAAGAACATAAAGCAGTAAAGAACACACAATTTTATAGTGGTTCAGACGAAACCCGTCCTACATCCACTCTTCCCTTAACACAGGGGCACCTACTTAACCGAACTTAACCTGCGGGACTTATATCCCTCACGGGATGGCCGAGATGTTTATTGAGTTCACACTCTACAGATGTTTATCGAGTTCACACTCAAACGGGACTTTTCACCCTCACGGGATTGCCTATAGATGTTTACCGAGTTCACACTCACCTACAAACTTATCCTATCAAACTGATTTGGGTAAGGTTTGTTTGGTTTCCAACTAGTTTGAGATTTTCCCTTACATTTGTTTAGCCTCAATGCTAAGGATGGGAAAATCTCTCTAAGCTTAGGATATAGCATTTGTGCTTAGATCTAGGGTAGAACACTCTTGAATATATGCGTGTATCTCTCGCTCTGTGTTCTATGGTGGGAATGCTTGAGTATATAGGGTCGGAAGCACAATTCCTTTCAACGTGCCTTGTGTTGACTGCCTTAGCCGTGCTATGATCAGGCCATATTTCAGGACTCGCTTCATCTGGCACACGACCTTGGCTAGGAACTGCTGGAACCCATATCTTCTTAGCTCTGTAGCATCGTTTGCTACATTCTCCACACTCTTCTACATTCATCCACACTTATAATGAAGGAAGAACTTGTATTTATAGTGTGGATTTGAATGTTACCGTTGGAGAGAATCACATTCAAATCCATACTACTCTATAGCTTTTTTTGACTTTTTCAGCTTGTCATCTTCCTCTCATTGGTCCACGTCAGCTGAATCTAATGACTATATTCTTTGATTTCTTACGAGTCTCTAATCGCTATATTCTTGAGGATCTTCCGAGTCTCGGGATCTTGATTCGTCTCGAGCCTTGAGTTATCGAGCTATCCGAACCTTGAGTTATCTCGAGCCTTGAGTTATCTCGAGCCTCGAGTTATCCTCGAGCCTCGGTGTCTCTTGATTGATGGACTTCTCTTGGCCGGACCTTATCGATCGGGCATCATACCCGACTTTCGAGCTTCTTGAGTTCAACTCTTCCGAAGTTCGAGACATTTCGACCCTCGGTCATATTATTTCGGGATATCGATTTCTTCTTGTCTCGATTCGATTAGCTCGACCGATCGGATCAACACTTCTTCGAGGATCATTTGTGGATATCATCGGTCATCTTCATCAAAGTTAGCATATCAGTTATCATATCCGATCTCGATCCGGCCGTCGATCTCGTCGATCTCATCTGCTCATCTTCATATCTGATCTCGATCACGTCTGATCTTGATCAGTCTCTTTTGCTCATCTTCTGATCTGCAACCTTCTCTTTTGATTTGCGGGCTTTAGGTTTTCTCCACTTCTGATTTTGCACAGCTCATCAGGTAACTCCGGAACTCATCTAACTCATTCGATCTCAATCGGTCTAAATTTGACCGACTCGATCTCGATCATCTTCTTCTGATTTCCTGAGTTCCCCCTCAATTTGTTCTTCCGTTCCCCCTTACCTTGTTATCTGTAAATTAGCTTGAATAACACAAGTTAATAATGTTTTGACATAAATTATCAAAACTAAAATATCCCAACAATTTTCCCCTTTTTGATAATGACGCCAAAACATTAAAATATATGCATTTATGCAGAGATCGGGTTTTTGTTTTAAAAAGATCAGTTCAGGTGGTCACTTTGAAAAACTGTGATCTCTTGAACAACCCGCTCTGATACCAATTGAAGGTCCCGATTTTTGGTGGAGAAAACCCAATTTTGCGCGTGCGGAAGCGAACATGACATGTGATGCATATAAAACAGGGGTGAGGGCAGAGTGATTCTAAATTTTTTGCGTTTAAACCAATGTGTGTTGTTTTGCTTATAAACAAATGCATATGACAAGTAAGAACATAAAGCAGTAAAGAACACACGATTTTATAGTGGTTCAGACGAAACCCGTCCTACATCCACTCTTCCCTTAACACAGGGGCACCTACTTAACCGAACTTAACCTGCGGGACTTATATCCCTCACGGGATGGCCGAGATGTTTATTGAGTTCACACTCTACAGATGTTTATCGAGTTCACACTCAAACGGGACTTTTCACCCTCACGGGATTGCCTATAGATGTTTACCGAGTTCACACTCACCTACAAACTTATCCTATCAAACTGATTTGGGTAAGGTTTGTTTGGTTTCCAACTAGTTTGAGATTTTCCCTTACATTTGTTTAGCCTCAATGCTAAGGATGGGAAAATCTCTCTAAGCTTAGGATATAGCATTTGTGCTTAGATCTAGGGTAGAACACTCTTGAATATATGCGTGTATCTCTCGCTCTATGTTCTATGGTGGGAATGATTGAGTATATAGGGTTGGAAGCACAATTCCTTTCAACGTGCCTTGTGTTGACTGCCTTAGGCGTGCTACGATCAGGCCATATTTCAGGACTCGTGATCATCCGCACACGACCTTGGCTAGGAACCTCTTTGGAACCCATATCTTCTTAGCTCAGAAGCATCGTTTGCTACATTCTCCACACTCTTCTACATTCATCCACACTTGATAATGAAGGAAGAACTTGTATTTATAGTGTGGATTTGAATGTTACCGTTGGAGAGAATCACATTCAAATCCATACTACTCTGTAGCTTTTTGCAGCTTTTCAGGCTTGTCGTCTTCCTCTCATTGGTACATGTCAGCTGAATCTAACGGCTATATTCTTCAGTTTCTTCTGAGTCTCTAATGTCTATATTCTTGGGATCTTGATTCTGTCTCGAGCCTTGAGTTATCTGAGCTATCTGAACCTTGAGTTATCCCGAGCCTTGAGTTATCTCGAGCCTCGGTGTCTCTTGATTGATAAACTTCTCTTGGCCCGGACCTTATCGTCAGGCATCTTGACACTTTCGGGCTTCTTGAGTTCAGCTCTTCTGAGTTGGACATTACGACCCTCGGTCATATTGATTCAAAGCTATCGATTTCTTCTTGTCTGATCTGAGTAGCTCGACTGATCAGATCAACACTTCTTCAGTATCATCTGTGGATAGCATCAGGTCATCTTCATCAGGTTAGCATATCAGATTATCATATCTGATCTCGATCACATCGATCTCGTCGAGTCTCACTGCTTCATCTTCATATCGATCTCGATCACGTCGATCTTGATCGATCTCTTTTCTTTCATCTTACGATCGCAACCTTCTCTTACGATTTTTGGCTTTAGCTTTTCTTCGCCGATTTTGCCTGGCTCATCGGGTAACTCAAAACTCATCTAACTCATCGATCTCGTCGGTCCTCTGCTCGTCTGCAGCCTCGTCTGATCTCGATCATCTTCTTTTGATTTCCTGAGTCCCCCCTCAATTTGTTCTTGCGTTCCCCCTTAACTTGTTATCTGTAAATTAGCTTAGAATAATACAAGTTAATAATGTTTTGGCATAAATTATCAAAACTAAAATATCCCAACAGGGACTGTTAATTTAATCTCCTGTGATCATGTATCACTAAATTAACTACAATATAACATGTACTTATTATTGAACAGTTATGCAGTAAATATATGTAACATTCAATGATATTTAAAGCAACAATGATAAATAATTTATTTCAGCAAATAAGCCCGAAATTCAGTCTGGTTATACAAAGTAAATGCAACTTTCCAGTATAACCCCAACACTTTAATTTCTACTTAAGGTCGAATTGTTTGTGTTGTTCAATACTGAAAGCTGAAATCTTTGTTGTTGCGCATAGGATTCAAGGTTTGTCTGCTTTTAAGTATACTACAACACGTCTCGTGTAGAATCTACGTGACACCTAATGTCACCTACACGAACCTAATAATATCTCTCTCACTTATACTTAAAGCAGATTAACAACGGTCTTGACACCCATTCCTTCCACATGTCTCTCGAATGTATTCTGAGGCGGTCCCCTTTGTGATTGGATCTATTAGGTTGTCCTCTGACGCGATCTTTGCCACCTCTATATCTCATCTCTTAACGATTTCTCATATAAGATGGTATTTCCTTTCAATGTGTTTGCTGGCCTTGTGGGCTCTTGGTTCCCTTGAATTTGCAACTGCTCCGACATTATCACAATAGACCGTGATTGTGCTGGGCAAATTCCGAAATACGTCCAAGTCCACTAGGCAGTTCTTGAGCCAAACCGCTTCCTTCGCTGCTTCACAAGCAGCTACATACTCGGCTTCCATGGTAGAATTTGCGATGCATTTCTGCTTAACGCTTCTCCATGTCATGGCTCCTCCCCCCATGCAAAACACACTACCCGAGGTAGATTTTTTGGAATCTAAGTCTGATTGGAAATCCGAGTCCGTGTAACGGTGGGAATCAGACTGTCTGACTGATAAACCAACATTCTATCGCGAGTTCTCTTCAGATACTTCTGAATATTTTTAACTGTAGACCAATGTTCTTTCCCCGGATTACTCTGATATCTTGCTACCATTCCCACGGCAAAGTAGATATCTGGCATCATGCACAGCATAACATACATGAGGCTTCCTACAGCCGAATCATAAGGAACGTCCTTCATGTCATCTATCTCCTTTTGCATCTTCGGGCACATTTCTTTAGATAGATGTATTCCATGTCTGAAAGGTACAAAACCATTCTTGGAATCTTGCATGCTGAATCACTTCAAGACAATATCTATGTATGAAGCTTGAGATAAGCCTATCATCCTTTTCTTGCGATCTCGAGTGATTTTGATCCCAAGGATGTGACCGGCTTCCCTTAAGTCCTTCATATCAAACTATTTTCACAGCCATGTCCTTACGTTTGACAATACCTTTACATCGTTTCCGATGAGCAGAATATCGTCTATGTATAGTACTAAGAATACCAATGCAGTTCCTACACGCTTCTTGTACACACAACTTTCGAACTCGTTTTGATCGAACCCGTAAGACTTTATAACCTGATCAAAACATTGGTTTCAAGCACGAGACGCTTGCTTTAGTCCACAAATGGATTTCTTGAGCTTGCAAACTAGGTTTTCTTGGCCTTTTTCAATGAAGCCTTCGGGTTGTTGCATATAGATTTCTTCTTCAAGACTTCCGTTGAGGAAAGCCGTCTTGACATCCATTTGCCAGATCTCAAAATCGAGATGTGCAGCTATCGACAAGAGAATACAGATAGACTTGAGCATAGCTATAGGCAAAAAGGTCTCCTCATAGTCGATCCCTTCTTTCTAGGTATATCCTTTTGCCACAAGTCTAGCCTTGAAGGTTTCTACCTTCCCGTCCGGTCCTCTTTTCCTCTTGTATACCGACTTGCACCCAATGGGCTTAACCCCATTAAGTGGTTCGACTAGCTCCCACACCTTATTATGATCCATAGAACCCATCTCGGCTTCCATTGTCGTTTGCCAAGAACTCACGTCCTTGTCTTGGATTGCCTCATTGTAAGTCCATGGGTCTGATTCATTTTCACCGAGGACTAAGTCCGACGACTCTCCTATCCCCATGAATATCTTGGGTTGTCTAATGACCCTCCCGTTACGACGAGGTTCCCCATCCACAATTCTTTAGGGGTTTTGGAAACCGATTTGGATGGCACCAAATTTAGAATGTAAGCAGCTATTTCCAAGGCGTAACCCCAAAATGATTTGGGTAGATCCGCAAAACTCATCATTGATCTGACCATTTCTAAAAGAGTTATGTTTCTTCTTTCTGCAACCCCATTTTGTTGAGGAGTTCCGGGTGCAGTCAACTGGGATACAATCCGTTCATCAGACAAGTAGTTCAAAAATTTGTCACTGAGGTATTCGCCTCCACGATCAGATCGTAGACACTTGATAAGCGTCTCCCTATGATTCTCTGCTTGAGCCTTAAATTCCTTGAATTTATCAAAGGTCTCAGATTTATGCTTCATAAGATAAATGTATCCATATCTTGAGTAATCATCAATAAAAGTAACGAAATACTCATAACCTCCCCTTGCTTTGATTGACATTGGACCACATACATTGGTGTGAACGATTTCCAACACTTCTTTGGCTCTATTCCCCTTGGCTCCGAATGCCCACTTGGTCATTTACCCTCCAAACATGATTCGCAAGTTGGAAATGGTTCAACCCGGAGAGACTCCAATGAACCATCTTGAACCAACCTTTGGATCCTTTTTGGATTAATATGACCTAATCTCAGATGCCATAGAAGTGTTTCGTTCACATCTGATGAACTTTTTCTTTTATTACTCGAAATAGTCGATGTGTTATAGGATGCATTTCGTTAGTGATGTGCACAATTAATCGTGTAGAGATTATTCGACAACATTCCATAACAGATAAACTCATTATTAAGAGTAATGGTGACAACTTTATTAAAAGTAACCGAATATCGATCAAGAAAAAGTTTAGAAACTGAAATCAAATTCTTTCTAAACTAGGAACGTAAAGAATATCTCTCAAAATGAAAACTTTGTCTTCAAAAGACAACCGCACTTCTCCCACTGCTTCAGCTGCCACTCTCGTAGCATCGCCCAGTGTGATGAGGATCTCACTTCCACTAAGTTGTCGGGTCCGCTTGAACCCAAACATGATCAGTGAATCCCATATCCACTACCCATAAATGGGCAGCATACACCGCTAAACAAGTTTCAACAAATAGTACATGAGAATTACCTTTCTTTCCAATCCGCTTGGGCTTGGAACAGGTATCCCTCCAATGTCCCTTTTCACCGCAGTTAAAACACTTCCCCTTTAGATTTCTCTTGACCCCCAACCATTTGGCCGCCTTTCTTTTACTTTTCTTAGTGATGGGTTTGCTTTGGTCCTGACTGTTTTTCCCTACTTCAATCTTGTCCACCATTGGCTTAGATTTTGGGAAGAGGTTTTTAGTCACCAATGATTCATCCTCCTTTCCCAAATGTTTCTCTATTATCTCCAAAGCTTCTTGCAGAGTGTCCATAGTGAACATGTGATCACTCATCACAAAACTACAGTAGAACTCATTGAAAGATTTTGGAAGAGTTAGGAACAGGAATTCGATCTTAGTCCCATCACAATACTTAGTACCAAGTTAAGCAAGTTTGTCAAAATGGCGCTTGACATTGAGAACATGATCCCTCACGGGTGTTCCTTCTGTCATCTTTAGCCTAGCCACGTCATCGTCTTTCAACTGACTGATCATGCGGTTTTCTGTTGAAAACATTTCCTCAAGACTTTCCATGATTTCCGTAGCAGATTCAACACCTTCATGAATGTATCTCAAATCATCAGACAGGGAAGTCAAGATTATACATTTCATAGGCTCGTTGGAACGCTCCCAGTCATCATACAAAAGTCTCTCTGCATTTGTTGATCCTTTAGTAACTGTTAGGCTTGGGTATGCCAAGAACCCAACCGTGATTTTGTTATGCAGTGAGGACAAATTTAATATTGCGATTCCAAATTTCATAGTTTTCACCAGTAAGTTTGTGTTCTTTGAGTGTATACAATAGTAGATTAAAAGGTTGCGACATGCTGAACTGAAATAAATAATCAATTGTATGAGCACAAAATTATTACTCATTTCGATCACATGAATCATATTAAAATCTCCAAAAAAATATGAACATGGATCAGCCAACATCTCAAAACAGTTTAAATAAGCCACGTGGGGTGGGTCATTATTTAAACACATTCAAGCAGGTTACAAAAAAGAACAGTCACAAACCTTTAATGTCCAGATTAATAGTTGGCTGCCACTTGACCAATATAAAAATGACAGGGACTTCGGGGAAGTATATGCATATAAATTTTATACCTAAGTAATAACCATGATTAAATACAGAATTATTATTTCGCTTTGAACGAGCCTCGTGGGGAGGATCATCTTTGCCACTAATAATAATTCACAATCATCCGTTCGGAATTTACTCATGTGAAAACCATCATTTGGCTGTCCCCTGGGGGGAATTTCTCCAAAAGAATTCACAAATAAATAAATCATGGAGGTCAGAATTAATTCAATTTTATTATCCGGAATAAAATTGTCAATTAACTATTTTCAAAACATACTTAGTAATTTTCTAAAGTGAGATTTTTCCACAATAATTTCTCATGCATCGCATATTTAAACAAATTAAATAAGCACAAAAAAAAAAGCAAACATCAAAATAAAAAATTAAACACATTGGGCACATATATATGTCATGGTTAGTTTTTGTCATGTCTTGATCTTGAGAAATCGTCTCCATAGCATTCATTGTTCGTCTCAAAAAGCTCCCACTCGACTGAAACATGTTCTTTAAAACGTCCTCCATCTAGGTTCGAGACGAAGTCTAGTATTGGGTAGCTCACGGCCCGGAACACGTATCCGCGTGCGCCCGTGCACACGCCCTCGTCCAGGCAGGCCATCCCCGCCCGTCGCTCGGCCATGCCTGGGCTTACCCGCGTGCGCCGAGTGCCTTTGGCCAGCCCCGTACGCGACCGCCTAGCACCTCGTGCTTTGGCTCGCGTACGTCCGGGCACTTGGTCGTCCGTTTTTAATTCTTCATCTTCGTTCCCGATCTGGTTACAATTTATTTACAAAATAAATAAACCTAGATCTAAACTAGTCTATTATATTGATCAAATCAAACAAATCCTAATCTACTCTTGCATTTTCTCACGAGGCAAAGTGAATTCGAACAAAACGAATTAAAATACCACAATTTATATGCATAAATAAACATTCATCAAATATCATGACAATTGGGTACCTGCAAAAAAAGATCTAGCAATTCTACTATCCAATTCCAATTTTAATGAAAAATGAATTAAATTACAATTTAAAATTCAGAGCCCGAAACCAAGGCTCTGATACCAGTTGTTGGGGAATGGATTGCCCGAATCTATTCGGCATGAATATTTAAATACAAATTTAATTCTAACAATTATTACTAGCATGAATTAATCTTATCTGGTTTGTTCTTTGGACTTGCCCCATCTTTTTCCCATAAAGTTTCTGAAGCTTCCTCTCCTGCTCTGCTCTTCGTCTTTCTTCTTCCTAGTTAGCTCTGCTCCTGATACAAACATTGCTTGCCTTTTCTCTTTTTCAGCATGCAGGGCAATGAGCTTGTTGTGCCAATCAAAATCCTTGACTTGAGCACTTGTATCATAGGTTCCAAAACCTTCCTGGAGCAGTCTTTCTAATTCAGTTTCTGTCTCTTTCTGAGCTTCAAATTCTTCAGGTTCAGAGAAATCAACAATCAGTCTTCTCTGAACTGGTTTGGTAAAGACTTTCTTCTTCTTTCTCTCAGCTTCAACAAATGCCACTGACTTCCTCTTCTCAGCTCTTTTTGGATCAACTGTCTCAACAACAGCATGAGCAGCAGCTGTCAGACTTGTTTCAGTTTTTCTCTTCTCTGATCTCCTCAGTATCATTGCTTCCTGAGCTGTCTCTCTGTCAGTCTAGAAGAACTCAGTATCTTCAGGCTCAACTGACTTTAACTTTTCAGTTGATTCAATTTCTTTCAGAGTTTTCAGAACATGCAGAGCTTTGAGTTCCTGTTGAGCTTTCTTCTCAAAGGTTTTCTTCAAATGATCATCTAGCTTACCCTTTGTTGAATGAGACGTCCTTTCCCCATTTTTGGCATCATAAATTGGAAGGATCTGGGAAAGAGTAGCATCCATGTGGAATTGTTCCTTGGTAGTGGCTCTAATTTCTCCAGCCAGAACATCCAACTCGTCATCCATAGCCTTAGGAAATTCTTGCCAACTGAAACCTCTTCAGAAAGTGGAGCAAATTGTTGGGCAAGAACTCCATGCATCAGGTTTGTCATCTTGTTCATGAGTAATGAGCTCATGTTCTCAATAGCTAACTTGATCATCTCTTCATTTTTCTCAGCTAACTTCTTCTCCAGATAGACTGTCCTCTCATTGTATTTAGCAGTGAGCTCTTCAGATATTTTCTTGGACATTTATCCCATATGAGTATCCAGATCCGAAATCTTTGCAGTCACTTCCCCCTGAACTGCTTGAATTTCAGTAGATGTGCTCAGCTTAGCCATGTGTTGAGCTTGTTCATGCAAAGCAGCATCCATCTTCTTGGATTGATCAGCCATCATCAATTCCATCTGTGTAAGCTTGACTGTCATTGGCTCAACCTTCTTCAGTTCATCTAAGATAGGAGCCAGATCAATCATCTGAGCATGAGATGTATAAATTGATTGAACCTCAGTCTGCATACCAAAATCAGCAAACTTAATGATAGTTTCTTCAGTAATTTTGGCATAATGAATAGTAGTGCCAAAAGGTACCTGAAGGGGTCTATCTTCAGTGTGAGGAATTTCAGTAATAGCAGGTGGCATGACCTTCTCAGCTTGAGTGTCCTTCTTTTCAGGTTTAGGACATTTCTCTCCATCTCCATCCTTGTCCTTTTCAGGTTCTGCTTTCCCACTACTCTCTTTTGTGCCACTTGGTTTCCTCTCAGCAATCTTTCTTTTAACCAGGTCATCAAAATATGAGACCTTCATCCTGAGTTTTGTCTTCCTGAATCCTGAAAATTCAGTAAGAATTGTTGTTTCCTCAGACCACCATTTTTCTCCTCTGAATGCAACAATATTCAGCATCTCTCGCAAGGTCTGATTCAGGATGTAAACTGTTGTCCTCAATCTGATGAATTGATCCTGAAGGTCAGGGAATTCAGTGAGCTCAGGATATCTATCCAGGACAAATCATTCACCTTAATTTCTCCACTCAGCTTCCTCAACTTCACCTTTCTGTAGTGGTGGAGGCACAATTTTCTCAGTGGGTTGGATAATCTGTAGGGCAGATGGATCAAGGAATGGTTCAGTGAGTAAGGCATCAAGATTCAGAATATCATGGGATTCATTTGGCTCTGAGGGGTGTGAGGGTGGGATCTGTATTTGACTATCTTTAGCAGGTTGTTGGGAACCTGTAAAGATTTCTTGAGAGATCTTGTCTTTAGCAATGGAGGTTTCCATTACTTCAGAGAATGCATTCTCCTCCTCAGCAACCTCCTTTTCTTCAATATTTTTCACCACCTGTGCTAACACCTGGAGTGGCGATTTTAGACCTTGTTGAGTTTCAGTTTTACTTCCTTCGGTTCACTGGCTTCTTTCTCAGCAATTGTCTGAAACCTTTTTCTTTTCTGAGGAGCTAAGGCTTTTGTTTTCAATTTCTCTCCAGCCTCCCTCTTTGCTTTCAGTAGGGTCTTCCCCCTAGCTTGCTTGTCCTCCTCCATTCTTGACTCAGTGGCTTGCTGAACTGGCTTTCTAGTTTCCCTTACTGACTCAACCACTGGGGCCTCTCCCTCAGCTTCTTCTTCAGCAGTCTCCTCCTGAGACTCAGCAAGCTTTTCCTTTTTGCCTCTCATCCCTTTGTTTGTGGATCTAAACATTATTTTGGATTTAGGAAAAGCTCTTGAATCAACAAAGATATCTTTCTCTTCTCTGCAAGTTTCCAAGACGAAAGCAATCTTGGTGGCGTGTAATATCCTTTTCTTGATCACAATAGTACCATCCTTCACTCTTTTTACATGATCAGCTTGATCACTGACTATTGTTATCAGAAATTGCAACCAATTAAATGCTCTGGAAGGAGAGTCTTCAATAGCAGCCATCAACCTCAGCTTAGGCTTACTAATCTGTTCAAGACTTCCAGTCCCGCTCATGAGGCATCTGCTCACAATGTCAAGAAGTACCCGATACTTGGGTTTCAAATACATCTTGTTTAATGTGGCCTCAAATTTAACAGGGGCTTCCTCAATCCCATCCAAATATTCTTTCTCCCTACCCATCATGTACAAAGTAGGGTCCTCCCCTCTATCATTCAACTCATAAACAACATTTAGATTATTAGGAATTATATAGAGCTCTCTAACAAAATCCACATACTTCGTGCCATGAACCAAATGCGAGACGGTAATCCTAGAATCTATGCAGTTATCATCATCAAGTTGCATATTTGCTACGAATTCAATTACCACTCTTGAGTATTCTGCATCTGGGCGATTCGTGACCAGGCAGGTGAGTTTAGTCAAACGGATTATGTGCAACGCCTCTTCCTCATGTGCTGCATTTGCTGTACCATCTAGAGAAACAACATTCTCATAGCATGGTTTGTTGGAGATAGCAAGCTTTTCAATTGTCAAAGTCATTTTTGGAGAATTTCTGTGAAGGGTTTTGAGATAGGTGAGAATTATGGGCAATTGAAGATTTTGAAGCAGAGTGTTTGTGAAGACGAAAGTTTTTGGAATAGGAGTTATAATGGAAGTTTGAATGGGTATATTTTGAAAAGATTTGATCCAAGGATAATCGTGTAGATTTTAAGAAATCAATGGTTAGGATTAATTTAGGCTAAATTGGGTAGTTGAAAGGACAACTAGAGAGTACTAGCCGCCAATTTTTATCCTTATTGGTGATTAATGAACATTATTTTTAATCACTGTTTCTGCAGACCATTGACTTTCCTCGAGAATTTCAAATGTCCCGCCCAATTATTTCCTCAGGTGTTTTATCATTTATTGTCAATGATTTCTGAGGTTTAGACAATAAATGAGGTGCATGAGTCAATAACTTCTTCATACTAATTTTAACCATCAGTCTTACTGAGTTTTGATCTTGATAAAATGTCAGTATAAAACTGAGTACTGAACTTCAGGATTATTGAGTTTTCCAAGACTCAGTGTTCAGGACCTTCATTTTATCCTGAGTTTTTCAGTGAACTTTGAAAAACTTTATGCATCTGAAAACCTTCAATTTTTCAGATTACTTTATTCACCTGGATCCAACATACCTAATTCAACTGATAGTTCCTGAAATCTTGATTCAACCAAAGGTTTAGTCAAGATATCAGCTCTCTGTTTATCAGTATGAATATTCTCCATTCTGATATCCTTCTTCTCAACATGATCTCTGATAAAATGATGTCTGATATCAACATGCTTACATCTGGTGTGCAATACCGGATTTTGTGTAATAGCAATTGCACTATTATTGTCACAAAATATAGGTACTTCATTGGCTATAATCTTATAATCCCTCAATTGTTGTCTGAGCCAACAATCTGTGCACAACAGCTTCCTGCAGCCATATATTCAGCTTCAGTAGTACTGGTTGCTACTAAGGTCTGTTTCTTTGAAAACCAAGATATCAGTTTACTTCCAAGAAATTGACAAGTTCCTGTAGTAGACTTTCTGTTAATTATACATCCTCCATAATCAGCATCTGAATAACCAGTTAATCCAAGGTTTTCATCAGCTGGATACCATAATCCTCTATTCACAGTGCCTTTAAGATACTTCAAAATCTTTTTGGTAGCCTCCATGTGACTAGCCTTAGGATTATCTTGGTATCTTGCACATATCCAAACAGCAAAGGTAATGTCAGGCCTACTTGCTGTGAGATATAGCAATGATCCAATGATCCCTCTATAATCAGTGTGATTTACTGATTTGCCTTCAGGATCAGGATCCATCTTGTAGTTAGTATTCATAGGAATTCTAACTGTATTGCAATTTTGTACACCATACTTAGCAATTAGATCTCTGGTGTATTTTGCTTGATTGATGAAAATTCCTTCCTTAGTCTGTTCCACCTGAAGTCCAAGAAAGAAATTCATCTCCCCCATCATAGACATCTCAAACTTTCCTTTCATCAGAGCTGAGAAATTCTCACACATCTGATGGTTTGGAGATCCAAATATGATGTCATCCACATAAATCTGAACTAGTAAAATATCCTTCCCATCTTCTATCCTGAACAAAGTTCTATCAATAGTTCCTTTGATAAAACCATGGTCAGTAAGAAATTCAGAGAGTGTATCATACCATGCTCTGGGTGCTTGTTTAAGACCATACAAGGCTTTCCTGAGCCTGTAAACTTGGTCATTCTGACAAAATCCTAGAGGTTGTTCCACATAAACCTCTTCCTTAAGCACACCATTCAGAAATGCACTTTTCACATCCATTTGAATGACTGTGAATTTCATGTGGGCAGCATATGCAAGAAACATTCTGATAGCTTCTAGTCTTGCAACAGGTGCAAATGTTTCATCATAATCCAAGCCTTCTTCTTGGGAGTAACCTTGTGCAACTAGCCTTGCCTTGTTCCTCACAATGTTGTTGTTCTCATCTCTCTTATTCTTGAACACCCACTTAGTTCCAATTACATTGTACCATTTAGGTCTGTCCACTAACTTCCAAACTTCATTTCTTGTGAACTGATTCAGCTCTTTTTGCATAGCAGTAATCCAGAATGAATCTTGAAGAGCATCTTCAATCTCAGTAGGTTCTTTTTCAGATAGGAAGCAGCATAACAAAGCACTTTCTCCATGGAACCTTCTTGTTTTAACTCCTTCGGATAGATCACCCACAATCTGACTTGTAGGATGACTATCCAACCATCTTCTCCTGGATGTTCCCCCTTCAGTAGTGTCCTCAACATCAGAAATGTTAGGTTCAGGTAATTCATCAAATTCAGGGAACAACAGAAAAGGAGAGAGTGAATCATCTTCCTCAGGGGAAATTCCATTCAGAACATTATCAGAGACATTTGTTCTCCCTTGGTATATAGATTCAGAGTTTGCCTCAGTTGTGACAACATTTTCATCGGCATTACATACCTGAGTCTGAACTGGTGTATGTTCATAGTGGTCAGCTTCAGTGTGTTGGCTTTCCTTCAGTGGAGAATTTTCATCCTGAGTCCCACCATCCTGAGTATTTCCATCCTGAACTTCTCTGTCTGAGTCTGATTCACTCAATTCATAGAAAGTAATTGACTTCTTCTTTTCAGGTTCAGAGGATGTTTTATCATTCTTTTTCAGGCTAAGTCTGGTGATTCTCTTGGTCAAATCTCCTGAGTCATGTTCCCATTTCTTCTGAACACCAGTAGATTCATCAAAAACAACATGAGGTGTTTCTTCCACAATAAGAGTCCTACAGTTGTATACTCTTAAGGCTTTACTGACTTCAGAATATCCTAAGAATATCCCTTCATCAGCTTTGCTATCAAAAGTTTTCAACTGATCTTTACCATTAGTGTGTATGAAACACTTGCAACCAAACACACGAAAGAAAGAAACAAGAGGCTTCCTTTCATTCCACAACTCATAAGGTATTTTTCCTTGATTCTTTGTCAGCATGGATCTGTTCTGAGAGTAGCATGCAGTGTTGATAGCTTCAGCCCAAAATCTCTTAGGAATATCAGCTTCAGCAATCATTGTTCTTGCAGCTTCTTTCAGAGTCATATTTCTTCTTTCAGCAACACCATTTTGTTGTGGGGTCCTTGAAGCTGATGTTTCATGAGCTATTCCATTTGCTGCACAATAATCAGATATAATATGGTTGATAAATTCAGTGCCTTTATTTGATCTGATTTTGACCACACTCTGATTCTTTTCAGTACTGAGTCTTTTCAGTAATTCTGGCAGTTTTGTCTGAGTCTCCTTCTTTCTGAGTAAGAAGACCCATGTGTATCTAGAGTAGTCATCAACTATCACAAGTGTATATTTCCTGCCATTAGTGCTCACAGGTGTCACTGGACCAAAGAGATCCATATGTAACAGTTGTAGAATTCTGTCAGT
Organism: Stenogyne calaminthoides; assembly: GCA_037126765.1. Classification (NCBI taxonomy): domain Eukaryota; kingdom Viridiplantae; phylum Streptophyta; class Magnoliopsida; order Lamiales; family Lamiaceae; genus Stenogyne; species Stenogyne calaminthoides. The sequence continues at coordinate 15,539,623 of JBBCBC010000009.1, read as the reverse complement.
AGAGATTTCTACTTTGCTTTTGAATGATGCTCTGATTTGTTTTCCTTTCTGACAGGCATCACATACATGATCTTTACTGAACACTTCATTTGGTAACCCCCTCACAAGTGCTAATCTTGCAAGTTTGTTCAGGGTTTTGAAGTTTAAGTGATTCAGCCTTTTATGCCACAAACAACTGGTATCAGTAGAACTTTTTGCAACCAAGCATGTATCTTTAGGTGATAATTTCCAATCAGCAAGATACACATTTCCTTTTCTAGTACCAGTCAGTAATATTTGTTGTGAAGTATTGTCTTTCACATAACATAAGTTCTTTGAGAACTCAACACTGAATCCTTTGTCACAGAATTGACTGATTGAAAGCAAGTTATGCTTTAAACCAGACACATATGAAACACCATGGATATGAACAGAATCAATTTCAAGAGTTCCATATCCATCAATCTGTCCTTTGGAGTTGTCTCCAAATGTAATATGAGGGCCTTTTTGCTCAACATAGTCAGTGAGTAATTGTTTATATCCTGGCATGTGTCTTGACCATCCACTGTCCAGATACCATGCAGCAGGAGCTAATTCATTTCCACTCATCAGGGCTATGTTGTCTTCATTCAGCTCAGTGCCCTTTTCCTTCACCTGAAAAACAGATCAGGACCTAGGTACCCATTTGGTGTAGGGTCCTACCAGGTTAGCTGTCCCTTTTGGAACCCAAATCTGTCTGATAACTCTAATTACTTTAGAGTGGCTAATTTGTCTCCCATAAACATCTACATACACATTCACCACCCTAGGTGCCTTGGTAGTACCCTGTGTATGAGTGCCAGCCTTAGCATGAACATGAGCCTTAGAGTTCTTCTTGGGTTCAGGCCTTTTGTTCAAATGCCTTGGCTTTGGTGCAGCTGGTCTCTGTCTCTGCTGACTTGGGTTCAGGAAACCTTTTCCCTTAGCCAAGTGGGGTTTAGGTTGCCTGTACTGAAATTTGTTGGGATTATACTAGAAAGTATGCTTTTTACTTTGTATAATCGAAACTGAATTTTCAGACTTATTTACTGAAATAAATTGTTTATCACTGATGCTTTAAATAATATCGAATGTTACATATATTTATTGCATAATTGTTTAATAAGTCGTACGTGTTACATTGTAGTTAATTTAGTGATACCAGATCACAAAAGATTAAATTAATAGTCCCTTGTAACTAAAAGTACTCCATTCACGACCTAGATGGAAATGAACAACCCATCGTGAAAGGTTGAAGTGTAAGGCTCAGATTGGCTTGTCTTGACAAAGAGACTACACTAGTGCATGACTGATGCACTGAATAGGACCTACAGGAGGATAAATTCTTCAGAACTGAACAAGGAAAAATTAGACCTCAGTGGTTCGTTATTTCTTAATCTTCGTTCCTTAAATAGGATCACGTGGGATTGGTAACTATTGCTTTGACTTATCATGGGTAGCGAATCAGTGAGATTCAATACTTTTTATCTTGGGCAATATTATTAGTCACATGTGATTGCTAAGATTTAATACGAAGAATCGTGTGCAAGTACGCTTGTTCGATTTGCCCCCTTGGGAGGTTCATAAGCTTTATCATACCAAATCTTGCAAGTGGAATTAATTTCCGGTATGGATAATGATGTTGAACCGTTCCTTGACCAAGGACGAAAGATATTAATTAACGGAAAGTTATTTCAGTGGCTTGAATTAATTAATGGGCTAGATAATCTTAAACACGGGAAATAATGACCGGGAGCCATATTGACTTTAATATGGGTTAAGATGGATAGTGCAATATTAATTATGTAGTGGGATTCATTAATATTTATGGGCTTGAATAATATTGTGGCTCAATATTAGATATTCAAGGTCCATTAGAAGGTCCAATCTTAATTCTCCTAAAGGCCCCCTAAGTAGCCCGACATATAGTCCAATAACTGAAAAAGGTGATTAAAATAAAATAAATATTGTTGCTTATTTTTCCATGTAAATTTCGAAAATCATAGATATGTTGGGAGAAAGATTTTCTTTGAATTTTATTATGGAATGAAGATATGTATTCCTGGAATACAAGATTATCTCATTAAATTCAAGAAATCTCCCACTAGGTTATCTATGATGTGATTTTCGAAAATTAGAAAATATAGTGGGCAAGAAAGATTTTCTTGAAAAGATATTATGGAAGATATGTATTTCTTGAAATACAAGAATATCTCATAAATTCAAGAAGATCCAAATCTTGGATTCTTGACCCCATATTTTCGAAAATTCCATAATGTAGATAAGGTGGGATTTTTGTGGAATATTATAATTATGGGAAAAAGAATATAAGAGATATATTCAAGATTTCTTGGAGATCAAGAAAAGATTTTTCCACATTATTCTATCACAATTTTTCTTCCACCTTGGTATCTATAAATAGGGGATGATTCTATTATTCCCAAGTACAATTCCATGTGCTGGAAAAATTAGTAAATCCACAAAGGTGGTGCAACATAATTTATTTTCCTTTTGTTAAATCGTTCACAAGAATCCTTCCACCGGATAGTCGAACGAGGGCTAAGGGAATACTTGGGAAGTCCTTTTGGTTAGTCTAATCAACCACATCGTTGCCATCCCAAGTGTGTTGGGAGATGAATTTAATAAAGATATGATTTTGATTAGATCCCAAAACCCCTGAGTATGACATGTTCAGAATAATCTTGATAGTTGAGTCAAGATTCAGTTTTAGAGTATTCAGGATGTTATCTGCAAAATGTATAGTCAGCAGATATAGATCAGGTTAGGATCTGAAGATTCTGAAGAACTCAGTAAGTTTCTGAAGAAACCGAAGTTTCAGTATGAAACGAAGAAACTGAAGTCTCAGTGAGAAACTGAGATACTGAAGACTCAGTATAAAACTGAGGAATTGAAGACTCAGCATGAAGACTCAATATATCATTCAGTATACATAAAAAGACTCTGAAGACTCAGAAGACTCTGAAGACAGAAGACTGAAGAACTGAAGATCAAGAATACTGAAGGCACAGTAATTACTGAAGAGTCAGTAATGTACTGAATGCTCAGTATAAACCTGAATGTTTCGAGGCACTGAACATATCTATCTGAAGGATGCAATACTGAGAAGATCGCGATTCCTTAGAAAAATAGATATTTGCCAAAACATTCAATCCAGACAAAAGGAACTAAGACAAAGTGGTGTTAAGGTTATATCACTCAGAGATTGTAACCAAAAGAGCCGTTGAGTTGTCTACCTTTAACTGGAGATAAAAGTCAAAAAGAGGAAGACAACACTGTACCATACTGACACTGACAGTGACAGGTCGCTGAAAAAGATGTCAGAAGTACTATGTTCCAGACTGCAAAAAGTGAAGACCGGCTACATGAAAGGCTATTGCCTAAAACGTGTTAGGGAGTGTCAAACCCTAAATATAGCCGTTTCTCACACACCATAAGAGGAAACTCTCGGAGCTATCTCTCCAAGAGCTCAAACTTATTATTGCAAGTTGAAGCACTCGAAAACCCAAGAATTTCCCAAGTGCTTTATATTGAAGAGAGCTCATTAAACTAAGCCTAGCTTGATAAGATATATTCAAAGCTTAGTCGAGATATCCTAGCCTTTGCATTGTTCTTTATTGTAAAGGATATCTCATTCTAGTTGGAAACTAACCAAGAAACCCCAAACCCTTTAGAGGGTAGTTTGAGTGTGATTGTTGGAAAGATTGGAGTTGTAAAGAGTGAATAAACTACATTGAGGTAGTCAGAAAGCTCTAGAGAAGAAGTTAGTAAGCTACTTGTGGTAGTCTGAAAGCTTGTGTGAGTTGAGTAAGTAAACTACAGAGGTACTCAGAAAGCTCAAGGTCGGGTTGAGTAAGTAAACTACAGAGGTAGTGAGAAAACTCAGGGCCGAGTTGAGTAAGTAAACTACAGAGGTAGTCAGAAAGCTAAAGGAAGTGATTAGTGAATTTCTCTGAAGAGATCAGGGAGAGTGGACGTAGGATAAACTAAGGGCCAACCATTCCGCACATCTGAGTAGCTAGAACAGATAGTTACCAAACTGAACTTACTCTTCTGAGGGTTCAGTAAGTTAGTTATCTGATCCAAGCAACTCAGGATCTCTGAAACTCAGGACTCAGTTGGGATTATCTGAGCTTTCTGAAAGCAGCTCAGGATCACTGTCTCAGTAGACTTTGACTCAGAGTGATTTGTGCTTCTCAGGACCAAATCATCATGACAACCTGACCCAAGCTGACCTCAGTAAGAAAAGTTTTAAAAACACTGAACACATGTATTCCCCCCCCATACACGTGTAAGACTCGTTTGCACCAGGACCAACAAGTGGTATCAGAGCAGTGGTTCAACTTGACCACCTGATTTGTTGACCAAAGTTTTATTTTCTAAAATACTTGTGGTCTATCTGAACTGATCTTATTTGCTAAATTCTTAAAAGACTCAGATAAAATGTCTTCTAAGAAACTTCCCATGTTCTCAGTGGAGAACTATGATTTATGGAGACTGAGAATGCAGGCTCACCTGTATTCTAAACATGAAAGAATGTGGAGAGTGGTCTCTGAAGGGCCATTCCAATTTATTGTGGTGAATCCCAGAGGAACAGAAAATGAGAGAAACGATCCTAGAGCAGAATTTAAGTCTGATGACCAACTGACTCCTGAGGAGAGGAAGTTAGTCAATCTAGACTATATTGCTAAAGACACACTATACAGTATTATTGATGATGGTGTGATGGGAATGATCTCTCACTGCAATACTGCAAAAGAAATTTGGGATACACTAGCTGTAATGTGCCAAGGCACAGATCATATCAAAGAAAACAAACTTTCAGTTGCAATTGGAAAGTTTGATAGTTTTGAAATGGAAGAAGGTGAATCTATTGACAAATTAGAAGTCAGATTCACTAGCATTATGAATGATCTAAATGCACTTGGTAAGAAATATCCACAGAGAGAAATTGCATTGAAAATTCTTAGAGGTCTTTCTAAGAAATGGGATATACATGCAGTGGTGATTGAAAACACCAAAAACATTAATTCAATGCCATATCAACAAGTCTTCTCTGAGCTGAGGCCTATGAGTATGAGTTTGTAATTGATAAGAAATCCAAAAAGGATGACAGCATAGATGATTCATCATCTAGTAAGAATGTGGCTTTTAAAGCCAAGGATAAAACCTGTAAAACTAGAGAGTCTGAGAACTCCCTTGCTAAAAATCAGGATGAGCTTGAGGATAAGCTAGCACTGATGGCAAGGAGGTTTGAAAGACTTAATAGTCAATATGGAAAATACAAAAACTATTACTGGAATCACAAGTACCAGAAGAAACCTGAGGACAGATCAACTGAGAAGAAGAAGGACCTGAAAGCTGAAGGGTCTTCATCTAGAAAGAAGGACTCCAAGTCCAAAGAAGAAAGTGATTAGGATGATGATGCCAACAGATGCTATAATTGCCAAAAGAAAGGTCACTTCCAAAGATGATTGTCCGGATCTCGAAAAGTGCTAAGGAGAGAAGAGAAAGGCAAGCTAAAAGAGACAAGAAGTTCTCTAGCAAAAAGGCCATGGTTGCAGAAGAAGAACATTCTGAGGAGGGATCTAGCTCTTCAGATGAAATATTCTCGACAAAGGAAAGTGATGACATCCGGTCGATGGCCATTGAGGAGGTAAACTCTTCTTTCTCCGTTGTTGCTCCTACACTAGCACAAGAGTTGTCAAGTTCAACAGAAAACAAATATTTTGACCGATGGATTCTTTTTGAGAGTCTAATGAAGGACTATCTTGTTTTTACAAAAATCGCTAAATGAAACTCAAGAGCGGAATAAAGAATCAAGGTTGAAAAATCTTAAGTGGAAAGACTTAGCAATCTTGAAATCACTTCTCAATTAATGGGAGCTCTTGATGAACTGGATGTTCGTAAAGTACAACTCGTGAGAAAGAGAAGTTGATAGTGACCCTAAATCAAAAAACCTAGAGAAATCCATCAAGAGATTCAAATTGATCGTAACTAAGTTCAATGACCTCTCGAGAAGCATGAAACTCTACGTAAATGTGAGGATAGTGCATGTAAGAAGTTAACTCTATTGAATAATCGTGATCTAAAGTAATAGATGAAATTCAGAGTTACCGAGAGATCCGCCACTATAAAACGGATTGGGATACATTCGAGTGGGGAACCTCACAAGGTCATCACGAATCTTTGATCAAGTAGCAAGAAGACAATCTTTGTAAAATCAGGGTGGCACCTACACTTCAAAATGAAGAAATGCCCAAGGTTGTAGACAAGGGAAAAAGACCCATGGTTTCAAAAAAATTGAATGATCGTAGGAAAGCCCAAACCTCGGGTAAAGGCTAGAAAACCCGAGCACTTTCGATTGGAAAATTTCGAGCAAGTACTTCAAAGCCTCGGTTTAAGAATGCAAACTCGAAAGGATCAGACCGAACCATCGGAGGAATCTTCAGGAAGAGAAACACTCAGCAGAGACATTCTCAACTGGAGAGACCAAGTCCTCAGTATACTGAAAAACCAAAATTTCAGTACAGGCAACCTGAACCCCACTTGCCTAAGGGTAAAGGTTACCTGAACCCGAGTCAACAAAGATTGAGAGACAAATTTTGACATGAAGCCAAAGAAAATGAACAAAAGGCCCGAAAAAAAAAAAAATTCAAAAGCCCATGTTCATGCTAAAGGCTAACACTCATACGTGAAACCGCTAAGGCACCCAGAGTAGTAAATGTGTATGTAGATGTTTATGGAAGATGATCAGCCACTCTAAAGTGATTAGAGTTGTCCTGGCGATTTGGATTCCGAAAGGTACAACTAACCTTGTAGGACCCTACACAAATTGGGTACCTAAGAATTGATCTGCTTTTTCGGGGAGGAAAAACAAGGGCACCGAAATGATTAAAGATCACATAAAGACCGATGAGCAGAGATGAAAAAAAAGCCCTCGATGTATGGTATCTTTGACGGTGGATGCTCAAGACATATGACAAGATTCAAGAAGATACTCGGTGACTATGTTGAACAAAGAGGCCCTCGGATCACTTTTTGGAGATAACTCCAAGGACGGATCAAGGATATGGAACTTTGGAAATCGACTTCAGTTCATATCCATGGTGTTTCATATGTATCTGGATTGAAGCATAACTTGCTTTCAATAAGCCAATTCTGTGATAAGGGTTTTAATGTTGAGTTCTCTAAGAACTTATGTTATGTGAAAGATAATACATCACAGAAAGTATTATTGGTTGGTACTAGAAAAGGAAATGTGTATCTTGCTGACTGGAGTTCAACTCCTAAAGATACATGTTTGGTTGCTAAAAGTTCCACAGATACCAGTTGGTTATGGCATAAAAGAATGAATCACCTGAATTTCAAAACCCTGAATAAGCTTGCAAGATTAGCTCTTGTGAGAGGGTTGCCTAATGAAGTGTTCAGTAAGGAACATATTTGTGATGCGTGCCAAAAAGGAAAACAAATTAGAGCATCATTTAAAAGCAAAGTAGATGTTTCTACTGAAAGAATACTTCAGTTGTTGCATATGGATCTTTTTGGTCCTATAACACCAGTGAGCACTAATGGCAGGAAATACACATTGGTAGTAGTTGATGACTACTCAAGATATACTTGGGTCATATTCTTACTCAGTAAGAAAGAGACTCAGATAAAGCTGCCAGAATTACTGAAAAGGCTCAGTATTGAGAAAAATCTGAGTGTGGTCAAAATCAGATCTGACAAGGGAACTGAATTTATAAATCATATCATATCTGATTATTGTGCAGCAAATGGAATTACTCATGAAACATCAGCTGCAAGGACCCCTCAACAAAATGGTGTTGCTGAAAGAAGGAACAAGACTCTGAAAGAAGCTGCAAGGACAATGATAGCTGAAGCTGATATTCCTAAAAGATTTTGGCCTGAAGCTGGCAACACTGCATGCTATTCTCAGAACAGATCCATGCTGACCAAGAGTCAAGGCAAAACACCCTATGAGCTTTGGAATGAAAGGAAGCCCCTTGTTTCTTTCTTTCGTGTGTTTGGTTGCAAGTGTTTCATACACAATAATGGTAAAGATCAGTTGAAAACATTTGATATCAAAGCTGATGAAGGAATATTCTTAGGGTATTCTGAAATCAGTAAAGCTTTCAGAGTTTACAACTGTAGGACTCTTATTGTGGAGGAAACACCTCATGTTGTTTTTGATGAATCTACTCTTGTTCAGAAGAAACATGAACTTGATGCAGAAGAACTGACCAAGAGGATCACCAGATTAAGCCTGAAAAAGAATGACAAATCATCCACTGAACGTGAAAAGAAGAAGTCAGTCACATTCTATGATTGGAGTGACTCAGACTCAGAAAAAGAAGTTCAGGATGGAACTCAGGATGGTAAGACACAGGAAATCCAACACACCAAAGGTGACCAATCTGAACAGACACCAGTTCAGACTCAGGTATGTGATGCCAATGAAGATGTGGTCACAGCTGAGGCAAATTCTGAATCTATCAACTAAAGGGGAACAAATGTCTCTGACATTGTTCTGAATGGAATTTCCCCTGAGGAAGATGATTCCATTTCTCCTTTTCATTGTTCCTCGAAGTTCATGAATTAATCGAACCTAACATTTCAAATGTTGAGGATACTGTTGAAGGGGGAACATCTAGAAGAAGATGGTTAGATAGTCATCCTACAAGTCAGATTGTGGGTGATCTAACTGAAGGTGTCAAAACAAGAAGGTTCCATGGTGAGAGTGCACTATTCTTTGTTTCCATCGAGAAAGAGTCTATCGAGATTGGTGAAGCTCTACAAGATTCTCATTGATTTCTTGCTATGCAAGATGAGTGAATCAATTCTCAAGAAATGAAGTATGGGGGAGCTAGTGGATAGGCACGAAAGGCACAATGTCATTGGAACCAAGTGGGTTTTCAAGAATAAAAGAGATGAAAACAACAACATTGTAAGAAACAAGGCAAGGCTAGTTGCACAAGGTTATTCCCAAGAAGAAGGCTTGGATTATGATGAAACCTTTGCACCGGTTGCAAGACTAGAAGCCATCGATTGTTTTCTTGCATATGTCGCCCACATGAAGTTCACTGATCTATCAAATGGATGTGAAAAGTGCATTTTACGAGCGGTGTGCTTAAAGAAGAGGTTTATGTAGAACAACCTCCCCGGTTTCAAACAGAATGACCAAGTTTACTGTGCTCGAAAAAGCCTTGTATGGTCTTAAGCAAGCACCTGGAGCATGGTATGATACTCTTTCTCGGTTTCTTCTTGACCATGGTTTTGTTAAAGGCATTGATAGAACTCGCTCAGGATAGAAGATGGGGAAGATATCTTATCGGGTTCAGATATATGTTGATGACATCATTTTTGGATTTCCAAACCATCAACTGTGTGAAAAGTTTTCAACACTGATGAAAGGCAAGTTTGAGATGTCAATGATGGGAGAGATTAATTTCTTTTCTAGGTCTTCAAGTGAAACAATCAAAGGAAGGAATCTTCATCAACCGTGCAAAATACACCGTAGATCCGATTGCAAATATGGTGTATGAGATTGCAATGCGGTTAGAATTCCTATGAATACTAACTACAAGATGGATCGATTTCAAGGCAAATCAAGAAGTCATACCGATTATAGAGGAATCATTGGATCATTGCTCTATCTCTCACAAAGAAGTAGGCTTGATATAACATTTCTTTGTTGGGATATGTGCAAGATACCAAGCTAATCCTAAGGCTAGTCACATGGAGGTCGCCAAAAAGATCTTCAAGTATCTTAAGGGCACAAATGAATAGAGGATTATGGTATCGGTGATGATAACCTTGAATTAACCGGGTTACTCGGATGTCGACTATGGAGGTTGCAGGATTGACAGAAGTCCACTACAGAACTTGTCAATTTCTAGGAAGCAAGTCGATATCTTGGTTTTCGGGAAGAAAGCAGGACCTCAAGAGCAACCAATACTATCAAGTTTGAATACATGGTCGTAGGAAGTCTGCGTGGCATGATTCTTTGGCTCGCACAACAATTAAGGGATTATAAAGTTGTAGCCAATGAAGTACCAATATTTTGTGACAATAATAGTGCCATTGCTATTTCACAAAATCCCAGATTATTACACACCGATGCAAGCATGTGGATATCGACATCACTTCATCGAGATCATGTCGAGAAAAAGGACATAAGGATGGAGAAAATTCATACCGATAAGAGAGTGATATCTTGACTAAACCTTTGGATGAATCAAGATTTCGTGAACTATCGATTGAATTAGGGATGTTCGATCCGGTGTATAGAGTAAAATCTAAAAAATTGAAGATTTTCGGATGCATGAAGTTTTCTTTTAATTCTCGAGAAACTCGGGATAAAATGGAAAAATCGAATCGAGTCTCGTGAAACTCGATTCATCAAGGTCATTACTCAAGAGCATCTTGAACCCATTCAAGACTCAAGATATTATCGACATTTTATCTAGGTCAATACTCAGTAAGACTGATAGAGGGAAATTAGTCTGAAGAAGTAATGACTCATGCGACTCATTTATTGCTTAAGTGAAACTCAAGAATCATTCTTAATAAATACAAAACACACGAGGAATGTGTTTGGGTGGGATCTTTGAAATTAGAAGAAGGTCAATAATCATTAAATGCTCACATTTTTAATCACCAATGAAGTTAAAATGGCGGCTTACTTTTCGGGGATCGACCTTTCAAGATAATTCGATTAATCGTGGATTAATCTTAACCGTTGCTTTTCACCTAACCGGTACGATTTCCCACGATCTCAAGCTATTTAATCCCTTGAAAGCCATTCAAGCCAAACTTTATCAAACCCTTCGTTTCCAAAATCCTCTACAAATAAATCACTTTGCCCAGAAAACCCTAAACCCTAAATCTTCAAATCGTCAAAATCTAAAATGGCTCCTACCATTTTTGAAAAATTAGCTGAGACAAATAAGCCATGGTACGAATATGTAGTGTCTCTGGAGAGCACGTCAAATGCCAAGCACAAAGAAGAAGCGCTCCACTTAATCAGATTGGCGAAACTGACGAACCTCATCGCAAATCGACCAGAGGCGGAGTATACCCGTGAGGTAATAGAGTTTGTTGCAAATATGGAAATCGATGAGGAAGATTGTATAGAATCTAAAATTTCCGTTTTGCATCTCGAACAATCGATGAAATATGTGGATTTTGTTCGAGAGCTCTATATTGTCCCGAAGCATCTGAACGATGTATTTGAGTTGTGCGATAAGGGAGATGATCCCTCATTGTATATGTTGGGGACGGAGCGAGGAGTATCTTGACAAGGTTCGAGAAACCACGTTAAGTTTGAGGTAACTTCTGCACAAAACGGCATCTCATGTAGAAATACTGAGTATTGATGGATATTGTGGGAAAGTGTATAATGAGTCGATCCGAAGCTTGAAAGCGGATCAACACTCCCAAACTCCGACTGATGGTGGCGATTGAGGACTCACCCACCAAGGATTTCAACTGGCTGAAATATCTGATCAAGGTGGTGACTGAGCAAGCCAAGGTCATAAAAAGGGAGGATGATGGGGCAATATCTATCAAAGGCAGAATCCTCCACGCCACCAAATTTGCATTCTTTCTGGAGATGTGCCGAGAGGAGGAGGATATTTTTTCCAACTCTACCCCATTCCCTAAGTCCAAAGTGATGTTCAAGCCCATTGCTGCGATGAGGACTTTCAAGGGAAAGAAAGAGAAGAAAATGGAATCACCGGTTGCGGCTGCTGAAAAGGAAACCCAACAAGCCAGGGGGAAGGTGTTGTTGGAAGCCAAGAAGGAGCAGGGTGAGAAATTAAAGAAGCAGAAAACCCTTGCTCCAAAAAGAAAAAGGATGGTGGTTCTCACTGATGATGATGATGAAGAAAGTGAGACTGAGGAGATTCAGCCTGAGAGCCAAACTGCTCAGAAATTGCCATTACATGTTTTGGCTCAGACTATCTCAAAGGCACAGGATCAAACTGAGGAGCAAGTCTTCTCTGAGGTTCTTGAGACTTCACTGAGCTCAGACAAATTTTCTCAGGAAATTTTCCAAGAACCTCATACCTCAGAGAAAGTTCAGATTCCCTCTGAGGATATGCCAGCTCAGACCGCAGAAGATGCTCAGATTCCTGCTGAGGATATGCCCACTCAGTTCTCAGAGCAAGCTGATATTCCCACTGAGGAGGCGCCAGCTCAGACCTTAGAACCAAGCCAGATTCAAACTGAGGAGCTGCATGCCCAAACCTCAGAGTTTGCTGAGCCTCAGGAGCCGACGAATTTTGATGAGCTCCTGAATGAGATATTAGTCAATCTTTCAGCAAAGTTTCCAACTGAATCTGAGAGCCCGATGCTCAAGAAAGGGGAAGCTGAAGAGACTGAATGGCGAAGCAAGGGAGAACGGTTCATTCTTGACCGCTACCCTGAGCTGAGCTCATTCCCTGACCTCCAAGACATCTTCTTCAGATTGAGGTCAACGGTCTACATCCTCAACCAGACTCTTCCGGAGATGCTAAACATTGCTTCATTCAGAGGAGAAGACTGGTGGAACGAGGAGACAACTTTTCTCACTGAATTCTCAGGGTTCAGAAAAACCAAGCTCCGGATGAAAATCTCAGATTTTGATGAGCTTGTGAAGAGGAAGGTGGCTGAGAGAACTGCTGAAGTTGGTGCCTTGAGCTCCATTGACAAATCCCAGGATGGGGACCAACAAGGGGATGATGAGAGTCAATCTCAGAAGGAGAAAGACACAACTGATGCTGATCAGGCTGCTGTCGAACATCCTCAGACTGAAGTTAGCCTTCAGGTAACTTTTGGCACAATTAATAATTATGCCAGGTTTACTGAAGTTCCTACCTTTAAATCTGTAATGTCTGATATGCCGACTGAGGCTCAGGTGGACATCCAAGCTCAGGGTGAATCCCAGACTCAGACTGAGTCTGAAGCCCCAGTTCAAACTTAAGCTCAGGTTCAGACTGAGACTCAGGATGAACAGCCAACTCAGGAGGCACAACAGATCAGTAAAGCTCCTCAGATTGATCTCACCCCGGTGATGGAGAAATTGGAGAAGGTTGAGCCAATACTGAACAAAATTGCTCAGATGGAGGAAGTTTTGGCCAACCAATCTGAGAAGATTGAAGGATTGAGTACTTCTTCAGAACTGGTGCTGCTTCAGAGCTCTATGACAGAAAAGCTAACCTCCATGGAAGCAAAGCTAGAAAACAAGATAGAGGGGGTTAAGGCTGAACTTAATGAAGAGCTGAAGCAAAGGCATCAGGAGCAGACACAAATTCTTGAAGCAAAATTGGTTGAGAGAAATGAGATGCTGGTGAAAACTACTGTTGAGGAAATGAGCTCAATGCTCATGACCAAGATGACAGACATGTTCAAGGAAGCTCTCTCAAGCAAATTTGCACATTTGTCTGAAGAGTTCTCTGTGGCGAAGAACCACCTTAGGCGGCTCGAGGAAGAGCAAGATCAGATGGCAGGGGAGGTGCGGAGTGTCAGCAAAGAGCAATATCACATGGACACAGCACTCTCCAGGCTTCTGCCAGAGTATGGTTCCAAGAAGGGGGAAAGACCTGGAGCTGATCTCATGGAATTATTGGAACATACTCTGAAGGGCAAGGTTGTTAAAAATGCTGAAAAGAAGATACTTGCCGAAGCCATGAAGGAGATTGAAGCCACTGAGAAGCTTAAGTTCTAAGAGGTGGAGAAGCCAGTCTACACTCAGGTTTCTGAGGAAACAATGCAGGAAGTTGCTATGGAGAAACTGAGTGGTAGAGGAAGGATTGGGACAAGCAAGGCCGGTGCTGAATTGCCCATCAAGAGAAAGGCCGTGGTGATAGAAGAACCTGAGAGCAAGAGAGCAAAGGCTTCTAAGCCAGTTCAGAGGAAGCTGATATTGGGTACTGAAGATTCTGAGTCTGAGCCCAAGAAGAAAGTCTTCAACACAAGAAGCACTCTGAAAACACTCCAGATTGAACAAGCGAAGAAAGCTGCTGCTTCTGTTTCTGGTGTACCAATGATCAGAAAGAAGGCTAAAGAAGAGCAGAAAAGAAGGAGTGGGTTTAAAAGGGTCGCAAGCAAGAGGAGAGGGAGCACAAAAGCACAGAAATGGCCGCACGTTGACAAATGGATGCCAGTCCATCTCAACGATGCGTGGGAAGAAATCAAGAGAACCTTACGGGTTCTACTATGATGTGCTCGAGAGAATGGAGAGGGAGAGCTCAGATCCGAATGAGGCTTTCATCGATTATCTCCTGACCTTCTATCCAAAATATCTCCAAGGATGGATAAATCTAGCGGATGAAGGAAAGGTGCAGATAACCGCCCCTGGTCCATATGTGTACCCTCCTCCCAGGCTGGAGAATGGCTGTGTTAATGAGAAAGCCATTTCTCAGGAAATATCTCAATATCTTCGCTTCGCTTTAGGTCGACGACAGGAACATTAGGATATCATCAAAGAAAGAGATTATTTCAAGAAGAGATATTACGGAATGTTCGACCTAGAAATCCCTGCTGATGAGGTGGAAGAGCAGAGCTGAAGAACCGAACTAAAGAGCTGAACTGAAGAACAAAATGAAGACTCAGAAGATTCATGTAATCTTTTATATTTTTTGTCTTTTTGATTTTGTTCAGATAAGATTCATTGTAACCTGTAACAGTCTACCTATCATCAATGAAAACTTATCATTTATGCTCAAAAGATAATATCTCATTATCTTATTTACATGTCTTTTAAAATTTTGATATGCCTAAATGATTATCTTTGAGATTAATTGATTGAGAAATTAAGTACTTGGTGATGAATCCTTTGAGAGATTCATTACTGAAGAAATTGTTGTGAGATTCTCTGTATGGAAATTGTTAGGAGATTAATTGTTAAGAGACTCATTATTTATGGGAAAATTGTTGAAAATAAAACCAATCTTGTAATAGGATAAACTGAAACCTGAGTATAGGTTGTATGTGTGTAACAAGATAGGTTTTGGCATCATCAAAAAGGGGGAAATTGTTGGGAGATGAATTTAATAAAGATATGATTTTGATTAGATCCCAAAACCCCTGAGTATGACATGTTCAGAATAATCTTGATAGTTGAGTCAGGATTCAGTTTTAGAGTATTCAGGATGTTTTCTGTAAAATGTATAGTCGCCAGATATAGATCAGGTTAGGATCTGAAGATTTCGAAGAACTCAAAGCAAGTTTCAAGAAGAAACGAAGTTTCAAGATGAAATCGAAGTTTTCAAGTTTCAAAGATGAAACGAAGAAATCAAGTCTCGAGGAGAAATCGAGATATCAAGACTCAAGATGAAATCGAGATATCAAGACTCAAGATAACACCGGAGGAATCAAGACTCAAAGATGAAGACTCAAGATATCACCAAGATACATATAAAGACTCAAGACTCGAAGACCTCAAGACTCGGAAGACTCAAGACTCGTAAGACTCAAGACACGTAAGATGTAAGATCAAGAATCAAGATCAAGAATACTGAAGGCACAATAATTACTGAAGAGTCAGTAATGTACTGAATGCTCAGTATAAACCTGAATGTTCCGAGGCACTGAACATATCTATCTAAAGGATGCAATACTGAGAAGATCGCGATTCCTTAGAAAAATAGATATTTGCCAAAACATTCAATCCAGACAAAAGGAACTAAGACAAAGTGGTGTTAAGGTTATATCACTCAGAGATTGTAACCAAAAGAGTCGTTGAGTTGTCTACCTTTAACTGGAGACAAAAGTCAAAAAGAGAAAGACAAAGATACCATCATATCGATTAATCGACAAAGGACATGTCATTTGAAAAAAAAGATGTCAGAAGTACTAAGTTCCAGACTGCAAAGAGTGAAGACCGGCTACATGAAAGGCTATTGCCTAAAACGTGTTAGGGAGTGTCAAACCCTAAATATTGCCGTTTCTCACACACCATAAGAGGAAACTCTCGGAGCTATCTCTCCAACAGATAGTTTTTCAAGAGTGACCTTGGTGTATGCCTATAAATACTTGTGACCTTCTACATTGAAAGGTTACGGGAAATTTGTAAGCAACTCAAGAGCTCAAACTTATTATTGCAAGTTGAAGCACTCGAAAACCCAAGAATTTCCCAAGTGCTTTATATTGAAGAGAGCTCATTAAACTAAGCCTAGCTTGATAAGATATATTCAAAGCTTAGTCGAGATATCCTAGCCTTTGCATTGTTCTTTATTGTAAAGGATATCTCATTCTAGTTGGAAACCAACCAAGAAACCCCAAACCCTTTAGAAGGTAGTTTGAGTGTGATTGTTGGTGAGATTGGAGTTGTAAAGAGTGAGTAAACTACATTGAGGTAGTCAGAAAGCTCTAGAGAAGAAGTTAGTAAGCTATATGTGGTAGTCTGAAAGCTTGTGTGAGTTGAGTAAGTAAACTACAGAGGTAGTCAGAAAGCTCAAGGTCGGGTTGAGTAAGTAAACTACAGAGGTAGTCAGAAAACTCAGGGCCGAGTTGAGTAAGTAAACTACAGAGGTAGTCAGAAAGCTCAAGGACTAAAGGGCCAACCATTCCGCACATCTGAGTAGCTAGAACAGATAGTTACCAAACTGAACTTACTCTTCTGAGGGTTCAGTAAGTTAGTTATCTGATCCAAGAAACTCAGGATCTCTGAAACACAGGACTCAGTTGGGATTATCTGAGGTTTCTGAAAGCAGCTCCAGATCACTGTCTCAGTAGACTTTGACTCAGAGTGATTTGTGCTTCTCAGGACCAAATCATCAGGACAACCTGACCCAAGCTGACCTCAGTAAGAAAAGTTTTAAAAACACTGAACACGTGTATTCCCCCCCATACACGTGTAAGACTCGTTTGCACCGGGACCAACAAAGTGGTACGTTCACGTAAACTCGTAGAATTCCGCATGCGTAAGTTTTACGTGAATTATTATATGCATGATATGTTGTTGGATTATTATTTGAATTAATATAGGATTAATTCATGCTAGTAATAATTAAAGAATTAAATTTGTATTTAAATATTCACCCCGAATAGATCTGTGCAACTTATTCCCCAACAAAATTGGGGTCTTTCAGTAATCTGAGGACTTGGTCTTTTCCGTTGAGAATGTCTCTGCTGAGTATTTCTCTTCTGAAAATTCCTCTGATGGTTTAGTGCAGATCTTTTCAGGTTGGTATTCTTAGCCTGAGGCTTTGAAGTACTGGCCTGAAAATTTCCTACTGAGTGTTCAGGTTTTCTAGCCTTTTCCTGAGGTTTGGGCTTTCTTACCTGAACCTTCAGTTTTTTTGAAACCATAGGTCTTTTACCCTTGTCTAAAACACTGGGCTGTTCTTCCGTAAGAAGATTAGTACATGCCACCGATTTTACAAGACAGTCATAGTGCTACTAGAAGAAGCAGCATTCAGAAGACCTTGTGAGGTTCCCCCTGTATTATATCCCAATCCAGCCTTTATAGTTGCAGGTCTTTGATAACTCTGAATTTCATCTATTACTTTAGATGCAGAATTCAATAGAGCTAACTTTCTCTGCGCACTATCCTCACTTTTCTTTAGAGTTTCATGCTTCTCAAAGTGGTCATTGAACTCAGTTCTGATAAGCTGAATCTCCTCAGTGGATTTCTCTAATTTTCCATTCAGGATCTCTTTCACTTTCTCTTTTTCTGAGAGTTTTACTTTCAGAACATCTAGTTCATCAGTAGTTCCCATCAATTGAGAAGTGATCTCAGCATTTTTAGAGTCTTTCCACTTTAGATTTTCAGCAGTCAGTTCCTTATTCTGCTCTTGAGTTTTTATGAGCAGTTCTTGTAACACAGAATAGTCCTTCATAAGATTCTCAAAAGAATCCATCAGGTCAAAGTTACTGGTTACAGATGAACTTGATAACTCAGGTGCTTGTGTAGGAGCAACAACAGAGATAGAAGAATTTACCTCCTCCATAGCAACAAGGCAGACATCATCACTGTCACTATCAAAGAATATTTCATCTGAAGAACTGGATCCTTCTTTAGATTGTTCTTCTTCTTCAGCCATCATAGCCTTCTTGCTAGAGATCTATCTGTCTCTCTTGGCTTGTCTCTCCTTTCTTTCTTTGGCACTCAGCTCAGAACAATCATACTTGAAGTGACCCTTCTTTTGAAAGTTATAACATCTGTTGGTATCATCATCCTGATCACTTTCCTCCTTGGTCTTGGAGTCCTTCTTCCTGGATGAGGAACCTTCAGCTTTATTATAGTCCTTCCTTTTCTCAGTGGATCTGTCCTCAGCTTTTGAGTTATTCCTGTTTCTGTACCTGTTGTTCCTGTAGTATTTCTTGTATTTTCCATATCTGCTATTGAGTCTTTCAAACCTTCTTGCCAACAGTACTAGCTTATCCTCTTGCTCATCCTGATTTTTGGCAAGTGAGTTATTAGACTCTTTAGCTTTACAGGATTTCTCTTTGGCTTTGAAAGCCACATTTTTGCTAGATGAAGAATCATCTTTGCTATCAGATTTCTTAGTTTTCTTTTCAATTAAAATTCATAAGCTTTCAGTTCAGAGAAAACTTGTTTATATGGCATGGAATCAATATTCATGGTGTTTTCAATCACCACAACATGTATATCCCATTTCTTAGACAATCCTCTAAGAATTTTCAGTGCCACTTCTCTTTGTGGGTATCTTTTCCCAAGAGCATTCAGATCATTAATAATGCTAGTGAATCTGACTTCCAGTTTGTCAATGGATTCACCATCTTCCATTTCAAAGCTGTCAAACTTTCCAATAGCAACATAAAGTTTGTTCTCTTTAATATGATCTGTGCCTTGACACATGATAACAAGTGTGTCTCATATTTCTTTTGCAGTTTCACAGTGAGAAATCATCCCCATAACACCATCATCAATAGTGCTATATAGAGTATCTTTAGTAATGTAGTCCAAATTGACTAACTTTCTCTCATCAGGAGTAAGTTGATCATCAGGTTTTGGAAATTCATCTCTGGGATCATTCCTCTCAATATCAGTAATTATGGGATTCACAACAGTGTATTTGAATGGTCCTTCGGAAACCACTTTCCACATTCTCTCATGTTTGGAATACAGATGAGCCTCCATTCTCAGTCTCCATAGGTCATAGCTCTCAACATAGAACATAGGAAGTTTCTTAGAAGGCATGATGAATGAGCCTTGTAAGATATCAGCAGTAAGATCTATTCAGTAGACCACAAAAGTCTTTCAAATAATAAACTATGGCTACCAAAGCAAGTGGTCAAAATGAACCACTGCTCTGATACCACTTGTTGGTCACGGTGAAAACGAGTCTCACATGTGTATGGGGGGGAATACACGTGTTCAGTGATTTTTAAAACTTTTTCTTTACTGAGATCAGATGGGTCAAGATATCCTGAGAATTTTGCCCTGAGAAGCACAAATCGCCCTGAGTAAAAGTCTACTGAGACAATGATCTTGAGCAGCTTTCAAAAGCTTCAGATTTGCCCAACTGATCCTGAGTTTTATCAGAGATCCTGAGAAGCTTGGATGAGATAATTATCTTACTGAATACTCAGTAGAGTTAGTTCAGTTTGGTAACTATCTGTTCTAGCTAATCAAGAGTGCGGAATGGTTGGCCCTAAGTTTATACTTGTTTTAACTTGCTGAAAATCTCTTCCTTAGTAAAATAGTGGTTGAGGCTGTGAACAATTTGATGCAATTTCGGTGGATTGTTTCCAACTGAATATAAGTAAAATATGCTTTCAGTGAAAAACATGCAACAGATAGTATGCAGTACAAAATGCAAACAACACAGCAATTATAGTAGTTCAGAGACTCAAGCTCCTACGTCCACTCTCTCTGATCTTCAGAGAAATTCCTTAACACACTTCCTAAAACTTTCAGGCTGACTCACTACAGCTTACTCACTTTTCTACCTTGAGTTTTCTGGCTGACTCACTGCAGCTTACTAACTCAACACACACAAGTTTTCAGACTACCACAAGTAGCTTACTAACTTCTCCTCTACAGTTGTTGGGAGATGAATTTAATAAAGAAGTTTTGATTAGATCCCAAAACCCCTGAGTATGACATGTTCAGGATAATCTTGATAGTCTGAGTCAGGTTTCAGTATAAATTGTTCAGGAAGATATCTGCACCGTGTATAGTCAGCAAATATTAAACCAGGTTAGATATTGAAAACTATGAAGAAGAACTGAAGACTCAGAAGTTACTGAAGAACTGAAGACTCAGAAGTTACTGAAGACTCAGGAAGACCTGAATGTTCAGAGGCACTGAAGAAATATCTATCAGAATACATACAAAACTGAGGAAAACACACATTTTTGAAAGAATAGATATTTCCCAATACATTCAAGTGCAGATAAAAGAAACTAAGTCTAAGTGTTGTTTAAGGTGGTCTCATTCAGAGAGATTGACCCAAAAGAGCCGTTTTGTTTGTCTACATTCACTGAAGACAAGAACCAATCAGAGGAAGACAACACTGTACTTTACTGACACTGAAAACGACAGGACCCTAAATTTTGTCAGTAGTACTATGTTCCAGACTGCTAAAATTGGTGATTGGCTACATGGCTGCATATTGCCTAAAACATGCAAAGAGGTGTTCAAACCCTAAAAATAGTCGTTCATCAATAACCAGAAGAGGTGAACATGCTATCTCTTCCAACGGATAGTTTTCCAAAGAGTGACCTTGGAAAAGTTGCCTATAAATACCAATGACCTTCACCATTGAGAGGTTACGGGAAATTTTAGCAACTCAAGAGCTCATTCGTATTCTTGCAAATTGAAGCACTCGAAAACCCTAGAATTTCCCAAGTGTTTCACATTGGAGAGAACTCATTCACTAAGCCTAGTTTTGATAGAAATATCCAAAGCTTAGTAGAGATATCCTAGCCTTTGCATTTGTTCTTATTGTAAAGGATATCTCAACCTAGTTGGAAACCAACCCAAACCCAAACCCTTTGATAAGGTAGTTTATGTGTGTGAATTGTTGGTGAGTTAGAGTTGTAAAGAGTGAGTAAGTTGCAGGTTAGTCAGCCAGAAAACTCTAGAGGTGAAGTTAGTAAGCTACTTGTGGTAGTCTGAAAACTTGTGTGTGTTGAGTTAGTAAGCTGCAGTGAGTTAGCCAGAAAACTCAAGGTAGAAAAGTTAGTAAGCTGCAGTGAGTCAGCCTGAAAGCTTTAGGAAGTGTGTTAAGCAATTTCTCTTAAGATCAGAGAGAGTGGACGTAGGAGCTTGAGTCTCTGAACCACTAAAATTGCTGTGTTGTTTGCTTTCTGTATTGCATTTTATCTGTTGCATGTTTTTAACTGAAAGCATATTTCACTGATACTCAGTTGGAATTCATCCATTGAATGTGCATTAACTGATTCACAACCTTAACCACTATTTTACTAAGGAAGAGATTTTTTAGCAAGCTAAAATGAGTATAAACTTAGGGCCAACCATTCCGCACTCTTGATTAGCTAGAACAGATAGTACCAAACTGAACTAACTCTACTGAGTATTCAGTAAGATAATTATCTGATCCAAGCTTCTCAGGATCTCTGATAAACTCAGGATCAGTTGGAAATTTAATCTGGCTACCGAAAGCTTCGAGGATCACCATCTCTCAAGAGACTTTGACTCGTAGGCATTTGTGCTTCTTAGGGCAAAATTCTCAGAACAACCTGTCCCTTCTGATCTCAGTAAAGAAAAGTTTTAAAAATCACTGAACACGTGTATTCCCCCCCATACACGTGTAAGACTCGTTTGCACCGGGACCAACAAGAGTTTTCTGGCTGACTAACCTGCATCTTACTAACTCTTTACAACTCTAACTTACCAACAAATCACACACACTCAAACTACCTTATCAAAGGGTTTGGTTTTGGGTTGGTTTCCAACTAGGGTGAGATATCCTTTAAAATAAGAACAAACGCAAAGGCTAGGATATCTCTACTAAGCTTTGGATATATCTATCAAATCTAGGCTTAGTGAATGAGCTCTCTTCAATGTGAAACACTTGGGAAATTCTAGGTTTTTCGAGTGCTTCAATTTGCAAGAATACGAATGAACTCTGGAGTTGCTTTGATTTCCCGTAACCTCTTAATGTTGGAGATCACTGGTATTTATAGGCAACTTCTCCAATGGTCACTCTTTGAAACACTATCCGTTGGAAGAGATAGCATCAAGAGTTTCCTCTTCTGGTTATTGATGAACGACTATTTTGTGGTTTGAACACACCCTTGCATGTTTTAGGAAATATGCAGCCATGTAGGCAATCACCAATTTCTGCAAACTGGAACATAGTACTACTGACAAAATTCAGTGCCCTGTCGCTTTCAGTGTCAGTAAAATTCAGGGGTTTTGGGATCTAATCAAAACTCTTTATTAAATTCATCTCCCAACAGGAGGCAAACGCCAACTTTCCGTACGTGATGGCATTCGTGGGTGCCATCTGAATCTATCGTCGGGCGAACCCCTCTGGCGACCTTACTGGGCTTGTCGCCGATCTCAAAGACTACGTCAGAGACAACTCTCTGGTCCCCGACGTTCTGCTGGAGATCTAAGACTTGGAGGACATGGGCATTGATCTCTCATTTTTTCCGGACCCAAGTCGGATCGTGCGCCCTCTCCAAGACCCTTCCGAGGTCGACCCCCCTGTTGTCATACTTCCTGAGCCCATTGTGGAGGAGGTGCCGAGCTCGGAGGCCGATCTTCCCACAATTACATTTTCGGAGCCTCCTTTCGGGACGGTCAGAACCCTGGCCTCGACTGCCTCTACCGAGCAAGAATGAAGTTATCCCTTTTTTTTTCTTTTTTAGTATCAATGTACCGGCCTCCGGGCCTTGACTTGTAATGAACAATCTTCCGGCCTTCGGGCCTCTATCAATGAGAAAGGTTACTTCGTTTTTCGTCTCATCTATTATTTCTCTTGTTAATGAAACTCCCATATTTTACCCTTCAAGACGAGGTGACAAGCTCGCTTTGGGACACTGACTTGAATCGTTGCCTTTTACCGACTTGCGGCAAGTCGGCCTTGGGATGTGTGCCCCCGCCGAAACCTCATCCTAGGGAAGGCATACAATCGCCTCGATTTTTTGAATCGGCGTGATGTGTGACAGACCCGCAATGATGGCCTGGGCACTTTGTGACGTCACATGCCGTAAATTAACCCAACCAGCAGTCGCGTATCACCTACGCGCTGCCCGTGCGACTCCAACTTCTTTAGGGGGGCCTCGAGAGCTCAAACTTTGCATTCCCACCCCCCGCCCTTCCTCTATAAATAGGACAGGGGTTTTGGACATATAACCCATTGTACTCTCTCTGCCCCTCACACTTATCGTTCTCAAGCTTATGCATGGGAAATTATGGCGAGTCCTCAATTTCAAGGCGTCCTCCGGCAACAAGCTTCTTCTACTCTACACAAATGGCCTCCGGTTCTCAGTCCATCCCCATACTTCTCCCGTTTCTGATCTCGTCTTTATCGGAGGATGATCATACGGCCATTGCCAAGCTTCACTGCCACCAGCGTGGCGGAATTTCCACCGCCAACATGGAGGTGCCCCTGGCCGTCTGTGTCTTGGGCGCCGATTGGGATGACGGGGTTAACGATGATGAGCAACTCCTGACATGTAATATGGATTTAATATTGTATATGCGAACACGATCAAGCCAAAATGCCCTTCACAATCCCTTGAATTTTTTGCACCACATGTATGACACTCGTGTTTATTTGAAACGGGAAGTGTCGTTGCAGCATCTGGCACTCCATGGGCTGTCAAAACATCATTTTTTGATAGTTTTGCAGCATCTTCCTCAGATGAAACGCTGAGATGAATTCCCTGGAAGCCGGCCTACTTGAAACTTTCCTGTGGAACCAGCGACCTCCTTAGTATCAGAGCCGTGACCCCAGTAACTCCGTAGTATGAATCAAGTCGCTAGCCTGCCCCCGGGCCTTATTGTAATGGGATTTTCCCTCCTTCCGACCTCGGGTCTATTGTAATGGGATTTTTCCCGACCTCCGGGTCTTTATCAACAAAATTTTGTTTTAATTCCTTTGTTGTGTTGACTCGATTTCCTTATGCGATTTTTGCTTAGTCCTTGTCGTCTTAATATTTATGCGACTTGTTTATTGGACATTCGCTTAATCGTCTTACAAAGTCGGGATTCATCGCACCCTTATGGGTTGTGATTTACTGATCTCCGGTATTTCGAAAGTCACACCTCGGGTTCGCACTTTATCGATCATATATTTTTCATCGTCCTGCATGTTATCTATCATGTCTTTCATGCGACCCGCTTAGTTTCTACACAGGAATTTTTCTTTCAAATAGAATAGAGAATTACTATTACCAAAAAAATTATTTACATTGTTGTGATCAGTACAAGGGTGTAAATCTACTGATAATACTTCTTCAGGTGAGTTGCATTCCACGGATATTGGGCCTTGGTCCCATCCGACTTATCGAGCTCATATGCTTCGTTCGGTAAGACCTTCAATATTTGGAACGGACCCTCCCAGTTTGGACCGAAAGCACCTTTCTAGTCTCCGAGTATCTTTTTCATGTTGGGGAATAAGTTACACAGATCTATTCGGGGTGAATATTTAAATACAAATTTAATTCTTATAATTATTACTAGCATGAATTAATCATATATTAATTCAAATAATAATTCAACAACATATTATGCATATAATTAAATCACGTAAATCCTACGCATGTGGAATTCTACGAGTATACGTGAACGTACCTCTTGGGATTGCAATTATCTGGCTGATTAGACTAACCAAAAGAACTTCCCAAGTATTCCCTTAGCCCTTGTTCGACTATCCGGTGGAAGGACACTTGTGAACAATTAACAAAAGGAAAATAAATTATGTTGCACCACCTTTGTGGATTTACTAATTTTTCCAGCACATGTAATTGTACTCTACTCACAATTGACGTTTTTCAAAAAAATACAATCTGTCGACGTTACAAAATATTTGATATTTTATCGACGCTGATATTTTTCCAAAAAACCAATTTTCGTGTGTTGTTGGGAATGAAACATTCATCCCCTATTTATAAAGGGTGGTGGACGAAATTTTGGGTAAAAAATAATGTGGAAAAATCATTTCTTGATCTCCAAGAAATCTTGAATATATCTCCTATATTCTTTCTCCCATAATTACAATATTCCACTAAATCCCACTTACTCTTTGTTATGGGATATTTTCGAAAATATTGGGCAAGATTCCAAGATTTGGATCTTCTTGAATTTATGAGATATTCTTGTATTTCAAGAAATACATATCTTCCATAATATCTTTTCAAGAAAATCAAGAAAATCTTTCTTGCCCTTTATCTTTCAAAAATTTCGAAATTTCCTTATAAATAACCAAGTGGGAGATTTCTTAAATTTAATGAGATAATCTTGTATTCCAAGAATACATATCTTCATTCCATAACAAAATTCAAAGAAAATCTCTCTCCCCTCTTATCTATAAATTTCGAAAATAATTGGGAAAACTAAGCAACAATATTTATTTTATTTTAAACACCTTTTTCAGTTATTGGACTATATGTTGGGCTACTCAGTGGGCCTTTAGGAGAATTAAGATTAGACCTTCCAATGGATCTTGAATTATCAATATTGAGCCACAATATTATTCAAGCCCATAAATATTAATTAATCCTACTACATAATTAATATTGCACTATCCAACTTAACCCATATTACAGTCAATATGGCTCCCGATTATTATTTCCCGTGTTTAAGATTATCTAGCCCATTAATTAATTCAAGCCACTGAAATAGCTTTCCATTAATTAATATCTTTTGTCCTTGGTCAAGGAACGGTTCAACATTATTATCCATACCAGAAACTAATTCCACTTGCAAGATTTGGTATGATAAAGCTTATGAACCTCCCAAGGGGGCAAATCGAACAAGCGTACTTGCACACGATTCTCCGTATTAAATCTTAGCAATCACATATGACCAATAATATTGCCCAAGATAAAATGTATTGAATCTCGTTGATTCTCTACCCATGATACGTCAAAGCAATAGTTACCAATCACACGTAATCCTATTTAAGGAACGAAGATTAAGAAATAACGAACCACTGAGGTCTAATTCTTACTTGTCCAGTTCTGAAGAATTTATCCTCCTGTAGGTCCTATTTAGTGCATCAGTCATGCACTAGTGTAATCTCTTGGTCAAGACAAGCCAATCTGAGCCTTACACTTCAACCTTTCACGATGGGTTGTTCATTTCAATCTAGGTCGTGAATGGCGTACTTTTAGTTACAAGAGACTGTTAATTTAATCTTCTATGATCTGGCATCACTAAATTAACTACAATGTAACACGTACGAATTATTGAACACTTATGCAGTAAATATATGTAACATTCGATAATATTTAAAGCATCAGTGATAAACAATTTATTTCAGTAAATAAGTCTGAAATTCAGTTTTGATTATACAAAAGTAAAAAGCATACTTTCCAGTATAATCCCAACAATCTCCACTTTTACTCAAAGTCTGCTTTTAAGTATACTACAACATGTCTCGTGTAGATCCGTGACATCTAATGTCACCTACACGAACCTAATAATTTCTTCCACTTATAGTCAAAGCAGATTGGCAACGGTCTTGACACCCATTCCTTCCATATGTCACTCGAATGTATTCAGAGGCGGACCCTTTGTGAATGGATCTGCTAGGTTGTCTTCTGACGCTATCTTTGCCACATCTATATCTCCTCTCTTAATGATATCTCGTATAAGATGGTATTTCCTTTCAATGTGTTTGCTGGCTTTGTGGGCTCTTGGTTCCCTTGAATTTGCAAATCGCTTCCCAAGCATTGTCACAATAAATGATGAATTCTCTTTGGGCAAATTTGGAACCACATCTAAGTCCACTAGGAAGTTCTTGAGCCAAACCACTTCTTTCGCTGCCTCGCAAGTAGCTACATATTCGGCTTCCATGGTAGATTCTGCGAAGCATTTCTGCTTGACGCTTCTCCATGTCACGGCTCCTCCCCTCATGCAAAACACACTACCGGAGTTAGATTTTCTGGAGTCTATGTCTGATTGGAAATCCGAGTCCGTGTGAAATATGGGGATTGGACTATCGACCGATAAACTAACATTCTATCCCGAGTTCTTTTCGGATACTTGTAATGTTTTTTAACTACCAAATCAATGCTCTTTCCCGGGTTACGTTGATATCTTGCCACCATGCCAAGCGGCAAAGCGGTATATCCGGTCTCGTGCATAATAAAGATTGCATACATAAGGCTTCCGGCGGTACCAAGCATAAGGATTACCTTTCATGTCATCTATCTCCAAGGCCTTAGGGGACATTTTCTTGGATAGATGGATTCCATGCCTGAAAGGTACGAAGCCTTTCTTGGAATCGTGCATGCTGAATCGTTTCAAGACAGTGTCTATGTATGAAGCTTGCGATAAGCCTATCATCCTTTTCATGCGATCTCGAGTGATCTTGATCCCAAGGATAATGCGGCTTCCCTAAGTCCTTCATATCAAACTGTTTTTGAAATCCATGCCCTTACGTCTGATAACACCTTTACATCGTTCCCGATGATCAGAATGTCATCTACGTATAGTACTAAGAATACCAATGCAGTTCCGACATGCTTTTTATACACACAACTTTCAAACTCGTTTTGATCGAACCCATAAGACTTTATAACATGATCAAAATATTGGTTCCAAGCTCTGGATGCCTGTTTGAGTCCGTAAATGCACTTCATGAGCTTACAAACTAGGTGTTCTTAGCCTTTTTCAATGAAGCCTTGGGGTTGTTGCATATAGATCACTTCATCAAGACTTCCGTTAAGGAAAGCTGTCTTGACATCCATTTGCCAGATTTCAAAGTCGAGATGCGCAACAATCGATAAGAGAATACGGATAGACTTAAGCATGGCTACGGGCAAAAAAGTTTCCTCATAATCGATCCCTTCTTTCTGAGTATAACCTTTCGCCACTAGTCTTGCTTTGAAGGTTTCTACCCTCCCGTCCGGTCCTCTTTTTCTCTTATATACCCACTTGCATCCAATGGGTTTGACCCCATTAAGTGGTTCGACTAGCTCCCACACTCTGTTATGAAACATAGAACCCATTTCGGCTTTCATTGATGTTTGCCAAGAATCTGCATCCTTGTCTTGGAGTGCCTCATCATATGTCCATGGGTCTGATTCGTCTTGTCCGGGAATCAAGTCCGAGAACTCTCCTATTCCCATGAATCTCTCGGGCTGTCTTACAACCCTCCCACTACGACGAGGTTTCGGTTGTGAAAGCGTGTCGTTTGGTATATCATCTAGTACAGTTGGCATTGAGGTTTGCCCTCTTAGCTCATTTAAGGTAATCTCACTTCTGGGTTTTCTTTCGTTCATATAGTCTTCTTCCAAAAATCTAAAGTGGGTGCTTATGACCACCTTTTGATCTTTGGGACCATAGAACATACACCCTTTTGTTCCCTCGGGGTATCCTACAAACAACCTTAATTCTGATCGAGGATCCAATTTTCTGGCTTCCTTGTCCAACACGTAGGCCAGACAACCCCAAATTCTCATGTGTCTCATACTAGGCTTGCGCCCGGTCCACAATTCTTTGGGAGTTTTGGGAACCAATTTGGATGGCACCAAGTTCAGAATGTAAGTTGTTGTTTCCAAGGCATGACCCCAGAACGACTTGGGAAGATCCTCATAACTCATCATAGATCTAACAATTTCCAAAAGAGTTTTGTTTCTTCACTCTACAACCCCGTTTTGTTGAGGGGTTACAGGTGCAGTGAGCTGGGATGCAATCCCTTCATCAGATAAGTAGTTCAAAAACTCATCGCTGAGGTATTCACCTCCACGATCAGATCGTAGAGACTTGATACATTTTTCCCTATGATTCTCTGCTTGAGCCTTAAATTCTTTGAATTTCTCAAAGGTCTCAGATTTATGCTTCATAAGGAAAATGTAACCGTACCTGTAGTAATCTTCTATAAAAGTGACAAAATACTCATAACCTCCTCTTGCTTTGGTTGACATTGGACCATATACATCTGTGTGAACGATCTCTAACACTTCTTTGGCTCTATTCCCCTTGGCTCCAAATGCCCTATTGGTCATTTTACCCTCCAAACATGATTCGCAGGTTGGAATTAGTTCAACTTGGAGAAACTCTAGTGAACCATCTTTCACCAACCTTTGGATCCTCTTTGGATTTATATGACCCAATCTTAGATGCCAAAGAAGTGTCTCGTTCACGTCTGATGAACGTTTTCTTTTCTCGGAAACAGTTGATGTGTTATAGGATGCATTTCATGAGCGGTGTGCACAGTTAATTGTATAGAGATTTTCCATCAATGTCCCATAACAGATACACTCATCATTTCAAGAAATGATTTCATTCTTATTAGAAGAAACTGGCAACATAAAGAACATCTCTTAAAATTAGAACTCTGTCTTCAAAAGACAAGTGCACTTCTCCCACTGCTTCAGCTGCCACTCTCGTAGCATCGCCCAGTGTGATGAGGATCTCACTGCCACTAAGTTGTCGGATTAGTTTGAACCCGTGAAGCAAACATGATTAGTGGATCCCATATCAACTACCCACGAATGAGAAGTATACGCCGCTAAACAAGTTTCAACAATTAGTGCGTGAGAATTACCTTTCTTTTCGGCCCTTTTGGGGTTGGAACAGGCAAACCTCCAATGTCCTTTCTCACCGCAGCTTAAGCACTTCCTCTTTCGATTTTCCTTGACACCACCAGCATTCGTCATCTTATCATTGCCCTTGGAAACAGTTGAGTCTGATTGCTTATGGCCTTTGGTCACCTTCTTCTTCTTATCATCCCTTGGCCTAGAAGATGAAGACGGACCACTTGCGGTCAAAGCTTGAGTTTGGTGCCCCATCAACATCTCTGCCGAGACCAAAAGCTTGCAACAAATCAGCTAGCGAGGCCAAAATACTCAAAAACTTTTTGGGCAGAGAGTGAAGTACCAAATCCATCTGAGTCTCCAGATTATAATCTGTACTCAGAACCTCAAATTTTGTTCAGATGGGCCATCAATTTTGAGGACGTAATCCCTTACGGGTTTGCCCTCCACCAATTTCAGCGACGACATCTCTCGCAAGGTGATTTGACGAGTCCCGCATTTTTTACTTTCGTCAGTTGGCTCATCTGATTTTGGTGTGTCAAGAATCCACTTGTGCTTTTGTGCAGTTAGGACAATTATGTTTCCAATCAATATAGTTTCCATACAAATTTTATTGACTTTAAGTATATTAATAGTGGATTAAAAGGTAACGACATGCTGAACTGAAATAAATAATAATATGCATAAGCACAACTATATCACAAGATTTGATCACATGCATCATATTAAAATCTCAAAAAAAATATGAACATGCATCAGCCAACATCTCAAAACAGTTTAAATAAGCCACGTTGGGTGGGTGATTATTTAAACACATTCAAGCAGGTACAAAACAAGAACAGTTACAAACCTTTAATATTCAGATTAATAGTTGGCTCCCACTTGACCAATATAAAATTGACAGGGACTTCGGGAAAGTATATGCATATCAATTTTATACCTAAGTAATAACCATGATTAAATACAGGATTATTATTTCGTATTGAACGAGCCTCGTGGGGAGGGTCATCGTCGCCACTAATAATAACCCACAATCATCCATTTGGAATTCATTCATGTGAAAACTATCTTTTGACCGTCCCGTGGGGGGAATTTCTCCAAAAGAATTCACAAATAAATAAATCATGGAGGTCAAAATTAATTCAATTTTATTATCCGGAATAAAATTGTCAATTAATTATTTAAACATACTTAGTAATTTTTGAAGGTGAGATTTTTCATTGGGCAACTCTCATGCTAACACATTTAAACAAATTAAATAAAGCATAAGATAGCACAATAATAAATCAAGCAAAACAGAAAAATAGACATATTGGGCACAAATTATCCAATTGTCATGGTTTGATTTTTCTTGGCTTGATCTTGAAGAAACACCGTCTTGAATTTCTCCCACTCGATCGTCTCGAAAAGATACTCCGTCTCGAAATGCCAAGCCAAGTAGCTCGCAGCCGGGATGCAAGCCCGCATTCGGCCGGCCGCTTGGCCAAGTTCAGCCTCGGTAGCCTCGGTAGCTCTCGGCAGGCCGCGCCCGCCCGCGCCTCGGCAGCCTCGGCAGAGATCGACGGTACTCGGCAGGCGACGCGCTCGCTAACCTCGCCTCGCCCACAAACCTCGGCAATCCCGCACGTCTCCATGCGTGCCCGCGTGTATCCGCCTCTGTCCCACTGCCCGCTCGAAACCCGCGGTGTTGCGTCGCTTAGCGCCCGCCAATCTTGTGCTAGATCTCGTAGCTTTCGGCCCTCGGCCTCGCCCGGCGCCGTCGCGTGCCTGCTGGCGTGCCTCCTTGGCACGTTTAGCGTGGATTTAACATCGCCTACGCCGGTTCGATTTTATCCTTTAATTCTTTTCTCTCCATCGTGCGTTTTCGATCCGGTTATAATTTATTTATAAAAAATAAATAAACCTAGATCTAGACTAGTCTATTACATTGATCAAATCAAACAAATCCTATCTACTCGTGGATTTTCTCACGAGGCAAAACGAATCCGAACGAATCGAATTAAAAACCACAATTTATATGCATGCATAAATAAACACATTAAATTCCATGACAATTGGATACCTGCAAAACAGATCTAGCAATTCTACTATCCAATTTCAAATTTAATGTCAACTAATTAAATTACAATTTAAAAATTCAGAGTCTAAACCGTGGGCTCGATGCGCTTGTTGGGGAATAAGTTGCACAGATCTATTCGGGGTGAATATTTAAATACAAATTTAATTCTTATAATTATTACTAGCATGAATTAATCCTATATTAATTCAAATAATAATTCAACAACATATTATGCATATAATTAAATCACGTAAATCCTACGCATGTGGAATTCTACGAGTTTACGTGAACGTACCTCTTGGGATGGCAGTGATCTGGCTGAGTAGACTAACCAAAAGAACTTCCCAAGTATTCCCTTAGCCCTTGTTCGATTATCCGGTGGAAGGACACTTGTGAACAATTAACAAAAGGAAAATAAATTATGTTGCACCACCTTTGTGGATTTACTAATTTTTCCAGCACATGGAATTGTACTCTACTCACAATTGACGTTTTTCAAAAAAATACAATCTGTCGACGTTACAAAATATTTGATATTTTATCGACGCTGATATTTTTCCGAAAAACTAATTTTCGTGTGTTGTTGGGAATGAAACATTCATCCCCTATTTATAGAGGGTGGTGGACGAAATTTTGGGTAAAAAATAATGTGGGAAAATCATTTCTTGATCTCCAAGAAATCTTGAATATATCTCCTATATTCTTTCTCCCATAATTATAATATTCCACAAAATCCCACATACTCTTTGTTATGGGATATTTTCGAGAAAATATTGGGCAAGATTCCAAGATTTGGATCTTCTTGAATTTATGAGATATTCTTGTATTTCAAGAAATATGTATCTTCCATAATATATTTTCAAGAAAATCAAGAAAATCTTTCTTGCCCTTTATCTTTCAAAAATTTCAAAATTTCGTTATAAATAACCAAGTAGAAGATTTCTTGAATTTAATGAGATAATCTTGTATTTTCCATAACAAAATTCAAAGAAAATCTTCTCCCCTCTTATCTATAAATTTCGAAAATGATTAGGAAAAATAAGCAACAATATTTATTTTATTTTAAACACCTTTTTCAGTTATTGGACTATATGTTGGGCTACTCAGGGGGCCTTTAGGAGAATTAAGATTGGACCTTCCAATGGATCTTGAATTATCAATATTGAGCCACAATATTATTCAAGCCCATAAATATTAATTAATCCCACTACATAATTAATATTGCACTATCCAACTTAACCCATATTACAGTCAATATGGCTCCCGATTATTATTTCCCGTGTTTAAGATTATCTAGCACATTAATTAATTCAAGCCACTGAAATAGCTTTCCATTAATTAATATATTTTGTCATTGGTCAAGGAACGGTTCAACATTATTATCTATACCGGAAACTAATTCCACTTGCAAGATTTGGTATGATAAAGCTTATGAACCTCCCAAGGGGGCAAATCGAACAAGCGTACTTGCACACGATTCTCTGTATTAAATCTTAGCAATCACATGCGACCAATAATATTACCCAAGATAAAAAATATTGAATCTCGTTGATTCTCTACCCATGATAAGTCAAAGCAATAGTTACCAATCACACGTAATCCTATTTAAGGAACGAAGATTAAGAAATAACGAACCACTGAGGTCTTATTCTTCCTTGTTCAGTTCTGAAGAATTTATCCTCCTGTAGGTCCTATTCAGTGCATCAGTCATGCACTAGTGTAATCTCTTGGTCATGACAAGCCAATCTGAGCCTTACACTTCAACCTTTCATGATGGGTTGTTCATTTCTATCTAGGTCGTGAATGGCGTACTTTTAGTTACAAGGGACTGTTAATTTAAAATTCTGTTATCTGGTATCACTAAATTAACTACAATGTAACACGTACGAATTATTGAACAGTTATGCAGTAAATATATGTAACATTCGATAATATTTAAAGCATCAGTGATAAACAATTTATTTTAGTAAATAAGTCCGAAATTCAGTTTTGATTATACAAAAGTAAAATGCATACTTTCCAGCATAATCCCAACATTTCAGTACTAAGTCTCCGACCTTGAAACGTCAAAGTCATACCTTAGAATTGTAATATCTCTCCGATCTCTGCTTGTATCTTGCATTTCTCATGTTAGCCTCCAATCGCTTTTCTTCGAGTAGGTCCAGGTTTCTTTTCAAAGCCTCATTGTTATGATCGAAAGTGACCTGGCTGGTTCAGATGGTTTAGAGGTCGACTTCTGTGGGTACAACTGCCTCAGTTCCGAAGGCTAGCGAGTAAGGAGTTTTGCCCGTTGAATTTATGCAAGTCATTCTGTACGACCACAGCACGTCCGGGAGCTCACTAGCCCATTTCCCCTTTCCCCCTTTGATCGAGCGTGTGCTTTATGATTTTATTCACGGCCTCGACCTGACCGTTTGATTGGGATGGTATGGGGTGAAAAATAACTTTGTGATCTTCCATTTTCTGAAAAAGGAGTCGATCTTTATACCATCGAATTGCTTTCCATTGTCCGATATGATCACCTGAGGTAGCCCGAACCTACAGATAATGTTCCGCCATATGAACCTGATGACATGATTTTGGTCTATGGTTGCCAATGCCTCAGCCTCGGCCCATTTTGTGAAGTAATCCACCGCTACTAGGGCATACTTGACCGATCCTAGGGCCGTTGGGAGTGGCCCAATGATGTCTATCCCCCACTTCGCAAAAGGCCAAGGACTGAGAATGCTTGTGAGTTCCTCCGGTGCGACCTTGATGGAGGGAGCATAGATCTGGCATTTGTGGCATTTGCGGGCGGAGATAATAGCATCGGCCCTTAGGGTTGGCCAAAAACACCCCAGCCTTGTGCTCTTGTGGGCCAGCGACTCCCCCCCAGTGTGGTTTCCGCATGCCCCTTCGTGTATTTCTCGTAGGATGGCTTGACCTTGTTCAGGTGTGATACATCGAAGTAGGGGCATGCCGAAGCCTCGCTTGTATAACTCCCATCTGATCATTGTGTACCGTGCAACCCGTAGCTACAGCTGCCGAGCTTGGACGCGATCAGTTGTCAAGAGGCCGCTTATCAAATATTCCATGATGGGTGTCATCCAGTTCGACGCTGGGGTTTCTAATGTTGTTACTATTACTTATGCGGTGGCTGGGTGGGAAAGTGTTGCCATTACCAGCTGAGCTAAGGCATCGGCTCGCGAGTTCTGCTCTCTCGGTATCAACTTAACATGGATTTGTGTGAACTTCACGGATAGTGTGTTTACGACTTCCTGATAGGCCGTCATCCTATCGTCCCGAGCCACGTATTCCCCCGAAACCTGATAGACTATGAGTTGGGACTCGGTATGGAATTGCAGTCTCTTGACACCCATGGATGTAGCCTTTTCCAAGCCGCTGATGAGCGCCTCATATTTGGCCTCATTATTAGTTGCGGGAAATTCAAAGGTAATGGTGTTCTGGAATGAGATACCCTCCGGGCTCATCAAAACTAGTCCGGCTCCCGACTTGTGGGAGGTCGCCGATCTATCTAAGAATAACTCCCATGGCGGGCTGCCCGAACACCCGGCCTTGGAAGGGAATGTGAGCTCGATGATGAAATTGGCCAATGCATGGGCCTTGACGGCAGGTTGTGGCGCGTATGTCACTTGTTGGTCCCGGTGCAAACGAGTCTTACACGTGTATGGGGGGGAATACACGTGTTCAGTGATTTTTAAAACTTTTCTTTGCTGAGATCAGAAGGGTCAGGATGTCCTGAGAATTTTACCCTGAGAAGCACAAATTGTCCTGAGTCAAAGTCTACTGAGACAGTGATCCTGAGCAGCTTTCAGAAGCTTCAGATTAGCCCAACTGATCCTGAGTTTTATCAGAGATTCTGAGAAGCTTGGATCAGATAATTATCTTACTGAATACTCAGTAGAGTTGATTCAGTTTGGTAACTATCTGTTCTAGCTAATCAAGAGTGAGGAATGTGCTGGCCCTAAGTTTATACTCGTTTTATCTTGCTGAAAATCTCTTCCTTAGTAAAACAATGGTTAATGCTGTGATTAAGTTCTATGCAAGTTCAGTGGATTGTTTCCAACTGAATATCAAGAAAATCAGTATGCTTTCAGTGAAAGATATGCAGCAGATAGAATGCAAAATAGAAAGAAAACAAGACAACAATTTATAGTGGTTCAGAGCCAAAGCTCCTACGTCCACTCTCTCTGATCTTCAGAGAAATTCCTTAACACACTATCACCTAAAGCTTTCAGGCTGACCACAGCAGCTTACTAACTTTTCTACCTGACTACTGCAGCTTACTAACTCAACACACACAAGCTTTCTGACTGTCTAAAACAGCTTACCCACTTCTTCTCTAGAGCTTTCTGGCTGAACTCAACTGCAGCTTACTCACTCTTTACAACTCTTTCTCACCAACAATTCACACAATACACAAACTACCTAAAAAGGGTTTGGTTTGGGTTGGTTTCCAACTAGGGTGCGATATCCTTTTACAATAAGCACAAATGAAAGGCTAGAATATCTCTACTAAGCTTTGGATATATATCAAACTAGGCTTAGTGAATGAGCTCTCTTCAATGAAACACTTGGGAAATCTTAGGTTTTTTGAGTGCTTCAATTTGCAAGAATATGAATGAGATCTGGAGTTGCTTTGATTTCCCGTAACCTTTTAATGGTGAAGGTCATTAGTATTTATAGGCAACTTACCAAGGTTACTCTTTGAAAAACTATGCATTGGAAGAGATAGTATCAAGAGTTTCCTCTTCTGGTTATTGATGAACGGCTATTTTGAGGTTTGAACACACCCTTGCATGTTTTAGGAAATATGCAGTCATGTAGCCAATCACCAACTACTATGAACTGGAAGATATCAGACCTGACATTTCTCAGTGAGATGTCGCTTTCAGTGTCAGTAAATTACGTTGTTGTTGCCTCCTCATTTGTCGAAATCTTCTTTTGAACAGTGACAAGCAAAATGGCTCTTTTTAAGTTGACCTTTCTGATCTGATATGTTCCTTAATGTCCACAAATGTCTAACATTCTGTTTGTTTGTACTAGAAATGAACATATTACTATTTCATTAAGATAGTGGTTCAGGGTCCTTTTTGTTCAGTACACAAACAGTCTTCAGGATCTTCGGTCTTCAGGATTCTTCAATCTTCAGGATTCTTCAGAGTCTTCAGAGTCTTCAGGATTCTTCTGAGTCTTCTGAGTCTTCAGGATTCTTCTGAGTCTTCAGTATACTAACAATTCCCTGATTTATATATGCTGACTATACATGATGCAGATAATCGTGAGTCCTATATTCTATTGAAACTTGATCCTGATTCTATACTACCAAGATATCCTGAACATGTCATACTCAGGGGTTTTGGGATCTAATCAAAATCTTTATTCAAATTCATCTCCCAACAATTTCCCCCTTTTTGATGATGCCAAAACCATCTTGTTACATAAGAAAACCTAACCTATCACTCAGGTTTCAGTTAACTGTTACATTTCAAATGGCATATCAAATAAGTAAGAACATGTAAAAAGATAATGAGATATTATCTTATTCATCCACAAAAGATAAACTTTTCATTGATGAAGGATAAAAGTTACATTTTACAATGAACAACAAAAGAAATTAAACAGAAGTACATAGTCTTCAGTCTTCTTCGATCTCATCCTCTGGTACTTCCAAGTTGAACATCCCATAGTACCTCTTCTTCAGTTCATCTCTTTCCTTGATAATCTCTGGGTTGTTTCCTGTCAGGCCTAGCTGGAGGGCATACTGAGCAATTTCTTGAGAGATGGCAGCCTCATTTATATAGTCATTCTCAAATCTTGGAGCTGGGTACATGTATGGCCCTTGAGCAACAATCTGAGTATTGTTCTCATATGCCAAATTGATCCATTTTTGCAGGTACTCCGAGTAGAATGTCAGCAAATATTCAATGAATGCTTCATTCTTTTCTGAGTTGCTCCCTCTCCATTCTCTCAGAATTTCATAATAGAGCCAGAAGGTTCTCTTTATCACTTCCCACGCATCATTCATCTGGATAGGCATCCACTTATCAATGTGCAGCCATTTCTGAGTTTTCTCAGTGCCTCTCCTCTTGCCAATGAATTTCCTGAACACACCCCTTCTCTTCTGCTCTTCCTCATTTTTCTTCTTAATCAATGGAGCACCAGATACTGAAGCAGCAGTTCTTTTCTCCTTTTCAATTTGTAGGGCTCTCATAGTCTTCTTTGTATCGAAGGTCTCTGGTTGTGTATCAGGTTCAGCTTCCTCAGGTTCTTCCTCAGATTCATCAAATTCAACTACAAGCTTCCTTTGAACAGGTTTTGTTACCTTTGCTCTCTTCTTCTTCTCTGGCTCAACAAAGGTAACTGCTTTTCTCTTCTGAGTTCTAGCTTGTTCTTCCCCTGCCTTGCTTGTTTCAACCTTTTTCCTATCAAGCATCTTCTGCTCCAACACTTGTTGAGTTGTTTCTTCTGAAATTTGAGTAAGACCAGGGCTTTCAACTTCTTTTTCTTTGAACTTTAACTTCTCTGTGGCCTCAATATCTCTTAGAGCTTCTATGATTTTCTTTGCCTCAGTTTCTTCTCTGGCTTTCTTCTCCAAGGTTTGTGCCAACAACTCATCTAATTTGCCTTTAGCAACTGGCCTTTCCCCCTTTTTGGCACCATACCTTGGGAGAAGTTAGGACAATGCAGTATCCATATATTATTGTTCTTTTCCCAAGCTCCGCACCTCCCCAGCCAACTGATCATGCTCATCTTCCAGCCTCATCATGTAGTTCTTGGCCAATGGGAATTCTTCTGAAAGTGGAGCAAACTGTGTTGAGAAGGCTTCATGCATCATCTCTGTCATCTTGGACATGAGCAGAGTGCTCATTTCCTCAACAGCTGTCTTGATCAAGTGATCATTTTTCTCAACCAGTTTGGCCTCAATAAATGTAGTTCTGGCCTGGTATCTTTACTCCATGTTTGCATTAAGCTCTGCCTTTACTCCATCAATCTTCTCATTCAGTGCAGTCATCTTGTCTGAGAGAGTTGTTTGAATTTGCAGCATATCAGATGAGGAGCTCAGATTTTCAAGTTGTTGAGATTGAGCAGCAAATGTCACCTCCATCTGAGTCACTTTCTCCAAGACTGGTTCTATCTTTTTCAGACCATCCAGGATTGGGGTTAAGTCAATCACTGGAGGTTGTACAGCAGTATCCTCCTGAGTTGTCTGCTCCAACTGAGCCTCAGTCTGCATATCATAAACATCAGATTTAAAGCTAGGTACTTCAGTAACTTCGACATAATGTATAACAGTGCCAAAAGGTACCTGAAGAGTGCTAACTTCAGTCTGAGGTTGTCTGATATCAGTCTGTTCAACTACAATTTCCTTCTCCATGTGACTCTCAGTTTGTTTCTCTTTCTCAGCATCCTTTTCACCTTCTCTGTCCTGATCCCCATCTCCTTCCTGATTTAGAGAACTGGATGCACCAGCCTCAACATTCTTCTTCTCAACCACCTTTCTCTTTACCAGCTCATCAAAGTCAGCCACTTTCATCCTGAGCTTGGTTTTCCTGAAGCCAGAGAACTCTGTCAGCACAGCAGTCTCGACACTCCACCACTCCTCTCCTCTAAAGGAGGTAATATTTAACAATATCTCAGGAAGTGTCTGGTTTAGGATGTAAATTTTTGTCCTGAGCCTGAAGAAAATATCCTGAAGGTCAGGATAAGCATTCAGCTCTAGGTATCTATCCAGGATGAACCGTTCCCCCTTGATTCGCCACTCAGTTTCTTCTGCTTCGCCCTTCTTCAATTCAGGACTCTCTGGAACATCAGGCTCTAATTGGATGATTTGTAGCTCTGAAGGATCAAGAAATGGTTCTTTCAGGAGAGTATCCAAACTCAGTAGATCCTGAGATTCTGTCTGCTCCTGAGGTCCCTTGAAAATCTCCTGAGATATTTTATCAGTGCTCAGGGAAGTTTCAAGTACATATGAGAATACATTTTCTTCAATGTCCTGCTCTTGAACGTTCTTCACCACTTGAGCAAGCACTTGAAGTGGAGATTTCATTCCTTGCTGAGCCTCAGTATGTAATTCTTCATCTTCACTGGCTTCTTTTTCGGCTATAGTCTGAAGTCTTTTCTTCTTCTGAGGTGCCAATGCCTTTTGCTTCAGCTTCTCTCTAGTCTCCCTCTTTATCCGCAAAAGATCAAGAGATTTCTTTGTTCTTTCCTCTAGTCCTGAAGCCTCAGGATGTTTTACTGATGCTGTCCTGACAGGCTTCTGGACAACCTTATTAATTACCACATAACTCGAATCATCCTGATCCTCAGATTCCTCTTGAGCCATAGAACTCTGGCTTCCTGATGGAGCAACCTTCCTTTTCTGGGACTTGGGCTTTCTATTAATGATCCGAGTTCTAGAAAATTCTACCCCCGTCATCAGGAACATATTTTCCCTGGGCAAGGTCTCGACCAAAAAGCTAATCTTCGTCCCAAACAAGACCTTCCCATTCTTGGTGAATGAACCTTTGGCATACTTCAGTTTCTGGTTTTGGTGAAGAATGTAGTCCACCAAGAATTTCAACCAGTTGAAGTCCATAGAGGGTGAATCCTCTATTTCAGCCATGAGCCTCAACTTATTTCTGCTCACCTACTCCAGACTTCCAGAGGTGCTCATCAAGCACTTGGCCACAATGTCAATTAAGACTCTGTATTTTGGTTTTAAACACCGTTTATGCAGAGCTCCTTTCAACTCCACCTTTGTTTCTGCAAAACGGTCCAGGATTTCATGTTCTCTTTCAGATATATACAATGCTGGATCTTCTCCTTTATAGTTTAATTCAAACTCAGAATTGATATCGTCTAAAGACAGGATTACCTGCTTGGAGAAAACCACCTTTGCTTTCGATTTCGCATAGGTTCCAAAACTTAGCTGCAAAACCAATCCTCCTCGTCCTCCTTCTAGAAGTTTAACAACAAATTGCAACACTTCTTGGATTAGTTTGGATTCTGCCATATTGCTCACCAGTCATGTC
Organism: Stenogyne calaminthoides; assembly: GCA_037126765.1. NCBI lineage: Eukaryota > Viridiplantae > Streptophyta > Magnoliopsida > Lamiales > Lamiaceae > Stenogyne > Stenogyne calaminthoides. The sequence continues at coordinate 15,498,892 of JBBCBC010000009.1, read as the reverse complement.
AATCGAGCCATCCGCAACATGTTTAGAGCCTCTTCTTCTACCTGGGTAGCCTTGTTGTCGATCATTGCCACCACATGTTCGAAATACAGTTTTTTGGTTTCGGCAAGATCCTTAATCATTGCATAACTTGGGAACTCCATTGCAGAATAATTTCTGGGTAGTGTATATGAGGAGTTTGAAGGTTTTGAAGGTTTAAGGATTTGAGAATTCGGATCATTTAAACGTGATAAATAAATGAATGAGGGTTAACAGTTGGTTTATATATGATCTGAGAAATAAAGATCAAGGGTTGTGATTAAATCTCAAAAATATGATGAATGGTTGAGATTTAATCTTAGATTTAAAGAAAATATCGAGAAAAATAGTTATTTTTGGCTAATTTTCTGGACAATGGGTAAGTAGCAGTTTATAGGTTGATAAATGGTTGTTTCTCAGAAATCAAGACGACTGTTCGTCTTTTTCAGTCAATGGTACTTCAAACATTCTCGCTTTAAACGTTCAGGCCTTTTGTCATTTATTTCAAATGATTACTGAGTAATCCCTTGTGTAATAAATGCTACAGAATTTAATGCATGTATCAATATAACTTCAGGATTATTTCGAATGCATAATCCTTACTGAATACTGACCTTGACAAAATTTCGTCCTGAGTCTCAGTTTCCATCCTGAGAAAATTTTGTCCTGAGTTATTCCTCCTGAATAACTACATGCCCCTGAAGGACTTCTCCCTTTAGTGAAATTCATTCACCTGGATCCAACATGCCTAATTCAACTGATAATTCCTGAAATCTAGATTTGGCCAATGGTTTAGTCAAGATATCAACTCTTTGTTTATCAGTATGAATTTTCTCCATCCAGATATCCTTTTTCTCAACATGATCTATGATGAAGTGATGTCTGATATCAACATGCTTACATCTGGTGTGCAATACCGGATTTTGTGTAATAGCAATTTCACTATTATTGTCACAAAATATGGGTACTTCATTGGCTATAATCTTATAATCCCTCAATTGTTGTCTGAGCCAAAGAATCTGTACACAACAGCTTCCTGCAGCCATGTATTCAACTTCAGTAGTACTGGTTGCTACTGAGGTCTGTTTCTTTGAAAACCATGATATCAGTTTACTTCCAAGAAATTGACAAGTTCCTGTAGTAGACTTCCTGTCAATTCTACATCCACCATAATCAGCATCTGAATACCCAGTTAATTCAAGGTTATCATCAGCTGGATACCATAATCCTCTATTCACAGTGCCTTTAAGATACTTCAAAATCTTTTTGGCAGCCTCCATGTGACTAGTCTTAGGATTAGCTTGGTTTCTTGCACATATCCTAACAGCAAATGTAATATTAGGCCTACTTGTTGTGAGATATAGCAATGATCTAATGATCCCTCTATAATCAGTTTTATTTACTGATTTTCCTTCAGGATCAGGATCCATCTTGTAGTTAGTATTCATGGGAATTCTAACTGTATTGAAATTCTGTACACCATACTTAGCAATCAGATCTCTGGTGTATTTTGCTTGATTGATGAATATTCATTCCTTAGATTGTTTCACCTGAAGTCCAAGAAAGAAATTCATCTCCCCCACCATATACATCTCAAACTTTCCTTTCATCAGGGTAGAAAACTTATCACATATCTAATGATTTGGAGAACCAAATATGATGTCATCCACATAAATCTGAACTAGTAAGATATCCTTCCCATCTTCTATCCTGAACAAGGTTCTATCAACTGTTCCTTTGGTAAAACCATGGTCAGTGAGAAATTGAGAAAGTGTATCATACCATGCTCTGGGTGCGCTTTAGACCATACAAGGCTTTCCTGAGCCTGTAAACTTGGTCATTCTGTCTGAAACCAGGAGGTTGTTCCACATAAACCTCTTCTTTAAGCACACCATTCAGAAATGCACTTTTCACATCCATTTGATAGACTGTGAATTTCATGTGGGCAACATATGCAAGAAACATTATGATGGCTTCTAGTCTTGCAACAGGTGCAAAGGTTTCATCATAATCCAAGCCTTCTTCTTGGGAATAACCTTGTGCAACTAGTCTTGCCTTGTTTCTTACAATGTTGTTGTTTTCATCTCTCTTATTCTTGAACACCCACTTAGTTCCAATCACATTGTGCCTCTGAGGTCTATCCACTAGCTCCCAAACTTCATTTCTTGTGAATTGATTCAGCTCCTCTAGCACAGCAGTAATCCAGAATGAATCTTGAAGAGCTTCTTCAATCTCAGTAGGTTCTTTTTCAGATAGGAAGCAGCTGAATAGAGCACTTTCACCATGGAACCTTCTTGTTTTAACACCTTCCGATAGATCACCTACAATCTGGCTTGTAGGATGACTATCCAACCATCTTCTCCTTGATGTTCCCCCTTCAGTAGTATCCTCAACATCGGAATTGTTAGGTTTAGGTAATTCATCAAATTCAGGGAACAACAGAAAATGAGAGAGTGAATCATCTTCCTCAGGGGAAATTCCATTAAGAACATTGTCAGTGACATTTGTTCCCCCTTGGTTGATAGATTTAGAGTTTGCCTCAGCTGTGACCACATCTTCATCGGCATTACATACCTGAGTCTGAACTGGTGTATGTTCAGATAGGTCAGCTTCAGTGTGTTGGCTTTCCTTCAGTGGAGAACTATTGTCCTGAGTCTCACCATCCTGAGTATTTCCATACTGAGCTTCTTTATCTGAGTCTGATTCACTCCATTCATAGAAAGTGATTGACTTCTTCTTTTCAGGCTCAGAGGTGGTTTTATCATTTTTCTTCAGGCTAAGTCTGGTGATTCTCTTAATCAGATCTCCTGATTCACGTTCCTGTTTCTTCTGAACACAAGTAGATTCATAAAAAATATCATGAGGTGTTTCTTCCACAATAAGAGTCATATAGTTGTAAACTCTGAAGGCTTTACTGACTTCAGAATATCCTAAGAATATTCCTTCATCAGCTTTGCTGTCAAAAGTTTTCAACTGATCTTTACCATTATTGTGTATGAAACACTTGCAACCAAACACACGAAAGAAAGAAACAAGAGGCTTCCTTTCATTCCACAACTCATAAGGTGTTTTTCCTTGATTATTTGTCAGCATGGATCTGTTCTGAGAGTAGCATGCAATGTTGATAGCTTCAATCCAAAATCTCTTAGGAATGTCAGCTTCAGCAATCATTGTTCTTCCAGCTTCTTTCAGAGTCCTATTTCTTATTTCAGCAACACCATTCTATTGTGGGGTCCTTGCAGCTGATGTTTCATGAGCTATTCCATTTGCTGCACAATAATCAGATATAATATGGTTGATAAATTCATTTCCTTTATCTGATCTGATTTTGACCACACTCAGGTTCTTTTTAGTACTGAGTCTTTTCAGTAATTCTGGCAGTTTTGTCCGAGTCTCTTTCTTACTGAGTAAGAATATGACCCAAGTATATCTAGAGTAGTCATCAACTATCACAAGTGTATATTTCCTGCCATTTGTGCTCACAAGTGTTACTGGACCAAAGAGATCCATATGTAACAGTTGTAGAATTCTGTCAGTAGAAACTTCTACTTTACTTTTGAATGATGCTTTGATTTGTTTTCCTTTTAGACAAACATCACATATATGATCCTTACTGAACACTTCATTGGGTAACCCCCTCACAAGTGCCAATCTTGCAAGTTTGTTCAGGGATTTGAAGTTTAAGTGATTCAGTCTTTTGTGCCACAACCAACTGGTATCCGTAGAACTTTTTGCAACCAAACATGTATCTTTAGGAGTTAGCCTCCAATCAGCAAGATATACATTTCCTTTTCTAGTACCAGTCAGTAATATTTGTTGTGAAGCATTGTCTTTCACATAACATAAGTTCTTTGAGAACTCAACACTGAATCCTTTGTCACATAATTGACTGATAGAAAGCAAATTATGCTTTAAACCAGGCACATATGAAACACCATGGATATGAACAGAATCAACTTCAAGAGTTCTATATCCTTCAGTCTATCCTTTGGAGTTATCTCCAAAAGTAATCTGAGGGCCTTTTTGCTCAACATAGTCAGTGAGTAATTGTTTATATCTTGTTATGTGTCTTGAACATCCACTGTCCAGATACCATGCAGCAGGAGCCATTTCATTTCCACTCATCAGAGCTATGTTGTCTTCATTCAGCGCAGTGCCCTTTTCCTTCACCTGAAAAACAGATCAGGCCTTAGGTACCTATTTGGTGTAGGGTCCTACCAGGTTAGTTGTACCTTTTGGAATCCAAATCTACCTGATAACTCGAATTACTTTAGAGTGGCTGATTTGTCTCCCATAAACATCTACATACACATTCACCACCCTAGGTGCCTTGGCAGTACCCTGTGTATGAGTGCCAGCCTTAGTATGAACATGAGCCTTAGAGTTCTTCTTGGGTTTAGGCTTTTTGATCCAATGCTTTGGCCTTGGTGCAGCTGGTCTCTGTCTCTGCTGACTTGGGTTCAGGAAACCTTTACCCTTAGGCAAGTGGGGTTTAGGTTGCCTATACTGAAATTGTGGTCTTTCAGGAATCTGAGGACTTGGACTTTTCAGTTGAGAATATCTCTGCTGAGTGTTTCTCTTCTGAAAATTCCTCTGATGGTTCATTGCAGATCTCTTCAGGTTAGTATTCTTAGCCTGAGGCTTCGAAGTACTGGCCTAAAAATTTCCTACTGAGTGTTCAGTTTTTCTAGCCTTTTCCTGAGGTTTGGGTTTTCTATCCTGAACTTTAAGTTTTTTCGAAACCATAGGTCCTTTACCCTTGTCTAAAACACGGGGTTGTTCTTCAGTAAGAAGATTAGTACATGCCACCGGTTTAACAAATATAGCCTTAGTGCTACTAGAAGAAGCAGCATTCAGAAGACCTTGTGAGGTTCCCCCTGGATTATATCCAATCCAGTCTTTATAGTTGCAGGTCTTTGATAACTCTGAATTTCATCTATTACTTTAGATGCAGAATTCAATAGAGCTAACTTTCTCTGCACACTATTTTCACTTTTCTTTAGAGTTTCATGCTTCTCAAAGAGATCATTGAATGCAGTCCTGATAAGCTGATTCTCCTCAGTGGATTTCTCTAATTTTTCTTTCAGGGTCTCTATCACTTTCTCTTTTTCTGAGAGTTGTACTTTCAGAACATCTAGTTCATCAGTAGTTCCCATTAATTGAGAAGTGATCTCAGCATTATTAGAGTCTTTCCACCTCAGATTTTCAGCAGTCAGTTCCTTATTCCGCTCTTGAGTTTCTATGAGCAGTTCTTGTAACACAGAATAGTCCTTCATAAGATTCTCAAAAGTATCCATCAGGTCAAAGTTACTGGTTACAGATGAACTTGATAACTCAGGTGCTGGTGTAGGAGCAACAACAGAGATAGAAGAATTTACCTCCTCCATAGCAACAAGGCAGACATCATCACTGTCACTATCTGAGAATATCTCATCTGAAGAACTGGATCCTTCTTAAGATTGTTCTTCTTCTTCAGCAATCATAGCCTTCTTGCTAGAGATCTTTCTGTCTCTCTTGGCTTGTCTCTCCTTTCTTTCTTTGGCACTCAGCTCAGGACAATCATACTCAAAGTGACCTTTCTTCTGACAGTTATAACATCTGTTGGCATCATCATCCTGATCACTTTCCTCCTTGGTTTTGGAGTCCTTCTTTCTGGATGAGGATCCTTCAGCTTTGTGATCCTTCCTTTTCTCAGTGGATCTGTCCTCAGCTTCTGAGTTATTCCTGTTCCTGTACCTATTGTTCTTATAGTATTTCTTATACTTTTCATATCTGCTATTGAGTCTTTCAAACCTCCTTACCAACAGTACTAGCTTATCCTCTTGCTCATCCTAATTTTTGGCAAGTGAGTTATCAGACTCTTTAGCTTTACAGGATTTCTCTTTGGCTTTGAAAGCCACATTCTTGCTAGATGAAGATTCATCTTTGCTATCAGATTTCTTAGTTTTCTTATCAATCACAAACTCATAAGCTTTCAGTTCAGAGAAAACTTGTTGATATGGCATAGAATCAATATTCTTGGTGTTTTCAATCACCACAGCATGTATATCCCATTTCTTAGACAATCCTCTAAGAATTTTCAGTGCCACTTCTCTCTGTGGGTATCTTTTCCCCAAGAGCATTCAGATCATTCATAATGCTAGTGAATCTGACTTCTAGTTTGTCAATGGATTCACCATCTTCCATTTCAAAGTTGTCAAACTTTCCAATAGCAACAGAAAGTTTGTTCTCTTTAATATGATTTGTGCCTTGATACATGATAGCAAGTGTGTCCCATATTTCTTTGGCAGTTTCACAGTGAGAAATCATCCCCATAACACGATCATCAATAGTGTTATATAGAGTATCTTTAGCATTGTAGTCCAAATTGACTAACTTTCTCTCATCAGGATTAAGTTGGTCATCAGGTTTTGGAAATTCATCTCTGGGATCATTCCTCTAAGTATCAATAATTCTGGGATTCACAACAGTGTATTCGAATGGTCCTTCAGAAACCACTCTCCATATTCTTTCATGCTTAGAATACAGATGTGCCTGCATTCTCAATCTCCATAGGTCATAGCTCTCAACAGAGAACATAGGAAGTTTCTTAGAAGGCATGATGAATGAGCCTTGTAAGATATCAGCAGTAAGATCTATTCAGTAGACCACCAAAGTCTTTCAGCAAATAGACTATGGCTACCAAAGCAAGTGGTCAAAATGAACCACTGCTCTGATACCACTTGTTGGTCCCGGTGCAAACGAGTCTTACTCATGTATGGGGGGGAATACACGTGTTCAGTGATTTTTAAAACTTTTCTTTGCTGAGATCAGAAGGGTCAGGATGTCCTGAGAATTTTGCCCTGAGAAACACAAATTGCCCTGAGTCAAAGTCTACTGAGACAGTGATCCTAAGCAGTTTTCAGAAGCTTCAGATTAGCCCAACTGATCCTGAGTTTTATCAGAGATCCTAAGGCAGACCCTTTGTGAATAGATCAACTAGGTTGTCTTCCGACGCGATCTTTGCCAACTCTATATCTCCTCTCTTAATGATTTCTCGTATAAGATGGTATTTCCTTTCAATGTATTTGCTGGCCTTGTGGGCTCTCGGTTCCCTTGAATTTGCAACTACTCCGGCATTATCACAAAAGACCGTGATGATGCTGGGCAAATTCGGAACAACGTCTAAGTCCACTAGGAAGTTCTTGAGCCACACCGCTTCTTTCGCTGCTTCACAAGCAGCTACATATTCGGCTTCTATGGTAGCATCGGCGATGCTTTTCTTCTTAACGCTTCTCCATGTTACAGCTCCTCCCCCCAGACAAAACACACTACCCGAGGTAGATTTTTGGAATCTAGGTCTGATTGGAAATCCGAGTCCGTGTATCCCACTGGAAATAAACTGTCTGACTGATAAACCAACATTCTATCTCGAGTTCTCTTTAGATACTTCAGAATGTTCTTAACAGCAGTCCAATGTTGATTTTTGGGATTTCTCTGATATCTCGCTACCATGCCTACGGCGTAGCAGATATCTGGTCTCGTACACGACATTGCATACATGAGACTTCCCACTGCCGACGCATAAGGAATCCCTCTCATGTCATATATCTCCTTTTATGTCTTGGGACACATGTCTTTCGATAGATGGATTCCGTGCCTGAAAGGTACAAAACCCTTCTTGGAATCTTGCATGTTGAAACGCTTCAAAATGGTATCTATGTATGAAGCTTGCGATAAGCCGATCATTCTTTTCATTAGATCTCGAGTGATCTTGATCCCAAGAATATGACCGGCTTCCCGTAAGTCCTTCATATCAAACTATTTTGACAGCCATACCCTTACGTCTGACAAAACCTTTACATCGTTTCCGATGAGCAGAATATCGTCTACGTATAGTACTAGGAATATTAAGGCAGTTCTGTCACACTTTCTATAAACACAACTCTCGAAATCATTTTGATCAAACCCGTAAGATTTTATTACATTAACAAAACATTGGTTCCAAGCCCGAGATGCTTGCTTAAGCCCATAAATGGACTTTCTCAGCTTGCACACAAGGTGTTATTGGCCTTTTTCGATGAAACCTTCGGGCTGTTGCATATAGATTTCCTCGTCAAGACTCCCGTTAAGGAAAGCTGTCTTGACATCCATTTGCCAGATCTCAAAATCTAGATGCGCAACTATTGCAAAGAGAATACGGATGGACTTAAGCATGGCTACAGGCGAAAAGGTTTCTTCATAATCGATACCCTCTTTCTGAGTGTATCCCTTTGCCACAAGTCTGGCCTTAAAGGTTTCCACCTTCCCGTCCGGTCCTCTTTTCCTCTTGTAGACCCACTTGCATCCAATGGGTTTTACCCCATTGGGTGGTTCAACTAGCTCCCACACCTGATTATGATCCATTAAGCCCATCTCGGCTTCCATCGCAGTTTGCCAGGATTCCGAATCCTTATCTTGGACCGCCTCCTTGTAGGACCAGGGGTCTGATTCACTATCCCCGGGGACCAAATCTGAAGATTCTCCTATCCCCATGAATCTCTCAGGTTGTCGAAAAACCCTCCACCTACGACGAGGTTCCGATTGTGTCGGTGTGACGCTTGGTATATCAACCTGTACAGTTGGTATAGGAGTTTGCCCTCTTATTTCATTTAAGGTAATTTCACTTTTGGGCTTTCGATTGTTCATAAAGTCTTCTTCCAAAAATCTAAAGTGCGTACTTATTACCACCTTTTGATCTTCGGGACCATAGAACATGCACCCTTTCGTTCCCATGGGATATCCTATAAACAGCCTTAGTTCCGAACGTGCATCCAACTTACCGACTTCCTTGTCTAGCACGTATGCCGGACACCCCCAAATCCTGAGATGTTTCAGACTTGGCTTGCGCCCCATCCACAACTCTTTAGGGGTTTTTGGAACCGATTATATGGCACCAGATTTAGAACGTAAGACGTTGTTTCCAAGGCATAACCCCAAAATGACTTGGGTAGATCTGAATAACTCATCATGGATCTGACCATTTCTAAGAGTGTTCAGTTTCTTCGTTCTGCAACCCCGTTTTGTTGAGGGGTTTCGGGTGCAGTCAACTGGGAAACAATGCCCTCGTCTGATAGGTAGTTCAAAAACTCATCGCTGAGGTATTTGCCTCCACAATCAGATCGTAGAAACTTGATACTCTTTTCCCTATGATTCTCCACTTCGGCTTTGAACTCTTTGAATTTATCAAAGGTTTCCGATTTGTGTTTCATGAGGAAAATGTACCCGAACATTGAGTAATCATCGATGAAAGTCACGAAATACTCATAACCACCTCTAGCTTTGGTTGACATTGGACCACACACGTCAGTGTGAATGATTTGCAACACTTCTGTGGCTCTATTCCCCTTGGCTCCAAATGCCCTCTTGGTTATTTTACCCTCCAAACATGATTCGCAGGTTGTTAGTGGTTTTAACTGTAGGTCCGACAGCGAACCATCTTTCACCAACATTTGGATCCTATTTCAGAACGTTCTTTTTGTCTTATTGCATGAAACAGTCGATGTGTTATAAGATGCATTTTGTGAGTGGTGTGCACAGTTAATAGTATAGAGATTGTTCCGCAAAATTCCATGACAGATAAACACATTGTTACGGTAAATAGTAACTTGCTTAGAAAAAAGAACTGAATCCATCATTAATTAGTTTTGAAACTGAAATAGGTTTTTGCGAAAAACTGGAACGTAAAGAACATCTCTTAAAACTAAAATCTTATCTTCAAAAGACAGGTGCACGTCTCCCACTACTTCAGCTGCTACTCTCGTAGCATCGCCCAGTGTGATGAGGATCTCAGTCCCACTAAGTTGTCGGGTCAGTTTGAACCCCTGTAATGTGAAACAAACATGATCAGTGGATCCCGTATCCATTACCCACGAGTGGGTAGCATAGCCGCTAAACAAGTTTCAACAACTAGTGCATGAGAATTACCTTTCTTTCCATTTCGCTTAGGATTAGAACAGGCTGACCTCCATTGTCCCGAACTTCCGCACTCCGAATGTTTCCTCTTGCTTGAACCTTCACTCTTGAGGGACATTGAGCCCACTTGGTTTAGCCTCTCTTTATCATCGTTCTTACCACCAATTGGCCTAGAAAAAGAAGACCCTTTTGTGACCAAGTACTTTTTCTTGCGCTCCATTTCCTCTTCGACCAATGTGAGAGCATTAACTAGATCATCCACAGTGAAATCTAGATCTTCCATTAGGTACTCTAGATAGGGATGATCATAGCTCTTTGGCAGAGTGTGGAGAATGAAATCAACCTTAGTTTTGAAATCACATTTTTCGCCAAGAATCTCAAGTTCCTCAAAGAGAACCATAACCCTAAGAACGTGCTCCCTTGTGGTCGTTCCTTCTTCCATTTCTATGTTGGCCATATCAAGCCTTATGCTTTGGATAGCTATATGGGCCGAATGTGCAAACATTTCTTCGAGATTTCTCATAATGTCTGCAACTGATTCAAATCTTTGATGAAGGCGTTTCAACAAATCAGACATATTTGTCAAGATTGTTTCCCTCACCAGTTTATTAATCAACTCCCATTCACTAAGTTCCATCTCGTCCCATATACCAGTATCTTTAGCAGGTTTTTCGGGTTTTGGTGTGTCAAGCACCCATTTGGATCCTTGTGAAGTTAGGACAATCATAAGTTTACGTTTCCAATCAATATAGTTTTCACCAGTTAATTGATGGTCTTTTAAGTATAGAATACAGTGGATTAAAAGGTTGCGACATGCTGAACTGAAATAAATAACAGTTTGTGTAAGCACAAAATTATCACACAATTGATAACATTGTTCATATCAAAAACTCAAAACAATATGAACATGCATCAGTCGACATCTCAAAACAGTTTAAATAGGTCACGTGGGGTGAACTGTCTATTTAAACACATTCAAGCAGGTTACAAACAAGAACAGTTACAAACCTTTAATTCAAAATTAATAGTCGTCTCTCACTTGACCAATATAAAATTGACAGGGACTTCGGGGAAGTATATGCATATCAATTTTATACCTAAGTAATAACCATGATTAAATACAGAATTATTACTTTGCTTTGAACGAGCCTCGTGGGGAGGGTCATCGTCGCCACTAATAATAATTCACAATCATCCTTTTTGTGAATTTATTCATGTGAAAACCATCTTTTGGCCGTTCCGTGGGGAAAATTTCTTCAAAAGAATTCACAAATAAATAAATAATGGGGCCAATTTGACGTAATTTTATTATCCGGAATAAAATTTATCAATAAACATACTTAGTAATTTTCGAAAGTGAGATTTTCTTTTAGACAATTCTAAATCATGTAAACATATTTAACAAATAAAATTGCACGAATTTAAAACAAGCATCAAGACAAAATAAATCATGTTGGGCACATATATCCAACTGTCATGGTTTAAATTCCAAATTTTGATCTTGAGAAATCGTCCGTCCTTTTGCTTTCATCGTTCGTCTCGAAAAGCTCCCACTGAATCCACAACAATTCTTTAAAATGTCCTCCGTTTTTGGGTTAGGATAACGTCTGGAAAACGAGTAGCTCACGACCCGGAACTGAGTCGCATGCACCTCGGCTCACGCCCCGGTCCGGATCGGCCGTCCCGCCCCATCTCCCATAGCCTTGCGCGTGCGAAGCATCGCCTGGACGCATCTGCGTCCGGGCTCCTGCGCCCCGTCACCCAGCTCGGATAGTGCACGCCTCGCCCGTGCACCCCATGCATACGCAGCGTGCAGCCCGACGCCCACCAGCCTCGCCGCCTAGCGCACGACCAGCTCGCACCGTCCGCGATCGCCCGGGTGGTGCGCGCGGTCGCTAGGCATTCCGCCTAGTCCGCATGCTCCACCTTGGCTCGCGTACGTCCGGGCACTCGGACGTCCATCTTTAATTCATAATCTCCGTCTTAGTTCAAGATCCAGATACAATTTATTTACGAAAAATAAATAAACCTAGATCTAGACTAGTCTATTACATTGATCAAATCAAACAAATCCTAATCTAATCGTGGACTTTCTCACGAGGCAAAATGAATTCGAACGAATCGAATTAAAACCAATAATTTATTTGCATGTAAATAAGCACATTAAAATACCATGATAATTGGATACCTGCAAAACAGATCTAACAGTTCTACTATGCAATTTCAATTTTAATGACCAACAATTTAAATTATAGTTTAAAATATCAGAGCCCGAACCAGGGCTCTGATAACAGATGTTGGGATAACATATGCCAGGATCTATCGGGATGACCTCATAAACACAAATTTAAATTAACAATTATTACTAGCATGAATTTACCTAAGTGAATTCAAATAATAATCAATCCAACAACAACATGCAAATAATATTTCACGTAAAAGATTCTAGCATGCGGAATTTCTAGGAGTTTACCTAAACGTACCCGTTGGAGAGACGATCTGAGACAGATAGGATCAAGTATCTGGATACCCACCAAAAGTCTTTCTCAAGTATTCCCAAGTCCTCGTCCAATAACCCCGGGGGAAGGTTCTCCGATGAACGATTTATAAAACAAGGAAAATAAAAATATTGTTGCACCATCTTTATGGATTTCTAATATTTCCAACGCATGGAACACTAGGTGGGAATGAAAAATTCATCCCCTATTTATAAGTAAAGGGTGTTCGAAATTTTGGAGTCCAAATAGGGTTAGGAAAGATCTTTTCTTGATCTCCAAGAAATCTTGAATATATCCAATATATTCTTCTTTCCATGTGTATTTTTCCACAAAAATCTCACACCCTATTTAATCCTAATTTTTGAAAAAAACAAGAAGCAAGATTTCAAGATTGGATCTTTCTTGAATTTAGGAGATATCCTTGTATTCCAAGAATACATATCTTTTTCCATAAAATCTTTCCAAGAAAATCAAGAAAATCGTTCTTCCCTTTCTTATACATAATTTTAAAAAATTTCACTATTAAAGAAGCCAAGTGGGAGTTTTCTTGAATTTATGGGATAATCTTGTATTCCAAGAATACATTATCTCCTTTCCAAAAAATCTTTTCAAGAAAATCATTCTCCCTCTTTTCTTTAATATTTTCAAAAAATAGGAAATATTGCAACAATAAATTTATTTTATTTTAAGCACCATTTATTTATTGGACTTTAATTGGGCTACTTGAGGGGCCTTTAGGATAATTAAGATGGACTTTCCAATGGACTTCTGAATTCCAATATTGAACCACAATATAATTCAGCCCATTAATATTAATTAATACCACTATATAATTAATATTGCACTATCCTATCTTAACCCATATTACGGTAATATGGCTCCCGGTTATTATTTCCCGTGTTTAAGATTATTTAGTCCATTAATTAATTAAGCCACTGAAAAACTTTATATTAATTAATATCTTTATCCTTGGAGTAAGGACAACCCAGCTTTATTATCCATACCGGAAAATTAATTCCACTTGCAAGATTTGGTATGATAAAGGTTCCGGGCCCACCAAGGGGACCAATCAAGCAAGACTTTTGCAAGCACACGATTCTCTGTATTAATTTAGCAACTATCGTGCAATTAATAATATTGCCCAAGATATAGGGTATCGAAGTCGCAATGATTCTCTTCCCATTTATAAGTCAAAGCAATAACTACTAATCGCACACAGTCCTTATTAAGTGACAGAGATTAAGAAATCAACAACCACTGAGGTCTAACTCTTCATCCCTTAAGTCAGTGTGAATGAGTTTATCCTCTCTGTAGGTCCGCTTCAGCGCATCGAATGCACTAGTGTAATCTCTTGGTCAAGACAAGCCAAATGTGAGCCTTGCACATCAACTTCTACCAATAGATTGTTCGGATCTATCTAAGTTGTGAAACACGCACTCGTATACAAGGAACTGTTAACGTGATCTTCTGTGATCTGGTATTACCACGTTAACTACAATGTAACGCTTGCTACGAATGGTTTGCAATAAATATATATAACATTCAATCATATTTAAAGCAACAGTGATAAACAATTTATTTCAGTAATAAGTGTTTAATACATATGTTATACAAAGTAAAAGCATACTTTCACTTATAACCCCAACATCTCGACCCTTGAAGGTCGCCTGGCTGAGGCAGAGGGTGGACTGGCCACGGAGAGGCTGAAGTTGGCCCGCGCGGAAGGGGGACAGGCTGAGGCGGATGCCGCACTGGCGGCCGAGAACTTAAAGATGGCCCAGCGGAGAGGAAGGTGGCCGAGGTCGAGGCCGACATGGCCGGGGTGAAAGCGGAGCTGGCCGGGATTAAGGGGGAGCAGGATACCATGGAGGCCCAGTTCAAGGCCGCTGAGGAGGCAAACGCCAACTTTGCATACGTGATGGCATTCATGGATGCCATCTGAATCTGTCTTCGAGTGAACTCCTCTGGCGACCTTACCGGGCTTGTCGCCGATCTCAAAGACTACGTCAGTGATAACCCTCCGCCCCTACGTTCTGCTGGAGATCTAAGACTTGGAGGACATGCGCATTGATCTCTCATTTTTTCCGGACCCAAGTCAAATCGTGAACCCTCTCCCAGACCCTTCGGAGGTCGACCCCCCTGTTGTCATACCTCCCAAGCCCATTGTGGAGGAGGTGCCGAGCTCGGATGTCGATCCCCCCGCAGTTACGTTTTTGGAGCCTCCTTTTGGGACAGTCAGCACCCTGGCCACGACTGCCTCTGCCGAGCAAGAATGAAGTTATCCTTTTTTTTTTCTTTTTTAGTATCAATGTACGACCTCCTGGCCTTGACTTGTAATGAAAATCTTCAGGCCTTCAGGCCTCTATCAATGAGAAAGGTTACTTCATTTTTCGTCTCATCTATTATTTGTCTTGTCAATGTAACTCCCATATTTTACCCTTCAAGACGAGGTCGAAAGCTCGCGTTGGGACCCTGACTTGAACCATTGCCTTTTACAGACTTGCAGCAAGTCGGCCTTGGGATGTGTGCCCCCGCCGAAACCTCATCCTCGGGAAGGCGTACAGTCGCCTCGATTTTCTGAATCGGCGTGATGTGTGATAGACCCGCAATGATGGTCTGGGCACTTTGTGATGTCACACGCCATAAATTAACCCAAGCGGCAGTCGCGTATCACCTACGCGCTGCCCGTGCGATGCCAACTTCTTTGGGGGGGGCCTCGAGAACTCAAACTTTGCATTCCCAACCCCCGCCCTTCCTCTATAAATAGGACAGGGGTTTTGGACATATAACCCATTGTACTCTCTCTGCCCCTCACACTTATCGTTCTCAAGCTTATGCATGGGAAATTCTGGCGAGTCCTCAATTTCAAGGCGTCCTCCGGCAACAAGCTTCTTCTACTCTACACAAATGGCCTCCGGTTCTCAGTCCATCCCCATACTTCTCCCATTTCTGATCTCGTCTTTATCAGAGGATGATCATACGGCCATTGCCAAGCTTCACTGCCACCCGGGTGGCGGAATTGCCACCGCCAACATGGAGGTGCCCCTGGCCATCTGTGTCTTGGGCGCCGATCGAGATGATGGGGTTAACGATGATGAGCAACTCCTGACATGTAATATGGATTTAGTATTGTATATGCGAACACGATCAAGCCAAAATGCCCTTCACAATCCCTTGAATTTTTTGCACCACATGTATGACACTCGTGTTCATTTGAAGCGGGAAGTCTCATCGCAGCATCTGGCACTCCACGGGCTGTCAAAACATCCTTTTTTGATAGTTTTGCAGTATCTTGATCAAATGAAACGTTGAGATGAATTCCCTGGAAGCCGGCCTACTTGAAACTTTCCTGTGGAACCAGCAACCTCCTTAGTATCAGAGCCGTGACCCCAGTGACTCCGTAGTATGAATCAAGTCGATAGCCTGCCCCCGGGCCTCATTGTAATGGGATTTTTCCCTCCTTTCGACCTCCGGGTCTATTGTAATGGGATTTTTCTCAACCTCCGGGTCTTTATCAACGAAATTCTGTTTTAATTCCTTTGTTGTGATGACACGATTTCCTTATGCAATTTTTGCTTAGTCCTTATCGTCTTAATATTTATGCGACTTGTTTATTTGACATTCGCTTAATCGTCTTACAAAGTCAGGATTCATCGCACCCTTATGGGTTGTGATTTACTCTCCGGTATTTTGAAAGTCGCACCTCGGGTTCGCACTTTATCGATCATATGTTTTTCATGCGGCCTGCATGTTATCTATCATGTATTTCATGCGACCAGCTTGGTTTCTACACAATAATTTTTCTTTTAAATTGAATAGAGAATTACTGTTACCAAAAAAATTGTTTAGATTGTTGTGATCAGTACAAGGGTGTAAATCTACTGATAATACTTCTTCAGGTGAGTTGCATTCCACCGATATTGGACCTTGGTCCCATCCGACTTCTCGAGCTCATATGCCCCGTTCGGTAAGACCTTCGATATTTGGAACGGACCCTCCCAGTTTGGACCGAGAGCACCTTTTGAGTCTCTGAGTATCTTTTTCAGTACTAAGTCTTCGACCTTGAAACGTCAAAGTCGTACCTTAGAATTGTAATATCTCTCTGACCTCTGCTTGTATCTTGCATTTCTCATGTTAGCCTCCAATCGCTTTTCTTCGAGTAGGTCCAGGTTTCTTTTTAAGGCCTCATCGTTATGATCGAAAGCGACCTGGCTGGTTCGGAAGGTCGGGAGGTCGACTTCCGCGGTTATAACTTCCTCAGCTCCGAATGCTAGCGAGTAAGGAGTTTCACCCGTTGAATTTCTGCAAGTCGTTTTGTACGACCACAGTACGTCCGGGAGCTCGCTAGCCCATTTCCCCTTTCCCCCTTTGATCTTGGCCTTGAGTGTGTGCTTTATGATTTTATTCACGGCCTCGACCTGACCATTTGATTGGGGGTGGTATGGGGTGGAAAATAACTTTGTGATCTTCCATTTTATAAAAAAGACATCGATATTTATACCATCGAATTGCTTTCCATTGTCTGATATGATCACATGAGGTAGCCCGAACCTACAGATAATGTTTCTCCATATGAACCTGATAACATGATCTTGGTCTATGGTTGCCAATGCCTCAGTCGCAACCTATTTTGTGAAGTAATCCACCGCTACTAGGGCATACTTGACCGATCCTGGGGCCGTTTGGAGTGGCCCAATGATGTCTATCCCCCACTTCGCAAAAGGCCAAGGACTGAGAATGTTTGTGAGTTCCTCCAGTGCGACCTTGATGGAGGGAGCATAGATCTGACATTTGTGGCATTTGTGGGCAAAGATAATAGCATCGGCCCTTAGGGTTGGCCAAAAATACCCCTGCCTTGTGGTCTTGTGGGCCAGCGACTCCCCCCAGTGTGGTTTCTGCAAGTAGTGGCATGCCGAAGCCTCGCTTTTGTAACTCCCCGATGATCATTGTGTACCGTGCGGCCCGTAGCTGCAACTGCCGAGCTTGGACGCGATTAGTTGTCAAGAGGCCGCTTATCAAATATTCCATGATGGGTGTCATCCAGTTCGACGCCGGGGTTTCTAATGTTGTTACTATTACTTGTGCGGTGGCTGGGTGGGAAAGTGTCGTGATGGTGACATCCTTCATGTCGGGTGACCCTTCGGAGGTCGCCAGCTAGCTAAAGCATCGGCTCACGAATTCTGCTCTCTCGGTATCAACTTGACATGGATTTGTGTGAACTTTAGGCATAGTGTTTTTACGACTTCCTGATAGGCCGCCATCCTATCGTCCCGAGCCTCGTATTCCCCCGAAACCTAAAAGACCATGGGCTGGGAGTCGGTATGGACTTGCAGTCTCTTGACACCCACGGCCCTAGCCATTTCCAAGCCGCTGATGAGAGCCTCATATTCGGCCTCATTTTTAGTTACGTGAAATTCAAAGGTAATGGCGTTCTGGAATGAGATACCCTCCGGTCTCATCAAAACTAGTCTGGCTCCCGACTTGTGAGAGGTCGCCGATCCATCTACGAATAACTCCCATGGCAGGTTGCCCGAACACCCGACCTCGGAAGGGAATGTGAGTTCGATGATGAAATCGGCCAATGCCTGGGCCTTGACAGCAGGTCGTGGCGCGTATGTCACTTGTTGGTCCCGGTGCAATCGAGTCTTACACGTGTATGGGGGGAATACACGTGTTCAGTGATTTTTAAAACTATTCTTTGCTGAGATCAGAAGGGTCAGGATGTCCTGAGAATTTTGCCCTGAGAAGCACAAATTGCCATGAGTTAAAGTCTACTGAGACAGTGATCCTGAGCAGCTTTCGGAAGCTTCAGATTAGCCCAACTGATCCTGAGTTTTATCAGAGATCCTGAGAAGCTTGGATCTGATAATTATCTTACTGAATACTCAGTAGAGTTGATTCAGTTTGGTAACTATCTGTTCTAGCTAATCAAGAGTGCGGAATGTGTTGGCCCTAAGTTTATACTCATTTTATCTTGCTGAAAATCTCTTCCTTAGTAAAACAGTGGTTAAGGCTGTGATCAAGTTCTATGCAAGTTCAGTGGATTGTTTCCAACTGAATATCAAGAAAATCAGTATGCTTTCAGTTAAAGATATGCAGCAGATAGAATGTAAAACAGAAAGAAAACAACACAGCAATTTATAGTGGTTCAGAGACAATGCTCCTACGTCCACTCTCTCTGATCTTCAGAGAAATTCCTTAACACACTATCACCTAAAGCTTTCAGGCTAACCACAGCAGCTTACTAACTTTTCTACCTTGAGTTTTCTGGCTGACTACTGCAGCTTACTAACTCAACACACACAAGCTTTATGACTGTCTAAAACAGCTTACTCACTTCTTCTCTAGAGCTTTCTGGCTGAACTCAACTGCAGCTTACTCACTCTTTACAACTCTTTCTTACCAACAATTCACACAATACACAAACTACCTAAAAAGGGTTTGGTTTGGGGTTGTTTCCAACTACGGTGAGATATCCTTTCACAATAAGCACAAATGCAAAGGCTAGGATATCTCTACTAAGCTTTGGATATATATCAAATCTAGGCTTAGTGAATGAGCTCTCTTCAATGAAACACTTGGGAAATCTTAGGTTTTTCGAGTGCTTCAATTTTCAAGAATATGAATGAGCTCTAGAGTTGCTTTGATTTCCCGTAACCTTTTAATGGTGAAGGTCACTGGTATTTATAGGCAACTTACCAAGGTTACTCTTTGAAAAACTATCTGTTGGAAGAGATAGCATCAAGAGTTTCCTCTTCTGGTTATTGATGAACGGCTATTTTGAGGTTTGAACACACCCTTGCATGTTTTAGGAAATATGCAGCCATGTAGCCAATCACCAACTTCTGTGAACTGGAAGATATCAGACCTGACATTTCTCAGTGAGATGTCACTTTCAGTGTCAGTAAAGTGCGTTGTTGTTGCCTCCTCATTGGTCGAAATCTTCTTTTGAACAGAGACAAGGAAAACGGCTCTTTTTAAGTTGACCTTTCTTATATGATATGTTCCTCAATGTCCACAAATGTCTAACATTTTGTTTGTTTGTACTAGGAATGAACATAACACTATTTATTTAAGATAGTGGTTCAGGGTCCTTTTTGTTTAGTACACAAACAGTCTTCAGGATCTTCGGTCTTCAGGATTCTTCAATCATCATGATTCTTCTGAGTCTTCAGGATTCTTCTGAGTCTTCAGAGTCTTTAGGGTCTTCTGAGTCTTCAGGATTCTTCTGAGTCTTTAGTATACTAACAATTCCTTGATTTATATCTGCTGACTATACATGATGCAGATAATCCTGAGTCCATTATTCTATTGAAACCTAATCCTGATTCTATACTACCAAGATATCCTGAACATGTCATACTCAGGGGTTTTGGGATCTAATCAAAATCTTTATTCAAATTCATCTCCCAACATCACTCCGTGTTGCCCGACCTCAATGGCCCATTTGAGACATCGACCTGATGTGTATGGTCGGTGGAGCACGTTCCTCAATGGCAGGAAAGTGAGGACCTCGACCTGGTGATAGAAAAAGTACGGTCTCAGCTTCCTCACACTCATGACTAATGTGTAGGCCAGCTTCTCTAACGATGGATAACGTTGCTCTGTCTCGTTCAGTGTCTGGCTGACGAAATAAATGGGCAAGTGGATCTGGCCCTCAGCTCGGACCAGCACTGCACTCAAAGCGGTCTCGAAGCTGCGAGATATAAGAACAACTTCTTCCCTGGGACATGTTTGGATAGGATGCTCACATCTGCCAGGTAGGTTTTGATTTTTTCAAAAGCATCCTGGCTCTCGGGTGTCCATTCGAACTTCGCTTCTTACGGATCATGTCGAACATCGGTTTGCATTTGTCCCCCATTCGGGAGATGAACCTGCTCAGTGCGGCCAAGCATCCCGTGAGTTTCTGAACTTCCTTCATATTTTGGGGTGCCCCCATGTCTAATATGGCCTTGACCTTCCCTGGATTCGCCTCAATCCCCCGCTTGCTGACCAGGTGTCCCAAGAACTTCCCCGACTCCACTCCAAAGTTACACTTCTTGGGGTTGAGTCTCATGTTGAACTTTCTGAGGATATCGAAGGTCTGTGCGAGGTGAGATAGGTGATCCTCCCTTTTTATGCTCTTTACGACTATGTCGTTGACATAAACCTCTACTGACTTCCCAATCTGGTCAACAAACATGTGATTGACAAGCCTTTGGTAGGTTGCCCCTGCATTCTTCAGGACGAAAGGCATTCTCTTCCAGCAATATAGATTTTTCTCGGTCAGAAATGAGGTGTGTTGCCGATCTGAATCATGCATGGCTATTTGGTGATAGCCTGCAAAAGCATCCATGAACAACATCATCTCGTGCCCAGCCGTGTTATCTATCAGGTGGTCGATGTGTAGCATGGGGAAGAAATCCTTCGGGCAGGCCTCGTTGAGGTCGGTAAAGTCGATACAAAGCCGCCATGTCCCATTGGATTTTTTTACCAACACTGAGTTGGCTACCCACTATGGCTGGTCGGCCTGCATGATCAGGTCGTTATCCAACAGCTTCTTCACCTCCTCGGCTAAAGCAACATATTTTTTGGGGCCGAATTTCCTCCTTTTTTGGGCAACTGGCCTCCAAGTCGGGTCAATGTGAAGTCGGTGACATGCGACTTTCGGATCGATCCCTACCATATCTTTATATGACCAGGCGAAGATATCTATGTTCTTTTTTGAGAAAGTCGATGACTTCCCCTCTCAGGTCGTTCGGTATCTTAGAACCAATAATGACTTCTAGATCCGGGCGAGTTGGATCTATCTTGAATTTCTCGAGTTCTTTCCCCGGGATGGCTCCTAGGCCATCTTGTCGGGGGTCGTCAATTTCGGCCTCGATTAAGAATTCTTCAGGCTCGTGCCCTATTCTTGGATCGAGGTATTTGTGGGTTCTTTTTCTGTTTGTTCTTTCCCTATTTATTTCCCCCTCTTGTTCATTGTTATCTATTACAAATGTTTGTTTGATAGGTGTTGGTGCGGAATTGAAAAGGGACGAAGAGTAAATCAAACAACCTCTTGCATCGACCTGGTCGCCCTTAACGGTACCGACCAGCCCACTCTTGGTGGAGAATTTTACACAGAAGTAGAAAGTGGAGGACGCAACCTCGAATTCATGCTCAAAAGGCCTTCCTAGGAAACCATTATAGGAGCTGGGAAGGTCGACAACAAGAAAATCTAATAACCTAGTCGCCCTAACTGCGCTATTCAGTGTGGAGACCAGCTCAACGGCCAGTTGGATCATCCCCGTCGGCTTCACTGTTGCATCACCAAACTCTTTCATGACATGGTCGCATGGGGTGATGTAGGCATCATAGTTCCCGAGCTGATCCAGGGTTTTCTTGAAGAGGATGTTACAAAAGGCACCCCCATCTACCAGAAGTCGGCACACCGTAGTTCCCATGATATTTGCTCGGATCACCAGGGGGTCGACATTAGGATAAACCACCCCAGTTTTTTCCTTTTCCCCAAACTCGATTGTGCTGGACTCTTCCCCCAGGGCGAGGACAGGCGATACCATCTTCTTGGAGTTCTCTATCTCCCTTATCTCGGCCTTCATCTTCCGCTTGGAGGAGGAGTTTGAGGCTAGTCCCACGACTGCCCCTAGGGGAGAGATGGTGTGCATGATGCGATCCCCCGCATTTTCAGGCATAGGCGGGATAGGTCACTCCCCCTGCCCCCCTCCCTGGTTGTCATTCCTATGGGCGCCCTCTCTTTGCTGGCGACCTCTCGGAGCCTGGTCGCCATTTTTATGAGGTCGCTTGATGAATTCGTCAAGCAGGACATCTTCATACAATCTCCAGAGTTGGGGCAAGAGATCTTTGCACTCACTGGTATAGTGACCGACCTGCTCGTGAAAGTGGCAATACTTGTTGGGGTCCAGCTTACCCTTATTCTTTACAGGTTGGGGCGGGAGGAGTAATTTCCGCTCTCGGATCTGGGTGAAAATATGTCCGGGCGTCATGCCCAGTTCATCCATTAGCTTCACCGGAATGCTCTCCTCAAAAGGCTTGAAACTTCCAAGCGGCTTGTACAGTGTGGCGGCCTTCTTGGAACTCTTCTTGGGCTCAGCGACCTCCTTAGCATCAGAGAGTCGGGATTCCAGTAGCTCCACGGTATGGATTAGGTCTCTAGCTCGCCTCCTAAAGTCGGCGTAGCTAGTCGGATAGTCGGCCTTCATGCGCCGCCAGAGTTTGGTCCCCTTTTTGAGGCCGGAGACAGCCCCTAGCAGCTTTGCCTCATCCCCAATGGGATCTCCTTCCAAGATCAGTTTGTCGATCCGCTCAATATAGGACCGATCAGACTCCTTATCACCCTGATGGGTGTTCATCAGACGCTGCCTGGTCGCGGGTCGGGGCGCCAGGGCAGTAAAGTGCGACAAGAATAGGCGAGCGAGCTGCTCAAAGGTGTCCACCGACAAGGGTGGCAGAGACGTAAACCATTGATGAGCTTGGTCGCTCAAGGTCAGAGAAAAAAGTCGACATTTCGTCGCATCAGTTGCGCTCATAGAGGCCATGTACGAGTTGAACTTAGCTACATGGACCCTCGGGTCCGTGTTCCCACTAAAGCGATCCAAGGTCGCTGCATTAATCTTCCTCTGGGTGTTGGGATAACATATGCCAGGATCTATCGGGATGACCTCATAAACAAAAATTTAAATTAACAATTATTACTAGCATGAATTTACCTAAGTGAATTCAAATAATAATTAAACCAACAACAACATGCAAATAAAATTTCACGTAAAAGATCCTAGCATGCGGAATTCTAGGAGTACGTAAACGTACCCGTTGGAGAGACGATCTGAGACAGACAGGATCAAGTATCTGGATACCCACCAAAAAGTACTTCTCAAGTATTCCCAAGTCCTCGTCCAATAACCCCGGTGTAAGGTTCTCCGATGAACGATTTATAAAACAAGGAAAATAAAAAAATTGTTGCACCACCTTTGTGGATTTCTAGTATTTTCAACACATGAAACACTAGTTGGGAATGAAAAAATCATCCCCTATTTATAAGTGAGGGGGGTTCGAAAATTTCAAGGCAATTTAGGGCTAGGAAAGATCTTTTCTTGATCTCCAAGAAATATTGAATATATCCAACATATTCTTCTTTCCATGTGTAATTTTCCACAAAAATCTCACACTCTTATTTGGCCTAAATTTTCGAAAATATCAAGAAGAATTTCAAGATTGGATCTTTCTTGAATTTATGAGATATTCTTGTATTCCAAGAATACATATCTTTTTCCATAAAATCTTTCGAAGAAAATCAAGAAAATCTTTCTTCCCTTTCTTATACATAATTTTCGAAAATTTACTATTAAAGAAGCCAAGTGGGAGTTTTCTTGAATTTATGGGATAATCTTGTATTCCAAGAATACATTATCTCCTTTCCATAAAATCTTTTCAAAAAAATTCTTCTCCCTCTTTTCTTTAATATTTTCGAAAAAATAGGAAATATTGCAACAATAAATTTATTTTATTTTAAGCACCTTTTATTTATTGGACTTTAATTGGGCTACTTGAGGAGCCTTTAGGAGAATTAAGATGGACCTTCCAATGGGCTTCTGAATTCCAATATTGAGCCACAATATAATTCAGCCCATTAATATTAATTAATACCACTATATAATTAATATTGCACTATCCAATCTTAACCCATATTACGGTAATATGGCTCCTGAAAATTATTTCCCGTGTTTAAGATTATTTAGTCCATTAATTAATTAAGCCATTGAAAAGCTTTATATTAATTAATATATTTATCCTTGGAGTAAGGACAACCCAGCTTTATTATCCATACCGGAAAAGTAATTCCACTTGCAAGATTTGGTATGATAAAGGTTTCGGGCCCACCAAGGGGACCAATCAAGCAAGACTTTTGCAAGCACACGATTCTCTGTATTAATTTAGCAACTGTCGTGCAATTAATATTATTGCACAAGATATAGGGTATCGAAGTCGCAATGATTCTCTTCCCATTTATAAGTCAAAGCAATAACTACTAATCACACACAGTCCTTATTAAGTGACAGAGATTAAGAAATCAACAACCACTGAGGTCTAACTCTTTATCCCTTAAGTCAGTGCGAATGAGTTTATCCTCTTTATAGGTCCGCTTCAGGGCATCGAATGCACTAGTGTAATCTCTTGGTCAAGACAAGCCAATCTGAGCCTTACACATCAACTTCTACCAATAGATTGTTCGGATCTATCTAAGTTGTGAAACACGCACTCGTTTACAAGGTACTGTTAATGTGATCTTCTGTGATCTGGTATCACCACGTTAACTACAATGTAACGTGTGCTACGAACGGTTTGCAATAAATATATATATCATTCAATCATATTTAAAGCAACAGTGATAAATAATTTATTTCAGTAAATAAGTGTTTAATACATAGGTTATACAAAGTAAAAGCATACTTTCACGTATAACCCCAACACTGGGTAGGCGCCAGAGTGACTAGAGTTCCGAGGGGAGAATCCGGGACGGTGAGAAAAACGTCTGTCCCCACAAACCGGTTTCGATTCTTCATGCGCTCCATCAGCTGTTGGATTGTCCGGGTCAGGGCTGCGACCTGAGTGTCGCGATGGTCTGTTGTTGTCTTCGGTGTCGGAGGGTCGCCGCGATGAACGGTCGATCCCCTCAGCAAATCATTGTGGTGGAGGTTCAGTGCAAGTGCGAGGTCGTGCTCCCCTTGATCAACTCGTCGAGGCTCAGACTGCGCCTCATCTTTAGCGACCCTCGGGGCTCTCTGGACCCCTAGGTCACCAAGTCAGTCGAACACGTTGTTCGAGCCTGCCGGTCTCTCCAGGAGTCGGTGATTCCAAACTATAGCGTGTTTCGTCGGGTCGTAGGCCAGTTGGCCCATCAAATTTCCCTTCCGGTCCCATGCACCCTTGTTCTTTGAGGGTCCGACCTCCTAGACGGCCTTCTTGCTGGAGGGTGCTCGTCTTCGCCATCGAAGGCGAGGCGTTTCTTGTTGAGGACAACCATTACGGCCTTCGCATCCTCCGGGGTTTGAACCAGGTTCCACCAGTCGTGGGTGATCAGAGGAGCCGTCGGGCGAGTGTGCTATGAGCTCATAGAGACCTTATCCCCATCGCGGGCGTCCAACTAATGTTCGGTAGGGTTGCCTTGGTTGTTCGTCATCGCTGTTGATCGGAGAATGGGTGGGTTTTCCCTTGAACAGAGATATTTCTCAGGAATCTTTCCCACAGACGGCGCTAATTGTTGTACCCAGTTTGTTCACCGGCGAACAAGCAAATAATAATGATGAAATCACCGGTCAAACCTGTAAATAAAATGATAAAGAATACGGTGTTTGATTACCCAGTTTGTCTATGAGAAAGACTACGTCTGGGGGCGGCCAAGCCAGCAGTATTTTACTGTATATTTTCTGCCTAGGGTTCTAAAAGTTCGATCCTCTACAGTGTACAATACAAGTTATATTTATAGACATAGAACTAGGGCTACAGTCTTCATGGGCTTCATTTCACGGGCCAACCTAGGGTTTCAGCCACCAGACTAGGGTTTCTTTTCTTGTCCCGCAAGTCGCGCTCCCAGATACACTTTGTTGGGATATTTTAGTTTTTATGAATTATGTCAAAACATTATCAACTTGTGTTATTTAAGTTAATCTACAGATAACAAGTTAAGGGGGAACGAGAGAACAAGTTAAGGGGGAACTCATGAAATCAGACAAAAATGATCAAGATCAGACGAGGCTGCAGACGAGGCTGATCGAGATCAGATGAGAAGGATGAGTTCCGAGTTAACTGACGTGCAGAAACTGACCTACCGTGCAGTTTCTGATGCAGTTACTGTAGTAGTTTACTGTAGCAGTTTTCTGATGCAGTTTGCTGATGCAGTCCAGATGCAGTGCGGACCTGATCTGCTGTGCTGATCTGATTAGGTGAGCTGATCAGATCAGGCGACCAGAAATCTGCGACCAAAAATCAGGTGACCAGAATCAGAAGAGATGAACAGTAATCAGGCGAGTTGAAATCAGATCCGTTAAGACACACAAAAAAGTTGTCCAATGAGAAGATGACAACACATATATGGATGTGACATAAAGCTGCAAACAACAGTGCAAAAGGATAAAGAAAAGCTGGAAGACTATTAGTATGGATTTGAACTTACTCTCCAACGGTAATATTCAAATCCACACTATAAATACATTGCACTATCTTCAAAAGAAGATAATGGAGGATGCTGCAAAGTGAAGATTAAAGTCAAATATTCAAGCATCTCCATTCAAGAACACAGAGCATTAAATATCCAGATTTACCCAAGAGTGTTCTTCATTATATCTAAGCATAAATGACATATCATAAGCTTAGAGAGATTTTCCCAACCTTAGCTTAAAGGCTAAAACAATGTAAGGGAAAATCTCACCTAGTTGGAAATAACTCCAAACCCAAACCCCTTCTTGAGAGAGAATTAGTGGTTAAGTGAGGTAGTTAAGAAGCAATCCCGCAAGGGAGGGTAGGCGATCCCGTGAGGGAGATAAGTCCCGTAGGCAATCCCGTAAGGGAGATAAGTCCCGAGAGAGTGAGAACTCATTAAACATCTATAGGCAATCCCGTAAGGGAGATAAGTCCCGAGAGAGTGAGAACTCATTAAACATCTATAGGCGATCCCGTGAGGGAGATAAGTCCCGTTGAGTGAGAGCTCCATAAATATCTGTTGGTTAAGTTGGTGCCCCATGAAGGGAAGAGTGGATGTAGGACGAGTTGTCCGAACCACTATAAAAATATGTGTGTTCTTATTTGCTTTCATATTAACTGTCATACATACTTTAGCAAATCTGCATAACACATTCGGAAAAAAAAAATTAAAGTCACCTCCCATTGAGATTTTTCGGGTTTTAACTCGGTATTTTTCGGGACCAACACACTTACCCTGATTATGATCCGTGAAATTCGCCTCACTAACTACCTGAATCTCTTCCATATTTATCCTCATCCAACCCCGAGACCGGGTCGGTCCCGACCTCCGCGTCTTCCCAAGCCGCCACGCGACTTCCCTGCTTTCCCAAGCCGCTCCCGCTACTTGTGTAGCTTCTCAAGTCGCCAACGACTTGAAGATCTTTTGAAGTCGCCTCAAGTCCTGCTTTGACTGGGTAAAGTCGGATGATATGTTGGCCGTAAGGTGGTCAACTCCCGACTTTCTTCAAGTCGGATTATTTCCTGTTACAACAAATTACTTATTTAAATGTCTCTTAACTAATACATCAACTCCGGATATTTATTTATTTTTTCAATTTAATTTAGATGAAGTCTTATGTGTAATTTTTCACATGTGAAAATTTTCTTATTCGTCTTGGTAAAAAAAAAAATTGTTGCTGCAACTGGGATTCGAAATTAGGTCGCCCAGGCGCGAACCAACATGGCTTACCACTCCGCCAAAGCGACACAACTTAACAAATCTCGCATCGATTCAATATAATGGTTCGATATTTAGTGAGTGTTATACTTTTGACAATTTCTTAGTTCTTTTCTCCTTTTGTGCATCGCGTTTTTTCATCTCGTGCTGTCATTAGGATTTTTCAGGTAAGATTTTTTAAATTTTTTAATGTTCATGGTATATTCTTTAATTGTTGATTCATCAATTCGATAATTTATCATTGTGCTACGATTTTTTGAGAACTTATGTATCCTCCTACCATACATAATAAGATTAAGTGGTAAGATTATTTGCATATTTTTTAGTTCTTTTTTAAGTAATTTTTTTAAAGCTACTTTTGTTGGTAATTTGATGTGGCTTTGATTATATATTTTTTATTCGATTTTTAATACCAAACAAATGAGAAAAGATGCTTTAAATATTGATCAGGATTATACGGGGTTGGAGGTTGGTTTATAGTTTATATTAAATGCTCTTATCTAAAAATTCTTCATTATGTCTGTGAATTGCACTTTTGCTTGTGTTTATTTTATATTTTTTGCTAGTTTGTGAATGACTTTTGTTCTAGTTTCAATTTCATTTTTATTAGTCGATTTAATTACACTAAAAGTCTAGTTCGATACTAGATTAATTTGTTATGCTTAAATTTGTAACACCCAAGATTTTCAATCACCATAAGTTATTAAAAAAAATGTATAAATTATATTTTTTAAAAGAATTAAAAAAAAGAATAATTTAATATATATGTCCACATATATATTATGATATTTGAGATAAAATAAATTATTAAAAAGAAAATATATATAAGATTATATAGGTGTGTGTGCACGGTAGGAAATAGAAAAAAAAAGCAGTTGAGTCTTCTTTGACTTGATCAATTTTTTGTTTTTTTTTTGTTTTACAAGCTTATATATTTATATATATTTTTTTAAAGGATTTTACTTTATATAATTATAACCTATAAGACATATATGTATGAGGATAAGTTCTAATTTCTCAAGTCTTTCCCCAATTATCTCT
The DNA here is from genome assembly GCA_037126765.1 of Stenogyne calaminthoides. Classification (NCBI taxonomy): domain Eukaryota; kingdom Viridiplantae; phylum Streptophyta; class Magnoliopsida; order Lamiales; family Lamiaceae; genus Stenogyne; species Stenogyne calaminthoides. The sequence goes on along the minus strand of JBBCBC010000009.1, from coordinate 15,469,987 downwards.
ATATTTGTTTTGACCACTATCTTTAAACTTTTAAAAATTAAACTCACGTAAAACAAACGTGAGAGACCAATTCAGGATTCCACGATTTTCTCAACTGAATCCACTCTCCCACTCTATTTTAATTCACGGTAGTTTCAAATTTCTCAGTCACAGAAAAAATTATATCTTCGCTCAGATTTTCAGAAAAATATCTCTCTCTCGGCTGTTTAAATAAAAAAACCTGCAAGTCAATTCCTCCTCTTCTTCTTCTTCTACGGGAATTTGTAGGAGCTCCTTACAACAGATTGCTGAAACAGTACAATTTCTATCTTTTATCTTCTTCGTATTAATTCTTTTAAAATCAAATTCATAGGGTTTGCTCAAATTAACATAGGAATGCACTGGTAGTGCTTTTGAATTAATTTTTGAGTTTGGATTAGCCATTTAATTTATTGCATAAAATTATTTTTCTTCTAAATTTTATTTAAGAGGAGTGTTGGCTTAATGTCCTACTGTTGTATTTTTAATCCGTTAAAGCCCAAATAATTCTATTAGATTTTGTGATTTTCGAAACATGGACTAGTGCATTAAGTTTATTACTTAGACTTAAAGTTGGTCGAAAGCTATATAGTAAGCCAAATTCTGAATTTGTGTATCCACAGATGATATATTTTAAAATAACAATTCTAAGCTAATAAACTATTATTATTTAGATTACTCTGTTGCCATAGTTTTCGAAATAGACTAATTCCATTACCGGGTTAACGTTTATCATCACAATTCAAATCTTTTCTAAATAATTTGATGGCCACGTATTTATATTTAAATAATTTAAACCAAATTTTTATAATTATTTTCCAAGAATAGTCCAGTAGATATTCATATACACGAATTGGCATATGCTACTAGTCCTTAATTTACTGTTGAAATATTAAATACTCACAGTTCTAAGAGATATTATTTAATTATTTTAGGTGACGAAGATTTTACGCATTAAACTGCTCTACGTATTTACAAGGATAATCAAGACTTGAGGTGAGATTTTTACTTGCTTTGTTATCTTTGAAAATTCATGTGAATTTAATTGTTGTTTGCTACATGTTTTACGTGGATATGTTATATTGAATTATTTGGTGACTCAATGGAAAAGATCGTTGTAACTTGCGGGGACTTCGGTCCAGGATGAAAAAGATCCTTGGACGCAACTCCACCGTATACATATTGGCCAATACGACTCAAGATGGAAAAGATCTTTGACTTGTTATATTGATTGTAATGCATGTTATGTGAGTTTATGATTTTATTTATTTGCTATATTTGATTATAACATCGTGAGAGAATCCCACTGACCTAGTTGTTTTGCTCATCTCAATCCTTAACATTTTTGTAGAGTAATTATGGAGTGCGGTGGAGGGCTGTTGGATTGCCTCGAGACATCATTTATCAGTTTCTTAGAGCAAATTATTTCATTGCATAACTCTTATTTTATTTGAATATTGAGGATTTAGTTTTGACGTTATTTTCAGTAGCATTGGAGTACTTTATTTTAGTTTGAAGGTCTATGTTTAGCACTGAGACAATTTATTAGATTTTTCTTATGGTTCAATTATCTCCTTTTAAAAAAATATATTTTGAATTTAATTACTTTTGTTGCAAACTTTAAAAATTTAATATGCGATGTTTTTAGTTAGTTATAGAAGATTTGGATAATTGCCTTCTAAAATTTCCTTTAAAGGTTCTTTGAAAATTGGGATGTGACAGTGTGGTATCAGAGCAGGTCTACGTTCTTGTAGACTTGTAAACAATAAAATCTTCTTTTAGAGTGTTATTATTTCTTTTTAAAAAAAATATTTCTTTTTAGTCAAAATATATATATATTTATTTACAAAAGAATTTTAAATCATGCATCATTGAGTATAAGTTACGGCATCCACCACCGCCCACCGCTACAACTCCAAGGTATGATATGAAAGTTTACAAGTTATATTATTAAACGATCATGGAAAAGATGATTGTATAATATATGATTCACGATATTGAAACGGTTGAGTTTGATAAAATATTTACTATTTGGTCATGGAAAAGATGATCAAATAATTACGATTTATGACATGGATTGATTAACTAGGATTTACGACGATTAAATGATATACGATTTATGACACGAAAATGAATAACTATGATTTACGGTGATTAAACAATTTACTTCCTAATAACTACGGTGATTTATAGATACGATGGATAGAGGTGTTAAGAATAGATGACAATTACGATTTTGAGTACTAAGATAGTTGAATCCTTATAGGACCATGTTGGGAAATATGTAACTTAGTTTTAATGAAAGTTCCAAAACAGGTTGTAATAGGACCAGTCAGACCTGTTAGTTGACTGATGACTTAGAATCAGAATAAGATGACCAACTGAAATGTATAGATAGCTGATGTAAAAGATAGGTCACATATTTTGGGGGAACTCAATATGTATAGGTCAGGTCGAAGTAGCAGATGACCCAGAGAAGGTCAGATGATCAGAAGACTAAGCGCAAATCAGAAGACAAGAAGTCAGAAGATCAGGTGAAGACAAGAAGACATCAAGACTCGGAAGAAACAAGACTCGGATGAACACGAAGACTCGGGGATGAACACGAAGACTCGAGATGAACTCGAAGACTCGGATAAACTGAAGACTCAAAGATCAAACTCGAAGACTCAAGTCTGTTGAATACACTGAGGCTCAGAGACACCTGAAGATCAAAAGACTTGAAACAGAGTCTGCATATTGAAGCTAAGACAATGTCTGTTGAAGACTCAACAAGGTAGACTGATCAGTTACTTGATCAAGTCACTCACACTGGTGACAATAAAAAGATACACCGAGACAAGGCGAATCCTCTTCAAAAGGAATATCAATCGTCTAACGGGCAAATTTCTAAAGTGCCACCTCGCCGGAAGGAGAAAGCGACACGTGCAAAAAAAGAGTCGACAATACGGGATACGATCTTTGCAGCACAAAAACAACCCTAATCATGCCTACGGCCGCGTAAAAAAATCGCAAAGACGTCACAATCATATCCTCTGACCTACCTAATATAGCCTGAAATTCAAATTGCTCTCCAACGGCTCTTTGATTTCGAGGTCTATAAAATGGGATCGATCTTCATTTTGAAAAAAAAGGACCAACAAGTGAAATCGCAAAAGAAGCTAAAGCTACAGCAAATCTCCACTCAAAAGAACACTACATCTGAAGATTATTCTTAGAGTGTTCATCTCATAGTTCTTAGCAAGAAATCCTATCCACTAGCATTTTGGCTACCTAAAGCACCAGGATAGATTTCCAGTTGGAACCCTCAATCATTCTTTACCCAAACGCAAGTTAGGTCAAGTCTGTAGAGTGAGAACTCATTTAACATCTCGGTTATCCTCTTTGTAGGATATAAGTCCCGCTGGTTACGTTTGTTGAGTGGGAACTCGATAAACATCTCGGCTATCCTGAAAAGGATATAAGTCCCGTAGGTTAAGCTTGAGTGGGAACTCGGTAAACATCTCGGCCATCCTGAAAAGGATATAAGTGCCACAAAGTTAAGTTTGTAAGAGTGGGGAACTCGGTAAACATCTCGCCATCTCGAAAAGGATATAAGTCCCTTGAGTTAAAGTAGGTTAAGGTTCCTACGTGTTAAGGGAAGAGTGGGCGTAGGGACGGGTTTAAATGCGAACCACTATAAAAAGTCTTGTGTGCATTTACTTGCTTTTCTTATCGCTTTTTACACAAGTCACTCAACCGAGTTTAAAGCGCATACATATTCTAAAGTTAAGCTCGATACCGCACCAAGCAATCGATCGTCGATTGACACTTCAGTCAACTGGTTGAAAACTGACTTAAGAATCTGATTGATAAAACTGGTTTTTCACACGGGTAAAAACAAGCTTCCACACCATTCAATTAAGCTGACAGATATCAAACTGATCTGCCCTCAGGCACTCAGTAAGATTGAACATCAGTCTAAACTGATACACTAGCACGGATAATACCTCTGGTATGTATCATGATTTGCCTAAATTTTCAATTGATGAGTATGCAGATTGGGCTATATATATATGTGCAACCATCTAGGATCGATAAGCGGCAGAATGATGGAAGTCATCGAACGAGGACCCATCATCATATACCATGACAACCCAGCAGTCGGAGGAGATCCAGACTTTGCCACGGCAAGTCTTGTGCGAAAAAGCCCAGCCCTGATGGATGCAGAGGAAAGAAAGTTGTTTACTTTAGATACAAGAAGGGAATTGGGTATGAGAACCCTTCTACATCCTCAAAAGCCCCATTTGATTCACTTCAGAAGGGTGTAATCAAACGAGTCTCTGACAAAGATACACTAAAAGCTAAACTTGTATCTAATAAGGGAAAAAAAGACTCACGAGCAAGTAAAAGGCGGTGCCTAATCGTAAAGGGAAAGAAATGGACCCTAATCGATAAAGCATCGGTAGGAAGGAATCAAGAAGAACCCGGTTCTTACGAAGAGACCTCAACTCGATCAACAGATTATGTATCAGAAGAGACAACCCATAAGAAGGAAATCTAATCTGAGACCCAATCAAGGTCAGCTGCCTAATAAGCAAGCTATAGGTAAAACCGCAAAGACCACCTATGCCAAAAAAGATATGAATTTTTGATGGTAGCAAATCATTACCTACCCTTATAATCAGAGATCTAGGGCTACTGCACCTAAGCCACACTGGATTAAAAGAAGACAAAATATAAAGAAAAATCTCAAGTCTTCTAAGTCATCCAAGGCTCACACTAATAATCATACTAATCAGAAAGCATATAAAGAGACGTAAGATTATGTTGATATGTATGGGAGACAAATCAGACCTTCTAATCTTTCAGATTTTCATAGAAGTGCTCTGTTTGTGTGGATCCCTAAATCCACCACTAACCCCCTGGGACCCAATTCCAAAGGGTACCTAAAGCCTGATTTGATTATGGTGTTCGCGTGGGGATGGCCAACAAAGGAAGTGCACAAGCAACTATCTGGTACATCGATAGTGGATGCTCAAGGCACATGACTGGAAGCAAACATCTCCTTAGATCTTACAAAGAACAAGAAGGCCCACGTGTACTCTTCGGGGATGATAACTTTGGTTTTACCAACGGATTCGGAACCTTAGAGAATGATGATGTACAAGTAACTGGAGTCTCGTATGTCGAAGGATTGAAGCACAATCTACTATCAGTATCACAATTCTGTGACAACGGATTCAGCGTTGAGTTCTCGAGCGACAAGTGTACGATAAGGAATCGAGCCACTCAACAAATCTTGCTAACTGGTTCAAGGAAAGGCACGATCTACATAGCAGATTGGAACAATTGCCCAAAGAATACATGCTTAATTGTTAAGAGTTCTAAAAGTAGCAGTTGGCTCTGGCACAAAAGATTGAGTCATCTGAACTTCAAGACTCTTAACAAGATCGCTAGGATGTCTTTGGTTGAGGGACTTCCGAATGATATATTCTCCAAAGATCAGACATGTGCCGCATGTCAGAAGGAAAAACAAGTTAAAGCCTCATTCAAGGGAATACCTGGACCATCATCCAGTAGAGTATTGCAACTGCTCCATATGGATCTATTCGGACTAGTTACACTAGTCAGTCTCAGTGGACGGAAATATACTCTTGTAATTGTGGATGATTATTCCAAGTTTACTAGGTTGTATTCTTATACAAGAAGAACGAGACAACGACTAAGATACCCGAACTGCTAAAAAAAACTACAAAATGAGAAGGGTGTCAGCATAGTAAAGATCAGATCAGATAAAGGTACAGAGTTCTTGAATTCCTTTTTTACTGATTTTTTGCACTGAGTTTGGTATACAACATGAAACGTCAGCTTCAAGAACGCCACAACAAAATGGAGTAGCAGAACGGAGAAACAGAACTCTCAAGGAAGCTGCTCGCACTATGTTAGCTGAACATGGCACACCAAGCCGTTTTTGGGCAGAAGCAATAAACACAGCATGCCATACTCAGAACAGATGTTCTCTGACTAAGACTCACTTCAAAACACCTTATGAACTGTGGAAAGACAGAAAACCTCGTGTTTCATACTTCCATGTTTTTGGGTGCAAGTGTTTCATTCACAACAATGGGAAAAGTCTGTTGAAGACTTTTGAGGCCAAGTCAGATGAGGTCATATTCTTAGGATATTCCTCATCCAGCAAGGCTTTCAGAGTTTACAATAAACGAACTCTAGTTGTGGAAGAAACACCTCATGTGATCTTTGATGAGACATCCTCTGAACAAGAGAAAGTTGCCTCAGAACAAGCCGTACCAGATCAACCTTTACCTGACACGCAGAAAATGAATCAGCTAAGCATCAAGGATAAAGAACCTGAACACGTAACAGTGCACATCCCAGAACTTGATCTTACTAATTCAACAGGTCAATCAGACCCAAAGGTACGCACAACTGTTAGTGAAGAAGCTGTTACAGCTGAGACAGTATCAACTGAACCATCTGGTTCAGGGGGAACTTCTGAAGTTCCTATGAACAGACTTCAGCACATGATGAGTCCAACATCAGCTGAGACATGTTCTTATCAAGTGGATCATAATTCCGCACCACTCCCAATCACTAGTAATGAACTATCAGATATGGATGATGTTCTCCAAACAGACGCACATCAGAACAGAAGGACCTGGATTATCAGTCATCCAACTGATCTGATTATCGGAGACCCATCTGATAGAGTCAAAACTAGACATCAGATTGGTGAAAGTGCCATATACTGTTGTTATCTGTCTATGAAGGAACCAACTACAGTAGAGGAAGCTCTACAAGATGCAAGCTGGATTCTAGCCATGCAGGAGGAGCTGGAACAGTTTGAGAGAAATCAAGTTTGGGAATTGGTGGACAGACCAACTCATCAAGACGTAATTGGCACAAAGTGGGTATTCAAGAACAAGAGAGATGAGAAAAATGTCATAACCAGGAATAAGGCAAGACTTGTTGCTAAGGGGTATTCACAATCGAGAATGAATTGATTATGATGAGACCTTTGCACGATCGCCGCCGCCTAAAAGCCATTCATTTGTTTTCGGCATATGCTTCCCCGAGAGGGTTCACTGTGTATCAGATGGATGTAAAAAGTGCATTTTTAAATGGGGTACTAGCAGAGGAAGTTTATGTCGAACAACCTCCAGTCTTTGAAAAAGGAAACCAAGTGTACCGTTTAAGGAAAGCTCTTTACGGCCTGAAACAAGCTCCTCGAGCTTGGTATGATACACTCTCCGGTTCTTGACAGACAGCGGGTTCACTAAAGGAGCAAATGGATAGAACCTTATTCGAGAATAGAAGATGGAGAAGATATTCGATGGTTCAGATCTACGTGGAAGACATCATCTTCGGATCTCCCAACAAGAAGCTATGTGAGAAGTTCAGCAAGTTGATGCAAGGAAATTCGAGATGTCCATGATGGGTCGGATGAATTACTTTCTAGGATTACAAGTCAAGCGAGTCTGAATGAATATTCATCCGCCAAAAGTACACAAGGAATCTCCATCGCAAAGTTAGGAGTTCAACACCGCAAGGAAGCGAGAATTCCAATGATGACCGGATTCAAGATGGATCATTTAAGATGGTCGAAAAAATGAATCGGAAGGAGTATAGAGCTCTAATTGGATCTATACTATATACATTGCCAGCCAGAGACCAGACATTACTTTTGCAGTAGGTGTATGTGTTAGATTTCAAGCAAATCAATGCAAAGCCACCTAGAAAGCGACTAAGCGGATTCTCAAATATCTGAAGGGGACTGTAAACCTTGGTTTATTTTACCCATCGAGATGACAATCTAAACTTAGTGGGTATTACGATTGATTACGGAGGTTGCGAGAATCGACGAAGTCAACCTTTCATATGGGTTTACGGGAAATAAACCGATCTCTTGGTTTTCGAAGAAAGCGGACATCGATTCGACATCTACTCTTGAAGCGAGAATATATGGGTTTTGCGAGAATATGTTGTTCCAATCGCTCTGGCTAAGTCGGCGGTGAGGGATTACAACATCGTAGCTAAGAACGTACCTATATTCTGTGACAGTAATAGTGTTATTGCAATCACTCAGAATCCTGTTCTACATATAAAATGCAAGCATGTGGGTGTCAGACACCATTTGATCAGAGATCATGTTGAAAAGAAGAATATCAGAATGGAAAAGATCCATACTGACAAGCAGAAAGCTGATATCTTAACCAAGCCACTAGCTGAGATCAGATTCAGAGAGTTATGCAACAAGCTAGGGCTTCTGGATCTTGGAGAAAATGCACCAGATATGGCTGAAGGATTGATCTCCAGATTCAATTGGTTAAAAGACTAACCAAGGATAAGTGGAATCAATTGAGTTAGGAATCTCAACTGATCAGACAACCAGACGAGGAGCCAATCTGAAGTTCAGATAGGAGCAGATCCGAAAGTCAGAAATGTAGTCGATCTGAAGTTCAGACAAAGGGCAGATCAGTTCAAGATATATCAGATTAAGGGGGAACTGATCAGATTGGAAAGATTACTTTATAAGTCGATTAAAGCTACAGTTAACAATCAAGTAAAGTTTAAAGCTACAGATCGCATAAGTCGAAGAAAAAACAACACAAAGAATGGAATAAACAGAGTTTTTCATTGATAAAGACCCGGAGGTCAGTTTTACAAGTTACAAGTGATATCACAAGCTTCAAACGCTACATCTATCTTCAAGTGGTATTACAAGTACAAGAAGACCCGGAGGTCGATACATAAACCATCGAATACTAAGACAACCCTAGGCGAGGAACGCGAGAGAGAGAGTTCAAGGTATGACACTCTCATTTTCCCTCGGTCCTAGAAGAGGCGTCAGATAGGCTTCGAGAATCCTGAGCCAATCTCAAAGCTTCGGAAGGAGGAGCAAGAGGGGCTTTCAAGGATGTCCAAGCCGGAAGCCCTCAGACGTAAAATCAACAGGACTTCCAGCTGTTAAATGGGGCACAGTGCCAAAGGTTTGGTCACAAGGACCAAACAGACACTTGTGTCACATGCAAAAATTGAGCATGATATATGGAGATCAGCTAACTGATGCAGACCATATACCAAACTCATGTTTTGTTTCAGACTGAGTCTGTTGATGTTAATACCGGCATCTCGATAAGCGCACAAGGTGCATACGGTTAGGAGAAGTACCTTCTCATTTGCCTTAGCAGATCCGCCTCCATGGTGGTAAAGAAGCTTAGCATTAATCGTATGTGAAATCTTAGATGACGACGAAAGCAGTGTGAAGGAACACACAGGGTTGATCTGAGAAGCTGATTTCATTAGAAAAGGGCTAAAGGTTCCCACCGGAAGTTTCACCGGAGATAAGGAACTCATCGGAAAAGCATGAAGGATATGCTAAAGAAGATGAAATGGTTTATGATTGTGTTGTTCACCTAACACCCCAAGCTATTTATAGAAGGAAATTAGGGGTATAAATGAAAATTTTATCGTCTCAGAAAATCTTAAGAGAAATTTGCATCGACAACGCGTTAGGAACACGCGGCTAATGGTTGGATGAGTTAACGGTGTGATTAAATCACAGCGTATCTATGCCATTATTACGGAATGTCAAATCGCGCCAATTTGGGAATTGAGGCGACTTTTGGACTCCCCGAAGTAAAAGTTTTGGCGGGAGTTGACTTCAGTTAATGCGAGATTATAGAAGAAAACTGAAGGATGAAGTTTTTCAGAAAAGAGGATCAGATAAGTGACGAAGCGTTTCAAGCAAAGAATCTGATCAGATAAGCGAGATATTGTTGGGAAATGCATGAGGCAAACATCAGATAAGTCAACAAAGTACCAGATCAGATCACCGTGGTAACTGATTGATTACAATATCAATCAGTCAGATACTCTCCCTTATTTATCTCTTTCTGAATATCTTTATATGCGTTATTTATTTTAATTGATTTATTTTACACTATTCATGACGTATGCTCTGCAAAGCTTTTAATGCGGACCTGAAAACGTTTTCAAAACGTTTTATTGAGATTTTTTGAGTCCGGAAAACGAGAAGACTATTTTTCTCAACCATGCGATCAAAATACTTTTTAGCCGACTAATCTCAGCCATCGATTTCAAAACACGGATACTTGAGTACTTTGGAAAGTTGTGCAAAAAGGTTTTCCCTCGTATTCTACAAAATCTAATTTTTTTTCTCAGAAAACCGCTTTCCACTACTTCGTCTTCTCAAAATTCTGAAAAAAGATCATATTTCGTTTAAAATTCTCTAAGAATTACCTTCGAAATCATTTGATTCTACCTTTCGATTTCAAAATCTTTCGAATCAATTACTGGTAATTTCTTGTTTTAAATTAATTGCATGATCTAGATTTCTCTATGGTACCTAGGTTTTCAAGTTGTATTTCTGTAATTTATTCGATCTAAACGCTTATTTGCTAAATTGATGCTGAATTTTGCTAGTTTGGATGAATTTATTGAAATGTCTTACTCAAACTAAACATCAATCTGCATATCTTACAGAAATGGCACATCTTGTTTCAAGACCGGGACAAGGGAAAAAGTACTGCAACTTTGCATCGATGAAGAAAGACATCATTGATGAAAAGTACGTCGTCTTCAACATCACCTCAGATCCAGAATCGCTGGAAATTCTGGAGTGTTTAAGAGCGTGTGGACTAGAACGGTATTGCTCTACTCATCAGAACATCGTTCACACCCATGAAGCCCTGGAGTTTCTTTACAATCTACAGAGGGATGAAGACAATGATGCTGACCTGATTTCTTCCGTTGGCGGAATGAAAGTTCGAGTGACGAATGACGATCTACAGAGGATATTCGGACTAACTCAAGGAAGCTTCAATCCAGAGACCTACACGACTGTTGTAGGAGAAAAGGAGTTTCTTGAAGCAGAGCTGTTGAGACCAGCAAATAAGGAGAACACGACGAACGTCAAAGCCTCCTATCTGAAAAGAAAGTATCGCCTTCTTCTTGAGATCGTTCAGAAGGTGATCATGTGCTCGACTTACAGCCTTGATGCGGTCACTTCATACAAGATGAGTGTATTGGCTGCAATAATCAAGAAGGCTTCAGACATCGATTGGTAGGGTATTGTCAAAGCAAGACTGAGAAAAGACTCCGGGAAGTTCGAACTGACCCAGAGCAATGAAGTGTGCTTATCTTCGAAGTGCTCATTCATACACAAAATCTCTATCATTCTGTTAGATAAGCTGCCACAGAATTATGAATGGAACGAGAATGGAGCGAAGATTTATCAAGCAAAGCACAAGGCCATATTGGGCAAAGATGAGTCCCTACCTGGACAAGCTGATGAGGATCCGACTCCTTATGTGCCCAAACCCAAGGGAGAAAAGAAAGGAAAACATAAGGCAACTGTATCATCTGAAGTGCAGGAAAAGGCCATTCAAGAGAAGAGGATGAAGAGGAAGGATCTGGCCAAGAAACTAGACGCTCAGCGGAAACGTCAGAAGAGAGTCTCATCTCCTCTGAAAACTGCTCCAAGTTCTGCCCAGCAAGCCAGCAGAACAGAGGATCTGATGCAAGAAAGATCAGACGATGAGATAGCAGTCCGCTCTGACCCAACTATAAGAGAAGTATGGGAAGAACAGATGATCGCAGCAGAAGTAGAGAAATCTGTCAGAAGGACAGAAGTGGTGCAATCTGAGGAAGAATCACCATCTGATTCTCTGCCTCTAACCAAGATCTTCCAGAGAGCAAGATCGCCAACGTCCACTTCCAAATCACCGTCACCCTCTCCTCAGAAATCATCACCTCCACCCTCTCCCCACAAAACCTTCTCTTCCTCACCCTCACCTCTCAGAACAAAATCTCCCACACCACCAATCAATGAACCCGTTCAGGAAACTGAACACCCTCTACAAGCTGAAAACGAACCTGAACAACAAACATCCCAATCTCCAATCCAGTCTCAAGAACCTAAGAGATTCGACGAACATGTGTCCATCTCTCATAATCCCTTCAACACCAGAACAGTACTTGCTTCACCTGCTCCAGAGAGCCCCATAGTAAGAATAATGAAGCAACAGAGCAAAGAGTATCTGCTGGATCTATGCCCGAATTGGATCAACATCCCGGCATCCAAAGAACAGATAGAAGAGATAGTGTTCCGGAGGGATATCAGACTGAAGAGCATTGAAGAACTTCTGATTCTAATGACAACTCTGGGATCAGACTTCTTTGTAGACTTAGAATTAAAATGTCTACACAATGCTGGGATTTAAAGTGTTGTTGAATTGGCATTAGACGATGATATCCAATGGCTGATTCACGAAAGGTTCGGAATTGCTGATAACAGGGAGGAAACCGTTCAACCTCCTCTGAGATCATGAGGGGAGCCGATGAACCAAGAATGGGTCGCAGATGAGACCCAATTTGGCAAGGCCTCAACATCTGAACAGACTGCTAAAATGAGCTCTGATACCCTAGATCATCACTTTAAGAAGATTCAGGATGGGATCCAGGCTGCATTTGAAGACAAATTCGCAGCGCTCACAGCACATCTGATGAAGCGGTTTGAAGATGAGCAAGCGAAACTAGTTGACAAGGAATGCACAATGCCATCCTTGCTGAAGTAATGCAACTAGTATACCCTCTTGTTGAGAAGTTCAAGCTCCAGTCTGACAAACTCTCAGTTCCGACAGAGATGCTCAATCAGACACATGTACTTTTGGAGAGTGTCGGGCATCCTCGACAAAACCAACAATCACTTGGATATGGGTTGGAAACATTTTCTAGCTTTACTGAAAAGGCAAGACAGAAATCTAAAACCGCTCTCGGATGCTTCTACACACCGCACCTTCACCTTCGCCACCGAGTCCGGATCACTCCTCTTGTTGTCGAGGAACTTAGAGAGGAGATCTCATTGCAATTAACAACTCGAAACAGAAGATGTCCAACCTCTTTGATGCAACCAAAAAGGGGAAAGGAAAAAAGAAAAGAGTCGAAGGAAAAGAGAATACGTAAAAACAGACTCAAGAAAAAGAGAACAAAGAGAAGGAAAAAAATGCAGACTCGATACGGTTGGTAAAATTTTCATCTCTACCGAAACCATCAGATCTAACTTGCCGCCCACTCCATCTACCGATCTCATTCTTTGAAATAAAAAGAAACCGTGGAGCAACACAAGAAAGAGATCGCCGAAAGGTAAAAGTACTCTTTCGTAGATTCGCCGAGTCGACAAAATTGAAGACTTCTCTTCATCCGTTCGTAAAAGAATGGAAGTCGATGATCGGGCCAAGAGCCTTGAACTCGCTAAGAAATTAAGTGAAGAAGATGAACAAGATGAACTCGAAAGCGGACTCGAGGAGGAAGAAAGGCAAAGGCAAGATGATGAAAGCAATCTGCGGAAGATCAGAGACAAGACCGGATATTCTCCACTAAAAAAGCGGATGACTCTGAACAAGTTCAAGAGCAAACAAGACAGAGAATAAGAGAGGCCGCAATCAAGAAGCAGAAGTTAGCAGAGGCAAAGGGGCTGAACATTGCCTACATCCGAAGGAAGAGGAAGATCGAAGCTGCAGCAGAGGATATTGCTTGGGAGAAAAATGCCCTGCCAGCACCTGTTAAAGGCATCCTCTGTGCACGACAAGATTTGCTTCCAGAATGGGATCAGATCAGAGGAGAATGGTTATGTGACGTCCACATCCTGGAGAAGATTCCAATTCATCAAGATCAGACTGAAAATGATGATGAATTTCGGAACTGGTTAGAAACAAAGTATCCAGACTTCTACCAGACAGTGATGACAGAAAGATCATGTCACTGATACCAGAAGCTCCACCCTTTGAACTACTCCTTCCACCTTTGCGTCCAGACAACAAGCTAGATCCCGTTAAATTCAAGAACATCTACTATGGACTAACTGAAAAAGGAGGAATCCATAGAAAAGAAGAGCTGGACAAGCTAATGCAAAGGATGTACAGGATGTTTGGCATCCCCAAAGAACTGCAAATGTTCAAGTACACCTAAAGAAGACAACTTGGAATCAAATGATAGGTACGCTTTTCACATATTCTACAATGCACACACCTATCTGAATAAAACTTTCCATCCCACTGATTCTAAGACAATCATCTCATTGTCTTCTGAGGTATGTACTATTTGCATTATCTACATTTCCATTCATGGTATCTGTTTTTCTGATCAAGTTTGGTTAAGTGTTTTGGTTCCATCAAAAATGAGGAAATTGTTGGGAAATATGTAACTTAGTTTTGATGGAAGTTCCAAAACAGGTTGTAATAGGATCAGTCAGACTTGTTAGCTGACTGATGACTTAGAATCAGAATAAGATGACCAGCTGAAATGTATAGATAGCTGATGTAAAAGATAGGTCACATATTGAGGGGGAACTCAATATGTATAGGTCAGGTCGAAGTAGCAGATGACCCAGAGAAGGTCAGATGATCAGAAGACTAAGTGCAAATCAGAAGAAAAGAAGTCAGAAGATCAGGTGAAGACAAGAAGACATCAAGACTCGGAAGAACACGAAGACTCGGGATGAACTCAAGACTCAGATGAACTCGAAGACTCGGATAAACTCAAGACTCGGATAAACCTCAAGACTCAAAGATCAAACTGAAGACTCAATCTGTTCAATACACCGAGGCTCGAGAGACACCAAGATCAAAAGACCAAACCTACTTTCAAAGAGATTCGTGATATTGAAGCTAAGACAATGTGCAATCAAGACTCAACAAGGTAGACCGATCGGTTATTTGATCAAGTCGGCTCACACCGTGACAATAAAAAGATACACGGACAAAGGCGAATCCTCTTCAAAAGGAATATCAATCGCCTAACGGGAAAATTTCTAAAGTGCCGCCTCGCGAAGCCAAGGAGAAAGCGACACAGGCACAAAAAGAGCTAACAATACGGGATACGATGCTGCAGACAAAAATGGTGCTAATCATGCCTACGGCCACGCCGAAAATCGCAGCACGTCACAATTATATCCTACAGCCTACCTAATATAGCCCGAAATTCAAATTGCTCTCCAACGGCTCTTTGATTTCGAGGTCTATAAAATGGGATCGATCTTCATTTTGAAAAAAAAGGACCAACAAGTGAAAACGCAAGAACAAACACGGAGACATCGCAAAAAGAAGCTAAAGCTACTACAACAAATCTCCACTCAAAAAAGAACACTACATCCAAGATTATTCTTAGAGTGTTCATCCCATAGTTCTTAGCCAGAAATCCTATCCACTAGCATTTTGGCTACCTAAAGCACCAGGATAGATTTCCAGTTGGAACCCTCAATCATTCTTTACCCAAATGCAAGTTAGGTCAAGTCTGTAGAGTGAGAACTCATTAAACATCTCGGCTATCCTCTTTGTAGGATATAAGTCCCTGCCGTTACGTTTGTAGAGTGGGAACTCGATAAACATCTCGGCTTACCTGAAAAGGATATAAGTCCCGTAGGTTAAGCTTGAGTGGGAACTCGGTAAACATCTCGGCCATCCTGAAAAGGATATAAGTCCCGCAGGTTAAGTTTGTAAGAGTGGGAACTCGGTAAACATCTCGGCCATCCTGAAAAGGATATAAGTCCCTTGAGTTAAAGTAGGTTAAGGTTCCCTGTGTTAAGGGAAGAGTGGGCGTGGGGCGGGTTTTCGAATCGAACCACTATAAAAAGTCTTGTGTGCATTTACTTGCTTTTTTATTCGCTTTACACAAGTCACTCAACTGAGTTTAAACTGCATACATATTCTAAAGTTAAGCTCAGTCTGCACCAAGCAACTGATCTGATCAGATTGACACTTCAGTCAACTGGTTGAAAACTGACTTAAGAATCTGATTGATAAAATTGGTTTTTTCACACGGTAAAAAACAAGCTTCCGCGACCATTGAGTTAAGGCGACAGATATCAAAGCGATCGCCCTCGGGCACTCAAGAAGATTGAACATCGATCTATCTTGATACACTAGCACTCGATCGGGTAATGTCTGCGGTTCACACCGATCCGCAGACGAAAAAGTTTTGGAAGTCTATTCACCCCTCCCCTCTAGACTTCCACCTCACAAAACCCATTTGGGACCTACAGACCATGCCACCCCGTGTTGCACCAGCTGCACCAGCCGATCAGCTTCAAGTGGCGAAGCAATTCAACAGCTTCAAGCCCCCTATTTTTAATGGCCGAGATGGACCGGCAGCACTAGAGGAATGACTAGAAAGGATTGAAGATATACTTGGATTGTTGATGTGTACGGACACTCAAAAGGTGTCATGCGCTACGTTCGTGCTACAGGAGGACGCATGAATATGGTGGAAGTCCTACAAAGGCATGTGCCCCGCAAACGAGATAGCAGCACTCGCCTGGGAAGAATTTAAGCGGGTCATAAATGAAAAATATTGTCCACCATCATATAGAGTGAGAATGGAGACAGAGTTTTTCAATTTGAAACAGGGAGATATGAAGGTGGATGAATACGAGCGGGAGTTCAGCCATTTATCTCGTTTTGCTCCGCATTTGGCCGACACTGAGGCCAAGAAGGTACAAAGATTCAGGCAGGGCCTTCGATCTGAGATTCGAAATGTAGTAGTTGGCCAAGGAATCACAACTTTGGCAGAAATGTATGCTCGTGCTGAAGAGATTGCAAATAGTATAGCTATGGATGCTCCAAAGCCAAAATTGACGGAATTTTCAGGGAAGAGAAAATGGAATGGTACAGGGTCAAGCAGAAACGTAGCTCCTAACAAACAAGGACGTGTCACAGGAGCTGAAATGCTCAGAGGGAATGCAAATCAACCAGATCGACCGGCTTGCAAGAATTGTGGTAAGAACCATAATGGAGAGTGCTTAATAGGAAAGAACAAATGTTACTGGTGCAAGGCGGAGGGGCATACCATTGCTAATTGCCCAAAGACGAATAATGCAAGAGGTGGAAACAGGTCGAACCCCGGATCAGGTGGCAGAGCTAGGATGTTTGCTATGACTCGAGGAGAAACTGATAAGCAACTAGGTACTATGACATGTATTCTTACAGTGTCAAATATTCATGCTCTTGTACTTTTAGATACCGGAGCAACACATTCATTCATGTCTGCAAAGTTTCATTTATTATCTGGGGAAAAGGGGATAAGGGTAGAAGAACCATTGATGATAAGCATTCCCTCTGACAAAATAGTAAGTACTTGCACGATGGTTAAAAATGTGAAAATTGATGTGAGCGGACATGATTTAGAAGTTAATTTATATGTGTTGGATATGAGAGACTTTGATGTTATTCTGGGGATGGATTGGCTTAGTAAATATCAAGCTAATATTAAGTGTCGTGAGAGAGAAGTGACTGTGCATCTACCTAGCAATGAAGAAGTGGTTTTCTTTGGGGTAAAATCTAAGACCGTGCCCAAAGTGATAAGTGTAATGAAGGCGATGAAGATGTTGAGGAAGAATAATTATCAGGGTTATCTAGTCAACGTGATGGGAGACCAGAAACTAGAAGTGAATGTGGATGACGTACCAATTGTATGAGAATATCTGGATGTTTTCCCGGAGGACTTACCTGGAGTCCCACCTACCAGAAAAGTGGAGTTTACTATTGATCTAGTACCTGTAGAAGCACCGATATTGAAAGCACCTTATAGGATGGCACCGAAAGAGTTACAAGAGCTGAAGGTTCAGATACAAGGTCTCTTAGACTTGGGATTCATACGACCGACTGTTTCACCATGGGGAGCACCTGTTTTATTCGTGAAGAAGAAGGATGGGACGTTAAGGATGTGCATTGACTATCGAGAGTTGAATCGACTCACGATTAAGAACAAGTACCCGTTGCCAAGAATTGAAGACTTGTTCGACCAATTGAGAGGAGCTGGGATATTTTCCAAGATTGATCTTCGATCAGGATACAATCAATTGAAGGTCAAGGAAAGTGATACTATGAAGATGACATTTAGAACTCGTTATGGCCACTACGAGTTTGTAGTAATGCCTTTCGGACTGAATAATGCTCCTGCAGTGTTTTTGGATTTGATGAACCGAGTTTTCCATCCATTCTTAGATCGATTCGTCATAGTGTTCATTGATGAAATTCTGGTTTACTCAAGGGATGAAGCACAACACGAGGAACATTTGAGGATTGTGTTAGAAACGCTTCGCAAGGAGAAATTGTACACAAAGTTCAAGAAATGTGAGTTTTGCTTGAAGCAAGTTGCCTTCCTCGGACATGTGATTACGACTAAAGGAATTGAAGTTGATCCATCAAAAAGTGGAAGCTGTTAACGATTGGCGCAGACCTACGAATGCACATGAGATTCGTAGTTTCTTGGGATTGGCCGGTTATTATCGTAGATTTATTGAAGGGTTTTCAAGATTAGCTGCACCAATGACGTGTTTGACAAGAAAGGGAGAAAAGTATGAATGGAGCGAGAAGTGCGAGGAAAGTTTTCAAGAGTTAAAGCGGCGACTTACATCAACCCCAGTTTTGACGATTCCAGATCCTACCAAGGAATTTGTGGTCTACAGTGATGCTTCGAAATAAGGACTTGGATGTGTTTTGATGCAAGGTGGAAAAGTCATTGCCTACGCCTCAAGGCAATTAAAGACTCATGAACTAAATTATCCAACTCACGATTTGGAGTTAGCAGTTGTTGTTCATGTGCTAAAGATATGGAGACACTAGCTGTACGGAGGAAAGTGTGAGATCTACTCGAACCACAAAAGTCTAACATTTATGATTTTATTTATGTGCTATATTTGATTATAACATTGTGAGGGAATCCCATTGAGCTAGTTGTTTTGCTCATCCCAATCCTTAACATTTTGCAGAGTAATTATGGAGTGCGGTGGAGGGCCGGTGGATTGCCTCGAGACATCATTTATTAGTTTCTTAGAGCAAATTATTTCATTGCATAACTCTTATTTTATTTGAATATTGAGGATTTAGTTTTGATGTTATTTTCAGTAGCATTGGAGTACTTTATTTTATTTTGAAGGTCTATGTTCAGCACTGAGACAATTTATTAGATTTTTCTTATGGTTCAATTATCTCCTTTAAATAAAAAATGTTTTGAATTTAATTACTTTCGTTGCAAACTTTAAAAATTTAATATGCAATGTTTTTAGTTAGTTATAGAAGATTTGGATAATTGCCTTCTAAAATTGCCTTTAAAGGTTCTTTGAAAATTGGGATGTGACAAAATTCATATTTGTGGTTTAAGTTTAGATGCAATAAACCATGAGATGAAAAATAAAGTGGTGACAACTCATAATTTGGAGTATAATATGCTCTCATAGTTACACAAATATTTCTGCATGTAATATTCTTATGTTTTACATATAATATTACTTCTTTTTTAATTTTATATCTTTAGAATTTACATTTTTCTTATGTTCTGTATGTAATACTTTTATGTTTTTTCATGTAATAATGTTATATTTTGTTTGTACTTTCGTTTCGGTTTGATACTCTTTATAAATATTTTTTTATGTTTTAAATGTAATACTATTTTTATATTTTGCTTGTAATGTTGCTTCAGTTTCACATTTAATAACGTTTAGAATTTACTTTTTTGTTATGTTAAGAGAGTAATACTATAATATTTTTTCATGTAATACTGTTATATTTTGCTTATAATACTGCTTATGTTCTTCATATAATACTGCTCTCGTTTAAATTTAAAATATTTCAGAACTTACCTTTTTCTATGTTTTGAATTTATGATACAAGAAATGCTTCCAAAACGACTGGAAAAGAAATGCTACTTTATTGTTTTAGACGATAAGTGGAGAAAACATATTGGAAAACTCTCGAAACTGCTTTTCCAGATGAAAATGGTGCGCACTCGTATTTATGTGCTAATTATTTTGTATTTTATAAAATTATTAATAGAAAAAAAATATATACTAGAGCAAACGGTTTAACATGAATTACTTTAAATTTTGATGATTGTGCGTGTTGGGAGATGAATTTAATAAAGAAGATTTTGATTAGATCCCAAAACCTCTGAGTATGACGTGTTCAGGATAATCTTAGATGAGTCAGGATTCAGTTTTAGAGTGTTCACGATGTTATCTGCACCATGTATAGTCAGCAGATATAGATCATGTTAGATTCTGAAGATTCTGAAGACTCAGTAAGTTTCTGAAGTTTCTGAAGTTTCAGTATGAAACTGAAGTTTCATTATGAAACCGGCCGATATTTCAAGATGAAATCGAGAAATCAAGATCAAGATGAGATCGAGAAATCAAGACTCAAGATGAAATCGAGAAATCAAGACTCAAGATGAGATCGAGAAATCAAGACTTCAAGATGAGGCCGAGAAATCAAGACTCAAAGATGAAGACTCAGTATATAAATTAGTATATCTCTGAAGACTCAAGACATCAAGACTCAAGACATCCGAAGATCAAGACACGAAGTTATCAAGACTCATTAATCTCATCAATGCTCAAGATAACTTTGAATGTTCCGAGGCACTGAATAATATCTATCTGAAGGATACAATACTGAGAAAAACGCGATTACTCAGATAAATAGATATTGCCCAAGACATTCACATGCAGACAAAAGGAACTAAAACTAAGTGTTGTTAAGGTTATATCACTCAGAGATATTGACCAAAAAAGAGCCGTTATGTTTGTCTACATTTACTGAAGACAAGAGCCAATCAGAGGAAGACAACATTGTACTTTTATCGACCTTTCGAAATTGACAGTCATCTGAAGCATGTCAGTAGTACTATGTTCCAGACTGCAAAAAGTGGTGACTGGCTGCATGAAAGCATATTGCCTAAAACATGCTAGGGAGTATTCAAACCCTAAAAATAGTCGTTCATCACACACCATAAGAGAAAACTCATGAAGTTATCTCTTTCAACGGATAGTTTTTCAAGAGTGAGCTTGGTGTTTGCCTATAAATACTTGTGACCCTCTACATTGAAGGTTACGGGAAATTTGTAAGCAACTCAAGAGCTCAATCTTATTATTGCAAATTGAAGCACTTGAAAACCCAAGAATTTCCCAAGTGCTTTACATTGAAGAGAGCTCATTCACTAAGCCTAGTTTTGATAAGATATATCCAAAGCTTAGTAGAGATATCTTAGCCTTTGCATTGTACTTAATTGTAAAGGATATCTCATCCTAGTTGGAAACCAACCAAGAAACCCCAAACCCTTTGTAAGGTAGTTTGAGTGTGATTGTTGGTGAGTTGGAGTTGTAAATAGTTAGTAAACTAAATTGAGGTAGTCAGAAAACTCTAGAGAAGAAGTGAGTAAACTATCTTGGATAGTCAGAAAGCTTGTGTGTGTTTTGAGTAAGTAAACTACAGTGGGTAGTCAGAAAACTCAAAATAGAAAAGTTAGTAAACTACATTGAGGTAGTCAGAAAACCTTAGGAAGTGGTTAAGGAATTTCTCTGAAGGTCAGAGAGAGTGGACGTAGGAGCTTGAGTCTCTGAACCACTATAACTTGCTGTGTTGTTTTGCTTTATGTACTGCATTGATTTTCTGTTGCATATCTTTAACTGAAAGCATATTTTCACTGATATTAAGTTGGAACCAATCCACTGAACTTGCATCTAACTGATCACAGCCTTAATCACTGTTTCATTAAAAGGAAGGTTTTCAGCAAAGCTAAAAATGAGTATAAACTTAGGGCCAACCATTCCGCACATCTGAGTAGCTAGAACAAATAGTTACCAAACTGAACTCACTCTACTGAGGGTTTAGTAAGATAGTTATCTGATCCAAGAAGCTCAGGATCTCTGAAAACTCAGGCTCAGTTGGGATTATCTGAGGCTTCTGAAAGCAGCTCAGAATCATTGTCTCAGGTAGACTTTGATTCAGCGTGATGTCAGGCTTCTCGGGGCCAAATCATCGAGGACAACTGACCCATCCGACCTCGATGAAGAAAAATTTTTAAAATCGAACACGTGTATTCCCCATATACGTGTAAGACTCGTTGCACCGGGACCAACAAGTGGTATCAGGCGGGGAGTTCAAAAGGTTCACTAATTTGAGTGACCACCTGAACTGATCTATTTTAAAACCTATCTCTGATCTGATACCAACAAGTGGTATCAGAGCGGGAGTTCAAAAGATCACTGATTTCAAAAGTGATCACCTGAACTGATCCATTTTTTATAAACTCGTCTCTGATCTGATACCAACAAGTGGTATCATCTATCTGCTGAAATCTTACAAGGCTCAAACATCATGCCTTCTAAGAAACTTCCCATGTTCTCAGTTGAGAGCTACGATTTATGGAGATTAAGAATGCAGGCTCATCTGTATTCGAAGCATGAAAGAATGTGGAGAGTGATTTCTGAAGGACCATTCAAATTCACTGTTGTGAATCCCAGAGTTACTGAAACTGAGAGAAATGATCCCAGAACTGAATTTCCAAAGTCTGATGATCAACTTACTCCTGATGAGAGAAAGTTAGTCAATCTTGACTATATTGCTAAGGATACTCTATATAGCACTATTGATGATGGTGTTATGGGGATGATCTCTCACTGTGAGAATGCAAAAGAAATATGGGATACACTTGCTGAGATTGCTAAGGAAGAAAAAGAATTTGAAAAAAGTTCCAGTTCCTCAGATGAGATGTTCTCAGAAAGTGACAGTGATGACATCTGTCTCATGGTTGTAGGAGAGGTAAGTTCTTCTATCTCTGTTGTTGCTCCTACACAAGCACATGAGTTCTCAAGTTCTACTGTAAACAGTAACTTTGACCTAATGGATTCTTTTGAGAGTCTTATGAAGGACTATGCTGTGTTACAAGAACTGCTAAATGAAACTCAAGAGCAGAACAAAGAACTGACTGCTGAGAATCTAAAGTGGAAAGACTCTAAGAATGCTGAGATCACTTCTCAATTAATGGGAACTACTGATGAACTAGATGTTCTGAAAGTACAACTCTCAGAAAAAGAGAAGTTGATAGAGACCCTAAATGGAAAATTAGAGAAATCCACTGAGGAGATTCAGCTTATCAGAACTGAGTTCAATGACCTCTTTGAGAAGCATGAAACTCTAAAGCTAGCTCTATTGAATTCTGCATCTATTGTGATAGATGAAATTCAGAGTTATCAAAGACCTGCCACTATAAAAGCTGGATTGGGATACATTCCAGGGGGAACCTCACAAGGTCTTCTGAATGCTGCTTCTAGTAGCACTAAGACTGTCTTTGTTAAACAAGTGGCACCTAATCTTCTGACTGAAGAATTGCCCAAAGTTTTAGACAAGGGTAAAGGACCTATGGTTCCAGAAAAACTGAATGTTCAGGGAAGAAAGCCCAGACCTCAGGAAAGGGCTAGAAAACCTGACCGCTCTGTAGGAAATCTTCAGGCCAGTACGTCAAAGCCTCAGGCTAAGAATACCAACCTGAAGAGATCTCTTTGACCGAACCGGAGAGGAATTTTCGAGAAGAGAAAAACTTTCAGCGAGAGATATTCTCAATTTGAAAAAGAGCAAGTCCTCAATTCTTGAAAAGACCCCAATTTCAAATCAGCAACCCAAACCCCACTTTCCTAAGGGTAAAGGTTTCACGAACCCAAGTCACAGAGACAAAGACCGGTGACAAAAAGCCAAAAGCACTTGAACAAAAGGCCTGTACCAAGAAAAACTCTAAGGCTCATGTTCATGCTAAGGTCGACACTCATACATGTGAGGATCTTTGTTAAGGCACCTAGAGTGGTGAATGTGTATGTAGATGTTTATGGAAGACAAATCAGCCACTCTAAAGTAATTAGAGTTGTTAGGCAGATTTGGATTCCAAAAGGTACAGCTAACCTGGTAGGACCCTACACCAAATGGGTACCTTTGAACTGATCTATTTTTCAGGTAAAAGAAAAAGGGCACTAAGCTGAATGGAGACAACCTAGCCCTGATGAAAGGAAAGTATGAGATGTCATTGTTGGGTGAGATGAATTTCCTTCTTGGACTTCAGGTGAATCAGACTAAGGAAGGAATCTTCATCAGAGATCATGTTGAGAAGAAAGACATCAGGATGGAGAAAATTCATACTGATAAACAGAGAGCTGATATCTTGACTAAACCTTTGGCTGAATCAAGATTTCAGGAACTATCAGTTGAATTAGGGATGTTGGATCCAGGCGTATAGAGCAAATCTGAAAAATTGAAGGTTTTCAGATGCATGAAGTTTTCTCAGGATTTTACTGAGAAACTCAGGATAAAATTGGAAGTACTGAAATTTGAGTCTTGGGAAACTCAGATATATCAAGATCAAGATTCAGTATTATCTTGATCTCGCTCAAGATTTCGATATCATCTTGACCCATTCAAGATTTTCGAAGATTATCTTGACATTTTATCAAGGTCAAAACTCAGTAAGATGGATAGAGGGAAATTAGTCTGAAGAAATAATGACATGAAATTCATTTGTTGTCCAACTGAAGCTCAGTAATCATTGGCAATAAATACCAAAACACCTGAAAGGAATGTTTTGGGCGGGACCTTTGAAATACCCGAAGAAAGTCAAATGATCTGCAGGAACAGTAATTAATTACACTGTTTATTAATCACCAATAAGGTTAAATTAACGATGTATTATTTGTGAAATTGTCCTTTCATATACCCGATTAGTCGGTGTTTAATCTCAACCATTGATTTTATTCGATCAATACGATTTCCCACGAATCAACTCTATATATTCATTGAGAATTCATTCAAAGCCCCATTTCATAACCTTCGTTCTCAAAATTCTCTACAACTAAAAACCGATCCTTTGCCCAGAAAAAAACCCTCATCGTTCTCAAAACCCTACAATCAAAATTCTCCAAAATGACTTTCTCCGTTTATGATAAATTGGTTAATTCCAACAAGCTGTGGTACGAGTACGTTATTTCGCTCGAGAGCTCATCAAATGCAACCCATGAAGAAGAGGCGTTGCACATGATACGGGTCGCGAAGCTCACAAACTTGGTTGCGAATCAACCAGAGGCGGAATATTCAAAGGAGGTAATCGAATTTATCTCTAATCTGAAAATAGACGAGGAGGACTGTATTGAGTCACAAATTACAGTTTCTCCCTTGGAGCATAGCTCAAAATACGTCAATTTTGTGAGGGAGTTGTATATAATTCCTAAGAATCTTAATGATGTATATGAGTTGAGCAATAGAGGAGAAGACCCTACGATGTATATGTTGGGTAGGGAACAGGAATATCTTGATAGGATAACAGAGCATCCTGTTAAGTTTGAGGCTACTCTTAATAAAAGGCATTTGAAGCCTAAATATAGAGTCTTGCTGGATATTGTAAGTAAATGTATAATGAGTCGATCCGGCAGTTTTGAACAAATAAGTACGCCGAAGCTTAGATTGATGGCCGCTATAGAAGACTCACCCACCACTGATTTCAATTGGTTGAGGTATTTGATTAGAGTGGCGAGTGACCAAGCGAAGCAGATCAAGAAGGAGGATGGTTCTGTTGTGATCAAAGGCAAAATCCTTCATTCAATCAAGATAGCCTTCATCTTGGAAATGTGCCGTGAGGAAGAGGACATTTTTGCCAACTCCTCACCCTTCCCAAAGTCTAAGATCCTGTTCAAGCCAACTGCTACAAGGAAGAATTTGAAGGGAAAGAAAGAGAAGAAAGTGGAATCTGTTGCAGAAGGAGCTGCTGAAGAAGCCCATCAAGCCAGGGGGAAGGCTCTGATGGAGGTGAAGAGAGAGAAGGGAGAAGCCCTGAAGAAGAAAGCTCTGGCTCCTAAGAGCAGAAGAGTTCTAATTTCCACTGAGGAGGAGGTGAGTGAACCTGAGGAAGTCCAACCTGAGGGCCAGCAAAGTCAGAAATCGCCATTGCAAGTACTGGCTCGGGTTGTGACTACTGCAGAAGAGCAAACTGAGGAACAGGTGTTCTCTGAGGTTCTTGAAACATCTCTGAGCTCAGACAAATTTTCTCAGGAGATATTTAAGGGACCTCAGACCTCAGAACAAGCTTAGATTTCTACTGAGGAATTGCCTGCTCATACCTCAGATCAAGCTAAGCCTCAGGAGCTACTGAATCTTGATATGCTCCTGAGTGAACCATTCTTTGATCCCTCAGCACCTGAAGATCTTCCTACTGAACCTGAGAGCCCGAAGCTGAAGAAGGGCGAAGCAGAAGAGACTGAGTGGCGAAGCAAGGGGGAACGATTCATTTTGGACAGATACCCTGAGTTGAGCTCATATCCTGACCTTCAAGATCTCTTCTTTAGACTGAGGACCACAGTCTACATTCTGAACCAGACTCTGCCAGAAATGCTCAACATTGCCTCATTCAGAGGAGAGGACTGGTGGAATGAAGAGACTGCAGTGCTGACTGAGTTCTCTGGGTTCAGGAAGACCAAGCTCCAGATGAAAGTGTCAGATTTTGATGAGCTGGTCAGGAAGAAGGTAGCTGAAAGGAGGGAAGCGGATGTTGGTGCCCCGAGCTCAAAAGATCAAGATCAAGAAGGGGACCAACAAGGAAATGCTGAGAAGCAATCTCAAATGGAGGAAAGTACTGATGCTGGACAACCTGATATCTCACATCCCCAGACTGAAGTTAGTACTCTTCAGGTAACTTTTGGCACTACTAAACATTATGCCAAAGCTACTGAAGTTTCTATCTTTAATTCTGTTATGTCTGATATGCAGACTGAGGCTCAGGTGGAGACTGAAGCCCAGATGGAGACTGAGGATCAGGTGGAGCAACCAGCTCAGGAGAAACAACAAGTTCTATATGCTCCAGAGATTGACTTCAGTCCTATAGTGGACAAGCTGGATAAGGTGGTGCCAATTGTGGATAAAGTTGCTCAGATTGAAGAAACATTGGCCAACCAATCCTAGAAGCTAGAGAACCTGAGTTCTACTTCAGACTTGATGCAGCTTCAGACATCTCTGAATGACAAAATGACTGCCATAGAAGGGAAGGTAGATGGAGTTAAAGCTGAACTGAATGCAGAGATGAAGCAAATGTATCAGGAGAGGACTTCATTTCTTGAAGCCAAGCTGGTGGAGAAGAATGATCAAATGATAAAAAGTGTTGTTGAGGAAATGGGCTCCCTGCTCATGACCAAGATGACAGAGATGCTGAAAGATGTCTTCTCTAAACAGTTTGCACCATTGTCTGAAGAGTTCTCTGTGGCTAAAAACCACTTGATGAGGCTAGAGGAAGAGCAAGACCAGTTGGCTGGAGAAGTGCGAAGTGTCAGCAAAGAGCAATATCACATGGACACTGCACTGTCTCAACTTCTACCAAGGTATGGTGCCAAGAAGGGGGAAAGGCTAGGTGTCGAGTTAAAGGAGTTATTGGCACACACCTTGAAGAGAAAGACAGACAAAGAAGCTGAAAAGAAGAATCTTGCAGAAGCCTTAAAGGAAGTTGAAGCCACTGAAAAGCTCAAGTCCAAGCAAGTGGAAAAACCTATCTACACTCATGTTTCTGAGGAAACAATGCAGGAAGTCTATGCTGAAAAACTGAGTGGTAGAAGAAGGGTGAAAACAAGCCAAGCCGGCGCAGAACAACCAATCAAGAGAAAGGCTGTGGGGTTTGTTGAACCTGAGAATAAGAGAGTTAAAGCTTCTAAGGCTACACAAAGAAAGCTGATCATGGATGTTGAAGAGTCTGAAGAAGAAGCTGAGAAGGAAGTCTTCAACACTAGGAGAGCTCTGAGATCACTTCAGGTGGAACAAGCGAAGAAAACTGTTGCTTCAGTATCAGGAGTTCCTTTGATAAGGAAGAAGAAAGAAGAAGAGCAGAAGTGGTTTCAAGAAGTTCCTGAGCAAAAGGAGAGGGACTGCTAAAACTCAGAAGTGGCCGCACATTGATAAATGGATGCCTATCCAATTCAATGATGCCTGGGAAGAAATCAAGAGAACCTTCTGGTTCTATTATGGAGTTCTGAGGGAATGGAGGGGGAAAGCTCAGATCCAAATGATGCCTTCATTGATTATCTATTAACCTTTTATCCAAAGTACTTGCAGAGTTGGATAAATCTTGCAGATGAAGGTAATGTTCAAATTATTGCCCCTGGTCCATACACATACCCTGCTCCTAGACTAGAGAATGGCTTGGTGAATGAGACAGTCATATCTCAGGAAATTGCTCAGTATGCCATCCAATTAGGACTGACAGGAAACAACCAAGATATCATCAAAGAGAGAGATGCATTGAAGAAGAGATATTATGGGATGTTCAACCTGGAGGTGCCTCAGGATGAGGTTGAAGAAGAGTGAAGAGCTGAAGCTGAAGATTAAAGAAGACGGAAGACCAAAGACTGAAGACTCTTTGTAATTCTTTTGTTTTTGTCTTTATTTTGATAAGTTCATTGTAATCTGTAACTTCTATTCCTACAATCAATGAAACTTTATCTTTATGCTCAAAGATAATATCTCATTATCTTTTTACATGTCTTTTATACTTTGATATGCCTTATGTTTTGTGATGAAATTGTTGGGAGAATTGTTGGGAGATTTGTCATTCTTGAATTGTAATAGGAAAAACAAAAACCTGAGTATATGTTAAGTGTTTTTGTAACAAGATGGTTTTGGCATCATCAAAAAGGGGGAAATTGTTGGGAGATGAATTTAATAAAGAAGATTTTGATTAGATCCCAGCACCCCTGAGTATGACGTGTTCAGGATAATCTTATGTTGGGATATTTTAGTTTTGATAATTTATGCCAAAACATTATTAACTTGTGTTATTCAAGCTAATTTACAGATAACAAGTTAAGGGGGAACGCAAGAACAAATTGAGGGGGAACTCAAGAAATCAGAAGAAGATGATCGAGATCAGACGAGGCTGCAGACGAGACTGATCGAGATCGAATGAAGTTAGATGAGTTTCGAGTTAATCGATGAAGTCGGTAAATCAGATGTGAAGAAAAGTTAAAGCCAACAAATCAGAAGAGAAGGTTGCAGATCAGAAGATTAGCAGATGAGACTGATCAAGATCAGACGTGATCGAGATCAGATATGAAGAGGAGCAAATGAGACTGATCGAGATCAGACGTGATCGAGATCAGATATGATAAATTGATATGCTAACCTGATGCAGATGACCTGATGCTATCCTGAGATGATCCTGAAGATATGTTGATCTGATCAGTCGAGTTGATCAGATCAGGCAAGAAGAAGAAATCAGATAGTTTGAGTCAAGTGACTCGAGGGTCAAGATGTCTGGTCGTAAGAGTTGAACTCGAGAAGCCCGGAGTGTGTCGATGCTCGACGAATAAGGTCCGCCAAGAAAAGTCTGTTGAATCAAGAACCCTGAGTAACCTGAGAGTCAGATAACCTGAAGGCTCAGACAACCTGAAGGCTCAGATAACCTGAGGCTCAGATAACCTGAAGGCTCAGATAACCTGAGGCTCAGATAACTAAGGCTCGGGATAACTCAAGGCTCGGGATAACTCAAGGCTCGGGATAACCGAAGGCACGGATAACTCAAGGCTCAAATAGAATCAAGATCCCGAGACTCGGAAGATCCTCAAGAATATAGCAAGTTAGAGACTCGGAAGAAACTAAAGAATATAGCCAATTAGATTCAAATTGACGTGGACCAATGAGAGGAAGACGACAAGCCCGAAAAAGTCAAAAAAGTTTCAGAGTAGTATGGATTTGAATGTGATTCTCTCCAACGGTAACATTCAAATTCACACTATAAATACAAGTTCTTCCTTCATTATCAAGTGTGGATGAATGTAGAAGAGTGTGGAGAATGTAGCAAACGATGCTACAGAGCTAAGAAGATATGGGTTCCAGCAGTTCCCAGCCAAGGTCGTGTGCCAGATGATGCGAGTCCTGAAATATGGCCTGATCGTACCACGGCTAAGGAAGTCAACACAAGGCACGTTGAAAGGAATTGTGCTTCCGGCCCTATATACTCAAGCATTCCCACCATAGAACACGGAGCGAGAGATACACACATATATTCAAGAGTGTTCTACCCTAGATCTAAGCACAAATGTCATATCCTAAGCTTAGAGAGATTTTCCCATCCTTAGCATTGAGGCTAAACATATGTAAGGGAAAATCTCAAACTAGTTGGACACCAAACAAGCCTTTCCCAAATCAGTTTGATAGGATAAGTTTGTAGGTGAGTGTGAACTCGGTAAACATCTATAGGCAATCCCGTGAGGGTGATAAGTCCCGTTTGAGTGTGAACTCGATAAACATCTGTAGAGTGTGAACTCAATAAACATCTCGGCCGTCCCGTGAGGGATATAAGTCCCGCAGGTTAAGTTCGGTTAAGTAGGTGCCCCTGTGTTAAGGGAGGAGTGGATGTAGGACGGGTTTCGTCCGAACCACTATAAAAAGTCTTGTGTGCATTTACGTGCTTTCTTATTGCTTTACACTATTCACACAACTGAGTTTAAAAGCGCATACATATTCTAAGTTAAGCTCGGTCTGCACCAAGCAACTGATCTGATCAGGTTAACACCTTAGTCAGCTGGTTGAAAATTGACTTAAGAATCTGAATTGATAAAACTGGTTTTTCACACGGGTTAAAACAAGCTTCCGCACTCCCAGTTAAACTGACAGATATCAAGCTGATCTGCCCTCAGGCACTCAGTAAGATTGAACATCAGTCTAAACTGATATACTAGCACTCTGATCGGGTAATCTGCCAATCACACCTGATCCGCACAAAAAGTTTTGGAAGTCTATTCACCCCTCCCCTCTAGACTTCCACCCTCACAAAACCCGTTCGGGACCTACAATTGGTATCAGAGCGGGGAGCTCAACAGATCACTATTTTCAAAGTGATCGCCTGAGCTGATCCTTTTTTAAAACCCGTCTCTGATCTGATACCTTCAATTGGTATCAGAGCAGGTTGTTCAACAGATCACAGTTTTTCAAAGTGACCACCTGAACTGATCTTTTTAAAACAAAAACCCGATCTATGCATAAATGCATATATTTTAATGTTTTGGCGTCACTATCAAAAAGGGGGAAATTGTTGGGATATTTTACTTTTGATAATTTATACCAAAACATTATTAACTTGTGTTATTCAAGCTAATTTACAGATAACAAGTTAAGGGGGAACGCAAGAACAAATTGAGGGGGAACTCAAGAAATCAGAAGAAGATGATCGAGATCAGACAAGGCTGCAGACGAGACTGATCAAGATCAGATGAGTTAGATGAGTTCAGGAGTCAACTGATGAGCTGTGCAAATCAGATGTGAAGAAAAGCTAAAGCCAGCAAATCAAAAGAGAAGGTTGCAGATCAGAAGATGAGCAGATAAGACTGATCAAGATCAGACGTGATCGAGATCAGATATGAAGAGGAGCAGATGAGACTGATCGAGATCAGACGTGATCGAGATCAGATATGATAAACTGATATGCTAACTCGATGCGAGATGACGATGCTATCTGAGATGATCCGAAGATATGTTGATCGATCGATCGGTTTGATCGATCAGCAAGAAGAAGAAATCAGATATCCTGAGCACCATTTTTGTCTGCAGTGTCGTATCCCGCATTGTCAACTCTTTTTGTGCACGTGTCACTTTCTCCTTGGCTTCGCTAGGCAGCACTTCAGTAATTTGTCCGTTAGATGATTGATATTCCTTTTGTAGAAGATTCGTCTTGTCTGGTGTATAATTTTTATTGACACCAGGTGTGAGCTAACTTAAACGAGTGGCGATCGGTCTACTATGTTTGAGTCTTCGATGCATATTGTCTTAGCTCAATCTGTGAGACTAAAATTTGAATGTAGGTCTTGGTCTTTTGATCTTGGTGTCTCGAGCCTCGGTGTATTGATCATCTCTTGAGTCTTGAGTTTATTCTTGAAGTTCTTGAGGTTTATCTCGAGTCTTGAGTTCATCCGAGTCTTGATGTCATCCGAGTCTTGATGTCTATCTGAGTCTTGAGGTTTATCTGAGTCTTGAGTTCATCTCGAGTCTTGAGGTTTATCTCGAGTCTTATTGAGTTAGCTCTGATACCACTTGTAGGTCGAGAGCGGGTTTTGTGAGGGTGGAAGTCTAGAGGGAGGGGTGAATAGAATTCCAAAACTTTTCATCTTGGATCGGTGTGATTGGCGGACACCCGTCAGTGCTTAGTGTATCGGTTTAGGCGATGTTCAATCTTCTTGAGTGCCCGAGGGCGGATCGACTTTGATATATGTCGGTTTAAGCGAGAGTGCGGAAGCTTGTTTTAACCCGTGTGAAAAACCAGTTTTATCAATTCAGATTCTTAAGTCAGTTTTCAACCAGCTAACTAAGGTGTCAACCTGATCAGATCAGTTGCTTGGTGCGGACTGAGCTTAACTTAGAATATGTATGCGCTTTTAAACTTCGGTTGTGTGAATAGTGTAAAAGCAAAGAAGAAAGCACGTAAATGCACACAAGACTTTTTATAGTGGTTCAGACGAAACCCGTCTTACGTCTACTCTTCCCTTAACACAGGGGAACCTTAACCGAACTTAACCTGCAGGACTTATATCCCTCACGGGATGTCCGATATGTTTATTGAGTTCACACTCTACAGATGTTTATCGAGTTCACACTCAATCGAACTAGAAATCAGAAAACTAGAATCCCTATCGAAATCTTAGGGAACAAACTTAACCTAACTTGCGTTTGGGTAAAGAATGTTTGAGGGTTCCAACTGGAAATCTATCCTGGTGTTTTAGGTAGCTAAAATGCTAGTGGATAGGATTTCTTGCTAAGAACAATGGGATGAACACTCTAAGAATAATCTTCAAATATGGTGTTCTTCGAGTGGAAATTCTGAAGGCTTTTTGCTTCTTGAGAATCTGCGTTAATGATGTTGTTCCGCTTTGCTCAATTGTTCATGTGATAGTGGTTGGTCTCTTTTTCCTTCCTTTCGAGCAATCCCATTTTATAGACCTCGAAATCAAAGAGCCGTTGGAGAGCAATTTGAATTTCGGGCTATATTAGGTAGGTCGTAGGATATGATTGTGACGTGCTCCGATTATCGGCGTGGCCGTAGGCATGATTAGCATCGTTTTTTTCCGCAGTGTCGTATCCCGCATTGTCAGCTCTTTTTGTGCACGTGTCGCTTTCTCCTTGGCCATGAGCGCAAAGACTTGATAATTTGTCTATTAGACGATTGATATTCCTTTTGTAGAAGATTCGTCTTGTCTGGTGTATAATTTTGATTGAAACTAGGTGTGAGCTGACTTGATCAGGTAACTGATCAGTCTACCTTGTTTGAGTCTTCTGATGCATATTGTCTTAACTCAATACGCAGACTCGGCTGAATGTAGGTCTTCAAGTCTTTTGATCTTCAGGTGTCTCTGAGCCTCAGTGTATTCAGTCATACTGAGTCTTCGGGTTTGTTACTGAGTTCATCAGGTTTATCTGAGTCTTCAAGTTCATCTGAGTCTTGGTGTCATCGAGTCTTGATGTCTATCGAGTCTTGAGTTTATCCGAGTCTTGAGTTCATCTGAGTCTTCAGGTTTATCTGAGTCTTCAGGTTTATCTGAGTCTTCAGGTTCATCTGAGTCTTCAGCGTCATCTGAGTCTTCAGGTTCATCTGTCTTCACCTGATCTTCTGACTTCTTGTCTTCTGATTTGTTTTTAGTCTTCTGATCATCTGACCTTATCTGGGTCATCTGATACTTCGACCTGACCTATACATATTGAGTTCCCCCTCAATATGTCACCTATCTTTTACATCAGTTGTCTATACATTTCAGCTGGTCATCTTAATCTGATTCTAAGTCATCAGTCAGCTAAGAAGTCTGACTGGTCCTATTACAACCTGTTTTGGAACTTCCATCAAAACTAAAATACAGATTTCCCAACAATTTCCCCCTTTTTGATGGAACCAAAACACTTAATCAGAAAAACAGATACCATGAATGGAAATGTAGATAATGTAAATAGTACATACCTCAGGAGACAATGAGATGTTGTCTTAGAATCAGTGAGATGGAATATTTCATTCAGATAGGTGTGTGCATTATAGAATACATGAAAAGCGTACCTATCATCTGATTCCAAGTTGTCTTCCTCAGGTGTACTTGAACATTTGCAGCTCTTTGGGGATGCCAAACATCCTGTACATCCTTTGCATTAGTTTGTCGGCTCTTCTCTTCTATGGATCCCTCATTTTCAAAACAAATCCATAGTAGGCATTTTTGAACTTAACAAGATCTAGCTTTTTGTCTGGACGCAAAGGTGGAAGGAGTAGTTCAAAGGGTGGAGCTTCTGGTATTAGTGACATGATCTTTCCTTCTTTCATCACTATTTGGTAGAAGTCTGGATACTTTGTTTCTAACCAGTTCCGGAATTCATCA
Organism: Stenogyne calaminthoides; assembly: GCA_037126765.1. Taxonomy (NCBI): domain Eukaryota; kingdom Viridiplantae; phylum Streptophyta; class Magnoliopsida; order Lamiales; family Lamiaceae; genus Stenogyne; species Stenogyne calaminthoides. Next base: position 15,435,750 of record JBBCBC010000009.1, on the reverse strand, counting down.
TCATTTTCAGTCTGATCTTGATGAATTGGAATCTTCTCCAGGATGTAGGCGTCACATAATCATTCTCCTCTGATCTGATCCCATTCTGGAAGCAGATCTAGCCGTGCACAGAGGATGTCTTTAACAGGTGTCGGAAGGGCATTCTTCTCCCAAACAATCTCCTCTGCTGCAGCTTCGTTCTTCCTCTTCCTTCGGATGTAAGCGATGTTCAGTCCCTTAGCCTTTGCTAACTTCTGCTTCTTGAGGGCAACCTCTCTTATTCTCTGTCATGTTTGCTCTTGAACTTGTTCAGGAGTCATCTGACTTTTGGTAGAGGATAGGTGGCCTTGTCTCTGATCTTCCGCAGTTCCTTTCACCATCTTACCTTTGCCTTTCTTTCTCCTCAGAGTCTGCTCAGGTTCATCTTGTTCTTCTTCTTCAGCTAATTTCTTAGCGAGTTCAAGGCTCTTGGCCTGATCATCAGTTTCCATTCTTTTCTGTATGAACGAAGAAAATTCATCAATCTTGTCGACTCTGGCAGTAATCTCTGAAAGAGCAGTTTTCTGCTCAGTGATCTCTTTGCTATGTTTCTCCACAGTTTCCTTCACTTCAGCAACGAGATCAGTAGATGGAGTGGCTGGCAAGTCAGATACAGTGGTTTTCGGTAGAGATGAAATTATTACCAACTGTGTCTGTTTTTCTTCCTTCTCTTTATTCTCTTTTCCTTCCCCCTTTTTGGTTTCATCAAAGAGGTTGGACATCTTGCGGTTCAGAGCATTTAATTGCCGTGAGATCTCCTCTCTGAGTTCCTCGACAACAAGAGGAGTAATCTGAACGGTGGAAGAAGGTGTAGGAGTGAAGAAGCGTCTGAGAGCAATTTCGATTTCCTGTCTTGCTCGTTCTGTAGAAGCTAGAAAATGTTTCCAACCTATATCCATGTGGTTGTTGGTTTTGTCCAAGGATGCCCAGACATTTTCCAAAAGTACCTGTGTCTGATTGAGCATCTCTGTCTGAACTGTGAGTTTGTCAGACTGGAGTTTGAGCTTCTCAGCAAGAGAATTTACTAGTTGCATTACTTCAGCAAGGATGGCATTGTGCATCCCAATTGTGTGACTTCGTTCCTTGAGGAAGCATCAATCCAGAGACCTACACGACTGATGTAGGAGAAAAGGGATTTCTTGAAGCCGAGCTATTGAGACCAGCAAATAAGGAGAACACGACGAACGTCAAAGCCTCCTATCTGAAGAGGAAATATCGCCTTCTTCTTGAAATTGTTCAGAAGGTGATCATGTGCTCAACCTACAGTCTTGATGCAGTCACTTCGTACAAGATAAGTGTCATGGCTGCAATAATCAAGAAGGCTTCAGATATCGATTGGTTGGGTATGGTCAAAGCAAGACTGAGAAAAGACTCCGGGAAGTTCGAACTGACCCAGAGCAATGAAGTGTGCTTATCTTCCAAGTGCTCATTCATACTTAAAATCTCTATCATTCCGTGACGAAATTTTATGTGACGACACAAAATTCGTCACAATATATTACTTAAAGGTGACAAATTTAATTTTCGTCACCAAAAAGTGAGAATTCATGACAAATTTTTTTTTTGTCACCACTGATGTTTTTTTCGTCACTAATTTGAAATTTTCATGACAAAAACAAGAAATTCGTCACAATTAACTTTGGTGACGATATTCATAATATTTAGTGACGATATTCAACGTCATGAAAAATAGTATTTTTGTGACAACTATATGTTTTGTCATTAATTATTCAAAAGAATTGGTGACGCACTTAATTCGTCACAATTTTATTTGGCGACGATCGTCATTGTAATTAGTGACGATCATAGTCGTCATATAATATAAAATTTTCATGACAATTATATGTTTCGTCGCTAATTGTTCATAGTAATTAGCGACAAATTCTTTCGTCACCAATATATCAATATAGTGACGATTAATAATCATTTTTTAATGACGCACTTATTTTGTCACAATATTATTCGGTGACGATCTTCATTTTAATTAGTGACGATCAATATTGGTCATATAATATAAAATTTTCATGATAATTTTATGTTTAAATCGTTAATTGTTCATAGTAATTAGTGACATATTCTTTTCGTCACCAATATTTATGTATAGTGACGATTAATAATTATTTTTAATGACAAACTTATTTAAATCACGATATTATTCGGTGACAATCTTCATTGTAATTAGTGACGATCAATATTGGTCATATGATATAAAATTTTCATGACAGTTTTATGCTTCGTCATTAATTGTTCATAGTAATTAGCGACATATTCTTTCGTCACCAATATTTATATATGGTGACGATTAATAATCACTTGTTAGTGACAAACTTATTTCTCACAATATTATTTTTGTGACGATTTTATTGTAATTAATGACGATCATATTGGTCATATAATATAAAATTTTGATGACGATATTTAAAATTTATCATTTATTATCTTTTTGACTATTAGCTTTCCATATAAAATATAAATTTTATTAAATTAAATTGCAAATATATATAAAATTTATTAAAAAAATTTATCCATTAACGTTTGAACACAAGACCTCTAAACTAAACTTAACACAACCACCAAGAAAGCTAGATACTTTTTACTTTTTTACGTTGAAATTTATTGTTTATTATTTGTTAACTATTAGTTTTTCCATATAAAATATAAGTTGAGTTGGTATCTTTGTGAAAAACTTGTTCCTTTGTGAAATTGATTTTTTTACGACATATCTTTAGTAATATAAGTCACACCCTTTAGTAATATAAGTCGCACCCTTCAGTTATCACTACGACACTCTTTGCTATAAATATAAGTTACACCCTTCACTTTTATGAGTAATACTCTTTTATTGTAAAAAAGTCACACCTTTACAGTAAAAAGTCACACCCTTTACAGTAAAAAGTCACTCTCTTTAGTAATATAAGTCACACTTCTTAACCAGTTTCACCGTGAAAATTGTTCACACTATACTTTGCCATATAAGTTTTATTAAATAAAATCGCAAAATAAAATTTAATAAAGAGTTTGATCCATTAAGGTTCGAACACAGGACCCATTACATGAAGATAAATATACCGCTAGACCGAACATAACATTGCATTTTGTTATTTTTATAAAAGGATTCATTAATTTTCGAACACAGGACCTCAAAATAAAATTTTATAAAAAATTGTATCCCTCAAGGATCGAACACAGGATCCCTTGTGAGAATATAGACAACCACACCACTAGGCCACAGGAACCTTTGTATTCACTATTCAGTAATATTTGTAAAAGTATTTCAATGAAATCAACACATTGTTCCCTCCAACACATTGTTCCTTCCAGATTCAACAATTCGAATTCAATTAACAAATTAGAGCGTAATCAATTCCGTCTTCAATCTTCTTCTCCAGAAACGGCTTCATCACAATTTCGTCCCCAATTCACCGCGAATGAATCTCTGGCGAAAGAAAATTAATTGGTTCGTCCTCGTTTCTTGTCTTCTCAACGAATTGGTTCGTCGTTGTTTCTTGTCTTCTCAACGAATTGGTACGCCCTTTACCCAATTGTGTTCTTACATTTTACCCAATTGGTACGTCCTCGTTTCTTGTCTTCACCCTAGCTACGCACATCAATTTAACCTTGAATTGTTTCACTGAATCTTCTATGGATAAATAGAAAGTCTTGCCCTAAATCTTTGTATCTCTCGTTCATTGGATATAAACAGGGTGTTATGGGGTTTTGTGCAGATTGTTCCATTGTTGAATATCAAACAGATCAATATCTGAAATAAAAACATTCAATTTTCCTGTAGTAGTAAATAGCTCATCATTTCCAGTAATGAGTACCCATTCTTCCATTTTATCATCTAAACCATATAAAAGTAGTCATAACTAACGTCCATACACAGGAATTGGTCTGCTATTTCACAAACTTGATTTCTCACAGCCTTTCTTATAATTGATGTGATGAGAGACCAATTAGAACAGTTTACTTAGTAGTTTAATTCAATAGATTACTAGAAATCTTTAAGTAACCATTTGGAATGGGCCTTTTGTTGTAGATAGCTTCATCTTTAGCTGAGGTTTTGGCAGTATGTGTGCAGATTAATTTGGTAATGATACTAATATTTTGGAATTTTAAGAAGTGTTTTCTGATGTTACCTCCATTTTTGTTAAATGTGCTATGCCTAATCGTGAAGAGTCGAAAAATTCAAGCTGCAATGCTAATAGGAAACATGGATGAAATAAGCAAATTTATCTGTGGACTATAAATAACAAAAGGCCCATCCAAATGGTTGCTTAAAAAATTCCAGTAATCTACAAATTCTCATTAAATCATTCTAGCCCTCAGTAGTCAGTAGCTTACTGAAGGGAGATCCGAGATGCAGGTGTTTAGAAATTGAAGTCTTTTATCATACATATGTCCAAGAAGTTTGTTCAAAAAAGTGAAATTCATTACTATTCTTCTTGTTTCCATCTATAAGATTGACCACAAATTTTCACTTGTTTCTCGGTAGATACTGTTAATTCCTAGAACTATACTAGTATAACTATGGAGACAAGTGTTCTGCAAGATGTTTTGAATTGTATGAAGCTGAGGAATAGGTGAATTTTCAGTTATCCATCATATAGGTCTAAATGATTATATAGGATTTGAGGTATACGATGCCCCAGGGATTTCTTCACATTGAGAAATCCCTGGGGCATCAATCTCACTTTTATTCATTTAATCATTGTAGGATTTGAGGTAACGTCATCCATCGTATAATACAATGTTTCCAGTAATGAGTACCCATTCTGCTATAATACAATGGGAGGCAGGCTTCATTGAAATTCACTGACGTTGTAGTGTAGATGCAACATACTTTAATATGGTGGTGGATTTACATCTTACTCACCATCTCAGTAGTTCTACATGATTTAGAAAATAGGTGCATCAACTCCCTATGATTCTGTATCGAGTTTAATAAAGAAACATGGTGTTTTTTTTAGCTTAATTTAATATAACCATATTGTTGGCACATGATTGAGGCCTTTGGAGGAGCTAAAGAGGTGGGAGAAGCACTACATCAGGCAAACGAACAGATGTGAAAGGAACATTGATAAAGGCTAGTTTGAGAGAAGATTCAGTGAGAAAGGTGAAGTAATATAAGCTTGAACTGCGTTTCAAATTCTTGATTTTTTTGTTTTGTTTTATCTTTTAATTTTATTATATGTATATCTTTGTTTGATTGATAGTATTAGATGAATGTATGTGATATAATAAATGTAGAATGCTAAATAACCTGGGAATCTAATGTTAAAAAAACTTTAAGTCCAATCACAATCTGATGCATTCTAATATATCAACTCTAATGGCAATCTGATGCATTCTCAGACAATTTATTCAGTTGTGTTTTCTATTTTAGAACTATCTCTCACTTATTTGATTTCTGAAAAGTTAAGGTTCATTGACTAAGTTTTTTCTAGGAAGTGGGCAAGCCTCAAGTCGCTAACTTGTGTGTTTTTAGTGTAGTTTAAAAAGGTTGAAACTTGACTTCACATTCTTTGAAAAAAATGGCAACAAAAAGAAAACTGAACATAAGGGAATAAAGCCCTTTGTTGTTTGCTTCAACACTTGCCATTTGATTCAATGCACCACACAAAAACACAAACACAAAAACAAAGACACTATAGTATCACCATTATTTAGCAGGACAAACAGAGGCTCAAATGCCCTTGATTCACCTCTTAATACCCCCAAAACAGGCCTGAAAATGACCTCTTTTTCTGAAAGTTGTGGTAGTTGTGGACGTGGTGTATAAATTGGTAAATTGTGTTAGTTGAATTGATTCTGGAGAAGAAATAAGACTTGCCTTTGTGTGTGTATATTGTTATACACTGTCATGGTTTCGTTGTTATTATTTCCGCACTTACGTTGTGTTTCTATATTTGCTTTAGGCCGAGGAATATACACATGCAAATTTGCATTGGCAGCTAGCAAGGGACAATTCCATAGACGGGTGTTGATTTTGTAAGCTATCTTATAATCTCAACAATTTTCACTTCTAGATCTTTACTTTAATTGATTATATAGTTTTTGTCTAATATCTTAACTCTCCCTTGTTGTCCATGCACTGAAAATATAATATTTTTTTTAGGGTTCTTTGTTGGATGCACTTAAAATATAATATTCTCGGATGTTCTTTTTTGGGCATTGGTCGTGTCCTCGGGATGTTTTTTCTTTGTTGTTTCATTGGAGTATTTGTCAATTTCGGTTGTATTTGGTGTTTAAGTGAGGATGGCGGTTGTACCAAAGCATAATTTCTTTCACCAGCTGTTTATTTTCATCTTGTGAATTTCTGTTAACTGAAACTCTTGGTGAAATTGCTTGTTATATGGGTGTTTAAGTTATTAGGTTTTCACCATGGACATATGAACTAGAGTCTCCATAATTTAAGTTAGACTTTTCTTGATGCATTGTTTTGGTATCATTTGTTACTTGAAAGTTCAGAAAATGGTACCACCTTGCCTAGTTTGTAAAGTAGTTTGTGTACATTGCTTTTTTTGGTTTGATAATTCCTCCGCTGATAGCATTTACTATATAAATGCAGGGGCTCTAGTTTAGATACATCTTTGTATTAATTTATCAGAAGATGCCATTTTGAAGCTCGAAGGCGATACTTCTCTAGTGAGTTCTACATCCTTGATGCAAGTCTATTGCTAGTTAATGTAATACTAGTCAGTGAATTTTTTTTACTTTCTCTGTTGTATGCAGTGTTGTAATGCTTAAATAGTATCACTTTATGCTATGTAGTTTTGGTGTTTTTTTTTTGTTTTTTGTTTTTTTGATCGGACAAAGTTAGTTGTTAGTAGTTAGTACACCAAGCACCCAAACACTCCACAAATTCACCAAGCCACCTTATAACTCCCATACTCCAATTCGTTCCCAAAGGGAATCGAACCTGGGTCTCCCACTCAATTGAGGAGCCCAGTGGCCAGGTGGGCTAAGCCACCTGGTTGCTATGTAGTTTTGGTGTAATTATTCAATCAACTTCATTGCTGGCTTTCTATGTAAAGGTTGAAGATTTTGCCTTTTACACAAAGATTAGTGTTAATGGCTAAATGAATTACCAGTATGTTTGGACTTAGTGCTGGGAAAAAAAGAACATTTTAGAAAAATCTAATGCAAGAAGTTTTATGGTTATGATTGCAATTAATTGAATTATTTGGCAGCTCTCTGTGTCAATGCTATGTCTTGCTCATTTTCAGTTTTTATTTCAGAAAAGATGGTAATTTATTCTTACAGCTTACTGACAAATTCGGGCTCGAATTCCTGCAGTGCAGGGGAAGCCATCGAAGACTGTTGTTGATTCGTTAGCTTTATTCGGGGTTTAGTTTCTTGTTCCTCTGTTCCCTCTTTCAGTCTTTCTTAGCACATTTTTATACTCTGGTGGGGCTACTTAAGGATCTTGAACAAATTATGATATAGTGAAGAAATCAAATGTGATTCTGCTCATTTTTTCGTTTATTTTGTTTACATTAGCTAGTTTGATGATCTTCATGCTCGCAATGAGAAGATTGTATAGCTTTGCATTTGAATAGTGGTATGTTGTTGTTTCATAGTGTTCTTTGCCAAAGCTCAACCAATTTATGGGGTTTGTAAATAAAAATGATGTACTTTCTTTTACTGACCATGTTTATATACATATAACTCATGTTTATGATATGGGAGGGTTATTGAGAAGGGGTTTGTTCACCCATGTGGCTTTGATTGAAGGCGAAAATTTTTTATCTGCGGTTGCACTTTACAAAAAGTTTTGACTCATTTACAAAAAGAAAGAGAAAAAAGTATTAGTTCATACAATGAAAAGTATTAGTTCATATAATGAAAAGTATTAGTTCAAACAAAAGAATGTATTGATTTGTAGATTGTGATAGTCTAAAATTGTAGCATCTACTAAACGTAACATTTGAAAAAAATTAGACGCCTTAGTCCTTGAATTTTATATTTACTTAAAAAAAAAAAATATTGAGACAATCTCATATCTTTACGGATCAAGTTGAAAGTTTCAATGTGAAGAATGTTTGAGAAAAGCGAGTAACTAGGATTTTAGATTTGGGGATACAGATAATTACAGTTAAGTCTATCGAGTCTTCATTTATTTAAAGCGGTCTATAACATTATAATATAAATCATTTATAATCAGTATTTTTAGAAATGCATCATTCTTGATAAAACAATAATTTACAACTGAAACAACAAATAATAATAGTTATTAATTTTAAATTCACTTATAATATAAATGTAGCATGAATAATAAAAATTAATCTAAAATATATACTGAAATATAAAAAAAACCTTAAAAATGTTTAAATAATGAAAATTTACCCAACAATCAAACAAATAATAAACATAATAAATAATAAAAATTAATTCAATAATTAAATAAATAAAAATATGAATTGAAGTATTTAAACTACTAAAAATAAACCTTCATTTGAAATAAAAAGTTACAAGCGGTCTAAACAACTTCCCCTGATTTCTCTAATTGGTAAAGTCTTGTATGCACCAAGTGCACAATGCAATTTATCAAAGTAATTTTTTAAACGTGCAACTTTTTTACTTGAAACGTTCAGCTTGCTTAAACTGAAACATTCAACTTGTCTTACACGGATCAAGTTGAAAGTTTCAATGTGATCAAGAATGTTTCAGAAAGACGGAACTAGTATTTTAGATTTGGGGAGACAGGTAATAATTAATAAAATATTTAATACTTAAAACGTTATATAACTCGGTGCAAACCAAATAAAGGTGTATAGAGCATTCAAGTTAAATTATAATTACAGTTAAGTCTATCGAGACTTTATTTATTTAAAGCGGTCTATAACCCAAAGAATCGAAATCCTTTATAATAATATTTTTAGAAATGCATCCTTCTTGATAAAAGAATAATTTACAACTGAAACAACAAATAATAATAGTTATTAATTTTAAAATCACTTATAATATAAATGTACGTAGCATGAATAATAAAAATTAATCTAAAATATATACTGAAATATAAAATAAACCTTTAAAATGTTTAAATAATGAAATTTTACCCAACAATCAAACAAATAATAAACATGATAAATAATAAAAATTAATTCAATAATTAAATAAATAAAAATATGAATTGAAGTATTTAAACTACTAAAAGTAAACCTTCATTTGAAATAAAAAGTTACAAGCGGTCTAAACAACTTCCCCTGATTTCTCTAATTGATAAAGTCTTGTATGCACCAAGTGCACAATGCAATTGATCAAAGTAATTTTTTAAACGTGCAACTTTTTTTCTTGAAACGTTAAGCTTGTTTAAACTGAAACATTCAACATGTCTTACACGGATCAAGTTGAAAGTTTCAATGTGAAGAATGTTTCAGAAAGAAGGAACTAGGATTTTAGATTTGGGGAGACAGATAATAATTAATAAAATATTTAATACTTAAAACGTCATATAACTCGGTGCAAACAAAATAAAGAAGGTGTATATATAGCATTCAAGTTAAATTATAATTACAGTTAAGTCTATCTAGACTTCATTTATTTGAAGTAGTCTATAACATTATAATCGAAATCTTTTATAATCAATATTTTTTGAAATTCATCCTTCTATATAAAAGAATAATTTACAACTGAAACAACAAATTATAATAGTTATTTTAAATTCACTTATAATATAAATGTAGCATGTATAAGTAATGAAAATTTACACAATAATCAAACAAATAATGAACATGATAATACTGAAATTTTTAAAAAAAAACCCCTTAAAAATGTTAATAAATAAAAATAGAAAATGCAGAGATTGGGGTTCGAACTCGAGATAAAATAAAGGGAACCTCATTTGAACAGGTTATTTGAATTCGAGATACACTACACCACTGGGACAAACCTCATTTAAAAATAAAAAACCCTTAAAAATGTTAATAAATAAACAGGTTACTTGAACTCGAGATACACTACACCACTAGGACAAACCTCATTTTATATTTATGTTTAACATCTATTCAGTATTAATTCAATTGGGCACTGAAAAATAAAAAATATACCATAAAACCCTTAATTCAGAGACCCAACTGCGAAATCCCAAATCAACAAATCGATCTGCGAAATCCCAAATTCCTCGCCATTTCGACTCCATCGTCCCCAAATCCTCGCGATTTTGACTCCATCGTCCCCAATTCATCCCCAATTCACACCACAACGTTCAAATCCAAATATCCTGCATCTCTAAATCACACGTTCGGTCATCCTAGCAGTGGGACTTCATCCCGGACTGTCATCAGCCGCGGTGAAATGAAGACTATGAGCAGTAGCCATGGTGATGATTATCACAAGCGAATCTGCTTCGAAAGACTAGTATCTCCAGAAATTAGGTATTCATTCATCGAATTGGATAGAATTAGCTTATTTTGATCTTGATAAATTATAAGAATATGATTAATTTGGCTGAGAAAATTAGGGTTAAATTCGTTTGATTAATTTTGGAAACTTTGGAATTTTTGAAAATTGGTTTTGGCGAGGATAAAAAAGTCTCTTCTTGGCGCTTGGCTGAGGTTCGGCGTCTTTGTATCTGGTGAGGAGCGCTACAAAGCCGCCGGTGGTGGAGCCGATCCCATTCCTCAAATAACCCTTGGTACTATTTTGTATTACCATTTGAATCCCCTGTTTTTCGATGGTTTCGGAGCATGTTCTGGTTGCCTAATGAGTTAGTTGTGCAAAATTGAGTTACTTATGATGCTTTATCCATAATTTATGCTGCAAAAAGTTCGATTGGATTCACTGAACTGTGTAGTACCTAATTATGAATCAATAGCAGTGGAAAGGGAGTTTTTTTTTTTTATATAAATCTGAGTTTTTTACGGTTGTTCTAAATCATCGAGCATATGCCTATTTCATAGTCTACTTCCCTTTTAATAATAAAGTGATTCTCATAAGATCGCCTAATTCATAGAAGTTGTAGTAATATTAATATCTTAGCATTGAAAAAAGAAGATGTTTTGGGTATTTTTCGGTTTTCATTGTCAATACACTCTATAGAGTTTATACATATATCAATCAATCAAATTAGGAAAATAAATAAATTAGTACATACAAGAATCGACCTATCAAATATTTTTTCCGAAATTAAAAACAAAGATTGACACCTAATTCGCTAATCTACATGTAAAATGAAGTTATTTTGTGTATTCATGTAAATTATAGTTATTGTTTATATTTGAGATGAGTTATTCTTTTAGAAAAAACTGAAGTTTGTAATGATCGTCCCTTTCTAGTTTCTAATGCTAATAAAATTATTTATGCGGATTACGTCTAAATTATATGAATGATATTTGGTTTGACTTCTGGATTCTTGACATCTTTGATGAGGTAATTCTCAAAAATTTCAGTTATCTTGTGTCCTTGTTTTTCTTATGAATTTGTGCTCATGGTTTTTGTTAGAAATGGTGTACTAAGTAATACTATGACTCATATGAGATAGTACATTGATCATGCCTTGTTATGTTTACATTTTACATCAATATGAAATTAACAATTAAAAACATTAGCTTATTGTCATCTCTTGAGTTATCAATTAAGTGCAGTTAAACCTAGCCAGTATAGTTATCATGTATTCTAAGTAATCTTTATGGCTTTACTGATATATCTTGGAATGCATTTTATGACCATGATTTGGCAGAATATTATGGAGTTATGTGATGATTTCTCTTGTTTGAACAATGTCTAATCATGAAAAAATATATTATTATTAGCATAACTTAACCATTATTAGAATATTGTCCTTCTAGTTTCTACTACTGCAAAAGAGAGAATCTGTTGGCAAGAATTTAATACAACCACACATTAGTTCTTTATGTTATAAGTTATTCCATGTGATAACTTGACTTTTTTAGTTTTCTGCGCGTGGTTGGTTCTATACTAGGTTCTATCAGAGAATAACTCAGATTTTATGAGTTTCTTTATGTGAACTTAGTGTATAATATGCTATTGCAGGCTTTATAGGCTCAGTGCTTTAGGTGTTTAGGTGTTTAGGTGTTTTTGGATTCGAGTGGAAGATGCAAAAGACATGGTGTTTAGGTGTTTTTGGATTTGGATTTTTGATGAGCTTTTTTGTGTTGAATGTGGTTTATATATTAGTGTTGAAACTAGGGTTGGAAAAAAATTGGTGGGAAAAATCAAGGTTTTTGCACCATTATTTTCCCAATTTCATTATGTTGGGACTAGTTCTGCAAGTAAATTGGCCCCAAATTTGTGGAGTGGGTGAAAATTTGGCACCGAAAATTTGGAGGTCAGTAATTTCGGTTATTTGAATTTATGGGACCATGTGTGCAAGTGGTTGAAAGTTTGTTAAATTGTTAAATGTGTATTAATTTTGTTGGATAACTGTTGGGGCCAAATCTGCAAGTGGTTGAAAGGTGATTAAGCGTTAAATGTGTATTAAATATGTTGCATAACGTTTGAGACCAAATCTGCGAGTAAAGTTAATGGTTTCCGTCACGGTGGGACCAAGTCTGAAAGTATGGGACTAGTTCTGCCAGACTTGGGACTCATTTGAAAACATGGTGTGTCCCATGGGACCAAAAGTGCAAAAAACTCTTTATAAAACTTATCTGACCAGTTCTTTACAACATAATAATTATGTAAATATGTCCATTTCAAAGGGTAAGCAGTATCATATATCTGATTATTTGTTTACTTGTCATCTTTTTTATTCTCATAGAGTATTCACAGCCCCTATTTCCTAGATAATTGAACATAAGACTTGATGATTTGTCAATAATTAAATCATATAAACATTAAAAGAAGGTAATTATGGGTTTTATGATTTCCTTATTTCAATTTTGGGTACGGTGATGAAGTAGCTGATTTTTTATAATTTTTTGTAGTCTCTTGAACTTAAAGAACCATGCGATCGAATTTACTTGTATGAGCAAACCTACAGTACAGAGAAAAATGGGTGGAAATCCGACAAGGCAAAAGAAAATTGGGTAAGTCGTGTAGACATTTATGATATTTGATTATGTTATTATTGAGGTTATTTACTTCTTTTTCAATTCAGTTGAGCATTTTATTTTGACCTTCTTTTAATATATTATTGTTTAATATATTATTTTGACCTTCTTTTATTCTAATTTGCATGTTCTATGCGAGTTGTAGATGCATATGGATTTGAATGTTGATAAAAATTTGGAGTGAAGCGGAGCTTGGTCGATCGGGTGAGAGAAAGTTCTAGCAACAACGTTATAAGTTGCATCCGCACTTTCTTAAGTATCGAGATCTCTGAGTGAGGCTAAGGATCACAAACCAAAGGCCTGTCCCAACCAAGATAACTGGGAAAAACTCTGTGATTATTTTGCCTCACCTGAATTCAAGGTAACCTTAACTTTGCTAATTTTAATGCACATAATTTTACAATTTTAATGGCTAACACTTTTAAATGCAAAATTTTCGATTTGTTTTGTTACAATTATAATGCTCTTTGCGACTTTTAAGTGAAATCAATAAAAGCAACGAGGATAAAATGTTATGCAAGCATCTTTCTTTGAATGAAAAGCCTTTCTCGGTCCGTCGCATGAACTTGTGAGTATATGTTTTCAAGTATACTGTCAGTTCCTTAAGTATGTGTTTGCTTTACTATCAGTTCCTTAAGTATGTGTTGGTTTCCGCATATTTGTTGGTACCTTAATCAACTAAAATGCTATATTACAAATTTACAACAATAAAAAAAGAATATGGCTAATGATATCAACGTTGATGTTGAGCTCCTGCTTTTTTGTTTTTATATGCAATCTTGAATGATATGTCAATAATTAAATCATATAAACATTAAAAGAAGGTAATTATGAGTTTTCTGAATATTTTATTTCAATCATGGGTATGGTGATGAAGTAGCTGATTTTTAATATTTTTTTGTAGTATCTTGAACTTAAAGAACCGTGTTATAGGATTTACTTGTATGAGAAAACCCACAAAGACAAAAGAATAATGAGTGGATATCCACAACAAAAAAAGAAAATTGGGTAAGTCGTGTAGACATTTATGATATTTGATTATGTTATTATTGAGGTTAATTTACTTCTTTTTCAATTCAGTTGAGCATTTTATTTACTTTATTTATGCTTAAATACTAGGAAACAATGAAACGTAAGCGAGATGAATATGTTGAGCTCGGAATAGAGAGGACCGAAACACGAGATAGTCTTGGAGGTGTTGGGCCATGAAATTTGGATATACCAAAGGGTATGGTTACGGTTCAAAGCCTCCGAGTAGACGGAGTTCATTGTACAATTCTTCTGCTGAATATGAAGATGAGCTAAGAGAAACAACAAAAGAGTTGCAACACTCTAGAGCTCAAGTGGAAGAACTACAAGCTCAAGTAACTAGCTTGAAAGAGGACCTGGCTACACAAAATGATAATCGACCGCCAAACTCTCTCGAAAGCAAAATGAGATTCTCCTCAAGAAAAACTCTCTCGAGCAAAATGCGACTATGAACAAAGTAATGGCTTTCATGAGGGACAAAGGATTGACATATAATTAAGGTTAGGTTCTATTTTTCTCTTTTAGCCTTTACTTTATTATTTTCATTTTTCTTTTTAGTAGTACTACTCATATGTGTAGCTTTAAACTTTGGATGTGTTAGAAGAGGGCATATATTATTATTTATTTGTGTTCAACATGTGTAACAAATAAGGGAATGTGATAACTACTAGTTTCTCACTCTCGAGATTAGGTCTTGTTGATCTTTATTTGAAGTGCAATTAGGTCTTGTAGATCTTTGTAATTGCTGATTTTTTAGAGCATTACAAGCTCACGATTTGATTCAAACATAATATGTGTGTGATACAAATTATTTTTTTTTAGCTAGGTTATATGTGTATTGCATGTATATAGATAATGGTAATCTTGTACTTTGTATATTTCACTACCAAATTGTCTTTGAATTACGGTGTGTTAAGTAAATATTCTTTCGCATTTTAGTTCGTGGATGTAATGATTAAAACAAGTTAGTGTAATTTTGCTATACTCATTCTTAGATTTTGATTGTGTTAAGGAATTACTTTGAGATCCAAGAGATTTAGTATAATTTGAAATTGTTTCATGCTTGTGTGACTTGCTCTGGATTTGGAGAATTGAATTCGATCTTGCTAAATTTGGGGGGTTCTGGAATTTTAGATCTGATTGTGGTTAAGGTTTATGAATTTTTGAATTATTGAACCTTGATGTGTTACCATGCTGCTTTGAGAATATTTTGTTTTCTTTTTTTTTTTGGACAAGAAGTTGCACATTTATTGTGTTATTGATTTGGTAAAGTAGATACACCCTGAATTTTGTGGATTAGTCTTGGATAATTTAATATGTTGATGGTAGCAACTCTTTTCGGGGTTTTTTTTGGGATCAAGTAGCGCGTTTTATTCATATATGTGTCCTGCGTTAGAGAAATATCAAATTCTTTTCTATTGCGGAAAGATTACGATCTAAAATAGCTAAACCGATAAAAGCGTATGTATGATAACTTGTTGTGTAGAAATGCTTATATGAGATTGGGTTTTTGTGATTGTTAATATGACATTCTGTGTTAATTACTTGAGGTTTCAGAGATGGTTTTATTGAATACAGAGTAATTAAATGCAATGGACTTGGAAATAAAGTGAATATGTCTCCAATTAACTTGATTTCTTTCCTTGCTAGTTCGAATGAATTGGAGTTGCTATTCATATAGATGTTCTTGTTTGTTGGTGAAACATCGTTTTGACTTATATTAGCAAGCAATTGTAATAGCAAATTCTCATGATGCTTTCTCAATTTATTTAACTTGTTAAGTAGGCATGACTATATTTGAAGTTGATCACATGATGTATTTGTGAAAACACGTTTATTTTTTTAACAGCAGTATGAGAGTGATACTTTACGGAGTTATGCTTTCTTATAAATTCATCTTTTGATATGATATCCTTTTTATAAGTGATATCTAAGGAGGAGAAGATTTCAGATTCGTCGTTTGAAGTGCATGGAATTTATTTTTGAAGACATATAAGACATTATTTTTTTTTAGTTTATTGTTTTCATGTAGTTTTCATAAATATTGTTGATTGATTCTTAATTGTTTGACGGAGTTTTTTTGTTAATGCAATATTTTTTTTTATCTTTAATTAATTTAGTTTTTATTGTAATATTTATTATTTAGTATTGATTACTGATTTAATATATATAAAAATTCAAAAAATTGATAATAGGAATAATTATTTCACGATGAAATAAATGGGTCACAATATGTATCATTTTTATGACAAAATAATAGTCACGGTATGTTAATTAATCATGACGATACATGTTGTCACTATATCAATTTCTTTAGTGACGACTATCATCATCGTCACTGAATAATATCTGTTAATGACAAAAAATATTTTGTCACCATTTTTACGTCTTTAACGATGACGAGTATTTCGTCACTAAAGTCCAATTTTTTGAGACGAAAATCAGTTGTCACTTTACCTATATATATATAACCACGATCTTTTTTTTCGTCATTTTTTGGCAATTCTTTCATGACGAAAAAATGTCAAATATGACGAACAATATATTGTCACTAAATCTAAACTTCTAGTGATGAATATTATTTTCGTCACTGAATAATACATTATAGTGACAACAATAGTTCGTCACAATTTCCACATCATTTTGCGACAATAAAAATTTTGTCACTAAATCAAACTATTTAGTGACAATTTTTATTGTCATTTTATATGTACGCATATAACGACGATCAATAATTCGTCACCGAATAAAAACTCTTTTGTGACGAATATAGAAAATGTGACGAAATAATCAAGCTAATTGTGACAAAATTAATGTCACTAAAGTAACTTTTTTTGTGACACTTATTTAAATCGTCACATAGAGTTGAACTTTAGTGACGAAATGTCATATTAAGTGACAAACTTTTGATGCCTAAGGTGACAATTTATGTGTCACAATAGATGGACACATTTAGGGACGATGAACTTTTTCGTCACCAAATGATGCCCTTTCGCGACGAATTAATATACCGTCACATTTTTCAAAATACCACGCACTATAAATGACGATCTCTGCTACAAAAAAAAATCGTCACACATTATCAATTGTGACGAAAAATGATGTTTTAGTGACGAATATTTTCGTCGCGAAATCTCGAATTTCCTGTAGTGGTGGGATCATTTGAGATACTCGAGAGAGTTGGTGACTTAGCCTATCGACTAGTTTTACCTCCGGAATTTGCTGTTGTGCATAATGTGTTTCACGTTTCCATGTTGAGGAAGTATATTCATGATCCGGAGCATATAATCGATTACTCGACATTGGAAATAAATCAAAGTTTGACTTATGAAGAGAAGCCGTTGGCTATTTTGGAGAGGGAAGTTCACAGATTAAGAAACAAAGATATTGCAATGATCAAGGTTCAGTGGAACCGTCACAGTGAGAATGAAGCGACTTGGGAATGTGAAGATGAAATACGTGCCAAGTATGTAGAATTATTTGCCCATGGTACGTTTTTAAATTTCGAGGACGAAATTTTCTTCAAGGGTGGTAGGATGTAACACCCAAGATTTTCAATCACCATAAGTTATTAAAAAAAATGTATAAATTATATTTGTTAAAAGAATTAAAAAAAATTAAATATATATGTCCACATATATATTATGATATTTGAGATAAAATAAATTATTAAAAAGAAAATATATATAAGATTATATACGTGTGTGTGCACGGTAGGAAATAGAAAAAAAAAAAGATGAGTCTTCTTTGACTTGATCAATTTTTTGATTTTTTTTGGGTTTACAAGCTTATATATTTATATATATATTTTTAAAGGATTTTATTTTATATAATTATAACCTATAAGACATATGTATGAGGATAAGTTCTAATTTCTCACGTCTTTCCCCAATTATCTCTATATTTGTTTTGACCACTATCTTTAAACTTTTAAAAATTAAACTCACGTAAAACAAACGTGAGAGACCAATTCAGGATTCCACAATTTTCTCAACTGAATTCACTCTCCCACTCTGTTTTAATTCTCTCAGTCACAGAAAAAATTATTTCTTCGCTCAGATTTTCAGAAAAATATCTCTCTCTCGGCTGTTTAAAAAAAAAAACCTGCAAATCAATTCCTCGTCTTCTTCTTCTTCTACGGGAATTTGTAGGAGCTCCTTACAACAGATTGCTGAAACAGTACAATTTCTATCTTTTATCTTCTTCGTATTAATTCTTTTAAAATCAAATTCATAGGGTTTGCTCAAATTAACATAGGAATGCACTGGTAGTGCTTTTGAATTAATTTTTGAGTTTGGATCAGCCATTTATTTTATTGCATAAAATTATTTTTCTTCTAAATTTTATTTAAGAGGAGTGTTGGCTTAATGTCCTACTGTTGTATTTTTAATCCGTTAAAGCCCAAATAATTCTATTAGATTTTGTGATTTTCGAAACATGGACTAGTGCATTAAGTTTATTACTTAGACTTAAAGTTGGTCGAAAGCTATATAGTAAGCCAAATTCTGAATTTGTGTATCCACAGATGATATATTTTAAAATAACAATTCTAAGCTAATAAACTATTATTATTTAGATTACTCTGTTGCCATAGTTTTCGAAATAGACTAATTCCATTACCGGGTTAACGTTTGTCATCACAATTCAAATCTTTTCTAAATAATTTGATGGCCACGTATTTATATTTAAATAATTTAAACCAAATTTTTATAATTATTTTCCAAGAATAGTCCAGTAGATATACATATACACGAATTGGCATATGCTACTAGTCCTTAATTTACTATTGAAATATTAAATACTCACAGTTCTAAGAGATATTATTTAATTATTTTAGGTGACGAAGATTTTACGTATTAAACTGCACTACGTATTTACAAGGATAATCAAGACTTGAGGTGGGATTTTTACTTGTTTTGTTATATTTGAATATTCATTTGAATTTAATTGTTGCTTGCTACATGTTTTACGCGGATATGTTATATTAAATTATTTGTTTACTCGATGGAAAAGATCGTTGTAACTTGCGGAGACTTCGGTCCAGGATGAAAAAGATCCTTGGACGCAACTTCACCGTATACAGATTGGCCAATGCGACTCAGGATGGAAAAGATCATTGACTCGTTATATTGATTATGATGCATGTTATGTGAATTTATAATTTTATTTATGTGCTATATTTGATTATAACATTGTGAGGGAATCCCATTGAGCTAGTTGTTTTGCTCATCCCAATCCTTAACATTTTGCAGAGTAATTATGGAGTGCGGTGGAGGGCCGGTTGATTGTCTCGAGACATCATTTATCAGTTTTTTAGAGCAAATTATTTCATTGCATAACTCTTATTTTATTTGAATATTGAGGATTTAGTTTTGATGTTATTTTCAGTAGCATTGGAGTACTTTATTTTATTTTGAAGGTCTATGTTCAGCACTGAGACAATTTATTAGATTTTTCTTATGGTTCAATTATCTCCTTTAAATAAAAAATGTTTTGAATTTAATTACTTTCGTTGCAAACTTTAAAAATTTAATATGCAATGTTTTTAGTTAGTTATAGAAGATTTGGATAATTGCCTTCTAAAATTGCCTTTAAAGGTTCTTTGAAAATTGGGATGTGACAAAATTCATATTTGTGGTTTAAGTTTAGATGCAATAAACCATGAGATGAAAAATAAAGTGGTGACAACTCATAATTTGGAGTATAATATGCTCTCATAGTTACACAAATATTTCTGCATGTAATATTGTTATGTTTTACATATAATATTACTTCTTTTTTAATTTTATATCTTTAGAATTTACATTTTTCTTATGTTCTATATGTAATACTGTTATGTTTTTTCATGTAATAATGTTATATTTTGTTTGTACTTTCGTTTCGGTTTGATACTCTTTATAAATATTTTTTTATGTTTTAAATGTAATACTATTTTTATATTTTGCTTGTAATGTTGCTTCAGTTTCACATTTAATAACATTTAGAATTTACTTTTTTGTTCTGTTAAGAGTGTAATACTATAGTATTTTTTCATGTAATACTATTATATTTTGCTTATAATACTGCTTATGTTCTGCATATAATACTGCTCTCGTTTAAATTTAAAATATTTCAGAACTTACCTTTTTCTATGTTTTGAATTTATGATACAAGAAATGCTTCCAAAACGACTGGAAAAGAAATGCTACTTTATTGTTTTAGACGATAAGTGGAGAAAACATATTGGAAAACTCTCGAAACTGCTTTTCCAGATGAAAATGGTGCGCACTCGTATTTATGTGCTAATTATTTTGTATTTTATAAAATTATTAATAGAAAAAATATATACTAGAGCAAACGGTTTAACATGAATTACTTTAAATTTTGATGATTGTGCGTGTTGGAAGATGAATTTAATAAAGAAGATTTTGATTAGATCCCAAAACCTCTGAGTATGACGTGTTCAGGATAATCTTAGATGAGTCAGGATTCAGTTTTAGAGTGTTCAAGATGTTATCTGCACCATGTATAGTCAGCAGATATAGATCAGGTTAGATTCTGAAGATTCTGAAGACTCAGTAAGTTTCTGAAGTTTCTGAAGTTTCAGTATGAAACTGAGAAACTGATATTTCAGTATGAAACTGAGAAACTGAAGACTCATTATGAGATCGAGAAATCAAGACTCAAGATGAAATCGAGAAATCAAGACTCAAGATGAGATCGAGAAATCAAGACTCAAGATGAAATCGAGAAATCAAGACTCAAAGATGAAGACTCAGTATATAAATTAGTATATCTCTGAAGACTCAAGAAGACATCAAGACTCAAGACTCAAGATCGAAGATCAAGATATCAAGACCACATGAGTTATGAAGACTCAGTAATCTACTGAATGCTCAGTATAACCTGAATGTTCCGAGGCACTGAATAATATCTATCTGAAGGATACAATACTGAGAAAAACGCGATTACTCAGATAAATAGATATTGCCCAAGACATTCACATGCAGACAAAAGGAATTAAAACTAAGTGTTGTTAAGGTTATATCACTCAGAGATATTGACCAAAAAAGAGTCGTTATGTTTGTCTACATTTACTGAAGACAAGAGCCAATCAGAGGAAGACAACATTGTACTTTACTGACACTGAAATCGACAGGTCACTGAAGCATGTCAGTAGTACTATGTTCCAGACTGCAAAAAGTGGTGACTGGCTGCATGAAAGCATATTGCCTAAAACATGCTAGGGAGTATTCAAACCCTAAAAATAGTCGTTCATCACACACCATAAGAGAAAACTCATGAAGCTATCTCTTCCAACGGATAGTTTTTCAAGAGTGAGCTTGGTGTTTGCCTATAAATACTTGTGACCCTCTACATTGAAGGTTACGGGAAATTTGTAAGCAACTCAAGAGCTCAATCTTATTATTGCAAATTGAAGCACTTGAAAACCCAAGAATTTCCCAAGTGCTTTACATTGAAGAGAGCTCATTCACTAAGCCTAGTTTTGATAAGATATATCCAAAGCTTAGTAGAGATATCCTAGCCTTTGCATTGTACTTAATTGTAAAGGATATCTCATCCTAGTTGGAAACCAACCAAGAAACCCCAAACCCTTTGTAAGGTAGTTTGAGTGTGATTGTTGGTGAGTTGGAGTTGTAAAGAGTTAGTAAACTAAATTGAGGTAGTCAGAAAACTCTAGAGAAGAAGTGAGTAAACTATCTTGGATAGTCAGAAAGCTTGTGTGTGTTTTGAGTAAGTAAACTACAGTGGGTAGTCAAAAAACTCAAAATAGAAAAGTTAGTAAACTACATTGAGGTAGTCAGAAAACCTTAGGAAGTGGTTAAGGAATTTCTCTGAAGGTCAGAGAGAGTGGACGTAGGAGTTTGAGTCTCTGAACCACTATAACTTGCTGTGTTGTTTTGCTTTCTGTACTGCATTGATTATCTGTTGCATATCTTTAACTGAAAGCATATTTTCATTGATATTCAGTTGGAACCAATCCACTGAACTTGCATCTAACTGATCACAGCCTTAATCACTGTTTCATTAAAAGGAAGGTTTTCAGCAAAGCTAAAAACGAGTATAAACTTAGGGCCAACCATTCCGCACATCTGAGTAGCTAGAACAAATAGTTACCAAACTGAACTCACTCTACTGAGGGTTCAGTAAGATAGTTATCTGATCCAAGAAGCTCAGGATCTCTGAAAACTCAGGCTCAGTTGGGATTATCTGAGGCTTCTGAAAGCAGCTCAGGTTCATTGTCTCAGGTAGTCTTTGACTCAGGGCGATCTGTGCTTCTCAGGGCCAAATCATCAGGACAACCTGACCCATCTGACCTCAGTAAAGAAAATTTTTAAAATCACTGAACACGTGTATTCCCCCCATACACGTGTAAGACTCGTTTGCACCGGGACCAACAAGTGGTATCAGAGCAGGAGTTCAAAAGGTTCACTAATTTCAGAGTGACCACCTGAACTGATCTATTTTAAAACCTGTCTCTGATCTGATACCAACAAGTGGTATCAGAGCGGGAGTTCAAAAGATCACTGATTTCAAAAGTGATCACCTGAACTGATCCATTTTTTTAAACCCGTCTCTGATCTGATACCAACAAGTGGTATCATCTATCTGCTGAAATCTTACAAGGCTCAGACATCATGCCTTCTAAGAAACTTCCCATGTTCTCAGTTGAGAGCTACGATTTATGGAGATTAAGAATGCAGGCTCATCTGTATTCGAAGCATGAAAGAATGTGGAGAGTGATTTCTGAAGGACCATTCAAATTCACTGTTGTGAATCCCAGAGTTACTGAAACTGAGAGAAATGATCCCAGAACTGAATTTCCAAAGTCTGATGATCAACTTACTCCTGATGAGAGAAAGTTAGTTAATCTTGACTATATTGCTAAGGATACTCTATATAGCACTATTGATGATGGTGTTATGGGGATGATCTCTCACTGTGAGAATGTAAAAGAAATATGGGATACACTTGCTGAGATTGCTAAGGAAGAAAAAGAATTTGAAAAAAGTTCCAGTTCCTCAGATGAGATGTTCTCAGAAAGTGACAGTGATGACATCTGTCTCATGGTTGTAGGAGAGGTAAGTTCTTCTATCTCTGTTGTTGCTCCTACACAAGCACATGAGTTCTCAAGTTCTACTGTAAACAGTAACTTTGACCTAATGGATTCTTTTGAGAGTCTTATGAAGGACTATGCTGTGTTACAAGAACTGCTAAATGAAACTCAAGAGCAGAACAAAGAACTGACTGCTGAGAATCTAAAGTGGAAAGACTCTAAGAATGCTGAGATCACTTCTCAATTAATGGGAACTGCTGATGAACTAGATGTTCTGAAAGTACAACTCTTAGAAAAAGAGAAGTTGATAGAGACCCTAAATGGAAAATTAGAGAAATCCACTGAGGAGATTTAGCTTATCAGAAATGAGTTCAATGACCTCTTTGAGAAGCATGAAACTCTAAAGAAGTGTGAGGATAGTGCGCAGAGAAAGCTAGCTCTATTGAATTCTGCATCTAAAGTGATAGATGAAATTCAGAGTTATCAAAGACCTGCCACTATAAAAGCTGGATTGGGATACATTCCAGGGGGAACCTCACAAGGTCTTCTGAATGTTGCTTCTAGTAGCACTAAGACTGTCTTTGTTAAACAAGTGGCACCTAATCTTCTGACTGAAGAATTGCCCAAAGTTTTAGACAAGGGTAAAGGACCTATGGTTCCAGAAAAACTGAATGTTCAGGGAAGAAAGCCCAGACCTCAGGAAAGGGCTAGAAAACCTGACCGCTCTGTAGGAAATCTTCAGGCCAGTACGTCAAAGCCTCAGGCTAAGAATACCAACCTGAAGAGATCTGCACTGAACCAGCAGAGGAATTTTCAGAAGAGAAACACTCAGCAGAGATATTCTCAACTGAAAAGAGCAAGTCCTCAGATTACTGAAAGACCCCAATTTCAGTACAGGCAACCCAAACCCCACTTTCCTAAGGGTAAAGGTTTCCTGAACCCAAGTCAGCAGAGACAAAGACCAGCTGCACAAAAGCCAAAGCACTTGAACAAAAGTCCTGTACCCAAGAAAAACTCTAAGGCTCATGTTCATGCTAAGGCTGACACTCATACACAGGATACTGTTAAGGCACCTAGAGTGGTGAATGAGTATGTAGATGTTTATGGAAGACAAATCAGCCACTCTAAAGTAATTAGAGTTGTTAGGCAGATTTGGATTCCAAAAGGTACAGCTAACCTGGTAGGACCCTACACCAAATGGGTACCTTTGAACTGATCTATTTTTCAGGTAAAAGAAAAAGGGCACTAAGCCGAATGGAGACAACCTAGCCCTGATGAAAGGAAAGTATGAGATGTCATTGTTGGGTGAGATGAATTTCCTTCTTGGACTTCAGGTGAATCAGACTAAGGAAGGAATCTTCATCAGAGATCATGTTGAGAAGAAAGACATCAGGATGGAGAAAATTCATACTGATAAACAGAGAGCTGATATCTTGACTAAACCTTTGGCTGAATCAAGATTTCAGGAACTATCAGTTGAATTAGGGATGTTGGATCCAGGCGTATAGAGCAAATCTGAAAAATTGAAGGTTTTCAGATGCATGAAGTTTTCTCAGGATTTTACTGAGAAACTCAGGATAAAATTGGAAGTACTGAAATTTGAGTCTTGGGAAACTCAGATATACTGAAGATCAGTACTCAGTATTATACTGATCTCGCTCAGTACTCAGTATCATACTGACCCATTCAGTACTCAGTATTATACTGACATTTTATCAAGGTCAAAACTCAGTAAGATGGATAGAGGGAAATTAGTCTGAAGAAATAATGACATGAAATTCATTTGTTGTCCAACTGAAGCTCAGTAATCATTGGCAATAAATACCAAAACACCTGAAAGGAATGTTTTGGGCGGGACCTTTGAAATACCCGAAGAAAGTCAAATGGTCTGCAGGAACAGTAATTAATTACAATGTTTATTAATCACCAATAAGGTTAAATTGACGATGTATTATTTGTGAAATTGTCCTTTCATATACCCGATTAGTCGGTGTTTAATCTCAACCGTTGATTTTATTCGATCAATACGATTTCCCACGAATCAACTCTATATATTCATTGAGAATTCATTCAAAGCCCCATTTCATAACCTTCGTTCTCAAAATTCTCTACAACTAAAAACCGATCCTTTGCCCAGAAAAAAACCCTCATCGTTCTCAAAACCCTACAATCAAAATTCTCCAAAATGACTTTCTCCGTTTATGATAAATTGGTTAATTCCAACAAGCTGTGGTACGAGTATGTTATTTCGCTCGAGAGCTCATCAAATGCAACCCATGAAGAAGAGGCGTTGCACATGATACGGGTCGCGAAGCTCACAAACTTGGTTGCGAATCAACCAGAGGCGGAATATTCAAAGGAGGTAATCGAATTTATCTCTAATCTGAAAATAGACGAGGAGGACTGTATTGAGTCACAAATTATAGTTTCTCCCTTGGAGCATAGCTCAAAATACGTCGATTTTGTGAGGGAGTTGTATATAATTCCTAAGAATCTTAATGATGTATATGAGTTGAGCAATAGAGGAGAAGACCCTACGATGTATATGTTGGGTAGGGAACAGGAATATCTTGATAGGATAACAGAGCATCCTGTTAAGTTTGAGGCTACTCTTAATAAAAGGCATTTGAAGCCTAAATATAGAGTCTTGATGGATATTGTAAGTAAATGTATAATGAGTCGATCCGGCAGTTTTGAACAATGGCCGCTATAGAAGACTCACCCACCATTGATTTCAATTGGTTGAGGTATTTGATTAGAGTGGCGAGTGACCAAGCGAAGCAGATCAAGAAGGAGGATGGTTCTGTTGTGATCAAAGGCAAAATCCTTCATGCAACCAAGATAGCCTTCATCTTGGAGATGTGTCGTGAGGAAGAGGACATTTTTGCCAACTCCTCACCCTTCCCAAAGTCTAAGATCCTGTTCAAGCCAACTGCTACAAGGAAGAATTTGAAGGGAAAGAAAGAGAAGAAAGTGGAATCTGTTGCAGAAGGAGCTGGTGAAGAAGCCCATCAAGCCAGGGGGAAGGCTCTGATGGAGGTGAAGAGAGAGAAGGGAGAAGCCCTGAAGAAGAAAGCTCTGGCTCCTAAGAGCAGAAGAGTTCTAATTTCCACTGAGGACGAGGTGAGTGAACCTGAGGAAGTCCAACCTGAGGGCCAGCAAAGTCAGAAATCGCCATTGCAAGTACTGGCTCGGGTTGTGACTACTGCAGAAGAGCAAACTGAGGACCAGGTGTTCTCTGAGGTTCTTGAAACATCTCTGAGCTCAGACAAATTTTCTCAGGAGATATTTAAGGGACCTCAGACCTCAGAACAAGCTCAGATTTCTACTGAGGAATTGCCTGCTCAGACCTTAGATCAAGCTAAGCCTCAGGAGCTGCTGAATCTTGATATGCTCCTGAGTAAACCATTCTTTGATCCCTCAGCACCTGAAGATCTTCCTACTAAACCTGAGAGAGCCCGGTCAAGAAGGGCGGCGAAGAAGACCGAGTGGCGGCAAGGGGGGAACGATTCATTTTGAATGAGATACCGAAGTTGAGCTCATATCCCGACCTTCAAGATCTCTTCTTTAGATCGAGGACCACGATCTACATTCTCGAACCGGACTCGCGTAAATGCTCAACATTGCCTCATTCGGAGGAGGAGGGATCGGTGGAATGAAAGATCGCACTTGATCTTGATCGAAGTTCTCTGGGTTCAGGAAAACCAAGCTCCGGATGAAAGTGTCAGATTTTGATGAGCTGGTCAGGAAGAAGGTAGCTGAAAGGAGGGAAGCTGATGTTGGTGCCCCGAGCTCAAAAGATCAAGAAGGGGACCAACAAGGAAATGCTGAGAAGCAATCTCAAATGGAGGAAGAAATCGATCTTTGGACAACCCCGATATCTCACATCCTCGGATCGAAGTTAGTACTCTTGGGTAACTTTTGGCACTACTAAACATTATGCCAAAGCTACTGAAGTTTCTATCTTTAATTATGTTATGTCTGATATGCAGACTGAGGCTCAGGTGGAGACTAAAGCCCAGATGGAGACTGAGGATCAGGTGGAGTAACCAGCTCAGGAGAAACAACAAGTTCTATATGCTCCAGAGATTGACTTCAGTCCTATAGTGGACAAGCTGGATAAGGTGGTGCCAATTGTGGATAAAGTTGCTCAGATTGAAGAAACATTGGCCAACCAATCCCAGAAGCTAGAGAAACTGAGTTCTACTTCAGACTTGATGCAGCTTTAGACATCTCTGAATGACAAAATGACTGCCATAGAAGGGAAGGTAGATGGAGTCAAAGCTGAACTGAATGCAGAGATGAAGCAAATGTATCAGGAGAGGACTTCATTTCTTGAAGCCAAGCTGGTGGAGAAGAATGATCAAATGATAAAAAGTGTTGTTGAGGAAATGGGCTCCCTGCTCATGACCAAGATGACAGAGATGCTGAAAGATGTCTTCTCTAAACAGTTTGCATCATTGTCTGAAGAGTTCTCTGTGGCTAAAATCCACTTGATGAGGCTGGAGGAAGAGCAAGACCAGTTGGCTGGAGAAGTGCGAAGTGTCAGCAAAGAGCAATATCACATGGACACTGCACTGTCTCAACTTCTACCAAGGTATGGTGCCAAGAAGGGGGAAAGTCCAGGTGTCGAGTTAAAGGAGTTATTGGCACACACCTTGAAGAGAAAGGCAGACAAAGAAGCTGAAAAGAAGAATCTTGCAGAAGCCTTAAAGGAAGTTGAAGCCACTGAAAAGCTCAAGTCCAAGCAAGTGGAAAAACCTATCTACACTCATGTTTCTGAGGAAACAATGCAGGAAGTCTATGCTGAAAAACTGAGTGGTAGAAGAAGGGTGGAAGCAAGCCAAGCCGGCGTAGAACAACCAATCAAGAGAAAGGCTGTGGGATTTGTTGAACCTGAGAATAAGAGATTTAAAGCTTCTAAGGCTACACAAAGAAAGCTGATCATGGATGTTGAAGAGTCTGAAGAAGAAGCTAAGAAGGAAGTCTTCAACACTAGGAGAGCTCTGAGATCACTTCAGGTGGAACAAGCGAAGAAAACTGCTGCTTCAGTATCAGGAGTTCCTTTGATAAGGAAGAAGAAAGAAGAAGAGCAGAAGCGCAGAAGTGGTTTCAAGAAGTTCCTGAGCAAAATGAGAGGGACTGCTAAAACTCAGAAGTGGCCGCACATTGATAAATGGATGCCTATCCAATTCAATGATGCCTGGGAAGAAATCAAGAGAACCTTCTGGTTCTATTATGGAGTTCTGAGGGAATGGAGGGGGAAAGCTCAGATCCAAAGGATGCCTTCATTGATTATCTATTAACCTTTTATCCAAAGTACTTGCAGAGTTGGATAAATCTTGTAGATGAAGGTAATGTTCAAATTATTGCCCCTGGTCCATACACATACCCTGCTCCTAGACTAGAGAATGGCTTGGTGAATGAGACAGTCATGTCTCAGGAAATTGCTCAGTATGCCATCCAATTAGGACTGACAGGAAACAACCCAGATATCATCAAAGAGAGAGATGCATTGAAGAAGAGATATTATGGGATGTTCAACCTGGAGGTGCCTCAGGATGAGGTTGAAGAAGAGTGAAGAGCTGAAGCTGAAGATTAAAGAAGACTGAAGACCAAAGACTGAAGACTCTTTGTAATTCTTTTGTTTTTGTCTTTATTTTGATAAGTTCATTGTAATCTGTAACTTCTATTCCTACAATCAATGAAACTTTATCTTTATGCTCAAAGATAATATCTCATTATCTTTTTACATGTCTTTTATACTTTGATATGCCTTATGTTTTGTGATGAAATTGTTGGGAGATTTGCCATTCTTGAATTGTAATAGGAAAAACTGAAACCTGAGTATATGTTAAGTGTTTTTGTAACAAGATGGTTTTGGCATCATCAAAAAGGGGGAAATTGTTGGGAGACGAATTTAATAAAGAAGATTTTGATTAGATCCCAGCACCCCTGAGTATGACGTGTTCAGGATAATCTTATGTTGGGATATTTTAGTTTTGATAATTTATGCCAAAACATTATTAACTTGTGTTATTCAAGCTAATTTACAGATAACAAGTTAAGGGGGAACGCAAGAACAAATTGAGGGGGAACTCAAGAAATCAGAAGAAGATGATCGAGATCAGACGAGGATGCAGACGAGACTGATCGAGATCAAATGAGTTAGATGAGTCCCGGAGTTAACTGATGAGCTGTGTAAATCAGATGTGAAGAAAAGTTAAAAGCCAAAGAAATCGTAAGAGAAGGTTGCGAGATCAAAAGATGAGTAGATGAGATCGATCAAGATCGACGTGATCGAGATCAGATATGAAGAGAGCGATGAGATCGACGAGATCGACGTGATCGAGATCGATATGATAAATCGATATGCTAACCTCGACGCAGATGACCCGATGCTATCCTGAGATGATCCGAAGAAGATATGTTGATCCGATCAACGAGTTGATCGATCAAAAAGAAGAAGAAATCGGATAGTTTGAGTCAAGTGACTCGAGGGTCGGGATGTCCGATTCGTAAGAGTCGAACTCGCAGTAGTTTCGAAATGTCAAGATGCCCTCGATCGACAAGGTCCGCCAAGAAAAGTCTGTTGAATCAAGAACCCTGAGTAACCTGAGACTCAGATAACCTGAAGGCTCAGACAACCTGAAGGCTCAGATAACCGGAGGCTCGAGGGATAACTCAAGGCTCGAGATAACCCGAGGCTCGGGATAACTAAGGCTCAGATAACTGTATGCCTCGAGATAACTCAAGGCTCAGATAACCCAAGGCACAGAGATAACCCAAGGCTCGGATAGAATCAAGATCCCGAGACTCGAGAAGATCCCGTAGAATATAGCCGTTAGAGACTCGGAAGAAATCAAGAATATAGCCGTTAGATTCAATTTGGCGTGGACCAATGAGAGGAAGATGACAAGCCCGAAAAAAGCGCAAAAAAGCTCTGAGTAGTATGGATTTGAATGTGATTTCTCCAAGCGGTAACATTCAAATCCACACTATAAATACAAGTTCTTCCTTCATTATCAAGTGTGGATGAATGTAGAAGAGTGTGGAGAATGTAGCAAACGATGCTACAGAGCTAAGAAGATATGGGTTCCAGTAGTTCGGCCAAGGTCGTGTGCGGATGATGCGAGTCCTGAAATATGGGCCCGATCATTACCACAGCTAAAGGCAATCAACACAAGGCACGTTGAAAGGAATTGTGCTTCCGACCCTATATACTCAAGCATTCCCACCATAGAACATAGAGCGAGAGATACACACATATATTCAAGAGTGTTCTACCCTAGATCTAAGCACAAATGCTATATCCTAATCTTAGAGAGATTTTTCAATCCTTAGCATTGAGGCTAAACATATGTAAGGGAAAATCTCAAACTAGTTGGACACCAAACAAACCTTTCCCAAATCAGTTTGATAGGATAAGTTTGTAGGTGAGTGTGAACTCGGTAAACATCTATAGGCAATCCCGTGAGGGTGATAAGTCCCGTTTGAGTGTGAACTCGATAAACATCTGTAGAGTGTGAACTCAATAAACATCTCGGCCATCCCGTGAGGGATATAAGTCCCGCAGGTTAAGTTCGGTTAAGTAGGTGCCCCTGTGTTAAGGGAGGAGTGGATGTAGGACGGGTTTCGTCCGAACCACTATAAAAAGTCTTGTGTGCATTTACGTTCTTTCTTATTACTTTACACTATTCACACAACTGAGTTTAAAAGCGCATACATATTCTAAGTTAAGCTCGATGCACCAAGCAACCGATCGTCAAAGTTGACACCTTAGTCAGCTGGTTGAAAATTGACTTAAGAATCTGAATTGATAAAACCGGTTTTTCACGGGTTAAAACAAGCTTCCGCGACTCCCGGTTAAACCGACAGATATCGTCGATCGCCCTCGGGCACTCAAGAAGATTGAACATCGATCTAAAGCGATATACTAGCACTCGACGGATAATCGCCAATCACACCGATCCAAGACAAAAAGTTTTGGAAGTCTATTCACCCCTCCCCTCTAGACTTCCACCCTCACAAAACCCGTTCGGGACCTACAATTGGTATTAGAGCGGGGAGCTCAACAGATCACTATTTTCAAAGTGATCGCTTTGGTGATCCTTTTTAAAACCGTCTCGATCCGATACCTTCAATTGGTATCAGAGCAGGTTGTTCAACAGATCACAGTTTTTCAAAGTGACCACCTGAACTGATCTTTTTAAAACAAAAACCCGATCTATGCATAAATGCATATATTTTAATGTTTTGGCGTCACTATCAAAAAGGGGGAAATTGTTGGGATATTTTAGTTTTGATAATTTATACCAAAACATTATTAACTTGTGTTATTCAAGCTAATTTACAGATAACAAGTTAAGGGGAACGAAGAACAAATTGAGGGGAACTCAAGAAATCAAGAAGAAGATGATCGAGATCGGACAAGGTCAGCGATTTAGACTGATCAAGATCAGATGAGTTAGATGAGTTCCGGAGTCAACTGATGAGCTGTGCAAATCAGATGTGAAGAAAAGCTAAAGCCAGCAAATCAGAAGAGAAGGTTGCAGATCAGAAGATGAGCAGATGAGACTGATCAAGATCAGACGTGATCGAGATCAGATATGAAGAGGAGCAGATGAGACTGATCGAGATCAGACGTGATCGAGATCAGATATGATAAACTGATATGCTAACTTCGATGCGAGATGACTGATGCTATCTCGATATGATCCTCGAAGATATGTTGATCGATCGATCGGTGATCGGATCGACCAAGAAGAAGCAATCGATAGCTTTGAAAGCACCGTTTTTGTCTGCGGCAGATCGTATCCCGCATTGTCAACTCTTTTGTGCACGTGTCACTTTCTCCTTGGCCGCGCTAAAGACTTGATGAATTTGTCCGTTAGGCGATTGATATTCCTTTTGTAGAAGATTCGTCTTATGCGGTGTATAATTTTGATTGACACGGTGTGAGCTGACTTAACCGTAATCGATCGGTCTACTTTATTTGAGTCTTCGATGCATATTGTCTTAGCTCAATACGCAGACTTCATTTGAATGTAGGTCTTCGGGTCTTTTGATCTTGGTGTCTCTCGAGCCTCGGTGTATTGGTCACCATTGAGTCTTGAGTTTATTCTTGAAGTTCTTGAGGTTTATCGAGTCTTGAGTTCATCTGAGTCTTGATGTCATCTGAGTCTTGATGTCTATCGAGTCTTGAGTTTATCTCGAGTCTTGAGTTCATCTGAGTCTTGGGTTTATCGAGTCTTCAAAGATTGGCTCGATACCACTTGTAGGGTCGACGGGTTTGTGAGGGTGGAAGTCTAGAGGGAGGGTGAATAGAATTCCAAAAAACTTTCGTCTTGGATCGAGTGTGATTAGCAGATTACCCGTCAGTGCTAGTGTATCGGTTTAGGCGATGTTCAATCTTCTTGAGTGCACGAGGGCGCATCAAATTTTGATATCTGTCGGTTTAACCGAGAGTCGCGGAAGCTTGTTTTAACCCGTGTGATAAACCAGTTTTATCAATTCAGATTCTTAAGTCAGTTTTCAACCAGCTAACTAAGGTGTCAACCTGATCAGATCAGTTGCTTGGTGCGGACTGAGCTTAACTTAGAATATGTATGCGCTTTTAAACTCAGTTGTGTGAATAGTGTAAAGCAGTAAGAAAGCACGTAAATGCACACAAGACTTTTTATAGTGGTTCAGACGAAACCCGTCTTACGTCTACTCTTCCCTTAACACAGGGGAACCTTAACCGAACTTAACCTGCGGGACTTATATCCCTCACGGGATGTCCGAGATGTTTATTGAGTTCACACTCTACAGATGTTTATCGAGTTCACACTCAATCGAACTAGAAATCAGAAAACTAGAATCCCTAGTCTGAAATCTTCCGGGAACAAACTTAACCTAACTTGCATTTGGGTAAAGAATGTTTGAGGGTTCCAACTGGAAATCTATCCTGGTGTTTTAGGTAGCTAAAATGCTAGTGGATAGGATTTCTTGCTAAGAACAATGGGATGAACACTCTAAGAATAATCTTCAAATATGGTGTTCTTCGAGTGGAAATTCTGAAGGCTTTTTGCTTCTTGAGAATCTGCGTTAATGATGTTGTTCCGCTTTGCTCAATTGTTCATGTGATAGTGGTTGGTCTCTTTTTCCTTCCTTTCGAGCAATCCCATTTTATAGACCTCGAAATCAAAGAGTCGTTGGAGAGCAATTTGAATTTCGGGCTATATTAGGTAGGTCGTAGGATATGATTGTGACGTGCTCCGATTATCTGGCGTGGCCATAGGCATGATTAGCATCATTTTTGTCCGCAGTGTCGTATCCCGCAATGTCAGCTCTTTTTGTGCACGTGTCGCTTTCTCCTTGGCTTCGCGAGGCGGCACTTCTGTAATTTGTTCGTTAGACGATTGATATTCCTTTTGTAGAATATTCATCTTGTTTGGTGTATAATTTTGATTGACCTTTAGGTGTGGTGACTTGATCGAATGGCGATCGATCTACCTTGTTTGAGTCTTCGATGCATATTGTCTTAGCTCAATACGCAGACTAGAAATTTGAATGTAGGTCTTCGGTCTTTTGATCTTGGTGTCTCGAGCCTCGGTGTATTGATCATCTGAGTCTTGAGGTTTATTCTTGAGTTCATCGAGGTTTTATCGAGTCTTGAGTTCATCTGAGTCTTCGGTGTCATCTGAGTCTTGATGTCTATCTCGAGTCTTGAGGTTTATCGAGTCTTGAGTTCATCGAGTCTTGAGTTTATCGAGTCTTGAGTTCATCGAGTCTTGACATCATCCCGAGTCTTGTGTTCATCTGTCTTCACCTGATCTTCTGACTTCTTGTCTTCTGATTTGTTCTTAGTCTTCTGATCATCTGACCTTATCTGGGTCATCTGATACTTCGACCTGACCTATACATATTGAGTTCCCCCTCAATATGTCACCTATCTTTACATCATTTGTCTATACATTTAAATTTGGTCATCTTATCGATTCTAAGTCATCGATTAAACTAACAGTCCGATTGGTCCTATTACAACTTTGTTTTGGAACATCCATCAAAACTAAAATACAGATTTCCCAACAATTTCCCCCTTTTTGATGGAACCAAAACACTTAATCAGAAAAACAGATACCATGAATGGAAATGTAGATAATGTAAATAGTACATACCTTAGAAGACAATGAGATGTTGTCTTAGAATCAGTGAGATGGAATATTTCATTCAGATAGGTGTGTGCATTATAGAATACATGAAAAGCGTACCTATCATCTGATTCCAAGTTGTCTTCCTCGGTGTACTTGAACATTTTTGACTCTTTGGGGATGCCAAACATCTGTACATCCTTTGCATTAGTTTGTCATTCTCTTCTCTTCTATGGATCCCTCATTTTTCAGCAAATCCATAGTAGACATTTTTGAACTTAACAAGATCTAGCTTTTTGTCTGGAGGCAATGGTGGAAGGAGTAGTTCAAAGGGTGGAGCTTCTGGTATTAGTGACATGATCTTTCCTTCTTTCATCACTGTTTGGTAGAAGTCTGGATACTTTGTTTCTAACCAGTTCCGGAATTCATCATCATTTTCAATCTGATCTTGATGAATTGGAATCTTCTCCGGGATGTAGCGTCCACATAATCATTCTCCTCTCGATCCGATCCCATTGCAGAAGCAGATCTAGCCGTCTGCACGAGGATGTCTTTAACAGGTGCCGGAAGGGCATTCTTCTCCCAAGCAATCTCCTCTGCTGCAGCTTCGTTCTTCCTCTTCCTTCGGATGTAAGCGATGTTCAGTCCCTTAGCCTTTGCTAACTTCTGCTTCTTGAGGGCAACCTCTCTTATTCTCTGTCATGTTTGCTCTTGAACTTGTTCAGGAGTCATCTGACTTTTGGTAGAGGATAGGTGGCCTTGTCTACGATCTTCATGATTCCTTTCACCATCTTGCCTTTGCCTTTCTTTCTCCTCGAGTCGCTTTCGGGTTCATCTTGTTCTTCTTCTTCAGCTAATTTATTAGCGAGTTCAAGGCTCTTGGCCTGATCATCAGTTTCCATTCTTTTCTGTATGAACGAAGAAAATTCATCAATCTTGTCGACTCTGGCAGTAATCTCTGAAAGAGCAGTTTTCTGCTCAGTGATCTCTTTGCTATGTTTCTCCACAGTTTCCTTCACTTGACTTGAGATCGGTAGATGGATGATGGTATTTGGCAAGTCGATCTGATGGTTTTCGGTAGAGATGAAATTGTTACCAAGCGTAATCTTTTTTCTTCCTTCTCTTTATTCTCTTTTCCTTCCCCTTTTTGGTTTCATCAAAGAGGTTGGACATCTTCTTGATTTGAGCATTTAATTGCCGTGAGATCTCTCTCTCTGAGTTCCTCAACAACAAGAGGAGTAATCTGAACGGTGGAAGAAGGTGTAGGAGTGAAGAAGCGTCTGAGAGCAATTTCGATTTCCTGTCTTGCTCGTTCTGTAGAAGCTAGAAAATGTTTCCAACCTATATCCATGTGGTTGTTGGTTTTGTCCAAGGATGCCCGGACATTTTCCAAAAAGTACGTAATGCGATTGAGCATCTCTGTCGAGGCGTGAGTTTGTCGATTTCGAGTTTGAGCTTTCGGCAAGAGAATTTACTAGTTGCATTACTTCAGCAAGGATGGCATTGTGCATCCCAATTGTGTGACTTCGTTCCTTGAGGAAGCATCAATCCAGAGACCTACACGACTGATGTAGGAGAAAAGGGATTTCTTGAAGCCGAGCTATTGAGACCAGCAAATAAGGAGAACACGACGAACGTCAAAGCCTCCTATCGAAGAGGAAATATCGCTTCTTCTTGAAATTGTTCGGAAAGGTGATCATGTGCTCAACCTATCTTGATGCGATCACTTGCGTACAAGATAAGTGTCATGGCCGCAATAATCAAGAAGGCTTCAGATATCGATTGGTTGGGTATGGTCAAAGCAAGACTGAGAAAAGACTCCGGGAAGTTTGAACTGACCCAGAGCAATGAAGTATGCTTATCTTCCAAGTGCTCATTCATACTTAAAATCTCTATCATTCTCGCCGGATAAGCCGCCGCGTAATTATAAAATGGAACGAGAATGGAGCGAAGATATACCAAGCAAAGCACAAGGCCATATTGGGCAAAGATGAGTCCCTACCTTGACAAGCTGATGAGGATCCGACTCCTTATGTGCCCAAAACCAAGGGAGAAAAGAAGGGAAAAGATAAGGTAACTGCATCTTCTGAAGTGCAGGAAAAGGCCATTCCAGAGAAGAGGATGAAGAGGAAGGATCTGGCCAAGAAACCAGATGCTCAGCAGAAACGTCCGAAGAGAGTCACATCTCCTCTGAAGACTGCTCCAAGTTCTGTCAAGCCAGCTAGCAGAACGAAGGATCTGATGCAAGTAAGCTCAGACGAAGAGATAGCAGTCCGCTCTGAGCCAACTATCAGAGAAGTAAGAGAAGAGCAGATGATCGCAGCAGAAGGAGAAAAATCTATCAGAAGGACAGAAGTGGAGCAATCTGAGGAAGAATCACCATCTGATTCTCTGCCTCTCACCAAGATCTTCCAGAGAGCAAGATCGCCAACGCCCACTTCCAAATCACCATCACCCTCTCCTCAAAAATCATCATCACCTCCCCACAAAACCTTCTCACCCTCACCCTCGCCTATCAGATCACCAAGATCTCCCACACCACCAATCAATCAACCCGTTCAGGAAACTGAACACCCTCAAAACGCTGAAAACGAATCACACATATCCCCACAAATATCCTAATCTCCAATCAAGTCGCAGGAGCCTGAGAGATCCAACAAGCGAGTGTCCGTCTCTCAAAATCCCTTCAATACCAGAACCGTGCTTGCTTCACCTGCTCCAGAAAGCACCATCATAAGGATAATGAAGCAACAGATCAAGGAGTATCTACTGGATCTATGCCCTGAATTGGATCAACATCCTGGCATCCAGCAACAGATAGAGGAAATAGTGTTCTGGAGGGATATCAGACTAAAAAGCATTGAGGAATTTATGATTCTCATGACAACTCTGGGATCAGATTTCTTTGTAGACTTGGAGTTGAAGTGCTTAAACACTGCTGGGATTGAAAGTGTTGTTGAATTGGCATCTGACAATGATATCAGATGGTTGATTCACGAAAGGTTCGGAATTGCTGATAACAAGGAGGAAACCGATCAACCTCCTACAGATCATGAGGGAGCTGCCGATGAACCAAGAATGGGTGCTGCAGATGAGACCCGACTTGGCAAGGCTTCAACATCTGACCAGACTGCTACGATGAGCTCTGATACCCTAGATCATTTTACTGAGAAGATTCAGGATGGGATCAAGGCTGCATTTGAAGACAAATTCGCAGCGCTCACAACAGATCTGATGAAGCGATTTGAAGATGAGCAAACAAAACTAGTTGACAAGGAACGAAGTCACACAGTTGGGATGCACAATGCCATCCTTGCTGAAGTAATGCAACTAGTAAATCCTCTTGCTGAGAAGCTCAAACTCCAGTCTGACAAACTCACAGTTCAGACATAGATGCTCAATCAGACACATGTACTTTTGGAAAATGTCTGGGCATCCTTGGACAAAACCAACAACCACATAGATATGGGTTGGAAACATTTTCTAGCTTCTACAGAACGAGCAAGACAGGAAATTGAAATTTCTCTCAGACGCTTCTTCACTCCTGCACCTTCTGCCACCGTTCAGATTACTCCTCTTGTTGTCGAGGAACTCAGAGAGGAGATCTCACGGCAATTAACTGCTCTGAACCGCAAGATGTCCAACCTCTTTGATGAAACCAAAAAGGGGGAAGGAAAAGAGAATAAAGAGAAGGAGGAAAAACAGACACAGCTGGTAACAATTTCGTCTCTACCGAAAACCACTGTATCTGACTTGCCAGCCACTCCATCTACTGATCTCGTTGCTGAAGTGAAGGAAACTGTGGAGAAACATAGTAAAGAGATCACTGAGCAGAAAACTGCTCTTTCAGAGATTACTGCCAGAGTCGACAAGATTGAAGACTTTTCTTCGTTCATACAGAAAAGAATGGAAACTGATGATCAGTCCAAGATCCTTGAACTCGCTAAGAAATTAGCTGAAGAAGAAGAACAAGATGAACCTGAGCAGACTCTGAGGAGAAAGAAAGGTAAAGGCAAGATGGTGAAAGCAACTGCGGAAGATCAGAGACAAGGCCACCTATCCTCTACCAAAAGCCAGATGACTCCTGAACAAGTTCAAGAGCAAACACGACAGAGAATAAGAGAGATCGCCATCAAGAAGCAGAAGTTAGCAGAGGCTAAGGGACTGAACATCGCTTACATCCGAAGGAAGAGGAAGAACGAAGCTGCAGCAGAGGAGATTGCTTGGGAGAAGAATGCCCTTCCGGCACCTGTTAAAGACATCCTCTGTGCACGGCTAGATCTGCTTCCAGAATGGGATCAGATCAGAGGAGAATGGTTATGTGACGTATACATCCTGGAGAAGATTCCAATTCATCAAGATCAGACTGAAAATGATGATGAATTCCGGAACTGGTTATAAACAAAGTATCCAGACTTCTACCAAACAGTGATGAAAGAAGGAAAGATCATGTCACTAATACCAGAAGCTCCACCCTTTGAACTACTCCTTCCACCATTGCGTCCAGACAAAAAGCTAGATCCTGTTAAGTTCAAAAATGCCTACTATGGATTTGATGAAAAAGGAGGGATCCATAGAAGAGAAGAGCTGGACAAACTAATGCAAAGGATGTACAGGATGTTTGGCATCCCCAAAGAGCTGCAAATATTCAAGTACACCTGAGGAAGACAACTTGGAATCAGATGATAGGTACGTTTTTCATGTATTCTATAATGCACACACCTATCTGAATGAAATATTCCATCTCTTACCAATTGTAGGTCCCGAACGGGTTTTGTGAGGGTGGAAGTCTAGAGGGGAGGGGTGAATAGACTTCTAAAAATTTTCGTGCGGATCAGGTGTGATTGGCAGATTACCTGATCAGAGTGCTAGTGTATCAGTTTAGAATGATGTTCAATCTTACTGAGTGCTTGAGGGCAGATCAGCTTGATATCTGTCAGTTTAACTGAGAGTGCGGAAGCTTGTTTTAACCCATGTGAAAAATCAGTTTTATCAATTCAGATTCTTAAGTCAGTTTTCAACCAGCTGACTAAGGTGTCAACCTGATCAGATCAGTTGCTTGGAGCAGACTGAGCTTAACTTAGAATATGTATGCGCTTTTAAACTCAGTTGTGTGAATAGTGTAAAGCAATAAAAAAGCACGTAAATGCACACAAGACTTTTTATAGTGGTTCGGACGAAACCCGTCCTACATCCACTCTTCCCTTAACACAGGGGCACCTACTTAACCGAACTTAACTTGCGGGACTTATATCCCTCACGGGATGGCCGAGATGTTTATTGAGTTCACACTCTACAGATGTTTATCGAGTTCACACTCAAACGAACTAGAAATCAGAAAACTAGAATCCCTACTCTGAAATCATTCGGGAACAAACTTAACCTAACTTGCGTTTGGGTAAAGAATATTTGAGGGTTCCAACTGGAAATCTATCCTGGTGTTTTAGGTAGCCAAAATGTTAGTGGATAGGATTTTTTGCTAAGAACAATGGGATGAACACTCTAAGAATAATCTTCAAATATGGTGTTCTTCGAGCGGAAATTCTGAAGGCTTTTTGCTTCTTGAGAACCTGCGTTAATGATGTTGTTCCGCTTTGCTCAATTGTTCATGTGATAGTGGTTGGTCTCTTTTACCTTCCTTTCGAGCAATCCCATTTTATAAACCTCGAAATCAAAGAGCCGTTGGAGAGCAATTTGAATTTCGGGTTATATTAGGTAGGTTGTAGGATATGATTGTGACGTGCTCCGATTATCGGCGTGGACGTAGGCATGATTAGCACCGTTTTTGTCCGCAGTGTCGTATCCCACATTGTCAGCTCTTTTTGTGCACGTGTCCCTTTCTCCTTGGCTTCGCGAGGCGGCACTTCAGTAATTTGTCTGTTAGACGATTGATATTCCTTTTGTAGAAAATTCGTCTTGTCTGGTGTATAATTTTGATTGACACCAGGTGTGAGCTGACTTGATTAGGTAACTGATCAGTCTACCTTGTTTGAGTCTTCTGATGCATATTGTCTTAGCTCAATACGCAGATTTTGAATGTAGGTCTTGTGTCTTTTGATCTTGGTGTCTCTCGAGCCTCATTGTATTGATCATCCCGAGTCTTGAGTTTATTCTTGAAGTTCTTCAGTTTATCCGAGTCTTGAGTTCATCCGAGTCTTGATGTCATCGAGTCTTGATGTCTATCTGAGTCTTGAGGTTCATCGAGTCTTGAGTTCATCCGAGTCTTCGAGTTTTATCGAGTCTTGAGTTTATCCGAGTCTTGATGTTATCTCGAGTCTTGAGTTTATCGAGTCTTGATGTTATCTGAGTCTTCAGGTTCATCTATCTTCACCTGATCTTCTGACTTCTTGTCTTCTGATTTGTTCTTAGTCTTCTGATCATCTGGCCTTATCTGGGTCATCTGATACTTCGACCTGACCTATACATATTGAGTTCCCCTTTAATATGTGACCTATCTTTTACATCAGCTATCTATACATTTCAGCTGGTCATCTTAATCTGATTCTAAGTCATCCGTCACCTAACAGGTCTGACTTGTCCTATTACAACCTGTTTTGGAACTTCCATCAAAACTAAAATACAGATTTCCCAACAATTTCCCCCTTTTTGATGGAACAAAAACACTTAATCAGAAAAATAGATACCATGAATGGAAATGTAGATAATGTAAACAGTACATACCTCAGATAACAATGAGATGTTGTCTTAGAATCAGTGAGATGGAATATTTCATTCAGATAGGTGTGTGCATTATAGAATACATGAAAAGTGTATCTATCATCTGATTCCAAGTTGTCTTCCTCAGGTGTACTTGAACATTTGCAGCTCTTTGGGGATGCCAAACATCTTGTACATCCTTTGCATTAGTTTGTCCAGCTCTTCTCTTCTATGGATCCCTCATTTTTCAGCAAATCCATAGTAGACATTTTTTAACTTAACAGGATCTAGCTTTTTGTCTGGACGCAAAGGTGGAAGGAGTAGTTCAAAGGGTGGAGCTTCTGGTATTAGTGACATGATCTTTCCTTCTTTCATCACTGTTTGGTAGAAGTCTGGATACTTTGTTTCTAACCAGTTCCGGAATTCTTCATCATTTTCAATCTGATCTTGATGAATTGGAATCTTCTCCAGGATGTAGGCGTCACATAATCATTCTCCTCTGATCTGATCCCATTCTGGAAGTAGATCTAGCCGTGCACAGAGGATGTCTTTAACAGGTGCCGGAAGGGCATTCTTCTCCCAAGCAATCTCCTCTGCTGCAGCTTCGTTCTTCCTCTTCCTTCGGATGTAAGAGATGTTCAGTCCCTTAGCCTCTGCTAACTTCTACTTCTTGATGGCGACCTCTCTTATTCTCTGTCGTGTTTGCTCTTGAACTTGTTCAGGAGTCATCTGGCTTTTGGTAGAGGATAGGTGGCCTTGTCTCTGATCTTCCACAGTTGCTTTCACCATCTTGCCTTTGCCTTTCTTTCTCTTCAGAGTCTGCTCGGGTTCATCTTGTTCTTCTTCTTCATCTAATTTCTTAGCGAGTTCAAGGCTCTTGGCCTGATCATCAGTTTCCATTCTTTTCTGTATGAATGAAAAAAAGTCTTCAATCTTGTCGACTCTGGCAGTAATCTCTGAAAGAGCAGTTTTCTGCTCAGTGATCTCTTTGCTATGTTTCTCCACAGTTTCCTTCACTTCAGCAACGAGATCAGTAGATGGAGTGGTTGGCAAGTCAGATACAGTGGTTTTCGGTAGAGATGAAATTGTTACCAACTGTGTTTGTTTTTCTTCCTTCTCTTTATTCTCTTTTCCTTCCCCCTTTTTGGTTTCATAAAAGAGGTTGGACATCTTGCGGTTCAAAGCAGTTAATTGCCGTGAGATCTCCTCTCTGAGTTCCTCGACAACAAGAGGAGTAATCTGGAAGGTGGCAGAAGGTGCAGGAGTGAAGAAGCGTCTGAGAGAAATTTCGATTTCCTGTCTTGCTCGTTCTGTAGAAGCTAGAAAATGTTTCCAACCTATATCCATGTGGTTGTTGGTTTTGTCCAAGGATGCCCAGACATTTTCCAAAAGTACCTGTGTTTGATTGAGCATCTCTGTCTGAGCTGTGAGTTTGTCAGACTGGAGTTTGAGCTTCTCAGCAAGAGGATTTACTAGTTGCATTACTTCAGCAAGGATGGCATTGTGCATCCCAACTGTGTGACTTCGTTCCTTGTCAACTAGTTTTGTTTGCTCATCTTCAAATCGCTTCATCAGATCTGCTGTGAGCGCTGCGAATTTATCTTCAAATGCAGCCTTGATCTCATCCTGAATCTTCTCAGTATAATGATCTAGGGTATCAGAGCTTATCGTAGCAGTCTGGTCAGATGTTGAAGCCTTGCCAAGTCGGGTCTCATCTGCAGCACCCATTCTTGGTTCATCGGCAGCTCCCTCATGATCTGTAGGAGGTTGAACGGTTTCCTCCTTGTTATCAACAATTTCGAACCTTTCATGAATCAACCATCTGATATCATCGTCAGATGCCAATTCAATAGCACTTTCAATCCCAGCAGTGTTTAAGCACTTCAAC
The DNA here is from genome assembly GCA_037126765.1 of Stenogyne calaminthoides. Taxonomy (NCBI): domain Eukaryota; kingdom Viridiplantae; phylum Streptophyta; class Magnoliopsida; order Lamiales; family Lamiaceae; genus Stenogyne; species Stenogyne calaminthoides. The sequence continues at coordinate 15,392,949 of JBBCBC010000009.1, read as the reverse complement.
TCCAAGTCTACAAAGAAATCTGATCCCATAGTTGTCATGAGAATCAGAAATTCTTCAATGCTTTTCAGTCTGATATCCCTCCAGAACACTATTTCCTCTATCTATTGCTGGATGCCAGGATGTTGATCCAATTCAGGGCATAGATCCAGTAGATACTCCTTGATCTGTTGCTTCATTATCCTTATGATGGTGCTTTCTGGAGCAGGTGAAGCAAGCACGGTTCTGGTATTGAAGGGATTTTGAGAGACAGACACTCGCTTGTCGGATCTCTCAGGCTCCTGTGACTTGATTAGAGATTGGGATATTTGTGGGGATATGTGTGGTTCGTTTTCAGCGTTTTGAGGGTGTTCAGTTTCCTGAACGGGTTGATTGATTGGTGGTGTGGGAGATCTTGGTGATCTGATAGGTGAGGGTGAGGGTGAGAAGGTTTTGTGGGGAGGTGATGATGATTTTTGAGGAGAGGGTGATGGTGATTTGGAAGTGGGCGTTGGCGATCTTGCTCTCTGGAAGATCTTGGTGAGAGGCAGATAATCAGATGGTGATTCTTCCTCAGATTGCTCCACTTCTGTCCTTCTGACGGATTTCTCTCCTTCTGCTGCGATCATCTGCTCTTCTCTTACTTCTCTGATAGTTGGCTCAGAGTGGACTGCTATCTCTTCGTCTGATCTTACTTGCATCAGATACTTCGTTCTGCTAGCTGGCTTGGTAGAACTTGGAGCAGTCTTCAGAGGAGATGTGACTCTCTTCTGACGTTTCCGCTGAGCATCTGGTTTCTTGGCCAGATCCTTCCTCTTCATCCACTTCTCTGGAATGGCCTTTTCCTGCACTTCAGAAGATGCAGTTGCCTTATCTTTTCCCTTCTTTTCTCCCTTGGTTTTGGGCACATAAGGAGTCGGATCCTCATCAGCTTGTCCAGGTAGGGACTCATCTTTGCCCAATATGGCCTTGTGCTTTGCTTGGTATATCTTCGCTCCATTCTCATTCCATTTATAATTCTGTGGCAGCTTATCTAACAGAATGATAGAGATTTTAAGTATGAATGAGCACTTGGAAGATAAGCACACTTCATTGCTCTGGGTCAGTTCGAACTTCCCGGAGTCTTTTCTCAGTCTTGCTTTGACCATACCCAACCAATCGATATCTGAAGTCTTCTTGATTATTGCAGCCATGACACTTATCTTGTACGAAGTGACTGCATCAAGACTGTACGTTGAGCACATGATCACCTTCTGAACAATTTCAAGAAGAAGGGGATATTTCCTCTTCAGATAGGAGGCTTTGACGTTCGTCGTGTTCTCCTTATTTGCTAGTCTCAACAGCTCGGCTTCAAGAAATCCCTTTTCTCCTACATCAGTCGTGTAGGTCTCTGGATTGATGCTTCCTCAAGTTAGGCCGAATATCCTTTGGAGATCGTCATTCGACACTCGAACTTCCAGTCCACCAACGGAAGAAATCAGGTCAGCATCAATGTCTTCATCCATCTGCAGATTGTATAGAAACTCCAGAGCTTCATGTGCGTGGATGATGTTCTGATGTGTAGAGCAATAGCGTTCAAGTCCACACGCTCGCAAGCATTCCAGAATTTCCAGCGATTTAGGGTCTGAGGTGATGGTGAATACTACATACTTCTCATCAATGATGTCTTTCTTCATCGATGAAAAGTTGCAGAACTTTTTCCCTTGGCATGGTCGTGGAATAAGATATGCCATTTCTGTACGATATGCAAATTGATGTTTATTTTGAGTAAGATATTTTAATAAATTCAGTCAAGCTAGTAGTTTTAGCATCAATTTAGCAAATAAGCGTTTAGATCAAATAAAAATTACAGAAATATATCATCACGATTTGTAAACCTAGGTACCAGAGAGAGATTGAAATCATGCAATTAATTAAACAAGAAATTACCAGAAATTGATTCGAAAGATTTAGAAATCGGAAGAGTAGAATCAATTGATCTCGATAGTAATTCTCTGAAGATTTTTGAAAAAGTGGTCGTTTAATAGCTTTGGGAAGACGAAGTATTGGAAAGATGTTTTCTGAGAAAGATTTGGATTTTATAGAATACGAGGGAAAACCTTTTTGCACAACTTTCCAAAGTACTCAAGTATCCGTGTTTTGAAATCAGTGGCTGAGATTAGTCGGCCAAAAAGTATTGTGATCGCACGGTTGGAAAAAGTAATCTTCTCATATTTCGGACTCGAAGATTCGCAATAAAACGCATTAAAAACACATTTCCAAGTCCGCATTAAAAGTTTTGCAGAGCATGCGTCATGAACAGAGTAAAACATTTTATTTAAATAATGCATGTAAGGTATTCAGAAAGGGATAAATAAGAGAACGTATCTGACTGATTGATATTGTAATCAACCAGTTACCACTTGTGATCTGATATAGTACTTGTTGACTTTACTGATGGTAGCCTTAAGCATTTTCCAACAATATCTCACTCATCTGATCAGATTCTTGCTTGAAACACTTCGTTACTTATCTGATCCACTTATCGGATACACTTCATCCTTCAGTCTTCTTCTAATCAGCCCGTATTTACTGAAGTCAACTCTCGCCAAAACTTTTACTTCGGGGAGTCCAAAAGTCGCCTCGATTCCCAAATCGGTGCGATTTGACATTCCTTAATAATGGCATAGATACGTTGTGATTAATCACACCGTTAACTCATCCAACCATTAACCGTGTGTTCCTTACGCGTTGTCGATGCAAATTTCTCTTAAGGTCTTCTGAGAAAATAAATTTGCATTTATACCCCTAATTTCCTTCTATAAATTAGCCTGGGGTGATTAAGCGAACAACACATCATAAACCATTCATCTTCTTTAGCATATACTTCATGCTTTTCCGATGAGTTCCTTATTTCCGGTGAACTTTCCGGTGGGAACCTTTAACCCTTTTCCAATGAATTCAGCTTCTCAAATCAACCCTGTGTGTTCCTTCACACTGCTTTCGTCGTCATCTAAGATTTCACATACGATCAATGCTAAGCTTATTTACCACCATGGAGGCGGATCTGCTAAGGCAAATGAGAAGGCACTTCTCCTAACCATATGCACCTTGTGCGCCTATCGAGATGACGGAATTAGCATCAACAGACTCAGTCTGAAACAAAACATGAGTTTGATATACAATCTTGTGTATCAAACTCGATATTTGCATGAGACACTCGTGGCCATATGGTCTTTGTGACCAAACTTGTGGCACTGTGTCCCATTTAACAGCTGGAAAGCCCATTGATTTTAGGTCTAAGGGCTCCTAGCTTAAAGATCCTTCAAGGCTCGCTCTCGCTCTAAACAAGTTAGAGCCTCATTCAAGGGAATACCTGGACCGGCATCCAGTAGAGTACTGCAACTGCTCCATATAGATCTATTCGGACCAGTTACACCAGTCAGTCTCAGTGGACGCAAATATACTCTAGTAATTGTGGATGATTATTCCAAGTTTACTTGGGTTGTATTCTTATACAAGAAGAACGAGACAACAACAAAGATACCAGAGCTGCTCAAGAAGCTACAAAACGAGAAGGGTGTCAGCATAGTAAAAATCAGATCAGATAAAGGTATAGAGTTCCTGAATTCCTTTATTACTGATTTTTGTACTGAGTTTGGTATACAGTATGAAACGTCAGCTGCAAGAATGCCACAACAAAATGGAGTAGCAGAACGGAGAAACATAACTCTCAAGGAAGCTGCTCGCACTATGTTAGCTGAACATGCCATACCAAGCCGTTTCTGGGCAGAAGCAATCAATACTGCATGCCATACTCAGAACAGATGTTCTTTGACTAAGACTCACTTCAAAACACCTTATGAACTGTGGAAGGACAAAAAACCTCGTGTTTCATACTTCCATGGTTTTGGGTGCAAGTGTTTCATACACAACAATGGGAAAAGTCAGTTGAAGACTTTTGAGGCCAAGTCAGATAAGGTCATATTCTTAGGATATTCCTCATCCAGCAAGGCTTTCAGAGTTTACAACAAACGAACGCTAGTTGTGGAAGAAACACCACATGTGGTCTTTGATGAGACATCTTTTGAACAAGAGAAAGCTGCCTCAGAACAAGCCGTACCAGATCAACCGCTACCTGACACGCAGAAAATGGATCAGCTAAGCTTCAAGGAGAAAGAAGCTGAACACGTAAAGGTGTACATCCCAGAACTTGATCTTGCTGATTCAATAGGTCAATCAGACCCTAAGGTACGCACAACTGTCAGTGAAGAAGTTGTTACAGCTGAGACAGTATCAACTGAACCATCTGGTTCAGGGGGAACTCCTGAAGTTCCTACGAACAGACATCAGCACATGATGAGTCCAACATCAGCTGAGACATGTTCTTATCAAGTGGATCATAATTCCGCACCACTCCCAATCACTAGTAATGAACTACTATCAGATATGGATGATGTTCTCCAAACAGACGCACATCAGAACAGAAGGACCTGGATTACCAGTCATCCAACTGATCTGATTATCGGAGACCCATCTGATAGAGTCAAAACTAGACATCAGATTGGTGAAAGTGCCATGTATTGTTGTTATCTGTCTTTGAAGGAACCATCTACAGTAGAGGAAGCTCTACAAGACGCAAGCTGGATTCTAGCCATGCAAGAGGAACTGGAACAGTTTAAGAGAAATCAAGTTTGGAAACTGGTGGACAGACCAACTCATCAAGACGTGATTGGCACGAAGTGTATTCAAGAACAAGAGAGATGAGAATAATGTCATAACCAGGAATAAGGAAAGACTTGTTGCTAAGGGGTATTCACAATCAGAAGGAATTGATTATGATGAGACCTTTGCACCAGTCGCTCGCCTAGAAGCCATTCGGCTGTTTCTGGCATATGCTGCCCACAGAGGGTTCATTGTGTATCAGATGGATGTAAAGAGTGCATTCTTAAACGGGGTACTAGCCGCCGATAATCGGAGCACGTCACAATCATATCCTACAACCTACCTAATATAGCCCGAAATTCAAATTGCTCTCCAACGGCTCTTTGATTTCGAGGTCTATAAAATGGGATAGCTCGAAAGGAAGGAAAAAGAGACCAACCACTATCACATGAACAATTGAGCAAAGCGGAACAGCATCATTAACGCATGCTCTGCAAAACTTTTAATGCGGACTTGGAAATGTGTTTTTAATGCATTTTATTGTGAATTTTCGAGTCTGAAATACGAAAAGACTACTTTTCTCAATCGTGCGATCAAAATACTTTTTGGTCGACTAATCTCAGCCACTGATTTCAAAACACGGATACTTGAGTACTTTGGAAAGTTGTGCAAAAAAAGTTTTTTCCTAAGATTCTATAAAATCCAAATCTTTCTCAGAAAACTTCTTTCCACAACTTCGTCTTCCCAAAGCTCTTAAAAGATCACTTTTTCAAAAATCTTCAGAGAATTACTATCGAGATCAATTGATTCTACTCTTCCGATTTCTAAATCTTTCGAATCAATTTCTGGTAATTTCTTGTTTAATTAATTGCATGATCTCAATTTCTCTCTGGTACCTAGGTTTACAAATCGTGATGATATATTTCTGTAATTTTTATTTGATCTAAACGCTTATTTGCTAAATTGATGCTAAAACTACTAGTTTGACTGAATTTATTAAAATATCTTACTCAAACTAAACATCAATTTGCATATCGTACAGAAATGGCATATCTTATTCCACGACCAGGCCAAGGGAAAAAGTTCTGCAACTTTTCATCGATGAAGAAAGACCGTAGGCATGATTAGAGCCGTTTTTGTCCGCAGAGTCGTATCCCGCATTGTCAGCTCTTTTTGTGCACGTGTCGCTTTCTCCTTGGCTTCGCGAGGCGGCACTTCAGTAATTCGTCTGTTAGACGATTGATATTCCTTTTGTAGAAGATTCGTCTTGTCTGGTGTATAATTTTGATTGACACGGTGTGGTGACTTGATCGTAATAATCGATCGATCTACCTTGTTTGAGTCTTCGATGCATATTGTCTTAGCTCAATACGCAGACTTTTTGAATGTAGGTCTTTGGTCTTTTGATCTTTCAGTGTCTCTCGAGCCTCGGTGTATTGATCATACCGAGTCTTGAGTTTATTCTTTGAGTTCTTCAGTTTATCCGAGTCTTGAGTTCATCCGAGTCTTGATGTCATCCGAGTCTTGATGTCTATCGAGTCTTGAGTTTATCCGAGTCTTGAGTTCATCCGAAGTCTTGAGGTTTTATCGAGTCTTCGTGTTCATCCGAGTCTTGATTGTCATTCGAGTCTTCGTGTTCATCTGTCTTCACCTGATCTTCTGACTTCTTATCTTCTGATTTGTTCTTATTCTTCTGATCATCTGACCTTATCTGGGTCATCTGATACTTCTACCTGACCTATACATATTGAGTTCCCCCTCTATATGTGACCTATCTTTCACATCAGCTATCTGTACATTTCAGTTGGTCATCTTAATCTGATTCTAAGTCATCGGTCGCCTAATGTGTCCGATTTGGTCCTATTACAACCTGTTTTGGAACTTCCATCAAAACTAAAATACAGATTTCCCAACAACTTACCCCTTTTTTTATGGAACCAAAACACTTAATCAGAAAAACAGATACCATGAATGGAAATGTAGATAATGTAAACAGTACATACCTCAGAAGACAATGAGATGTTGTCTTAGAATCAGTGAGATGGAATATTTCAAGTACACCTGAGTATGACATGTTCAGGATAATCTTGATAGTTGAGTCAGGATTCAGTTTTTTAGAGTATTCAGGATGTTATCTGCAAAATTTATAGTCAGCAGATATAGATCAGGTTAGATTCTGAAGATTTCAAGACTCAAGAGTTTTTCAAGTTTCAAGTTTCAAGATGAAACCGATGAAATCAAGTTTCAAAGATGAAATCGAGAAATCGATATTTCAAAGATGAAATCGAGAAATCAAGACTCAAAAGATGAGATCGAGAAATCAAGACTCAAAGATGAAATCGAGAAATCAAGACTCAAAGATGAGATCGAGAAATCAAGACTCAAGATGAAATCGAGAAATCAAGACTCAAGATGAAGACTCAGTATATAAATTAGTATATCTCTGAAGACTCAAGACATCAAGACTCGTAAGACTCAAGACTCTAAAGACCGAGATCAAGATATCAAGATCAAGATACTAAAGACAAATGATATCAAGACACAAAGTGAATTTATGAAGACTCGTAATCTCATCAATGCTCAAGATAACTTTGAATGTTCCGAGGCACTGAATAATATCTATCTGAAGGATACAATACTGAGAAAAATGAAATTACTCAGATAAATAGATATTGCCCAAGACATTCACATGCAGACAAAAGGAACTAAAACTAAGTGTTGTTAAGGTTATATCACTCAGAGATATTGACCAAAAAAGTGCAGTTATGTTTGTCTACATTTACTGAAGACAAGAGCCAATCAGAGGAAGACAACATTGTACTTTTATCGACCTTCGAAAAGCGACGACAGTCATTGAAGCATGTCAAGAGTACTATGTTCCGCATCGCAAAAAAAGTGGTGGATCGATCGCATGAAAGCATATTGCCTAAAACATGCTAGGGAGTATTCAAACCCTAAAAATAGTCGTTCATCAAACACCATAAGAGGAAACTCATGAAGCTATCTCTTCCAACGGATAGTTTTTCAAGAGTGACCTTGGTGTTTGCCTATAAATACTTGTGACCCTCTACATTGAAGGTTACGGGAAATTTGTAAGCAACTAAAGAGCTCAATCTTATTATTGCAAATTGAAGCACTCGAAAACCCAAGAATTTCCCAAGTGCTTTACATTGAAGAGAGCTCATTCACTAAGCATAGTTTTGATAAGATATATCCAAAGCTTAGTAGAGATATCCTAGCCTTTGCAGTCTACTTAATTGTAAAGGATATCTCATCCTAGTTGGAAACCAACCAAGAAACCCCAAACCCTTTGTAAGGTAGTTTGAGTGTGATTGTTGGTGAGTTGGAGTTGTAAAGAGTTAGTAAACTTCATTGAGGTAGTCAGAAAACTCTAGAGAAGAAGTGAGTAAACTATCGTGGATAGTCAGAAAGCTTGTGTGTGTTTTGAGTAAGTAAACTACAGTGGGTAGTCAGAAAACTCAAAATAGAAAGGTTAGTAAACTACATTGAGGTAGTCAGAAAACCTTAGGAAGTGGTTAAGGAATTTCACTGAAGGTCAGAGAGAGTGGACGTAGGAGCTTGAGTCTCGAACCACTATAACTTGTTTGTGTTGTTTTGCTTTCTCAGATCGCATTGATTATCTGTTGCATATCTTTAACTGAAAGCATATTTTCACTGATATTCATTTGGAACCAATCCACTGAACTTGCATCTAACTGATCACAGCCTTAATCACTGTTTCATTAAAAGGAAGGTTTTCAGCAAAGCTAAAAATGAGTATAAACTTAGGGCCAACCATTCCGCACATCTGAGTAGCTAGAACAGATAGTTACCAAACTGAACTCACTCTACTGAGGGTTCAGTAAGATAGTTATCTAATCCAAGCAAGCCAGATCTCTCGAAAAACTCAGCTCGATTGGCATTATCTCGAGGCTTCGAAAATTTCAGATCATTGTCTCGGGTAGACTTTGACTCGAGGCGATCTCAGCTTCTTCAGTACAAATCATCGTGACAACGACCCCCATCTGACCTCAGTGAAGAAAAGTTTTAAAATCACTGAACACGTGTATTCCCCCCCATACACGTGTAAGACTCGTTTGCACCGGGACCAACAGTGCGCGTATATATTTTGTAGTGAGATGAACATTTAAAATATGTAATATCAACTCTTCCAATTAACGTGTCATGTCACTAATTATATGTGATTAATTATTTTTTTTTTTCAGTATCCTTTTAAAAAAAGGTAAATAAGTTAATGAAAAGTATGTAGTAAGTTTCAATGTGGTGAAATGGTGTGGGTCATTCTAATTTCTCTTTTGACCCGGGTTCGAGTCTGGAAAACAATGGATTTTGCATTATTTTTTAATTTATTATGAAAAATAGATAAAATTGTAATGGTAGTGAATCGAACCCACATTGATCAACCAAAAAAGCAATCACCCATTATTCAGACACAGATAGTACCAATTTTATTTCCTAACCGTTTTTATTTGGTTACAATTGGCGATTTTGAAGTTTTTTCACACATGAAAATTTTCATATAAGACCAACTCTTTAATTTATACTTTTTCTAATTGATCGAATGATCATGCAATATAATCAAGGGAAAAAAGATATATACCCATTTTCATTAAAAATTAAAGTGTTATACCCGTTTCATATAAGAAAAAAGATATCTACCCATTTTTTAATGAAAATACATATATGCCCTTATTAGAAGAAAAAAAATATATACCCACATGACACACACTCTCTTTTATTTCTTAAAATTAATTAAATAGTATGCTATTTCTCTTTTATTTAATTTTATTAGATATATTTGATTCGAAAAAATATATTATTAGATATATTCATCTTTATTTATTTTTATTATATTTTATTTTTATAAATTAAATAAAAATATCAAATAATCAATTATAATAGATATTTAATATATTGCATAAATAGAATAAATGAATAAATAATTATGTCATATTAAAATAGTAATAAATAAATTTAATAATGTGGAGCAATTATTATTTTTATTCTTTACAATTATAAATATCATTAATTTCACTTCCAAAATTGAATAAATCTTTTTTAATAATGATATCTACTAAACCTATAATTTAATTTTATTGATCTCATATCTTTAGTTTTAAATTTGTATTTTAAAATTTATAATGTGTATTTAAACACGCTTATAAATTTAGTTATATCTATCTATCTATCTATTTATATATATGTGTGAGGGTATTTTTTATGGAAATTGTAAAATGACTATGTATTTTTTTTCTTATTAAAATGGGTATAAATCTTTTTTATATTATTAAATTGGGTATAATTTTTTGTGCTTCTTCACTATATATAATCAATATTAACTCTTAAATATGCAATTAATTTATTCAATCTTAAATCATATAAATTTGAAATTTTGACTTAGTTGACTTTTTTAGATGGTAAAAATTGACATAATGCATAAATCAAGATATAATTAATAACAAATTTATATAAAATGAAAAATCAATCACATTTTATAATCATGTCAATCATTTTTTTATTTAAATATATATAAATATAATTTTAGGTGTAAGAAAGTAATACTTATAAACTCAATCATGCTAGATGACTTTTCTCTTTTATACATTTTGGAAAGTAATACGTATTAGTGAGTCAAATATAATATAATTAAAAAATATGTGTAATTTGTGATATTTAGTAGATTTATTTATTATTAATTAAAAAAATTGGGTATGTTTGACTCATTTTTATTAATTAAATAAACATCAATGTTCAATATATCTATTGGTTCCAAAAAAATTAATAAGTACATAAATCAAGACATAATTAATAACAAATCTATATAAAATAAAAAAACCAAACTAATTAATGAAGATTAATTATTATATTTTAATTAACAATAATTAATGAAGATCTATAAAAAATTTTGTGTTTAAATGTTAGTGTTAGTGTCCTAGAGACAATCCATTGTAAGGACATAATGCTAAGATAATATTCAGTATTGGTTTAATATTATTATTTAATTAATATTAAATGTATGGCATTACACTTATTAGAATATTATGTTTGAGTGTTTGCATTTGTTCTTATCTGTGTTCCCTTGAGTCATTGTTGTCATTGAGTGTGTGAGAACTCAGATGACTTAAGCATGATTCTCAAATAGCCCCAATCGAGGATCATCAAGAATGGGATATTGATGATGCATTAGAGATTGGTGTGCGATCTGCATCATACTCTTAGAGAGTGTAGTAAGATATCACTTACTACGAGATATTAGGTATCTCATGATGGATGCACAAATACCTTAGAGGGTATTGGTATACCCATCTGAGAAATCGTTTGATGTAGTTCCACTATATGTGTCTATGCGTGTCTCGGTTAGTGGGAGCGATGCGATACTCCTTTGACTTGAGGTCAATATGCACGACATCTGTGGAGTGATGAACTTTGACCATGACCGACGCTTGCACCCTTTCATGGGTAGATATGGCTTGGATTGGGTTCATCACGAAATGCATGTGCGTAGTAGTTGAGCCAAGAAAAGGATTCATTCCTCAAAGTGGATTTAGAGAGAATACTCATCTTCTCATCATAATTGGATCAAAGTCATTGGCCAATGCACGTCAACTTGGACTTTGTGGCCAAGTGTTACATAAGCGATCAATTAGTGATTGGAGATAATATGATTAAGTTATTTGAATAGACACTTCATCATGTTCAAGACTAATCGAATATTCGTGAATGAAAGGACGAAATCGTAATAGCCCATGTTTCAGTTACAGGTAGTTGCACGTTTCTCGCAACGTACCTCATATATTGAGAATGTCTGATTTATTTTCTAGGGTCCAATTAAGACCATTAGTTTGTTGGGGTTATACTAGAAAATATGTTTTTACTTTGTATAACCAGACTGAATTTCTGGCTTATTTACTGAAATAAATTATTTATTACTGTTGCTTTAAATATCATTGAATGTTACATATATTTACTGCATAGCTGTTCAATAATTAGTACGTGTTACATTGTAGTTAATTTAGTGATACCAGATCACAGAAGATTAAATTAACAGTCCCTTGTAACTAAAAGTACATAATTCACAACCTAGATGGAAATGAACAATCCATCGTGAAAGGTTGAAGTGCAAGGCTCAGATTGACTTGTCTTGACCAAGAGATTGCATTAGTGCATTATGATGCGCTGAAGAGGACCTACAGGAGGATAAATTCTTCAGGACTGAATTCAGAAGAATTAGACCTCAGTGGTTAGTTATTTCTTAATCTCCGTCCCTTAAATAGGATCGTGTGGAATTAATAACTATTGCTTTGACTTACGATGGGTAGGGAATCAATGTGATTCAATACCTTGTATTTTGGGCAATATTATCAGTTACATGACAATATCTAAGATTTAATACGGAGAATCGGTGTGCAAGTGCGTCTTGTTTGATTAGTCCCCTTGGGAGGCTCAGAAGTTTTATCATACCAAATCTTGCAAGTGGAATTAGTTTTCCGGTATGGATAATAATGTTGAGTCGTTCCTGAACCAAGGAAAAAGATATTAATTAAAGTGAAGTTATTTCAGTGGCTGAAATTAATTAATGGACTGGATAATCTTAAACGCGGGAAATAATAACCGGGAGTGTTGGGAGATGAATTTAATAAAGAAGTTTTGATTAGATCCCAAAAACCACTGAGTATGACATGTTCAGGATAATCTTGATAGTCTGAGTCAGGTTTTAGCATAGATTGTTCAGGAAGATATCTGCACAATGTATAATTAGCAGATATAGATCAGGTTAGATCTTAAAGTTACTGAAGAACTCAGAAGGTACTGAGTAACTGAAGAATCAGTAGAACTGAATATTCAGAAAGGTACTGAAGATGCTGAAGGAATGAAAACTCAGATATTACTGAAAACTCAGTAAGTTAATGAAGACACTGAAGATCCAGTGGTTACTGAAGACTCAGTAAGATACTGAATACTCAGTATAACCTGAATGTTCAGAGGCATTGAATAATATCTATTTGAAGACTACAAAAATTGAGAAAAACGCACATGTTCAGAAAAGTAGATATTGCCCAAAATATTCTAGTGCAGACAAAAGGAACTAAGTCTAAATGTTGTTTAAGGTTGTCTCATTCAGAGAGATTGACCAAAAAGAGCCGTTTTGTTTGTTTACATTCACTGAAGACAAGAACCAATCAGAGGAAGACAACACTGTACGTCACTGACACTGAAAGCGACAGGACCCTGAATTATGTCAGTAGTACTAAGTTCCAGACTGCAAAAATTGGTGATTGGCTACATGACTGCATATTTCTTAAAATATGCAAGGGAGTGTTCAAACCCTAAAAATAGTCGTTACTCAGTACCTTTCTGAATAAGAGTGAGTTAGCCAGAAAACTCTAGAGAAGAAGTTAGTAAGCTACTTGTGGTAGTCTGAAAACTTGTGTGTGTTTGAGTTAGTAAGCTGCAGTGAGTCAGCTAGAAAACTCAAGGTAGAAAAGTGAGTAAGCTACAGTGAGTTAGCCTGAAAGCTTTAGGAAGTGGTAAAGGAATTTCTCTGAAGATCAGAGAGAGTGGACGAAGGAACTTGAGTCTCTGAACCACTATAATTGATGTGTTGTTTGCTTTCTGTACTGCATTTTATCTGTTGCATGTTTTTCACTGAAAGCATATTTCACTGATATTCAGTTGGAACAAATCCACTGAACTGCGTAAAATATGTCACAGCCTTAATCACTGTTTTATTAAAGGAAGAAGATTTTCAGCAAAGCTAAAACGAGTATAAACTTAGGGCCAACCATTCCGCACACTTGAGTAGCTAGAACAAATAGTTACCAAACTGAACTAACTCTACTGAGTGTTCAGTAAGATAATTATCTGATCCAAGCTCCTCAGGATCTCTGATAAATTCAGGATCAGTTAGGCTAATCTGAAGCTTCTGAAAGCATCTCAGGATCATTGTCTCAGTAGACTTTGACTCAAAGCAATCCGTGCTTCTCAGGGCAAAATTATCAGGATAACCTGACCCATCTGACCTCAGTGAAGAAAAAGTTTTAAAAATCATTGAACACGTGTATTCCCCCCCATACACGTGTGAGACTCGTTAGCACCGGGACCAATATTAATTATGTAGTGGGATTAATTAATATTTATGGGCTTGAATAATATTGTGGCTCAATATTGGAATTTCAAGGTCCATTAGAAGGTCCAATCTTAATTCTCCTAAAGGCCCCTCAAGTAGCCCAAATATAAAGTCCAATAACTGAAAAAAGGTGTTTAAAATAAAATAAAAAGATTTTTCCATCTTATTCCTCACCAAAATTTCGACCACCACCTCTCTATATAAGTAGGGGATGAATTTTTCATACCCAGACAATTTCATGTGTTGGAAAAATTAGAAATCAACAAAGGTGGTGCAACATAATTTTATTTTTTCCTTTTGTTATCCTTCCACCGGATTGTTGAACAAGGACGAGAGAATACTTGAGAAGGCTCTTTGGGTTTGTTCGTGTGAACGGGATATCCATCTTCTCAACGGTTGTCACTCCGAGAGGTTAGTTCACGTAAACTCCTAGTTATTCCGCATGCGTATGATTTATGTGACGAATTTGTATGCATGATTTGTTGTTGAATTATTATTTGAATTAATATAGGATTAATTCATGCTAGTAATAATTGTTAGAATTAAATTTGTATTTAAATATTCATCCCGAATAGATCCGAGCAATTAATTCCCCAACAACTGGTATCAGAGCCAGGTTTCGGGCTCTGAATTTTAAATTGTAATTTAATTCATTTTTCATTAAATTTGAAATTGGATAGTAGAATTGCTAGATCTTTTTTGCAGGTATTCAATTGTCATGGTATTTGATGAATGTTTATTTATGCATGCATATAAATTGTGGTTTTTTAATTCGATTCGTTCGAATTCGTTTTGCCTCGTGAGAAAATCCACGAGTAGATTAGGATTTGTTTGATTTAATCAATGTAATATACTAGTCTAGATCTAGGTTTATTTATTTTGTAAATAAATTGTAGCTAAAAATCGAATTCAACAAGCAAATTCGATCAGAGTTTAAGCTATCAATCGTGTTAAGAACCCCTAAAATTTACACAAAGACCTTTTTAAAAATGAAGATGTTAAATCGCAGCGAAAATTAAAACGGTTTTAGGAAGTGGTAGCGAAGTACAGAAAATCGGAGGGGCGTAAACCTATAACCCTAAACCTCATCCTAACCCAGTGAAGAAGGAACGAGATTTTAAACTCTCATTTTAGGGCGGGCATTAAATACGGATCAAGAAAACCTGGAGGGGCTTAGGCTTGATAGGACGAGCCCGGGCAAGTAGGTTTCTCAAACCGAATTAAATGGAGCATGTTCAAAAGAGTTGGTCATCGATCTCCATGGGCAATCCGGAGGAACTTGGGGGATTACGTCTATCCAGAGGCGCATAGTTAGGAAAGTGTCTTCGCGAGACGTGTATTCCCCTATAGGTGGTAGAACGGGCGGAAGATGATGGCAATAAGGGACGCAAAGGGTTGAATTTGAGAAGATGAAACCATATAAAAGGGTGTAAAAGTGCGAAGTCCAATAATAAACAAGGGACAAGATCCAAGATTCTTACAAAGAAGATAAGTACGAATAAGGTAAAACATGAAATGCATAATTGATGTTGTCAAAAACATTTGGTCCATTTTATTTTTAGAAACAAGGATGCAATTAAACCAATTCAATTATTGAGTTGAACAAGGACCTAGGAGAATACTTGAGAAGGTTTTTGCATCAATCAAAAAGGACAAATGTAACACTTATCCCAAGAATCCGCCGATCGATAATTGATAAATTTACAATTTTGATGACATGAGAGAGATTTGTTGTTGAATTATTATTTGAATTAATCATAGGATAATTCATGCATGTAATAAAATAGAATTAAATTTCAATTTAAGGATTCATACAGATCCTACTACTCTGGGACTAAGTTTTTTTAAATTGGAGTAACACTTATCATTAAAGAATCGCTTTGGATAGTAGAATTACAGATCAAAAGAATTCAATTGTCATGGATGAGGTGTTTACCAATGCATGATTAAATTTACTTGTTCGCATCGATGAGATCTCGTGATAAAAATCCACGAAACTTGTGACGGTTCGATATAATCGGATGTAATATATTAAATATCAGGTTTTTTGATTTTTTGGGAACTTCAACTGATCAAGGAGGATCAAAAACTTTTCAAAACGATTGATCTTCAAAATCTTGTCGTGCTCAAGGAAAAGATCGGCAATTTTACTGTACGCCGAAATTTGAAGTTTCAAGCTTAATGATGAATCATTGTTTTCAAAAGTGGGTTTAAGGAAACCGGAGAAGATGGTTAAAAGGATCGACTTGGGAAATTTCTTAAGGCTTAGGCGAATGATTAAGATCAACAAGCTTTGGAATCAACATTGATTCGCTAATATTGATCGGAACAACATGCCACCAACCGGACGCGAAACTCTCTTCGTTTTAATTTATTTATTTATCGTGGAAAGGATGTTATCATTTGAGAAGGACGTTTTAAAGAATATGTTGCGGTCGAGTGGGAGCTTTTCGAGATTAATGATGAATGCTATGAAGACGATTTCTCAAGATCAAGACATGACAAAAATTAACCGTGACAATTGGATATATTTGCCCAACGTGTTTAATTTTTTGTTTTGATGTTTGCTTTATTTTTCCGTGCTTATTTAATTTGTTTAAATATGCGATGCATGAGAAATTATTTTGGGAAAAATCTCACTTTCAAAAATTACTAAGTATGTTTTGAAAACAGTTAATTGACAATTTTATTCCGAATAATAAAATTGAATTAATTTTGACCTCCATGATTTATTTATTTGTGAATTATTTTGGAGAAATTCCCCTCACAGGACAGCCAAAAGATGGTTTTCACATGAATAAATTCCGAAGGGATGATTGTGAATTATTATTAGTGGCGACGATTACCCTCCCCACGAGGCTCGTTCAAAACGAAATAATAATTCTGTATTTAATCATGGTTATTACTTAGGTATAAAATTGATATGCATATACTTCCCGGAAGTCCCTGTCAATTTTATATTGGTCAAGTGGGAGCCAACTATTAATCTGGATATTAAAGGTTTGTAACTGTTCTTGTTTGTAACCTGCTTGAATGTGTTTAAATAATGACCCACCCCACGTGGCTTATTTAAACTGTTTTGAGATGTTGGTTGATGCATGTTCATATTTTTTTTGAGATTTTAATATGATTCATGTGATCGAATTATGTGATAATTTTGTGTTTATACAATCATTATTTATTTCAGTTCAGCATGTCGCAACCTTTTAATCCACTGTTAATATACTTTAAGTCAATAGAGTTATATAGGAAAATATGTCGATTGGAAATTATTTATTGTCTTGACCATGCAACACGCATAAGTCCGTCCTTGACGAACCTAGACTCGCTAAGACTACGATTGAGAGGAAAATAAGTGACATCATAAGCAATGGTTAGGATCCAAGAAAATGGCTAAGTGTATCATCTTGACTTCAACGTCAGGTGTGTTGCAACACCGACACCAGAACTTGGAAACCATTGCAGCTATTATGATAGATCTTAACAAATTCTTCACTCACTAGAATCATGAAGCGAGATAGTCATACAGAATTTGTTCTCGAAGAAAATGGCATTAAGAGGTGTCAAGAAGAAGACCGACAAACAAAAATGCTTAATTGCGGTCTAAGAAGACATTGGAGGTCAGCCTGTCCCAAGCCTAAAAAAGTTGGGAAGAAGGGTAATTCTCAAACACTAATTGTTGAAACTTGTTTAGCGGCGCATGCTCCCATTTGTGGGTAGTGAATACGGGAACCACTAATCATGTTTGTTTCAATGTTTCAAGGATTCTGGATAATCCAAAGATTTAGTGGAAGTGAGACTATCATCTCCATGGGGAATGTTACGAAAGTAGCGGTTATTGCAATGTTATGTAAGCAGCTGATATTGCAATACTACGTAAGCAACGGTTATTGCAATGCTAGGTAGGTAGCGGGTATTGCAAATCCACGAAAGTAGTGTTACTGCAATATGCTAGGTGAGTAGCAGATATTACAGTGCTACATGAGTAGTGGTTAAAGCAGTGGGAGAAGTGCACCTATCTTTTAGTGATAGAATTTTAGTTTTGAGAGACGTTCTATATGTTCCCAGTTTTAGAAAGAATTTACTTTCAGTTTCTAAAATTCTGTTAATGGATACTTAGTTTCTTTTAATAAGAATGACATCATGTCTTGAAATGATGAGTGTATTTGTTATGGGACATTGATGAACAATGTCTACACTATTAAAAGTGCACATCACACGCAAAACGCATCCTATAACACATCGACTGTTTCGGATAAAAGAAAACGTTCATCAGACGTGAACGAAACACTTATATGGCATCTGATACTAGGTCATATTAATCCAAAAAGGATCCAAAGGTTGGTTCAAGATGGTTCATTGGAGTCTCTCCGGGTTGAACCATTTCCAACTTGTGAATCATGTTTGGAGGGTAAAATGACCAAGAGGGCATTCAGAGCAAAGGGGAATAGAGCCAAAGAAGTGTTGGAAATCGTTCACACCGATGTATGTGGTCCAATGTCAATCAAAGCAAGAGGAGGTTATGAGTATTTCGTTACTTTTATCGATGATTACTCAAGACATGGATACATTTACCTTATGAAGCATAAATCTGAGACCTTCGATAAATTCAAGGAATTTAAGGCTCAAGCAGAGAATCATATGGAGAAACGTATCAAGTCTCTACGATCTGATCGTGGAGAAGGATACCTCAGCGATGATTTTTGAACTACTTGTCAGATGAAGGGATTGTATCCCAGTTGACTGCACCCGGAACCCCTCAACAAAACGGGGTTGCAGAACAAAGAAACAGAACTCTTTTAGAAATGGTCAGATCAATGATGAGTTGTGCGGATCTACCCAAATCATTTTAGGGTCACGCCTTGTAAACAACGACTTACATTCTAAACCTGGTGTCATCCAAATCGGTTCCCAAAACCCCTAAAGAGTTGTGGACAGGGTGCAAGCCCAGTTTAGGACACATGAGAATCTGGGGGTGTCCGGCATATGTGTTGGACAAGGAAGCTGGTAAATTGGATCCACGATCAGAATTAAGACTATTTATAGGGTACCCCGAAGGAACGAAAGGGTGCATGTTCTATAGTCCCGAAGATCAAAAAGTTATAATCAGTACGCACTTTAGATTCTTGGAAGAAGACTATATGAACGATAGAAAACCCAGAAGTGAGATTACCTTAAATGAGCTAAGAAGGCTTACCTCAATGCCAAGTGTACAAGTTGACATACCAAACGACACACTTACACAACCGGAACCTCGTCGTAGTGGGAGGGTTATGAGACAGCCCGAGAGATTCATGGGGATAGGAGAGTCATCGGACTTGGTCTCCGGTGAAAATGAATCGGACCCATGGACTTACAATGAGGCAATCTAAGACAAGGATGTGAGTTCTTGGCAAACGACAATGGAAGCCGAGATGGGTTCTATGGATCATAATAAGGTGTGGGAGCTTGTCGAACCACTTAATGGGGTCAAGCCCATTGGGTGGAAGTGGGTATACAAGAGAAAAAGAGGACCGGATGGGAAGGTAGAAACCTTCAAGGCTAGACTTGTGGCAAAAGGATATACTCAGAAAGAAGGGATCGACTATGAGGAGACCTTTTCGCCTGTAGCTATGCTCAAGTCCATCCGTATTCTCTTGTCGATAGCTGCACATCTCGATTTTGAGATTTGGCAAATGGATGTCAAGACGGATTTTCTCAACGGAAGTCTTGAAGAAGAAATCTATATGCAACAACTCGAAGGCTTCATCGAAAAAGGCCAAGAAAATCTAGTTTGCAAGCTCAAGAAATTCATTTATGGACTAAAGCAAGTGTCGCGTGCTTGGAACTAATGTTTTGATCAGGTTATAAAGTCTTAGGGTTTGATCAAAACGAGTTCGAAAGTTGTGTGTATAAGAAGCGTATCGGAACTGCATTGGTATTCTTAGTACTATACGTAGATGATATTCTGTTCATCGGAGACGATGTAAAGGTATTATCAGACGTAAGGGCATGGCTGTCAAAACAGTTTGATATGAAGGACTTAGGGGAAGCCGGTCACATCCTTGGGATCAAAATCACTCGAGATCACAAGAAAATAATGATAGGCTTATCGCAAGCTTCATACATAGATATTGTCTTGAAGCGATTCAGCATGCAAGATTCCCAGAAAGGTTTTGTACCTTTCAGACATGGAAAACATCTATCTAAAGAAATGTGTCTGAAGACGCAAAAGGAGATAGATGACATGAAGGGCGTTCCTTATGCTTCAGCTGTCGAAAGCCTCATGTATGCAATGTTGTGCACGAGGCCAGATATCTGCTTTGTCGTTGGAATGGTAGCAAGAATCAGAGTAATCCGGGGAAAGAACATTGGACTGCAGTTAAAAACATTCTGAAGTATCTAAAGAGAACTCGAGATAGAATGTTGGTTTATCAGTCAGACAGCCTGATTCCCATCGGTTACACGGACTCGGATTTCCAATCAGACTTAGATTCCAGAAAATCTACCTCGGGTAGTGTGTTTTGCATGGGGGAGGAGCCATGACATGGAGAAGCGTTAAGCAGAAATGCATCGCAGATTCTACCATGGAAGCGGAGTATGTAGCTGCTTGTGAAGCAACGAAGGAAGCGGTTTGGCTCAAGAACTTCGTAGTGGACTTGGATGTAGTTCCGAATTTGCCCAGCACAATCACGGTATATTGTGATAATGTCGGAGCAGTTGTAAATTCAAGGGAACCAAGAGCCCACAAGGCAAGCAAACACATTGAAAGGAAATATCATCTTATACGAGAAATTGTTAAGAGAGGAGATATAGAGGTTGCAAAGATTGCGTCAGAGGACAATCTAGCAGATCCATTCACAAAGGGTCTGCCTCATAATACATTTGAGAGACATGTGGAAGGAATGGGTGTCAAGACCGTTGCCAATCTGCTTTGAGTATAAGTGGGAGAGATATTATTAGGTTCATGTAGGTGACATTGGATGTCAAGTAGATTCTACACGAGACGTGTTATAGAATACTTAAAAGCAGACTTTGAGTATAAGTGGGAGATTGTTGGGGTTATACTGGAAAGTATGCTTTTACTTTGTACAACCACACTGAATTTCGGGCTTATTTGCTGAAATAAATTATTTATCACTGTTGCTTTAAATATCGTTGAATGTTACATATATTTACTGCATAATTGTTCAATAATTAGTACATGTTGCATTGTAGTTAATTTAGTGATACTAGATCACAGAAGATTAAATTAACAGCCCCTTGTAACTAAAAGTACAGAATTCACAACCTAGATGGAAATGAACAATCCATCGTGAAAAGTTGAAGTGCAAGGCTCAGATTGGCTTGTCTTGACCAAGAGATTGCACTAGTGCATTATGATGCGCTGAAGAGGACCTACAGGAGGATAAATTCTTCAGGCCTGAATTCAGAAGAATTAAATCTCAGTGGTTAGTTTTTTCTTAATCCCCGTCCCTTAAATAGGATCTTGTGGAATTAATAACTATTGCTTTGACTTAAAATGGGTAGATAATCAATGTGGTTCAATACCTTGTATCTTGGGCAATATTATTAGTTACATGACGATTGCTAAGATTTAATACGGAGAATCGGTGTGCAAGTGCGTCTTGTTTGATTAGTCCCCTTGGGAGGCTCAGAAGTTTTATCATACCAAATCTTGCAAGTGGAATTAATTTTCCGGTATGGATAATAATGTTGAGCCGTTCCTGAACCAAGGAAAAAGATATTAATTAAAGTGAAGTTATTTCAGTGGCTGAAATTAATTAATGGACTGGATAATCTTAAACGCGGGAAATAATAACCGGGAGTCATATTAACTGTAATATGGGTTAACATGGATAGTGCAATATTAATTATATAGTGGGATTAATTAATATTTATGGGCTTGAATAATATTGTGGCTCAATATTAAAAATTCAAGGTCCATTAGAAGGTCCAATCTTAATTCTCCTAAAGGCCCCTCAAGTAGCCCAAATATAAAGTCCAATAACTGAAAAAGGTATTTAAAATTAAATAAAATATTGTTGCCTATTTTTCCTATTTTTTTCGAAAATAAATAAAGAAAAGAGGGAGAAATATTTTCTTTGAATTTTGTTATGAAATGAGGATAAGTATTCTTGGGATACAAGTTTATCTCATTAAATTCAAGAAATCCCCCACTTATTATTTATTGTGTGATTTTCGAAAATAATGAAGAAAATAAGGAAGGAAAGATTTTCTTGATTTTCTTGGAAAGATATTATGGAAGATATGTATTCTTGGAATACAAGAATATCTCATAAATTCAAGAAGATCCCAATCTTGAAAATCTTGGCCTTAGTTTTCGAAAATAACCATAACAAGAGGAGGTGAAATTTTTGTGGAATATTTTAAATATGGAGAAAATAATATATGGGATATATTCAAGATTTCTTGGAGATCAAAAAAAAAATTTCCATCTTATTCCTCACCAAAATTTCGACCACCACCTCTCTATATAAATAAGGGATGAATTTTTCATCCCCAGACAATTCCATGTGTTGGAAAAATTAGAAATCCACAAAGGTGGTGCAACATAATTTTATTTTTCCCTTTTGTTAATTGTTCGCGAGCATCCTTCCACTGGATTGTTGAACAAAGACGAGAGAATACTTGAGAAGGCTCTTTGGGTTTGTTCGTGTGAACGGGATATCCATCTTCTCAATGGTTGTCACTCCGAGAGGTTAGTTCACGTAAACTCCTAGCTATTCCGCATGCGTAGGATTTATGTGACGAATTTGTATGCATGATTTGTTGTTGAATTATTATTTGAATTAATATAGGATTAATTCATGCTAGTAATAATTGTTAGAATTAAATTTGTATTTAAATATTCATCTTGAATAGATCCGGAAATTAATTTCCCAACATAGTTTGACTAATCACTCAATATATGAGGGTCTATGGGTCACACAACAAGTAGTTCCCTTTTATGGATTAAAATTGGTTGATTAAATGTTAATTGAATTTAATATTTAATTTATGGAGAATTAATTAATAATAGATAAATTTGGAATTAATTATTATTAATATTTAATTAAATAGGATTCCCAATAATAATATATGGAATATTATTATAGCATTTAATATATATGGAATCAATTCCGTAGAGATTTGATATACATGAGAATTAAATCCGTAGAGATTTTATATGTGGGAAATAAATCTAAGAGATTTATTTTATAAGATTATGGATTTTATTTCCTAATCAGGTTAGCTTAAGATTTAAGATGGGTCTCTCCCTATATATATGTGCTCTTGGGAATTCACAAATAACGTTAATTCATATTTTCTCCATAAGATCTAGAGTTAGAATTTTCCTAGCAAATTCGTCTCGGGATTCAACGCTGGCAAATTCATGCAAGTCCGTGATTGGGGATTACATGGATACCGTAGTTGAGAAATCTGCTCTCGAGTTACTGTAAGATTTCTTGTTATGATTATTGTAATCGTTTATGCAATTATATGTTCGTTGTTGGTGAACTGTTTATTTTCACTGCGCGTGTATTACGTGTTTACGTGCCTCTAAATTCCAACATTAAAAGGGTAAGTATATTTTTATAAGAAGAAAAAAACAAATACAAGTAAAATGGACCCAAGTCCATGAACGGAAATCAAGTGGATTTAACACTACAAAGTAGGTTGTTCACGGTCGGGATCAAAATGAATATTTAAAATTATCTGTATCCGTACCAAAGTTCGGTTATTTTGAAATTAGAGTGTCTGTATCCGTACCAAAACTTCGGTTTGGAAGGATACGGGTTTTTAATTTTTCGTTACGGTTCGGAATGAATTTTTTGTTATAAAGGAATCGGATCAGACCGGAGAAACTATATTTTTGTTTTTTACTCTTTTCTCTCTCTTTTTCTATCATCCCTCATTTTTCTTTTCAATCACAATTTTCTTAAAAATATTGGTGCAATCTACACAAAATGCACATAATTCAATACCTCTTTAACCATATTCATGCATCCACCCTTCGAACTCAAATATATTACTCACTCTGTCTATCAGTTTTATGCTTGATGTGGTGGACACACATATTAAGAAAAATGTAGATAAAGTAAGGGTATTATAGTGTATTGTGGGGTCCATTTATAAATAAAGTTATTGTTTGTGAATGGAGTACAATGACATTTGAAGTAATTACGAGATGGTTGGGGGGAAAAGATAAAGTAACTTTTTCATAAAATGAGTGTGCATAAAATTGATGGACAGACGGATAAGACAATTGTACATAAAATTGGTGGACAGAGGGAGTACAAGATAAGGTAATAGTTTATTAAAAATAACAAAATAACTCGAGACACCATCAATAGTGTATTTAAAACATGTCTAATAAAATACACATTTAAAAATATATTGTGAATTTTCATTGGTCCAAATTGACGAGAGGTACAGACTACAAAGCGATGAGTTGGTGCGAGAGAGTAAGGATGCGTAATTGCAAATTGAAAATTTTATAGAATTTTCGATAATTATAAATCACAAACTAGGAAGTAAATATTCTAATATATTGCCAAAATATTCATATGTTATATTCAATATTAAATTTCATGAATATCAATAATCTATAATATAATTTAAAGAATACAAAATAAAATTAATAATTAAATTTATTACATAATTAAATAGATTATTCGGTTCAGCTCGGTCTGGTACAGTTCAGTGCGGTTCCATTCAATATTTTGGTATAGTTCAGTACAATTAATATCCAGGTCCATATCGAAAAAAATATTCGGTTTGATTAGGGAAAGTAAAAAGTCAACGATTATTTTTGGTTTGATTCTTTTTCGGTTCTGGTTTCGATTCGGGTTCGATAGTCTCCAAACTCCGTGAACAGCCCTACTACAAAGGGCGCAACTCATCTAGTGAAAGTTTATACCCTAAAAAATTAAGAGTAGATCTCCTTTACATTATATGAACAGTACAATTCAAGTCTTTTTTTTTAACATGTAATTTATTTACGTTAAAACTTACAACCTGCATCAACATAAATAAATTATATATTTAAAAAATACACTTTAATTGCATGTTGCACTTAGTACATATAAAACCTCCCAAAAAAAAAGGTGCTTTCAATGTCTTCTATATCTCCTCCATCAAATTAAAGAGTTGATTTCAATTTTTACTTTAATTTTCACCATCATTCAATTTCTCCCATTCGAAAATGAAACTAGAAACCATAACTTTCTCTAAGAAACAATATGTATATATACATGATTTTTTAATATAATGGCAAGACATTGTATGAAGCTGAAGATAGATGGCACCCCGGTTACCTGGTGAAATATCAAAGTGGTTGCTTAGAATCCCCCCTCAGGTCCGAATTAAATGATGACAAAAACTTGTATGAGACGAGACATAAACTAGACTAAATCAGTACTCACCCCTTTCAAAGTGTTAAAGTGTCGCACCCAAATAATACTTCATCTCACCGTAAGACCGTCTCACGCAAGTGTCTCTTAAACAATTTATAAACCAAATTGCAATTGGTTTCACTCACTTTGGAAATGGGTTGAAACATAATAATAGTATTACAGATTTACACAAGGTAAATATATTGGCTATCAGGATAACCGGGGTAACAATATCTACTTTGCCCCAACATTAACAGGCATATATATGTATTTTTTAAGTGGCAGGATATTGACTTCAAAATTTGTTGCCTCCAGTTCTGATATATCCTTCCTTTTTTTCTTTTTTTTTTTCTAAAGGAAAGCAATAATTTTTACACTGGTAAATAAGTGTAAATGAATGAGGGGCTCATGGAAGCAGAAGCTAAGTCAGTTGCAGGTAAATCACAAGGCTGGCCGAATACATCAGGGATTTCGTCCCAGTTACCTTTCTCCCTTGCTTCCCAGTACCCACCCGTATATCTGTAACAACCATCCTCGTCCTTCTGGAACCACCTCGGTTGCCATCCTCTGTCTTGCATCTTCCTTGCCTGCACCACCGGTAACCCAACTATTTAACTTATTAAATCAAAGAAAAAACACTACATAATGCGAAAAATACCTTTCTCTGCAACTGCTCAAGCCTTAGCTTCTCTGCATTTGCCAGCTCGTATTCTCCATTCTCCAAATGCCTCTGGTCGGGTCTCAATCTTGAGTCTGTTGGAGGGAGATTCTCTTTTAAACCGGGAGTCAGTTCATTTAGTGATATTGCAAATGGTGTGAGGTTATATCTTGTCTTGATTACAGATTTATCTCTTTCCCATAGCAAAATAGCTTCACTCATTGGATCATATCCCTTTGGCTTTGTACTTGGGTCACCTATCACATAATACATTGCTTCATCCCACTTACCTATAATAACCGCTACTTTCTCCCCAGTTCTGTTGTCTTGCACAAATCCATGAACCTGCTCTTTTTAAAAATTATATGCATATTAATCTATGTAAAGAGAGACCAAACTTAACAAAGTATAAGGTATAGACAGTAGTATAATGTGGAAGGTAAAACTCATTTAAAAGAATTTACTCTGTAAAGTCAGAGGAGAACGCTGAGAGAACAGTAATTACCACAATTCACTGTAAAGAGAATACTGACACAACAATCATCTATTATAAATCCAACAGTCCAACTGATAAATGCCTTCTTAGGGCATGCACTAAGACATACTCATTTTGATCTTGGAAAAAAAGAAGTATAACTACAGGGGGATTTTTTTTTTTTCAAGTCCCTGACTATAAGAAAAATGGATATCACGCAGTCAAAATTTGGCTCGGAAGTGAAACCTCTTGACAGAAATTGCCAAAAATTCTCGATGTTTCCATTATGTTTCTGCAGGTTTGGAAGTGAACTCTAGATATCGAAAATTGACTTTCAAATAATTCAATTATCAAGTATCTAATATCATATTGAACATGAATCTCTTTGCTTACAGCATGTGGTGTTGAACTTGATACTATTTATGAACAGCCATACGCATGTACGTACGTGCTGCTGTGAAGATGATAAGTTTTTTTGCAGAACTTGAAGAAGAAGATGACAGGATTTGGCATAACTTGAAAAAAATGATTGAAAAACATAGTTTATCATACTGTCATTAGCAATACATAATCTATCATAGTAATAAGCAAGTGCAAGCCAAAATTTGATGGTCCATAAAAGAACAACTTTATGATATCAAATTTTAATACTTTAGAGACTTTTTAAAACAAAAAATAATACTTCAAGGACTCTTCTAAACAAAAAAATGTACTTTAGGAACCTTAAATGCCTTAACTATTGCACGTAAGACTATATGCATGCATGATAACCATAGATGCGTTTTTTTTCCAGGCAACCCATATCAGGTTAACACACTATTTTGACTTCAAAAGACCTATTGCATAGTTCTCCGTGAATAAGACAATTAATACACGTAAACAGAAAAATACAATACATTGAGCATATCAAAGGAAGAGAATTAAAACAGGTACTAAAGAAGATGGGAATATTTTCTATAGCTTACTAGTTAATATCAAAATTTAATGAAGTTAGGTATTCCCCCAATAAATAATACTCCCTCCGTCCTTTTTTTTGTATGTTGTTATTCCTTTTTGGTCCATCCAAACTTAATGTGTATCTATAAATGGAAATAATACTTTTACCTTCACCCTCCGAACCATTACTTATTTACTCAAATTGTCATTCACTTTATTCATACACTCACTTTATACCCTCAACGCATCTACTTTATACATAAACAACTAATATTTCTTAAAACCCGTGTAAATTCATAACATACAAAAAGAGGACGGAGGGAGTAGCAGAATGATCAACAACTCTCTCTTTTGCTTCCATGAAACAAAATGTACTTTTCTTTATAAACTCAATTGGTTATGGAGGATGGGGAACTGATGGTTTGGCTTCCAAATTAACTTGAATATTTTTGAAGCAAAATTTACCTGATGCGGATTCCGGTCTATAATAGACTGCTCCTTGAATTTGAGTTTGCAAGAGTAAGTACCGCTGCCTCTTATGCGCATGGTGCCATAATGATCACAATAGATTTTACCGATTATGATGTTGTATATGGAAGTAGTAACTTTGCTCCACTGAAAGGTCTCACCATCCTCAAACTGAAGAGTAAGAACTCCCACAGGATCAAGTTGGATGGAACGGCCCCAGAACTTGCCTTTAAGATTAGAATCTGCCCAAAATTTCCAACCTCTGCCCTCACAATGACAAGCAACAACCATTGGATGATGACTAACCTGAAAAAAAAAAGAATCGTCGACCAAAACTACGATATTCAAATGCAAGTTTTCCACATTTAAGATGTAAGCTAATCAGACAATGGCAGAAATAAGGATGCAAATCATTAGAAAGTAAAAGAGTAGGGGGCATATAAGAAGAAATATATTTCATGACATAAACTATATTTGTTGAATAACGAAGTGCAACCTTTTCAGAGAAGAAGCGTAAACCCTTATCCGGATAGTTGGCCTCATAAGTCTCCCCAAGGAGAGGATTGAAGGGTTTGCATTGCCTGCCTTCTGTTGATGCATAACCTGACACTGCAAAAGCTGCTACATTTAAAATTCTCATCAAATCATTTCCCTGCAGAAGTAAAAATTCAATTTTCAATTTCAATTCAAAGAATATTATTTTAATTCAACAAATCATAGGTCAATATAAGCAAGTGCACGTAATCTGGAACAGGAATGTCTGTAAAGAAAATCCAATAAAACAGCAATGGGAAAAGACTTCAACATAAGATATATGAGGTATGTACTCTTAGCAGGATGATGAAGGCACTCAATTATGATTTCAATTGTCAAAGGAATAAATTATTCAATAGACTTTGAAGCAGCTGGTTAGCTAAATCAGCTTTCAAATATTTGCTCCCTCAAATTTCTACTGAGTTTATCAGCAAATAATTAAAAAAACTGGATGACTCATTTCCAGAACACATCACAGCAAGAGAGCATTTTATTTATTTACGTGATAATAGGATCAGACATCAAGTTCAAAGATCATGTACTCCAGACAGCCCACATTCCTATTACAGAATCTCTTCAAATTAGGAGAAGCAACCAATTTCAGCCCTTCCTAAGTTTAATAGAGTCCGTCTTCCTTGCTACTGAGGTCCCCATTCTCAAGGTCATTTCAATTGTATATCAAATGTTCTGCTTGCTGTATTTATGACAAGATGCTGCTAAAGTTTTAATATGCCGCCAGACCTGGACAATAAAAATGCTGCCTATCCAATAACATAGTGTAACTATAAACTATAACCTTCTGGCTCAATAGTAACCTACAACTCCAATCTAATGAAATGTTCAACAATTAGCTACATCTCAAGCTGATTTATTTCACAGCTTTTTTCAATGTCAAGATATCATGAACACCTAAGAAAACCAGCAATTGCAAAGACAGGCCAACATGAAAAAACTTTAAAAATTGGACGCACATGAGAACACTTTAAGAGTCCAAACCTTAGCCAAGACAATCAAAATAAGATACCAGACCATACTCCACCCCCCCCACCCTCCCCTCCAAATACGGCCAAAAAAAATTAATATATTATATAAATAAAAGTTTGGATAAAGAGCTAACCTGTTTCCCCCATTCTAATGCCCGGTCAACAAGATATGAGTATTCCAAGTCTTCAAAGCATTTTTGCAGTGAGGACAGGGGCTCGTTGAAGTACACAGGAAGGCAAACACCAGACAAATCCTTGCCAATGTTATCCTTTATGATTGACCACAGCCCAACTGGCTTCTCTTTCTCCTTTGGTTCTGGTAAACTATCCCTTCTTTCAATGTATGGATACTCGATTGCCTTTATTTCCACCCCACCTTCTCTTAAATGACCAGAAAAGGAAGATTCCTTTTCACAACCCCATGGGCTACTGGTATATATTGGATTATCTCTACTTCGGATGGAAGCGCTTCTTAAAGACTCAGCAGACAAAAAGTCATTAGTGTCAAAGAATATTCCATCATCATCATCTGTTTCATTGTCTACCCCATATTGACTTTCATTATCTGCATCTGAGTCACTTGCACTTCCCTCAGACATGACTGAATAGAAATCTGCAACAGTTTCAGAATAAACAAAATCACATATACATTTGAGCTACCAGTTGGACAAAAGAATTTATGGTTCCATGTCTTTTGACTAAAGAAAGACGTGAGCAAGAAATTTGAACCAACCATTGAATCTTAGATTCCCTTGTCCACAGTACGAATCTCGCCCTTTTGTTTCATCAACCACCGTTGCTTCCAGTTCTATCTTCACTGTCTGAGAGTAAAATAATTGGCCAAAATCCTTAAATACCCAAGGAGCTCAACGGGGGAAAAGTGAGTAAAAGGAAGTACAATGAGCACGAACTGATGTGACACAGCAGATAAATCAGAATGGTTCATAAAGATTCATGACACTTAAAACCAATTACAAAAAATCATACTAAATCGCCTCAGCTTAACTAAAAATGGAAATCAGTCCGAGATACATAGTTATTAAAGGCGCGCTTGAGGCGCGCCTAAGGCGCCAGGCACTCGGGGCGCCAGCCATCGCGCCTGCCATAGGCCCAGGCGGTTGGGATTTTCTGGGCGCTCGCCTGGGTGCGCCTTGACTCGGCAAAAGGCGCGCCTAAGGCGTGCCTTGCGTAATAAAAAAAACATTTTTTTATTTGTCAAATAACATCAGAATAATAAAAAATACTATCTCTTAAGTCTTAATATTTAAGTGAATCACATCTAGGGTTTCAAGATTCACTTTTTATCAAGTATAATCGTGCGTATCTCTTTGAGGGATATAGATGAAAGTAATGAGTGGGTGGTTGGTCTAATGGAAGATGAAGATGAGTTGGTTCACCAAGGTGAAAATTTGACTTGGGGTATTGCTACAGAAGACATGGTTAGGTTTACTAAGAAATTATCAAGGTCTTATGTTGTTTTTTTCCAGGGATGCAAGGCGAGCGCCTAAGGCGCTAGGCGCTGCTTCTCGCCTTGTGGCGCCTTGCGCCATTAATAACTATGCCGAGATACATCAACAAGGTAAAGAAACTTTTCGTGTCCATTAAGAATAACAAATGTTATATACCATCAGTGTTACTGAGACTCAAACTCATAGACTTCAGCGAATGAGAGTGCATTTCAACTAAAATATTATATTTTGTCCTACAGAAAAAGAGGTGGGCCCAATCGTAAGCATACAAGGCCATCTTTATGATTGCAAACTACAGGAATTATTTAGCAAAGCAAAATTACTTCAGAAGAAAAGGGATGAAGTGCGAACCTCTAGTCTCCTTAATGTGTCCAACAACAAGATGTGCTTGAGTTTAATAGTCTTCAATTGATTCTGCATCTCAGCAAGTTCACCTAGCATTATAGACTCACAATCCTTTACTATAGGTTCACTGATACCCTCCTGAATTAACCGTGATCGTAGTTTCTCTGTTGAAACAACAAAGTCTTCAGATGGTGCTAAGTCATTGCTCGTCAATAGCCTGGGGAATTTATCTTTAGCAACCAGCAGAGCCTCAATCCATGAAGCCCTATCCTCCTTGGATTGACAACGCAAGTGAAGAGTTTTTGTTCCTGTGAATATGGAAAGTCTTGTGTCATCTGACTTGCTGGCCCGAACTGAGGAAACCTGTTTTAACATATTTTGTATGTTTAATGGCTAGACAAATAAAAGGTGCAATATAGTGAAAGGTTTAATAATATTTATTTCAGTGGACACTGTATGCATATATCTTCAAATAACAAGACCATCGCAGAATAAGCTTACAATTCACAAAGCACCGGTTTTACCTGTAATATCTCAATCAGATAGCATAGCATAATAAAATAGCAACAATTCACAACCATACTACATTTTACAGTATTGTGGAAACTTATCTTCCGTGCTTCCCTGACTATACCAACAATTTTTTTCGAAGACAGACGGAACTGATATTAGGCTCCCAAGTTCCAAGGCTGTCAGTCTCCTCAAGTCAATGATAACAAGAAAAGGAAAAACTTGGTCTGTATAACTCAGATGATAGACCAAATGATGATTACTTCCCCCAAAGTTCAAGCATATCCATAATTACGTGAATTGATACTGTCTAATTTGGTAGGTTGCAGAACTAAAACAAAATTGAGGAAAGCATAACATTGACAACATAAACTTCAATTTTTAACAGTATTAGCAGTTCTCAGTAACAGAGTTTTTCAGTTTCTCCCATCATAAGCTAGTTTCTGCAAACCAAATAGCGCAATGATCTTTCTTCACTAAATATTTATGAACAACGAATGGAAAACTCCAGGGATAATATCTTCAATTCCATTCTTAGCATTAGACCCCTAAAATTAACCATGAATTTTTGAAGTGCTTAATGACTATATTTAGTAAATAACTTTTAATTAAACAATTAAGTTGTTCACATCCAACTATATTCCTATTAAATAGCAGTAAATTACAGTTCAATTATCAATTATAGAAAATAAATCATTCGTCCTATTCCCATTTCATAAACGCTTCACTGCATAATAATATTACATGCAACATCTCATTGTCATTGCCACTTGAATATAAGAGGTAATACATAATCAATGACAAGATCGAAAGTAATAAGGCGTGTAAAGTAACAAATATCAATTACAAAATTACGTTTCAACTACAAACGAAAGAATCAACTGACCTTCAAGTGTATTTCCCCAAATGGCTTCCACTGCTTCCCAGAACCGAAGGCATTCCCCTTAAGACTCTGCCCACTTCCACTACTACCCTTCCTCATGTACCTCCAACTTTCATGCCCAATCACCTTAACCCCCTTTTCCCTGCCAGAATTCACTACAATTTTATCTGGCCCATGAACTTTATAATATGAAAGCACCCCATCTCCTAACACAAACCACCTCTCCCTCCATCCCTTGCCGTAATTCACCCATTTATACAAAATCCCAACCACACTCTTAATCTCGTCATTCTCCTCGCATTTCTCGCCGGAGTGCAGATCTCCTCCCCCGCAGGCATTGGTCGACAAACTCCTCCTAGAGTTAAAAGATACCGGCCTCAAAATTGCATTGCTACTATTGTTGCAACCACCACTCTCATCATAGCAGTTACTACCGATAACCAGCTCTTGACTTAGGGTTTGCGACTTCATCACAGCTGGATCCTTCTCAACCGACACCGGAGCAATGCAGCAGAGCGGATTCATGCCTCGATAATGGGCTCTGATCTCGAAAACGATAGCTCTTTGGATCGGAAAAATTGCCGGAGTTCCACTTCCACACCCAACCGGAGATCGATCGGGCGATGATTCTGAAAATATGACATATGATGACTAGAGAACCAATGTGAAACGAGTAAATGACAAATGGCAGAGTGATAATTATATAGTCACGGATCGGGAGATAGATACAGGAGTGTGTGTATTTATAGGTGAAAGTAGAGCTGCAGATCCAATTAATGGGAGTGGTGTCAGTGAAGGGGGGCGTAGGTTAAGCAGAAGGATTTAAATGCATGGCTTTAGCCAGGCGTAATGATTGCGGGGGACAGCTAACGTGCGCTGCGGTGGTGCTATTTGCAAATTGCGAAGGTAGTGACTGGAATATTGTTGGGGTGGGGGAAAGGGGTGGTCCGGTAATTATGAAACGATCAGAGAAAATGACTGAAATAGGTTTGCAGGTGGGTGACAGCATTCGCTTTCGTGAAAGTTGACTTCTGATGCTGACTGGGGGTGTTTTCGGAAACTTATTAAAACTTAAAACGATCAAGAAATATAATTACTGCAAATTTGGACACAAATGCTAAATTACATTTTAACCACCTCGATTGGACCCGTTACATTTTAATGGTCGGACATGTCGTGTGATTTGCACGATAAGGAGGACCTATGTCGTGCTCTTCACACGATGGAGAAGACGGTTGTCGTTCCCATAATACGACAGAGCAGATGGTTGTCTTGCTCGTCAGCAGAGCTCTGTCGCGCTCGTCAGACGACGCAGAGCTGTCGGGCGGCTTTGGAGACGAAAGTGTATGTATATAGTGGAGACGGAAGTGTATATGTATTAATTGATGTATATATGTATTTATTAATTGATGTATATATGTATTTATTAATTGTCAGGTTTATTAATTGATGTTAATTATTTAGTAATTAAGAAAGTGTATAATGTATAATGTATTGATTGATGTTCTTTGATTAATTGAAAAGTATTAGTTCTTTTGTTATCAACAATATTAGTTCATCAATTTAAAAGTATTAGTTCATTAATATAAAAGTATTACTGAATCAATATAAAAGTATTAGTTCAATAATAAAAAAGTATTATTTCATTAATATAAAAGTATTACTGAATTAATATAAAAGTATTAGTTGATTAATATAAAAGTATTACTGAATTAATATATAAAAGCATTACTGAATTAATATAAAAGTATTAGTGAATTAATATAAGAGTATTATAAAAGTATTAGTTTATTAATATAAAAATATTAGTTCTTTTGTTATCAACAATATTAGTTCATCAATTTAAAAGTATTAGTTATTTGGTTATCAACAATATAAGTTTTATTAATTGAAGAAGTGCAAATATATTGATTTGTAATAGCAAAAAAAGTTTTATATACATATCAATTTAAACATGAAAAAATAAATATACACATTACATAAATTCCATCTGAGGATGGACTGCGACATGCTGCTAGAAAAACTTGAATTAAATATTAAAAAAATGTATATAATTTTTATTTCTTGTTATTTGTAGAACTATATTTAGCTCTACGTCGCGGTGCATCCAATTCTTATAATGTACGGTATAGATCTATCCTGCTTTTAAATTTTAAATCTAAACCATTTGTAGATGGGTCATTTTTGCGTTTCCAGTATGCAGATATCATCGGTACTGGATGATCCTCGGTTGGCATATGCAATTGAAATTACAGTTCAAAAATTATAGTTATAATTAAATAAAATATATAAATAAATGAAATAATAAAATAACATCAATATAGTTTTTCTTACCAATATCCAATAAGCATTGTTGTGCACGTTCCCCAAGACCAGTTTCGAGGTCGGACGCCCTCGATAGGCATCTATTGTTGTGGGAAGACATAAATGTCCGCCAATATCACTGAATGACATTACAATAACATTATATGTCGTTGCAACCAGGTATCCACATTCAGACAATGAAAATCATTAGCTTCGCGGGGCGAAACCCTCGAAGTGATAAATTGAAGAATCCAATTCGGACATGGTTATAAAACCACCTATAACGTTGTCGTATAAATCGTTTCTTCTTCGCAGATCATTTAAAATATCCATTCGTACCGTAGGCCATTCGTCCTCGCTTCCGTAGATTGCGAGTGCAACAACTCTATATCCGTAGTTCCCATCTCCAAGTACATCATTGTATGAATGAATATAACTTCTAATATAGGGAGGAGAATCGCCCTCCACTAGAGAGTTTGAAAATGGTATTGGATAGTTAATATTTGTATGAAAATCAGTCATACTTTTGCTAGTGCTACTCTTGCGAGGTGGGACACCAGGTGCTGGGGACCTCAGGGGCTTTGAAGTTGGAGTTTTGGGGGAATTGTTGTCGGTATGCCCCTGATTGTGGGGAAAATTGTTCCGAGTCCCTTCGGAAAAATTCATCGTACATCCTTCTGATGTGCTATGTCTACGATGACCTTCTGGTGGAATATCCTGGTGCGCATTTAGTTCACTATGCCAACCGTTGACGATTGCTCCAACAGTAATTGTAAAGTATGCAATCGATGTGTTCTAATGGCCCAACGTGCGCGAGTACCTCAACACTCACCACACGCGTACAACCGAAATGTACAAGCAACATCACAACAAAATATACCACTACCCCCTGATTGGACTGCAAATGAGTTTTTAAATTATAATCCATTCGAATATACCTCCTTCGATCTAAACACCCCTGCTCAACAACCCAATGACGAGCAGTATAGGCAGATGTAGTATAGTTCATATCCTACACCTACTGATTTTAATTTTAATCCTTTTCATAATTCTCCAATTCAATTCCCCGAATTTTCACCATCAACACATTTGTTCATGTCCTCCGACACTCACCCGGCTGCGTCTACATCTCATCAATCCCTTAACTTGGGTCCGTCTACGTCTCATCAATCCACTCATCAGGGTTCGTCTATGTCACATCAATACACTCATTCGGGCTTGTATACATCGATGGAAAATGAGGATAAGGCTGAATACGAAAATGCTCAGCACGCAACACAAACCTCATCCTCGTCCTCGCAACATAGTGAATGATTGATGACGATGTCCATGCCTGGAGGACCTGCCGATCCACAGGTGTTGTGTGCTTTCAAAGCACACAAGGTAAGAAAAATATGGGACGATTCAGTAAGTAAAATACATGTTTTATTTTAATTATTATTTCAAACGGTTATGATATATAAATTAACGGGTTCATTTTATGTAAAAAATATGTAGTCGTTTCTTAAGGTTCTCACTGGCCACCGTCAAATGAGAGGTCTTCAGAGATGGAAGTTGAGTTCATTCGAGGAAGTCGATCGTTCTTTTTTCCTCATTAACAGATCTGGATTGGAGAATATAGGGGGAATGATGTTTAAGAATAATAACATGCCCCTCATTACAACATCCGTCGAACGGTGGCACCCTGAGACGAACACTTTTCATATGCCTTTCGGGGAGATGACGATCACACTCCATGACGTTCATGCAATCCTTGGTAAACTGAAAATAAAACTATTTTTTTATAAATCAAATTTTTATTTTTTTATTATTTAATTTTACTAATAATTAAAATTTATTTCCAATGTAGGCTTGAACATAAATGGTCGCCCTGTCATTGGCAACAATCGTTGGATTGGCAATGCATTAAAAAATGCATGCGGTACTAGGAGAGGGAAAGAGAATGCGGCCCTCCTTCAGACCATACAAGCAAAGAGTCAAGGGTATGATCTGAGCGATGACTCTATTGCTGATAAAACCCAAGATGATATCCCCAACAAATATCTAGAGGTGTTGGGTGATCTCGATAATATTGTCCCTCACTATGCATGGGGAGCCTCCGCGTTGGTGTATTTATATCACCATCTTGGGGCGGCATCCAGATGTGAGACGGCGTAGATATTCGGCTGCTTAACATTACTAGAGGTCAAAATTTCATTTCAATAATATTTTCAATGATATTCAATATACTGCGTTATCAATATATTGTTATATATAATACCAACTCATTATAATTTTTAAATGTTGGATTTACGAGTACTTCACTGTGTTGTCCACTTGTAACCACTCTACTAATTATATCGGTGGTACCCCACTAGCATTGAGATGGAAATCCGAGCATCGATTCACTTCCAGTACTAAGCAAGAGGATCTTAAAAAAATTCGCAAACTATTGGATAATTACCCCGCAAATCATGTATGTTTCTCATTCTCCTTAATACATTTTAATAGAAATACATCGTTTATAATTTAAGTAACAAAATGTCTTATAAAAATATTTTTCATACATTATAGGTCAATTAGACTCCATTCAGCGGTCCATCTGTTATCCCTGCCGCATCGTTATTCCATGGTTGCGTGAGATTTATGGACTACGTCGAAGGTTATATGCCTAAAAGAGTTGCACGACAATTTAGGAGAGTTCGGGATATGCCCCCACCACCGATCGTGTTCGATCATACACTTTCAAATTTGGGTGTAGCGGCAAAGGGCTACAAGAAGGTGTATGGGCCTTTCGGTCGCATACTGGAACGGGATGGACAATCATAATTACGTACTCGGGGACCTTGGTCGCAAAGCTCTAATTGCATATCAGACCACGTTGCGTTATGTTACATGGTATGCTAACATCACATATCCGAGAGTGCACAACCCAGAACACAACGAAAATAATGTGTATGTCAATAATTTTACTGATTTTTTATACCAAATATAGAAATAGTGTTGTGTAATCATCATCTCAATTTAATTGACTTGACTGAGTAGGTATGTATTGACTAACCATATTTAATTACTTAATGTGATGGAACTAGTGTATTTGATCTTTCAAAATGGGAATTGTAATAATTTCTGATTTAGGGTGTTTAGGGGTTTAGGGTTGGAAGTTTTAAGGGTTTGAGGGTTTAGGGTTGGAAGTTTTAAGGGGTTTGAGGGTTTGGGCTTTCAAGTCACTATACTTATATAATCTAATATGAGTAACATTAGTGGATTAATACTTATCATATTAGTGGTTCACTATATATTTCAAAAATAATTAATTCAAATTAATTTGAAACGATTTAATATTAATTGTACTGATTTTTTATATCAAATATAGCAATAGTGGTGTGTAATTATCATCTCAATTTAATTGACTTGAATTGAGTAGGTATGTATTGACTAACCATATTTAATTACTTAATGTGATGGAACTAGTGTATTTGGTCTTTCAAAATGGGAATTGTAATAATTTCTGTTTTAGGATGTTTAGGGGTTAAGGGTTGGAAGTTTTAGGCGTTTGAGGGTTTGGGCGTTCAAGTCATTATACTTAATTTAATATGTGTAACATTAGTGGATTAATACTTATCATCACTATTCACTATATATTTCAGAAATAATTAAATTATATAATTATTTTTCAAAGTAATTTTATTTTTAGTGATTTTTTAGGGAATATAGCAATAGTGGTGTGTAATCATCATCTCAATTTAATTGATTTGACTTGAGTAGGTATGTATTGACTAACCATATTTAATTACTTAATGTGATAGAACTAGTGTATTTGATCTTTCAAAATTGAAATTGTAATAATTTTCGTTTTAGGGTGTTTAGGGGTTAAAGGTTTATGGTTGGAAGTTTTAGGGGTTTGAGGGTTTAGGGTTGGAAGTTTTAGGGGTGTGAGGGTTTGGGCGTTCAAGTCACTATACTTATATAATTTAATATATATAACATTAGTGGATTAATACTTATCATCACTATTCACTATATATTTCAAAAATAATTAAATTATATAATTATTTATCAAAGTAATTTTATTTTTAGTGATATTTTAGGGAATATAGCAATAGTGGTGTGTAATCATCATCTCCATTTAACTGACTTGACTTGAGTAGGTATGTATTTACTAACCAAAATTAATTACTTAATGTCAAATATAGTAGTGAATTTATATGAGGGAATTAATATATGTGTAACATTAGTCGATCAATCTTATCATCTAATATGTGTAACATTCGTGAATTAATATGTGTAACATTAGTGGATTAATATGTGTAACATTAGTAGATTAATACTTATCATCACTATTCACCATATATTTCATAAATAATTAAATTATATAATTATTTTTTAAAGTAATTATATTTTTAGTGATTTTTTAGGGTATACAACAATAGTGGTGTGTAATCATCATCTCAATTTAATTGAGTTGACTTGAGTAGGTACATATTTACTAACTAAAATTAATTACTTAATGTCAAATATAGTAGTGCATTTATATTAGGGAATTAATAATATATGTGTAACATTAGTCGATCAATACCTATCATCTAATATGTGTAACATTAGTGAATTAATATGTGTAACATTAGTAGATTAATACTTATCATTAGTATTCACTATATATTTAAGAAATAATTAAATTATATAATTATTTTTCAAAGTAATTTTATTTTTATTGATTTTTTAGGGAATATAGCAATAGTGGTGTGTAATCATCATCTCTTGTCAATTACATTTAATTGACTTGACTTGAGTAGGTATGTATTTACTTATCAAAAGGTTTACACTATACTTATATCTATCACTAATACGTTTGGACGTAAAATTAAATTATGAATTTGGTATGCATTGACTAACCAAATTTAAGAACATTAGTGAATTTAATTTGTGAAATATACTAGTGATGAAATGATTTAATAATGTAGTTATATTAGGGAATTATATGAAATGATTTAAAATAATATGGATAAATTAAGGAATTATATGAAATGATTTAATTTGTCAAAGATTTAATTTATCAAATATACTAGTCAATTTTGAAACGATTTAATTGCATCGATTGTATGGG
The DNA here is from genome assembly GCA_037126765.1 of Stenogyne calaminthoides. Taxonomy (NCBI): domain Eukaryota; kingdom Viridiplantae; phylum Streptophyta; class Magnoliopsida; order Lamiales; family Lamiaceae; genus Stenogyne; species Stenogyne calaminthoides. The sequence goes on along the minus strand of JBBCBC010000009.1, from coordinate 15,353,152 downwards.
GTAATTATGGTCCGATTTAATTTGTCCAACTTATTTTAATGCATCCGATTAGGGAAGATAAACTTCAAAGAAACATCTAACGATGGAGAATAAATTAGATAAATTAGGGATAATTATAATAGATTTGATTTTATGTCAATCTACACGTCGATTAGAATAAATTTGATTTGGTGGTAGTTGGACTGATTAATACGTGACTTGTATTTAAGGGTGGTATCATCAAAATCAAATTTCACTTTTTTACTCGACATCTTCTCATCTCTTCTTAGATTTCAGAGACAAAAGGTCTACCGGGAGTTGGCCATGTTAAGGTATGACCTTTTTATGGAGCAATCCATGACCCTGATGCTCCAAGTGGTATGCCTACAGATCGATCTGAAAAAGGCTACCACACTCGAAGCGAAGATCAGGGTTGAAGTTAAGCTTGAACGGGCGAAGGAGGATTTGGAGGAGGCGAAGAGAAAGACCAAACTACAGAAAACCTTGATGTACTCATTACCCTAGTTATATTAAGTAGTATTTAAGTTTTATACTTTGTATGTTTTTTAGTTTTTATGTGTTTATGTTTATATGTTTTTTATGTTTAATATGTAATCGATCATGCGATCGATGTATCTATGTTTTATATATATATATATATATATATATATATATATATATATATATCTATTTTTGTTCTTATTGTTCATTTTATTCATGTTTTGTTCGTAATATTGTTCAGAATTAGAATTCGAATATATATCTATAAATCTTTATTTTTTTTCTTATTACTGTTCATTTGTTCATTTTAATTGGTAATCTAAAAAATATTTTCTTGATAAATTTAATTTTATTAAAGGTCAATAAATACATAAATAAATTGTTTAATTCCATACAAATACACACATTAGTCGAATTAATGTTTTTAAAATCTAATAATACCTTATGCTTGAATGAAGTAATACTTTCCAATAAAAAAAAGAGTGACTTAACTACCAACCAACCAATAAAATCTATCCACTTACTTCATTATACCAATAAAATCTCTCCACTTAGTCCATTTTACGATATTAAATATACGTATTGCATATATAAAAATTAAATTATGATTTATAAAATAATATTCATGTTAATAAAATGTTTTTCAATTGTTTGGACTATATGAGTTGATTTATTTTAATTAAACTTTAATATCATTAAATATTAGTACTTATAATGAGTTTAGTGTTAATATCATAATAAATAAATTTTGTTTAAATTTCTATCATATTAAATTGTAACTGTTCATTTTGCACTAAGAGTGGTCTAATAATATTTAGATTCAAAATATTAGTTATATTTATTTTTAGAGTGTATTTATATTGAGTTCCAATGACGAGCTCAATAGCGCCAATTATAATAAAAATTAATTGATTGGTAAATAAAATAAATTGACATTTACATCATAGCACAATCTATTTTATACTATATAACCTCACATTTAAAATAATCATTTGTGCATGTGGGAGAATTACTAGTAGTGTTAATAATTTAAAAATTAAGTAATTGTTTTACTGATTTGAACTAATACTTTCCAAGGGAAGGGAAGGGACGTTGCATGCTGCATGCATGGGTGGGGGCATTGGGAAGGGAAAATGGACATTAATTGGACGGTATTGGTATAAGTGAATTCAGTATTAGGGTTTAGGTCATTATTTAGTATAGATAAGTAGTTTGTAATCAAATTAAAACTACCATTTCAAATCATTATAAGCAAAATTGATCCAAAAAATGGCAAGAACACCTACTAAGACAACCAGGTTCACCAAATATGTCCCACCTTCTCCGAAAAGTCTTATGTTGATGTATGAGTACAACAAAAAATAGCATGAAGAACTCAAGAATGTTGTGAAGGAGTTCATGAAGAGGTTGCTAACCCATTGCACACCCCAATTCGTGAGTGACATCATTCTCGAAGAAGAGCCTCTCCACAAGCTTTATGAGTTTTTTGTTGAAGCCAACAAAACAAATAACATTCTCGTAATTGTTCTTTCGGAATCAAGTGTGCGTCAAGCAGGAGATTCGGCTAGTGTGGGTAACAGGGATGGTGGTGCTGGTGATGATAATGACGGTGACGCTGAGGACATGTTTGAAGATGGGAATAACAATAAGGGTGGTGATTAATCGAAAGAGATAGGTTGGGGTGGGGGTGTTCTTTTTTATTTTCTGAAAAGATGTGGTATTTTGATTCAATTTTTATTTATGCATTCTGAGGGTAGTTGTACTACTTTTATTTTTAGTACTCATGGAAATGAAATCGAAATGAAAACAGTACATTTTATTTCATATCAACAATGTTCACAAGTTCTATTTTTTTTCTTGTAACTTACAAATTATTTAAAGAAGGGAGATGAAGAAAAATGAACAACAAATTATTTAAAAAAAAAACTTAATAAAATTAAGGAACTTATGGGATAGACTTACATGCTGAACCCTTATGTTTTTGGAATAGATTTACACGTTTTTTTTTAAATGATAAGATTGAGATTTCAGATGAATCTTGAACCTAATTAATCATTTCCATTAATCATATGTGTTACATTTGCATTTTAATTAAATTGGCTAAAGAATTTTATTTACCAAATGCATGTGTTGCTAAATGAATTATTTTTGGAAATGACTACATTTTTTTTAAATGATAAGATTGAGCTTTCAGATAAATCTTGGACCTAATTAATCATTTCCATTAATCGTGTTTACTTATTAAATTGGCCAAATAATTTTAATTATCAAAAGGAGAATTAAAAAACACACACATCAGAGTGAAAAATACAACAACAATACAAGCCCAAATTTATTTATTTTTCTGATCACAAAAGATATGACATTACTAAACTTAAGAGTACAAGGGGTACTCCAACCCTTACATGATACAGAAAATTACAGTAGACTCCAAGCAAAGAAACACACCAAACATATGAAAATACTAGGGGAGACACCGAACACATAAAATTACTTGAACATCAAAACTATAACCGCAGAAAAAAATACCTGAAATACAACCAACAAATAAAAGTTTGCAAATCATTGAAAAATCTACATTAAGAGATGTGTTAACACGATTAATTGTTCTCTCAGACGGCTTTTCAACAAGACCTGAACCCTTCTTACTTTCATTAACACCATGGCTGAAAATGTCTTCTTCATTTGAATCTAAACCAAAATAAGAGTTAAAAGCAGCCATTGCTTCATCCACCGTCGAATAATACCGATATAGGCTCAAATCATTTGGGGCACATTCGATCTAGCTACCTGTAGATATCAACTCGTTGGCCTTTGAAGACAACATAAAATTTTTGATGAATTTTTGGTTTTGTACCCATTGAATCTGGACGTTTATTATTTGGAGATGATTTTGATGAACCCTAATAACAGATGAATAAATCTAGTGAAGAGAAAAGATGAACCCTAATTCCAGATGAATGAAGATGTGAAGAGAAAAATGGAATGACGCAATACTTAAGTTAGTGTTAAGAAAAGAAGGAAAAAAAAATGAGACAAACCCTAATCTGGGCTGCCAAAAAGTATGTTTGTTTTAATTAAGAGAGACAATATTTAATTAGATTTGAAATTTGAAATTTGAATTTGAAACCCTAATCCAACCGCCAAATTCTACTTAAATTTTGCTTAAGAATATATTAATTAATTACCATATCATTAAACATTGAAATTACTAAAAACCTGGATGTCCATATTTTGGACGTTTAGTGCCACCCCCTCAGGCTGCATTTACTTCTTGTGTAATGTAATGGATTGGTCAGATTAATTGATTGGGAGAAAAAAATTTGACTTGGTCCCTTAATTTTATAAATAATACTCCCTACGTCACGAATTAACTTTCTGTATTTCTTCTTTTATGTGGTTGAAAGATAAGGCTTGTATTAGATCTTGGTGTTCTATTAGTGAGTGGTGGAGAAAACCCAACTTGTGTCTATTGGGGTGTTAGGCCTTGGTTTGATTGAGGCAACTGTACTTTTGTGCTGCTTTTGTATCTGATGTATCCCTCTTAGGGACATTTCTTGTGTTCCTATGAGTGGGTGCACTTTCTTTTGCCTTTTCTAATAAAAAACTTGCAATTTTTGTTGGACACACAAAGTGGAGTAATGATTAGAATTTTGAGAGGTAATTTTGTGATTTTTTATGTATAAAATAAAAAAAAAGTGGGTTGGATTGTGTGTGGACCCAAAAGTAATGACATTTTGTGTAAAATTGTATATATTGTGAGGGTTTATTGAGGACTTTCTATTTTAGAAATGTGCGAGTTATTTTGGGATGTTCGAATAAGAAAAATGTGCAAGTTATTATGGGACGAAGAGAGTATTTATTAGTAAAAATAATTATTATTAACAAACTGATATTGTTCAGTGAAAATAATTAATAACGTTCAGTAAAGTCAATTTATAAAAATGCATGTAAGTTGCACAGTATACTAGTGTATACGAGACTTTGTAAAAAAATTATCTACTTTGATAACTTAAAAGTTTAATTTTCTCAAAAAAATAAAATTGCCCATCTGTTTAATAAATATAAATTTCGAAAATATAGGGTTTCTCGACTTATTTCTGTAAGCAATCAGACGCAAGTTTGGGAAATATGTTGGAGGACTACGGAAGTTGGCCTTCTAACTTCCACATGGGCAATTTGAAATAGTAGAAATAGGAAAATACTCAATGAGATCCAATTGTCGATTTTGAGTTCTTTGACTTACGTTCACTCAATCTTTGGGTTGTATAAGTGAATCTGTTTGTGAGGTACTCATCACTGGAAGACTCGGGAATCGAGTCGCACCCCCCTAAGTTCTCAATAATTGTTCATTGGACAACTCCCCAGGCCGGATGGTATAGAGCGAACATAGATGGCAGTGTTCGAGCCTCTCCGGGCAAGATTTATGTGCATGTAGTCTTTCATAATTGTAGAGATTTTTTTATGGTGGCTTTTTCGAAAGTAATAAATTGGGGTTATCCATTAGAAGTTGAAGTTGTTGCGGGTGTTCTAGATTTTCAGTTTGCATGACCGGGGATGATATAACCTTTGGATGGAACAAAATTCTACTATTATAATTAATAAATTTACTAGATAGATTCCAATAGCTCCTTGGAGGTTTTAGGGGCTTTGGAGTAAAGTCACGCACTTTGCCCAACAATTGAACATCAAGTACACTCATGTTTTTCTGGAGACCAACCAGGTCGCGAATGTGATGGCTAAGATGCACACAGATTCACTGTGGAGATAACGATGCCCGAAATTTATTATTATTATTTTTTTATATAAGGGCATTTTCTAAGTATTTTTTTATTCTGTAGATTGATTCTCTTTTTACATATTCAGACTTCTTTTAGAGAAACTCCATTTTTCTTGACTAGAGGTTTTATCCCTAAAGAGAGTTTTTCCATAGCAAGATTTTTTACGGGGCTCCAACATCTGGACTGACTTGTAGTTTATGACTTTTAGAGTTCTTTTGCTCTAATAAAATTTTATTAACAGTACTACAAAAAGTTGGATTTTCTCCCATTACCCACTTCCAATGGTTGATGCAACCCTTACCCACCCTCCAAATGCACCCAACCGAGCCTATTGTCTGATTGACCCTAAAATTAAGAAGGGAATATAATATAATTCATTATGCATCTACTTTATTTTGAATTTAAAATATCAGTATTCATTATTATTCATGACATATAATGGTTTCATCGGTATAATTTCAACATTGTTTTTTCATTTTCAACTTCTTACTTCTTCACACAAATTATTTCTCTAGATATAAAGTATACGAGTTAGTCTTGGCTTTTGAGGAATCAATTAAAGAAATTAAAAATGGTACCTTCTTATTCATTTTTTATTCCAATCCATGAATTGAGATTTACTCTAGATAGTATTCTTTTGTAGTTTATAATATGATTGTGGTTTGAAATTGTATTAATTTTTTTTTAATTTTTAGTTGGATATTATTCCCCTCTCAATTGAATATAATGTCTAGGTTTTCTTAAACTGTTATTTTTTAAATCATTAGTTTTTTTAGTGTATTGTTGTAAAGAATGGTTAAAGTTTTTTTTTTTTAAATAACAAAAGGATCGTTATCAAAATTCGCAAGAAAGATAAATTTCGAAACATTATACACAAAATTTAGAGGCTCGACCCAACAATGAGGGTTCTCCTAAAATGAGAAACCCGGGCAAGGGAATGTGCTACCGAATTAGCTTTATGACTAACATAAAGAACTTCATAATGATCATTCTCATCTAACATCAGACTCAAGTTAACAAGATCAGCTCAGTCTGATGTTAACTTGGTATTCAGTCATATAACTCACTTAGAGTAAGCTCAAGTCAGAACTCATGAAGAATATAAGACAAGTCATACGAGATCAGACCAGAGGAATGTGAAGAAAAATGTCTGACTAAGTGCCACATAAATGTACTTGTCAATCAATGGTAGATCAACACATATGTACGAACACTGACGAGCGAGATATGAAGTATCAGGGTCAAACAACTAGAAAGGACAAATCTACCTACTTCAAGAAACACCGCCTGCAACCATCACTTCATACCTGACCTATACCTAAAAATAGATTGAAATTCGAATTGCTCTCCAACGGTTCTTTGAATTTCAACTCTATAAATAGGGATGAACCCCTTTAGAGTTCATGACAGAAATAATCAAACATTCAAGCTACTCAGACATTTCTACAAAGACCACTCGAGCAAATATCCAAATATACACTTAGTGTTCATCCTACCAAACTTAGATCGAAATATTCTCAACCTAGCTTTAGGCTGATTGATTGTAAGAGATATTTTACTAGTTGGAACTCAAACAAACCCCTATACAAAAACTGTTAGGAAGTTTATAAGCAAGTTTGTAAGTTAGTTTTATATAGCTTATAGACATGGATAGAGGTGGATCTCTGTAAAAATCTAGTTAGCTGATCATGAAGATCGATTGTAAAGTGTGCCTGACACTGTAAACTAAGGTGTTTGAAAGTGTGATCCCTCTGCTGATAAGGAAGAGTGGACGTAGGAGAAGTTCTCCGAACCACTATAAAATCTGCTTGTTGTTTACTTCTTTGATTAACTGTCATACTTATCTACACTAAAAACAACATGCATAACTCAAAGGATCAGATCAGACATAAAGTCAGTAATCAGGTCAGTCTGCACATCAAGTGTACTGATTAGTGTTTATCTTTGAGCTAATTTAGAAAAGGTTTTCTACACGGGATAAAACAACTTCCACACATCAGCTAGACTGATAGATGTCCAATATATAAGCTTCAGAGCTTTCAATAGGTTGGATATCAGACTGAGCTCATTACACTTCTCACTCTACAACATTATCTACCCTTACACTAAAAAATGTTTTGAAAGTCTATTCTCCCCTTCCCTCTAGACTTTCCACTCACAATAACCCATTCGAAACCTACAAGTGGTATTAGAGCAGTGGTTCAACCGACCACTAGCTTTGAATATCATCGGTTCTTGAGGAAAACCTTTGTGGTCACTTGAATTGATATTTGAAAATCTCTTCAAAACTCACCTGTTTTCATAAAATCAGCATGAAATCATCATCAGAAAGTACCATGCATTACCTATCTTCCCCATATAAGACTATGACTCATGGATGTTCAGAATGGAGAACCATCTGGGTTCGCTCAGTTCGCGCGTGATGGAAGTTATCCAAAACGGACCTATTTTGATATATCACACCAACCCTATTGAAGGTGCTGATGTTGATTATCCTGTAGGAGCCATGGTTCTTAAATATGTCACTCAGATGGACGTTGAAGAAAGGAAGGTGTTCAACCTCGACCAGGTGGCAAGGAACATTATTCTGAAGACTATAGACAACATTGTTCTACAAAAGATTCGCTACTGCAGAACAACTAAGGCAATGTGGGATATTCTCGCTGAAATGTGTGAAGAAAACAAACAGATAAAGGAGAGTAAGCTTCAGACAGCTGTGATAAAGTTCGATAATCTAAAGATACTGCTCAATGAGACCATCGATCAGTTGGATGGACAATTTACTGCTACTCTCAATGAGATATATGTCCTTGGAAAAGAGTTTACTCATAAGGAAATTAACTACATAATTCTTAGAGCTTTAACTAAGAAATAAGACATGAAGATCACTGTTCTCAATGACAGTTAGGAATTTGCTACGATGAAGCCCAGTAGATTGTTCCAAAAGTCTGAAATCTCATGAGTATGATCTTGAGCAGAGAGATAGTTGATGAAATCCTAGTTGCTACATCATCAAAATTTGTTGCATTCAAGACAACCAACAAAGCTACTGTCACTACTGAACCAATTAGAAAAGACATCAGTCAGACTAAACAGATTGCTCTTCTGACCAAACGTCTTGATCGAATGAACAATAGATTTGGGAAATACAAGAAGTTCTATAGAGACTACAAAGAAAGCAAAGGAAGAGATAACAACAGATCATCTGACAGATCAGATGATAGAAATTCAAAAGACAAGGAGAGTCATTGTTGGTCCCGGTGCAATCGAGTCTTACACGTGTATGGAGGGGGGGGGAATACACGTGTTCAGTGTTTTTAAAACTTTTTCTTAACTGAGATCAAAAGGGCCAGGATGTCCTGAGAATTTTGCCCTGAGAAGCACAAATCGCCCTGAGTCAAAGTCTACTGAGTCAGTGATCCTGATCAGCTCTCAGAAGCTTCAGATTAGCCCAACTGATCCTGAGTTTTATCAGAGATCCTGAGAAGCTTGGATCAGATAATTATCTTACTGAATACTCAGTAGAGTTGATTCAGTTTGGTAACTATCTGTTCTAGCTAATCAAGAGTGCGGAATGTGTTGGCCCTAAGTTTGTTTATACCCGTTTTATCTTGCTGAAAATCTCTTCCTTAGTAAAACAGTGGTTAAGGTTGTGATCAAGTTTGATGTAAGTTCAGTGGATTGTTTCCAACTGAATATCAAGAAAATCAGTATGCTTTCAGTGAAAATATGCAGCAGATAGAATGCAGAACAGAAAGCAAACAACACAGCAACTTATAGTGGTTCAGAGGCAAAGCTCCTACGTCCACTCTCTCTGATCTTCAGAGAAATTCTTTAACTCGCTATCACCTAAAGCTTTGAGGCTGACCACAGCAGCTTACTAACTTTTCTACCTTGAGTTTTCTGGCTGACTACTGCAGCTTACTAACTCAACACACACAAGTTTTCTGACTGTCTAAAACAACTTACTTACTTCTTCTCTAGAGCTTTCTGGCTGAACTCAACTGCAGCTTACTCACTCTTTACAACTCTTACTCACCAACAATCAAACACACACTCAAAATACCTATAAAAGGGTTTGGGTTTGGGTTGGTTTCCAACTAAGGTGAGATATCCTTTGACAATAAGTACAAATGCAAAGGCTAGGATATCTCTACTAAGCTTTGGATATATATCAAATCTAAGCTTAGTGAAATGAGCTCTCTTCAATGTGAAACACTTGGGAAATCTTAGGTTTTTCAAGTGCTTCAATTTGCAAGAATATGAATGAGCTCTGGAGTTGCTTTGATTTCCCGTAACCTTTCAATGGTGAAGGTCACTGGTATTTATAGGCAACTTCTTCAAAGGTCACTCTTTGAAAAACTATCCATTGGAAGAGATAGCATCAAGAGTTTCCTCTTCTGGTTATTGATGAACGACTATTTTTAAGGTTTGAACACACCCTTGCATGTTTTAGGAAATATGCAGCCATGTAGCCAATCATCAACTTCTGTGAACTGGAAGATATCAGTCCTGACATTTCTTCAGTGATATGTCGCTTTCAGTGTCAGTAAAGTACGTTGATGTTGCTTCCTCATTGGTCGAAATCTTCCTTTGAATAGAGACAAACAAACGGTTTCTTTTTAAGTTGACCTTTCTGATCTGATATGTTCCTTAATGTCCACAAGTGTCTAACATTCTGTTTGTTTGTACTAGGAATGAACATAACACTATTTCATCAAAATAGTTGTTCAGGATCCTTTTTGTTCAGTACACAAACTGTCTTCAGGATATTCGGGTCTTCAGGATATTCCTGAGCTACTCAGTGTTTTTCTGAGTCTTCAGGGACTTCTGTCTTCAGATTCTTCTGAGTCTTCAGGATTCTTCTGAGTTTTCAGAGTCTTCTTAAGTCTTCAGTACACTAACAATTCCCCGATCTATATCTGCTGACTATACATGGTGCAGATAATCCTGAGTACTAGTGTCTATTGAAACCTGATCTTGATCCTATACTATCAAGATGTCCAGATACATGTCATACTCAGGGGTTTTGGGATCTAATCAAAATCTTTATTAAATTCATATTTCAACAATTTCCCCCTTTTTGATGATGTCAAAACCATCTTGTTACAGATATGCGAACATAATAAACTTATCATCTATTCAGGTTTCAATTCCTATAATAGATAAAGATATAATAGGCAACCATCAATCATAAATCAGTAAGATAATGAGATATTATCTTTTCAGAACAAAAACCATCAGCAGAGTTTTCATTAATCAGAAAAGTTAAGTACATGATACAAGGTTGGTCCTACTCTACTGAATATCAAAAGATAAAATACATCATTATTCTTCCTCAGATTCAATCTCATCAGCTGGTGCGTCGTGAGTTTACATTCCATAATATATTTTCTTCAGCTCTTCCCTATTCTGAATGTCCTTGCATCATTTCCTGTCAGCTCCAGATAGTTAGCTTGATCTACAAAGTCTGCATGGATGAAATCATAGTTGATCATCCCATTTCTGAACTTGGGTGGAGGATACTTCATCTGTCCTGGGGCCTTCAACTGATAGTCCAGTGTATCAAACACATTAAACCACTTCTGGCATTCAACAGTGAAGTTCTTCAGTATGTAGGCAATAAAAGCATCATCTCGATCATCAATGGAATGCGGCCAGACTTGTAGAATGTCATAGTTAAACACGAACTCCCTATTGGTCGTTTCCCATTTGTCTTTAAGCTCAATGAACATCCATTTATCCACATGAGGCCACATCCTCTTCCTTTGCTTTGTGTCTCTCCTCCTATATATAATTATCTGAAAGCCTCTCCTATTCCTTTTTGCTTCTTCTCTCTCTTTCCTTGTCATCTCAGCACCAGAAACAGAAACAACAGCTTTCCTCCCCTTCTCAACCTTAATCATTTTCACTGAGTTGTGCCAGTCCCAGTTCATTCTCTTGGAGGCCACATCATATTCACCAAATCCCTCTTTGAAGAGTTCATCGGTTTCAGATTCTTCACTTTTATGTGCCTCAACCTCAGAGAATTCCCCGGACAATCTCCTCCTGATTGGTTTCTCTACAGCAGGAATTACTTGGGATTCCTCAGGAATAGGAATCAGGACACCATGAGCCTCTCCCATCTTGCTTGACTCATGAGCCCTCTGCCTTTTTGCACGTTCCTAAATAACCTCAGCAGCAGCCTCAGGATGTACTGACACTTCGGGCTCTTTCCTCTTTCCTTTGGATACAATAACTTCTTCCTAAGTAAGTAATTTCCCTTCAATAGTTGGAAGCTTCGTGAGCATATCATAACTTTCCCCCTTTTTTGCATCATAGTTGACAAAAATTTTCGAAAGGGTTCTGTCCATGTTCAGCTGCTCACGCCCAACTGAACGAAGTTCAGCAGCAATGTGAAAATTTTCATCCTGAAGTCTCTGCAGCACATTCAGACCAGTTGCTGTATCCTCAGCAAGACCACCATAAGTAGCCTGTATCTTGGTCATGAGTGATGAACTCATTTCCTCAACAACTGCCTTAATCAACTCTTCGGTCCTGGTCTTCATCAAATCCTCCAACATACTTGTCCTCAACAAAAACTTCTTCTCCATCTCTGCTAATACATCTCTAGATATATCCCCCAGTCTAGCATACATGTCAGTAAACTTATTATCAATAGATGTAGACAATGAAGTTACCTGATCTGCCTTAGCCATTGATGTGCTCATTAAATCAACCATGGCTCCCTGAGAAGATTGAACTTCAGTAATCTTGGTTACTTGATCAACCAGAGGCTCGAGCTTAGAAATCTGATCAACAATGGGCTCAAGATTGGTCAGCTTCTCCAAGATATATGTGAGATCAACAGCGGGTGGTGGAGGAATAGGAATCTCAGCATCTGTCTGCATCCCTGTATCAGTCATTTCTATGATCTCCACCTCAGGTTCCAATGGGTATTGGACAGTCTGGCTAAATGTGATCATTTGCAAGGGAGGAGCATCCTGAACTTGTTCCCCCTGAAGTGTAGCCTCAACACTTGAACCAGCTTCCTTCAGCCTGTCCCCTTCAGGAATGATATCTGCGGATTTGCCCTGAGTGGGATCCTGATCTTCTTCATCCTGACCTCCTCTTTCATCTCCAGCCTGAGTGGCTGGCTCTCTTTCAACAAGCTTCCTCAGCACGAGTTGGTCAAACTCTGCTGGCTTTATCCTTAGCCTCCTCTTCCCCAATCCTGAGAAGGCATCAAGCTCCGCCACATCCTCAGCCCAAAACTCCTCGCCCCTGAAGTTGCCAATCCTGAGCATCATAGCAAAAGATTGATTAACAATCAACATGACGGTCTTCAGTTTAAAGAACATATCTTGTAGGTCAGGATAGTTCCCCAACCCTGGATACTTGTCCAGCACAAATCTCTCCGCCTTCTGCCTCCACTCATTTTCTTCAGCCTCACCTTTCCTGAGTTCAGGACCAGGTGCCTCCTTTTCAGAGCTAGAATGAGCCTCTGAAGGAATGGAAATATATGGCTCTGAGGGTTGTGTGGGTGGGATGGTAATTTGGCTGTCTTCAACAGGTTTTTGAGAACCTGTGAAGATTTCTTGGGTAATCCTATCATCGCCAATACTGGTACCAAGTACCTCAGTAAAGACGTCCTCCTCTCCTGCACCTCCTAAAGGATTTAAGTCCTGAGTGGTCTCTGCCGCAGTTACCTGAGAGACAACTTTGGCAAGTGTATCAAAAGGGGATTTTACTCCCGACTCTTGTTCTTGAATGGTTCTGAGCTTCTTTTTCTTCTTCTTCTTCTTCTTCTGCTCCTCCCGAGCCTTCTTCTTCTCACCGATTTCCCTTTTTACTTTCAACAAATCAAGGGATTTCTTTCTTCTTTCTTCCTCTCCTGAAGCCTCAGGAAGTTTTACTGATGTCCTGACTGGTTTCTGGACAACTTCAGCAATAACCACATCATATTGATCAGAACTAGAATCGTCCTGATCCTCAGGTTCCTCCTGAACCATCGAGCCCTGGCTGCCTGAAGGAACAACTTTCCATTTTTGTGACATTGGCTTGTGGAACATGATCCTATTCCGAGAAAATTCCTCTCCAGATAACAAAAACATGTTATCTCTGGGCAAGGTTTCGATTAGAAAACTAATCTTTGTCCCAAACAATACCTTCCCATTTTTGGTAAACGCTCCTTTGGCATACTTCAACTTCTGATTTTGGTGAAGAATGCAATCTACCAGAAATTTCAGCTAGTTGAAATCAACAGAAGGAGAGTCTTCTATTGCCGCCATGAGCCTCAATTTGTTCCGGCTCACTTGTTCCAAACTTCCAGAGGTGCTCATCAAGCACTTGGACACAATGTCAATTAAGACTCTGTATTTCGGCTTCAAACACCATTTATGCAGAGCCCTTTCAACTCCACCTTCGTTTCTGCAAAACGGTCCAAAATTTCTTGTTCTCTTCCAGACATATATAATGCTGGATATTCTCCTTTATCATTTAATTCAAACTCAGAAGTAATATCTTCTAAAGAGAGTATCACTTGCTTGGTGCAAACCACCTCCGCTTTTGATTTTGCATAAGTTCCGAAACTTAGTTGCGAAACCAAACCACCACGTCCTCCTTCACTAAGGTTAACAACAAATTGTAAAACCTCCTGAGATAGTTCAAAACCCGGCATATTGCTCACCAGCCATGACAATCGAGCCAATCGCAGCATGTTTAACGCCTCTTCTTCCACCATAGTAGCTTTATTGTCGATCATGGCTACTACATGTTCAAAATACGGCTTATCTATTTCTGCAAGAACTTTGATCATCGAGTAATTAGGGAACTCCATTTCGAGAGAAATTTTGGGGTAGTGATGATAAGGGTTTTTAGGATTTTGAATCGTTTGAGTGAAAAATGATGAATGAAGGTAAACAGTTGGTTTATATATGATTTTGAAAATCATATACCAAGGGCTGTGATTAAATCTCGAAAAATATAATGAATGGTTCAGATTTAACCGGATTTTGAGGAAAAACTTGAGAGTATGGCTATTTTTGGCTAATTTTCTGGACAATAGGCAAATAGCAGTTTATAGGTTGACAAATGGTTGTTTCTCAGAAATCGAGGCGACTGTTCGTCTTTTTTAGTCAATGGTACTTCAAACATTCCCGCTTTAAAAGTTCAGACCTTTTGTCATTTATTTCAAATGATTACTGAGTAATCCTTTGTGTAATAAATGCCACTGAATTTAATGCATGTATCAATATAACTTCAGGATTATTTCGAATGCATAATCCTAACTGAATACTGATCCTGACAAAATTTATCTTGAGTCTCAGTTTCCATCCTGAGAAAATTTTGTCCTGAGTTATTCCCCCTGAATAACTACATGCCCCTAAAGGACTTCTCCCTTCAGTGAAATTCATTCACTTGGATCCAACATCCCTAATTCTACTGATAGTTCCTGAAATCTTGACTCAGCCAAAGGTTTAGTCAAGATATCAGCTCTTTGTTTATCAGTATGAATTTTCTCCATCCTTATATCCTTTTTCTCAACATGATCTCTGATGAAATGATGTCTGATATCAACATGCTTACATCTGGTGTGCAATACTGAATTTTGTGTAATAGCAATTGCACTATTATTGTCACAAAATATAGGTACTTCATTGGCTATAATCTTATAATCCCTCAATTGTTGTCTGAGCCAAAGAATCTATGCACAACAACTTCCTGCAGTCATGTATTCAGCTTCAGTAGTACTGGTTTCTACTGATGTCTATTTCTTTGAAAACCATGATATCAGTTTACTTCCAAGAAATTGACAAGTTCATGTAGTAGACTTCCTGTCAATTCTACATCCACCATAATCAGCATCTGAGTAACCAGTTAATTTAGGGTTATCATCAGCTGGATACCATAATCCTCTATTCACAGTGCCCTTAAGATACTTCAAAATCTTTTTGGCAGCTTCCATGTGACTAGTCTTAGGATTAGCTTGGTATCTTGCACATATCCCAACAACAAAGGTAATATCAGGCCTCCTTGCTGTGAGATAGAGCAATGATCCAATGATCCCTCTATAATCAGTGTGATTTACTGATTTGCCTTCAGGATCATGATCCATCTTGTAGTTAGTATTCATAGGAATTCTAACTGCATTGCAATTCTGTACACCATACTTAACAATCAGATCTCTGGTGTATTTTGCTTGATTTATGAATATTCCTTCTTTAGTCTGTTTCACCTGAAGTCCAAGAAATAAATTAATCTCCCCATCATAGACATCTCAAACTTTCCTTTCATCATGGTAGAAAACTTCTCACACATCTGATGATTTGGAGAACCAAATATGATGTCATCCACACAAATATGAACTAGTAAGATATCCTTCCCATCTTCTATCCTGAACAAGGTTCTATCAACAGTTCCTTTGGTAAAACCATGGTCAGTAAGAAATTGAGAAAGGGTATCATACCATGCTCTGGGTGCTTGTTTTAGACCATACAAGGCATTTCCTGAGCCTGTAAACTTGGTCATTCTGACAAAATCCTGGAGGTTGTTCCACATAAACCTCTTCTTTAAACACACCATTCAGAAATGCACTTTTCACATCCATCTGATAGACTGTTAATTTTATGTGGGCAGCATATGCAAGAAACATTCTAATGGCTTCTAGTCTTGCAACAGGTGCAAAGGTTTCATCATAATCCAAGCCTTCTTCTTGGGAATAACCTTGTGCAACTAGCCTTGCATTGTTTCTTACAATGTTGTTGTTTTCATCTCTCTTGTTCTTGAACACTCACTTAGTTCCAATCACATTGTGCCTCTGAGGTCTATCCACTAGCTCCCAAACTTCATTTCTTGTGAACTGATTCAGCTCTTCTTGCATAGCAGTAATCCAGAATGAATCTTGAAGAGCTTCTTCAATTTCAATAGGTTCTTTTTCAGATAGGAAGCAGCAGAATAGAGCACTTTCACCATGGAACCTTCTTGTTTTAATACCTTCTGATACATCACCCACAATCTGACTTGTAGGATGACTATCCAACCATCTTCTCCTGGATGTTCCCCCTTCAGTAGTATCCTCAACATCAAAAATGTTAGGTTCTGGTACTTCATCAAACTCAGGGAACAACAGAAAAGGAGGGAGTGAATCATCTTCCTCAGGGGAAATTCCATCCAGAACATTGTCAGTGAAATTTGTTCCCCCTTGGTTGATAGATTCAGAGTTTGCCTCAGCTGTGACCACATCTTCATCGGCATTACATACCGAGCACGGGCGGGTGTATGTTTGATTAGTCGACTTCCGGTGTGTTGGCTTTCCTTCAGTGGAGAATTTCCATCCTGAGTCTCACCATCCTGAGTATTTCCATCCTAAGCTTCTTTATCTGAGTCTGATTCACTCCATTCATAGAAAGTGATTGACTTCTTCTTCTCAGGCTCAGAGGATGTTTTGTTCTTCTTTTTCAGGCTAAGTCTGGTGATTCTCTTGGTCAGATCTCATGAGTCATGTTCTTGTTTCTTCTGGACACAAGTAGATTAATCAAAAACAACATGAGGTGTTTCTTCCACAATAAGAGTCCTACAGTTGTAAACTCTGAAGGCTTTATTGACTTCAGAATATCCTAAGAATATCCCTTCATCAACTTTGCTATCAAAAGTTTTCAACTAATCTTTACCATTATTGTGTATGAAACACTTACAACCAAACACACGAAAGAAAGAAACAAGAGGCTTACTTTCATTCCACAACTCATAAGGTGTTTTGCCTTGATTCTTGGTCACATGAATACATTACGAGAGTAGCATCACGGTGTTGATAACCGCCCAAAACCTCTTAGGTATATCTATTTCCTTCAAAGAATCATTGTTCTTGCGAACTTCTTTCGAGTCCTATTTCTTCTTTTCAAAGAACACCATTTTGTTGTGGGGTCCTTGCGGTGATGTTTCATGAGCTATTCCATTTCTTTGCACAATAATCGGATATAATATGGTTGATAAATTGATTGCCTTTTATCGTCGATTTTGACCACACTCGATTCTTTTTCAAGATCTTGAGTCTTTTCGATGAATCTGGCGCGTTTTTATGCGAGTCTCTTTCTTCTTGAAGTAAGAATATGACCCATGTGTATCTAGAGTAGTCATCAACTACCACAAGTGTATATTTCCTGCCATTGGTGCTCACATGTGTTACTGGACCAAAGAGATCCTGTTGGGAGAAAATTTAATAAAGAGTTTTGATTAGATCCCAAAATCCCTGAGTATGACATGTTCAGGATAATCTTGATAGTCTGAGTCAGGTTTTATTATAGAATAGTTAAGGAAGATATCTGCACAATGTATAGTCAGCAGATATTAATCAGGTTTTGATACTGAAGACTAAGAAGATATCAAGAACCGAAGACTTCTGAAAGGTCTTGAAACCTTAGGTTAGGTTTTATAAAGACTGTTGAAGATAAAAAGAATCGAAGACTCGAAGTTATCAAGACTCGATGTGTGTCTTTTTGTTTTCAAGAAACTTTGAATGTTGAGGTTTATCTTTCAAGAAATATCTATCTGAATATATACAAAACTGAGGAAGACGCACATTTATAAAGAATAAATGTTGACCAAAATATTTAAAGTGAGATAAAAAGGAACTAAAACTAAGTGTTGTTTAAGGTTGTCTCATTCGGGAGATTGACCTAAAAAGAGCCGTTTTTGTTTGTCTACATTCATCAAGACAAGAACCAATCGGAGAAAGACAACATGAATAAACCTTCATCGACATTGAAAGTGTTGTTTAGAGTTGACGAGGACGAAATTTGTTAGTAATACTATGTTCGGTTTGCGAGAAAATTGGTGATTGGCTACATGGCTGCATATTTCCTAAAACATGCAAGGGTGTGTTCAAACCCTAAAAATAGCCGTTCATCAATAATCAGAAGAGGAAACTCTTGATGATATCTCTTCCAACGGATAGTTTTTCAAATAGTGACCATTGGAGAAGTTGCCTATAAATAAAGTGACCTTCACCATTGCAAGGTTAAGGGAAATTACAGCAACTCAAGAGCTCATTCGTATTCTTGCAAATTGAAGCACTCGAAAACCTTAGAATTTCCCAAGTGTTTCACATTGGAGAGAGCTCTCACTAAGCCTAGATTTGATAGATATATCCAAAGCTTAGTAGAGATATCCTAGCATTTGCATTTATTCTTATTGTAAAGGATATCTCACCCTAGTTGGAAACCAACCCAAACCCAAACCCTTTGATAAGGTAGTTTGAGTGTGTGTGTATTGTTGGTGAGTTAGAGTTGTAAAGAGTGAGTAAGCTGCAGGTTAGTCAGCCAAAAAACTCTAGAGGAGAAGTTAGTAAGCTACTTGTGGTAGTCTTAAAACTTGTGTGTGTTGAGTTAGTAAGCTGCAGTGAGTCAGCTAGAAAACTCAAGGTAGAAAAGTTAGTAAGCTGCAGTGAGTCAGCCTGAAAGCTTTAGGGAAGTGTGTTAAGGAATTTCTCTGAAGATCAGAGAGAGTGGATGTAGGAGCTTGAGTCTCTGAACCACTATAATTGCTGTGTTGTTTGCTTTCTGTTCTGCATACTATATGTTGCATGTTTTTCACTGAAAGCATATTTTACTGATATTCAGTTGGAAACAATCCACTGAACTTGCGTCAAATTGATCACAACCTTAACCACTATTTTACTAAGGAAGAGATTTTCAGCAAGTTAAAACGAGTATAAACTTAGGGCCAACCATCCCGCACTCTTGATTAGCTAGAACAGATAGTTGCCAAACTGAACTAACTCTACTGAGTATTCAGTAAGATAATTATTTGATCCAAGCTTCTCAGGATCTCTGGTAAAACTCAGGATCAGTTGGGCTAATCTGAAGTTTCTGAAAGCTGCTCAGGATCATTGTCTCAGTAGACTTTGACTCAGGGCGATTTGTGCTTCTCAGGGCAAAATTCTCAAGACATCCTGACCCATCTGATCTCAGTGAAGAAAAATTTTAAAAAATTACTAAACACGTGTATTCCCCCCCATACACGTGTGAGACTCGTTTGTACCGGGACCAACAAGTGGTATCAAAGCAGTGGTTCATTTTGACCACTTGCTTTGGTAGCCATAGTCTATTTGCTGAAAGACTTTGGTGGTCTACTGAATAGATCTTACTGCTGATATCTTACAAGGCTCATTCATCATGCCTTCTAAGAAACTTCCTATGTTCTCTGTTGAGAGCTATGACCTATGGAGACTGAGAATGCAGGCTCATCTGTATTCCAAACATGAGAGAATGTGGAGAGTGGTTTCTAAAGGACCATTCAAATACACTATTGTGAATCCCAGAATCACTGATACTGAAAAGAATGATCCCAGAGATGAATTTCCAAAACCTGATGATCAACTTACTCCTGATGAGAGAAAGTTAGTCAATTTGGACTACATGGCTAAAGATACTTTATATAGCACTATTGATGATGGTGTTATGGGGATGATTTCTCACTGTGAAACTGCCAAAGAAATATGGGACACACTTGCTATCATGTGTCAAGGCACAGATCATATTAAAGAGAACAAACTTTGTGTTGCTATTGGAAAGTTTGACAACTTTGAAATGGAAGATGGTGAATCCATTGACAAACTGGAAGTCAGATTCACTAGCATTATGAATGATCTGAATGCTCTTGGGAAAAGATACCCACAGAGAGAAGTGACACTGAAAATTCTTAGAGGATTATCTAAGAAATGGGATATACATGCAGTGGTGATTGAAAACACCAAAAATATTGATTCCATGCCATACCAACAAGTTTTCTCTGAACTAAAAGCTTATGAGTTTGTGATTGATAAGAAAACAAAGAAATCTGATAGCAAAGATGAATCTTCATCTAGCAAGAATGTGGCTTTCAAAGCCAAAGAAAAATCCTGTAAAGCTAAAGAGTCTGATAACTCACTTGCCAAAAATTAGGATGAGCAAGAGGATAAGCTAGTACTATTGGCAAGAAGGTTTGAAAGACTCAATAGTAGATATGGAAAATATAAGAAATACTACAGGAACAACAGGTACAGAAGCAGGAATAACTCAGAAGCTGAGGACAGATCCACTGAGAAAAGGAAGGACCACAAAACTGAAGGTTCCTCATCCAGAAAGGAGGACTCCAAGACCAAGGAGGAAAGTGATCAGGATGATAATACCAACATATGCTATAACTGTCAAAAGAAGGGTCACTTCCATTATGATTGTCCTGAGCTGAGTGCTAAAGAAAGAAAGGAGAGACAAGCCAAGAGAGACAGAAAGATCTCTAGCAAGAAGGCTATGATGGCTGAAGAAGAAGACAATCTGAAGAAGGATCCAGTTCTCCAGATGAGATATTCTCAGATAGTGGCAGTGATGATGTCTGCCTTGTTGCTATCGAGGAGGTAAATTCTTCTATCTCTGTTGTTGCTCCTACACAAGCACCTGAGTTATCAAGTTCATCTGTAACCAGTAACTTTGACCTGATGGATTCTTTTTGAGAATCTTATGAAGGACTATTCTGTGTTACAAGAACTACTCATAAAAACTCAAGAGCAGAATAAGGAATTGACTGCTGAGAATCTGAAGTGGAAAGACTCTAAAAATGCTGAGATCACTTCTCAATTGATGGGAACTACTGATGAACTAGATGTTCTGAAAGTACAACTCTCAGAAAAAGAGAAAGTGATAGAGATCCTGAATGGAAAATTAGAGAAATCCACTGAGGAGATTCAGCTTATCAGAACTGAGTTCAATGACCTCTTTGAGAAGCCTGAAACTCTAAAGAAAATTGAGGATAGTGCGCAGAGAAAGTTAGCTCTATTGAATTCTGCATCTAAAGTAATAGATGAAATTCAGAGTTATCAAAGACCTGCAACTATAAAGGCTGGATTGGGATATAATCCAGGGGGAACCTCACAAGGTCTTCTGAATGCTGCTTCTTCTAGTAGCACTAAGACTGTCTTTGTTAAACCGGTGGCATGTACTAATCTTCTTACTGAAGAACAACCCAGTGATTTAGACAAGGGTAACTGACCTATGGTTTCAGAAAAACTAAAGGTTCAGGTAAGAAAGCCCAAACCTCAGGAAAAGGCTAGAAAACCTGAACACTCAGTAGGAAATTTTCAAGCCAGTACTTCAAAGCCTCAGGCTAAGAATACCAACCTGAAGAAATCTGCACTAAACCATCAGAGGAATTTTCAGAAGAGAAACACTCAGCAGAGATATTCTCAACTGAAAAGACCAAGTCCTCAGATTACTGAAAGACCACAATTTCAGTACAGGCAACCTAAACCCCACTTGCCTAAGGGTAAAGGTTTCCTGAACCCAAGTCAGCAGAGACAAAGACCAGCTGCACCAAATCCAAGGCATTTGAACAAGAGGCCTGAACCCAAGAAGAACTCTAAGGCTCATGTTCATGCTAAGGCTGGCACACATACACAGGGTACTGCCAAGGCACCTAGGGTGATGAATGTGTATGTAGATTTTTATGGGAGACAAATCAGCCACTCTAAAGTAATTAGAGTTATCAGGCAGATTTGGGTTCCAAAAGGTACAGCTAACCTGGTAGGACCCTACACCAAATGGGTACCTAAGACCTGATCTGTTTTTCAGGTGAAGGAAAATGGCACTGAACTGAATGAATAAAACATAGCCCTGATGAGTGGAAATGAATTGGCTCCTACTGTGTGGTATCTGGACAGTGGATGTTCAAGACATATGACAGGATATAAACAATTACTCACTGACTATGTTGAGCAAAAAGGCCCTCAGATTACTTTTGGAGATAACTCCAAAGGACATACTGAAGGATATAGAACTCTTGAAGTTGATTCTTGTTCATATCCATGGTGTTTCATATGTGCCTGGTTTAAAGCATAATTTACTTTCAATCAGTCAATTCTGTGACAAAGGATCCAGTGTTGAGTTCTCAAAGAACTTATGTTATGTGAAAGACAATGCTTCACAACAAATATTATTGTCTGGTACTAGAAAAGGAAATGTGTATCTTGCTGATTGGAAATTATCTCCTAAAGATACATGTTTGGTTGCAAAAAGTTCTACTGATACTAGTTGATTGTGGCATAAAAGGCTGAATCAATTAAACTTCAAAACCCAGAACAAACTTGCAAGATTAGCACTTGTGAGGGGGTTACCCAATGAAGTGTTCAGTAAAGATCATGTATGTGATGCTTGTCAGAGGAAAACAAATCAGAGCATCATTTAAAAGCAAAGTAGAAGTGTCTACTGACAGAATTCTACAACCTTTACATTCGGATCTATTTGGTCCAGTGACATCTGTGAGCACTAATGGTAGGAAATATACACTTGTGGTAGTTGATGACTACTCTAGATACACATGGGTCATATTCTTACTCAGTAAGAAAGAGACTCAGACAAAACTGCCAGAATTACTGAAAAAACTCAGTACTGAAAAGAATCTGAGTGTGGTCAAAATCAGATCAGATAAAGGCACTGGATTTATCAACCATATTATATCTGATTATTGTGTAGCAAATGGAATAGCTCATGAAACATCAGCTACAAGGACCCCACAACAAAATGGTGTTGCTGAAAGAAGAAATAGGACTCTGAAAGAAGCAGCAAGAACAATTATTACTGAAGCTGATATTCCTAAGAGATTTTGGGCTGAAGCTATCAACACTGCATGCTACTCTCAGAACAGATCCATGCTGGCCCAGAATCAAGGAAAAACACCTTATGAGCTGTGGAATGAAAGGAAGCCTCTTGTTTCTTTCTTTCGTGTGTTTGGTTGCAAGTGTTTCATACACAATAATGGTAAAGATCAGTTGAAAACCTTTGATAGAAAAGTTGATGAGGGGATATTCTTAGGATATTTTGAAATCAGTAAAGCGTTCAGAGTTTACAACTGCAGGACTCTTATTGTGGAAGAAACACCTCATGTTGTTTTTGATGAATCTACTTATGTTCTGAAGAAACAGGAACATGACTCAGGTGATTTGACCAAGAGAATCACCAGACTTAGCCTGAAAAAGAATGATAAAACACACTCTGAACCTGATAAGAAGAAGTCAATAACTTTCTATGAATGGAGTGAATCAGACTCAGACAAAGAAGTTCAGGATGGAAATACTCAGGATGGTGGGACTCAGGATGAAAATTCTCCACTGAAGGAAAGCCAACACACTGAAGCTGACTAATCTGAACATACACCAGTTCAGACTCAGGTATGTAATGCCGATGAAGATGTGGTCACAGCTGAGGCAAACTCTAAATCTATCAACCAAGGGGGAACAAATGTCTCTGACAATGTTCTGAATGTAATTTCCCCTGAGGAAGATGATTCACTCTCTCCTTTTCTGTTGTTCCCTGAATTTGATGAATTACCTGAACCTAACATTTCTGATGTTGAGGACACTACTGAAGGGGGAACATCAAGGAGAAGATGGTTGGATAGTCATCCTACAAGTCAGATTGTGGGTGATCTATCAGAAGGTGTTAAAACAAGAAGGTTCCATGGAGAAAGTGCTTCGTTCTGCTGCTTCCTATCTGAAAAAGAACCTACTGAGATTGAAGAAGCTCTTCAAGATTCATTCTGGATTACTGCTATGCAAGAAGAGCTGAATCAGCTCACAAGAAATGAAGTTTGGGAGCTAGTGGACAGACCTAAGAGGTACAATGTGATTGGAACTAAGTGGGTGTTCAAGAATAAAAGAGATGATAACAACAACATTGTAAGAAACAAGGCAAGGCTAGTTGCACAAGGTTATTCCCAAGAAGAAGGCTTGGACTATGATGAAACCTTTTCACCTGTTGCAAGACTAGAAGCCATTAGAATGTTTCTTGCATATGCTGCCCACATGAAATTCACAGTCTATCAAATGGATGTGAAAAGTGTATTTCTGAATGGTGTGCTTAAGGAAGAAGTTTATGTGGAACAACCTCCAGGATTTTGTCAGAATGACCAAGTTTACAGGCTCAGGAAAGCCTTGTACGGTCTTAAACAAGCACCCAGAGCATGGTATGATACACTCTCTCAATTTCTTACTGACCATGGTTTTATCAAAGGAACTGTTGATAGGACTTTGTTCAGGATAGAAGATGGGAAGAATATCTTACTAGTTCAGATTTATGTGGATGACATCATATTTGGTTCTCCAAATCATCAGTTGTGTGAGAAGTTTTCTACCCTGATGAAAGGTAAGTTTGAGATGTCTATGATGGGGGAGATGAATTTCTTTCTTGGACTTAAGGAATTTTCATCAATCAGGCAAAATACACCAGAGATCTAATTGCTAAGTATGGTGTACAGAATTGCAATGCAGTTAGAATTCCTATGAATACTAACTACAAGATGGATCCTGATCCTGAAGGCAAATCAGTAAATCACACTGATTATAGAGGGATCATTGCTATATCTCACAGCAAGTAGGCCTGACATTACCTTTGTTGTTGGGATATGTGCAAGATACCAAGCTAATCCTAAAGCTAGTCACATGGAGGCTGCCAAAAAGATTTTGAAGTATCTTAAGGGCACTGTGAATAGAGGATTATGGTATCCAGCTGATGATAACCTTGAATTAACTGGTTATTCAGATGCTGATTATGGTGGATGTAGAATTGACAGGAAGTCTACTACAGGAACTTGTCAATTTCTTGGAAGTAAACTGATATCATGGTTTTCAAAGAAACAGACCTCAGTAGCAACCAGTACTACTGAAGCTTAATACATGGCTGCAGGAAGCTGTTGTGCACAAATTCTTTGGCTCAGACAACAATTGAGGGATTATAAGATTATAGCCAATGAAGTACCTATATTTTGTGACAATAATAGTGCAATTGCTATTACACAAAATCTGGTATTGCACACCAGATGTAAGCATGTTGATATCAGACATCATTTTATCAGAGATCATGTTGAGAAAAAGGATATCAGAATGGAGAAAATTCATACTGATAAACAGAGAGCTGATATCTTGACTAAACCTTTGGCTGAATCAAGATTTCAGGAACTATCAGTTGAATTAGGAATGTTGGATCCAGGTGAATAAGGCAAATCTGAAAAATTGAAGGTTTTCGGATGCATGAAGTTTTTCAGGTTCTACTGAAAAACTCAGGATAAACATGAAGGTCCAGAACACTGAGTCTTGGGAAACTCAGTAATCCTGAAGTTCAGTACTCAGTTTTATACTGACATTTTATCAAGGTCAAAACTCAGTAAAACTGATGGTTAAAATTAGTCTGAAGAAGTTATTGACTCATGCACCTCATTTATTGTCTAAATCTCAAAAATCATTGACAATAAATGATAAAACACCTGAGGAAATAATTGGGCGGGACGTTTGAAATTTTCGAGGAAAGTCAACAGTCTGCAGGAACAGTAATTAAATGCACTGTTCATTAATCACCAATAAGGATAAAAATTGGCGGCTAGTACTCTCTAGTTGTCCTTTCAACTACCCGATTTATCCTAAATTGATCTTAACCGTTGATTTTCTAAATCTGCATGATTATTCTTGGATCAAAACTGATTCCAAATATATACCTGTAGGTCCCGAACGCGTTTCGTGAGGGCAGAAGTCTAGAGGGGAGGGGTGAATAGACTTCTGAAAAACTTTTCGTGCGGATCAGGTGTGAAAGCAAGTTCCCTGATTAGAGTGTGAGTGAGTCAGTTTGGACTGATATCCAACTTACTGATTGCCTGATGGATGATCAGTTCGATGTCTATCAGTTTAACTGATTGTGCGGAAGCTAGTTTATACCCGTGTGAAAAACCAGTTTTAACAAATCAGATTCTAGAGTCTGTTTTCAATCAGTTGATCAAAGAGTCAAACTGATCAGATCAGTTGCTTGATGCGAACTAATCCTAACTCAGAATATTTATGCGATTTTAAGCAAAATCATGTGCGATAGTGTAAAGCAGTTAAGAGCAGATAAATTCACATAAAATTTATAGTGGTTTGGACAACCAGTCCTACGTCCACTCTTCCCTATCACAAGGGGCACCAACTTAACCGACTTGGACTTAGTTTATTGTGTTAGTCCAACACATTACAACCAACAAATATTTATAGAGTTCTCACTCAACCGATCCCAGAAATCAGAACTAGAAACCCTAGTCTGAAATCTTGCAAAACAAACTTAACATAACTTTGAGTTTGGATAAGATTTGTTGTTGTTCCAACTGGAAATCTATCCTAGTATTTGTGTAGCCTAAAGCTAAAGGATGAGATTTCTATGCTAAGAACAATGGGATGAACACTTAGAAATAATCTTCAAGTTTGTGTTCTTCGTGCGGAAATATTACTATAGTATGAGCTTCTTGATAATTTCCGTGTCTTCACTCTGAAGAGTAATCCCATATTTATAGACCTCGAAATCAAAGAGCCGTTGGAGAGCAATTTGAATTTTTGGCTATATTTGGTAGGATGCAGGATTTGATGTGACGTGCTTCAGGGACTGTATGGCCGAAAGCGTGAATAGTTGTCCTTTCTAGCCGTTTGACTCTGCAGTGCCGAATCCCGCATTGTCAGCTTGTTCATACATGTCATTTTCTCATTGGTTAACAAGTACAACATTTCAGTGTTTGTTCACCAACTAATTTTGACATTCTTTTGGTCTGTCTTACCCCGTATGTTTTATGATAAGTAGTTAAGCTTATCATCTTGCTGACTTTGCCTTAACTGATCTCAACTTCTACTGATCAGTTGCCTTGAGTCTATTGATGTGGTTGTCTTAGCTTCAACCAATCGACTCAGCTGATATTTTCATAGAGTAGGTCTTTTGGTCTTCAATTAAGGTCTTTTGAAATCCGCTACTGATCTTCAGCTGTTGATCTTGCTACTGATCATTGCTCTGCTGTTCTTCGCTACTGATCTTCACTAGACTTGTGCATCTTGAGTTCTTCTTTAAGAAAAACCTAGTCTAATACATCAGCTGTCTAACATGTTCAGCTGGTTTCCTGTCAAAACATCAGTCGACTAACATGTTCGACTGGTCCCATTACAACTGTTTTGGAACTTCCATCAAAACTATAAATTTCCCAACAATTTCCCCCTTTTTGATGGAACCAAAACATTTCTTAGAAAGAATGCTAAACAATATTAAACATAAGTAAAAAGAGAGAGAGAGAGAGAGTCAGAAGACAATGAGATTTTGTCTTAAGATCAGAAAAGTAGAATTTTCATTAAAGATAAAATTTTTACAAGTACATCAAATTCTATTCTGATCTTACCAAGGATAAGTCTTCTGATTCAAAATCTCTCTTCCACCGGGACAACACATATCTCGAACAACCTTGCCTTGACTTCTGCAGCTCTACTTTCTTCAAGGATGTCATCTTGTGCAAGATACTTGTTGAGTACTGCATTGAAGGCTATCTTGTCAATCTTCCCATCTGAAGTTTTCTTGTAATCCATGACTTCAACTTCTGGAGCTATTGGGATGCAACTCAGCTTCTTGGCTTCTCTCATGATGTTGTTGTAGAAAGCTGGATGCTTGTTATTCAACCAATCCCTAAATATTTCATTTTTATCCACGTTGGTTGGAATAACTTGATTGATGTAGGCCGAGATGTACCATTCCCCCTTGATCAGATGACATTCCTTAGCCATATTTTTATCTGGCTTTTCAATGACATCCACATCAGCAGAAGAATTGGCTCTGTTACATGTGCGCCTTCTTCGGATTCAGCAACAAGCCCTTTCCTTTTCCTCATGCGATAAATTTTGTCAAGGCTAGCGGCTTCTTCCATTCTTTTCTATCTATCCAGCTCTGCCTTCTTCAGTTCTTCTGCTTTTCTGATCTCTGCTTCTGAAGATTTCTTTTTCTTAGCAGGGACAGCAGCTGGTCTCTTTGTTTTCTTGGCATGCTCAGCTGACTCAGTGGATGATGAAGAAATGACTTCTTCCAACTCTGCAGCAGTCTTTGCATCTTTCTTCATTCTCTTCTGTTCCAGAGTTATCTGGATCCCTGCTACATAATTCTCCACCTGATTCAGCCTCTGGATGGTATCAGCATCCTTAGCAGCATTCTTCTCTTCTTCCCCCTTTTTGGTTCCCTCAAAAAGAGCTTTCAGCTCAGAGCTGAGGTCACCAATCTGCTTAGATAGATCTTTCTTCAGAATATCCAGGGCAGAAGAGTCACCAGAAGGGCTTACTTGTTCGATCACGGTCAGCATGGAGGAATGAGCTTTATCCAAAATTGAACTGACTTTGTTGAACATATTCTCAAACTTATCAGCAACAGAATTGACTCTGGTCGAAGCACCAGCAAGATCTTTTTGTAATCTGGTCAATTCTGCCATCTTCTCATTCATCATCAGTATGAACTGCTGATTTCTGGTCTCCTCAATCTTGGCCAGCTTCTCATTTACCTCCACCATCTTATCAGCTATTGTATCTCTCAATTCTTCAGAAATTCTGGTGCAGTGAGAGGATACAAGTTCACGTTCAGTTCTGATGGCCTTCTCCAGTTGTCTTGGTACAAAGAAGCTCACATCATCGCGAAACATTTGAGCCATGTTCGCTCTAAAGGAGTTCTTAATGTACTTCATCAGATTTGCTTCGAATTCAGGAGAAGTTTGTAAAATATGTGTTACCTGATCTGCTGAAGTTGAAGGAGCTCCCACGTTCATATCCTCTGTTTGACTTCCTCCAGCAGTCAAGTCAATCACATTCTCGGCTGATTGAGCCTCAGCTGATGGGGACTGTACCGCCTCTCCCACAATAGCTTCATCGGCAGCTTCTCCGGGTTCCTCAATAATTATCATCTCTTTTGTTGTTTGTTTGGTGTCAGGCCCTATTTCGAATATCTCTTCAATCTCGATCGTGCCGACAACAACAAGTTCTTCAGTAATAACAGAAACCTTCATTTGCTGCATCACTCGACTGTATGTGACCATCTTGTGGGTCATTTCTCTATGCATGGGGGTATCTGGCAGTCCCAGCTGTCGAGTAATTAGTCCAGCAACTGCATCATTAGAAATTAGTTCTGGAGCAGTCTCTACTCCGGCGATCTTTCTGATCTCCAGCTCATAATGCAGAAAGGAACGAACTCCACCTTTCTGCTCCAGCACAGTGCCAAAGTCTTCTAATTTATTTAAATGAATATCTCTCCAGGTGAGAACATCGAGAACGGTGGCCTTGGCTTTTGCACTAAGGGCCAGCTCAGGATATCTGTCCTCGAGCATTTTCTCTAAAAGCCGTCGGATGATTTTCTCAGTAAATGAGAGTGTTTCTGTTTCAGGCACGGGTGATAGAGAAGGAGAGAAAGGCCTAGCAGAAGTGGGTTGAGGATCTGGCATCTGATGATCAGAAGTATCCATGTGCTCAGATTCGACGGATACTGTAGTGAACTGAGTGGTCTGCTGTAGGGGCTCAGTCTGAGCAGACTTGGATGCATGAGCGGCATGAGCAGTTCTTCTGGGAGGAAGTTGACTGAGGATGATGTGATCATGATCTGAGTCAGATGACTCATCCACCAGAATAACTTTCTTCTTCCCTTTACCAGCAACTTCAGCCGCAGATGTAGACTTAGATTTCTTGGCTGCTGGTTCTTTGATGACAACTCCCTTCTCAGGTTTTCTGGACGTTGTCTTCCTCTTCTTACCACCTTTTCCTGCCCTTTTAAGTTCCACTGCTGGTTTAACAGCAGGTTCATCAAGATCATCAGGTAGGCCAGGCAGCTGACGGTTGATGATCAACATTTTCTTGTGAGAAAGTTTATAAGGAATCATCTCATCCTCACTCCAATCCCTATCTTTCATCATGTCGATTAGAATCAAAGAAACCTTATGGAGAAGAGTGATCTTTGATGCAAGAACCACTTTTCCATTCTTCACAACAAATTTCTCAGATTCTTCCAATAATCTCCTCTTCAAGAATCCCAACCAATTGATCTTCGCA
The DNA here is from genome assembly GCA_037126765.1 of Stenogyne calaminthoides. Classification (NCBI taxonomy): domain Eukaryota; kingdom Viridiplantae; phylum Streptophyta; class Magnoliopsida; order Lamiales; family Lamiaceae; genus Stenogyne; species Stenogyne calaminthoides. The sequence goes on along the minus strand of JBBCBC010000009.1, from coordinate 15,323,035 downwards.
TTGTGGATTATAGCAGTCATGACTCGAGCTTTCTCCTGTGTAACCGCATCCAAACTGTAGTTGATACCTACAATAACCTTCTAGATAATATCGATCAGGATTCAATATTTCCTTCTCAACATGGGTTTCATGAAGCCTTTAGTATGATGAGCATCCGCTGGTCGAAGAAGATTCCTGATAACTGCACTCTCTTCAGAAGCCAAATAAGCGTCGGGCATGATGTCGTCCGCTGGTGCAGGAAGACTGAAGATTCTGATGAGATCGTCATCAGTGATTTCCAGAGGTTCACCCTGTACCTCCGAATATAAAGCACCTTCTTCGTGATCTCGTAGATTGTATAGAAACTCCAAAACACCATCTAATAAAATCGAGTCGGCACTTGCTGAGCAATAGGTCTTGAGGCCGCACTCCTTAAGCAACTTGAGGATCCCGAGGGACTCTGGATCTATGGTGGTCCGGAAATCAACACACCTTTCCTCAATAATTTCATCGGCAAAGTCCCGGAAGATTGGATCTTCGGGTTCCGGTGAAGCGTGGGATGAAGAGTGAGCGGTTTCTTCAATCGCAAGTACTTTGGAAGCCATTACTGAAACAAAATCCACAAATCATCATAAATGTACTGAGTTGAAACAATAATTTTGCAAAAAATTCAGATAATCTATGGCCATGTCCCAATTTAATCCCCAATAAAAAAACGATAACCCTAGCATATACAGATTAACATATACATGGTGAAATGCAAGAGGTAATAACTTACCAGATATGGATATGCAAGAGATAATAAGCAAGAAGAGCGTATTGATTTGTAGAAGTTTTGCAGAAAATTTTGAACGCTTGAGTAATTTGCAGATAAAATTTTGTGTATGTGTAATCGTGAAAATGAAGCTTTTTAGAAGTAAGAGGGAAAAGGAGGGATTTTGAAAAAGATAACCGAATCATCGCTTAATCTAAGATGAATGGTCCAGATTTGATAGATCTAAATCGTGCGGTGTTAAAAACAAAAGATAGCAACTTTTTGGATTTAAAAACACACATTTAATGTATTTAATACATGTTCCTCGCGTCCGCATTAAATGTTCTGCAGGACGTGTGTCATAAAAGTAAGTGTACAGTAAAAACGAATAAGGTTTAGGTAAAACAGATGATTTAATCAGTAGAGGAATCAGAAATGCGTATCTGTTTGACTGATATTGTAATCAGTCAATACCACATGAAGTCTGATTGATTCCTGTTGATCTTAGTTTTCTGCCTAATCCGTATTATTATTTCCCAACACTGTCCTTCTTAACTGATTCGTTCCCCCTGCGCCTGATATCCCCTTTTCTGATCAGTATTGTCTGAGTTTGATCTACGCTTCTTGTTTTGTTCTCTGATCTGGTCGGCCTATCCCTTGGTATTTTCCAACAATGCCCCATTTTACTGATCAGTTTTCTGTTGATCCAAAATGATCTACTTTGATCAAGTCAAATATTGGGATGAGTGCTACCACCAAAACTTAATCTTGGGAAATCTAAGAGTCATCTCGATTCCCTAAGTCGGCATGATTTGACATTCGCAATGATGATCTGGATACTTTGTGATATCACACTCCGTAAACTCATCCAATCATCAGTCGCGTGTCTCCTACGCGCTGTACTTGTGGTGCCAATTTCTCTGAAAGGCTTTGAGAAATCAAATTTGCACTTTCACCCCTACTTGTCCTCTATAAATAGGACCAATGATTTATACACAACATAACCCATTCACCATACTTATCTTTTTCAAGTCATATATTCCGGTGAACCCTTGATTCCGGCGAAGTTTTCCGCAAAATCCTTCCTTTACCCTACTCAAATGATTTCAGCTTCTCAAATCAACCCTGTGCATCCCTCATTACTGTTTTCGTCATCATCGAGGAATACTCATACGATTATTGCCAAGCTTCTCTACCACCGAGGCGGCGGATCTGCTATCGCAAATGAGAAGACACTTCTCCTGACTGTATGCGCCTTGTACAAATGAGAAGACACTTCTCCTGACTGTATGCGCCTTGTGCGTCTATCAAGATGACAAAATTAACATCAACAGACTCCATCTGTCTTGTAACATGGGTTTAATTATACGATCTAGATCCGACCTATTCGATCTTGATCAGACAGTACACGGTTTAGATCAGACTAAAACCTAATATTTACATGTGACACTTGTGTCCATGTGGTGTACCACACCATATGTATGATACTCGTGTCCATTTAAAGCTGGAAGTCCCATTGATTTTAGGACTAGGGGCTTCTGGCTTAGGATTATTTCAAAGCCTCTCTCACCCCTTCAGGGTTCGTAAGCTTAGAATATTTTAAAGCCTCTCTCACCCCTTCTGAGAGAGCAAGCGTTTAGGGTTTATGTATTGACCTCCGGGTCTTTTGTACTTGTAACTTGTAATGAAAATTTGACCTCCGAGTTTTTATCAATGAAAGTTCTTTTAACCCATTGTTGTGTTGACTCTTTTACCTTATGCGATTGTAGTTGTATTAATTATGTAACTTGCTTGTTAAATCTTGCTTAAATCGACTTACAAAGTTTGAAACATCCAATCTGATCAATTTTCTTTGGTCGATCGATAAGTTTTTTCTCGATCGGTTCCTTGATCGATCTTACGATCGATTGAGATACCTAACTCAACTGATCCCTCTTAACCTGGTTAGTGTCTTAACCAACTGGTTCTGGAGACCAGTCCACCAAACATTTCTGGTGCACTTTCTTCGAGATCCAGGAGCCCTAGCTCATTACATAATTCTCTGAATCTGACCTCATCTAGTGGCTTGGTTAAAATATCAGCTTTCTGCTTATCAGTATGGATCTTTTCCATTCTGATATTCTTCTTTTCAACATGATCTCTTATAAAATGATGTCGACATCCACATGCTTGCATCTTGTATGTAGAAACAGGATTACGAGTGATTGCAATAAAGACTATTCATCCGAGAAGAATATAGGCACGTTCAGAGCTACAATGTTGTAATCCTCAAATTTCGACTTAGTCGAGGCGCGGTTGGGAATTTCTTGACTTCGCAGACCCATATATTACGCTTGATAGTAGATGTCGAATCGATATCCTTCTTTTGAAAACCAAGAGATCGGCTTTTTACTACCTAAGAACCGACATGTACGAGGTTGACTTCTGTCAATTACGCAACCTCCATAATCGTAATCGAATACCCACTAAGCTCTAGATTATCATCGATGGGTAAAATAAACCAAGGTTTTTCTTGTCCCCTTCAGATACTTAAGATCCGCTTATTTTGCTTCCACGTGGCTTTGCATTGGATTTGCACGAAACCGCACATACACCCTTTGTAAAAAGTTATATTTGGTCTACTTTGGCGATCGGTATAGTAGAGATCCAATGAGAGCCTGTATTCTTTCTGATTGGTTTTCTGACCATTCTCATCTGGATCCATCTTAAATCCAGTCATCATAGGAATTCTGGCTTCCTTACGGTTTGAACTCCAAACTTAGCCAACAAAGTCATAGTGTACTTCGCTTGGCAGATGAATATCCCTTCTGTACTTTGCTTAACTTGTAGACCCAGAAAGTAATTCATCTGAACCACCATGGACATCTCGAACTTCCCTTGCATCAGCTTGCTAAACTTTTCACATAAAGTCTTGTTGGGAGATCCGAAAATGATATCGTCCACATATATCTGAACCATCAGAATATCTCCTCCATCTTCTATTCTGAATAAGGTTCTGTCCACTATTCCTTTAGTGAATCCACTATCTATCAAGAACTGAGAGAGTGTATCATACCAGGCTCGAGGAGCTTGTTTCAGGCCATAAAGAGCTTTTCTTAATCGGTATTTTTTGGTTGCCTTTTTCAAAACCAGGAGGTTGTTCAACATAAACTTTCTCAGCTAGTACCCCGTTTAAGAATGCACTCTTTATATCCATCTGATACACAATAAACCCCTCGTAGGCAAAAGATATGCGTAAAGCTTGACCTAATGGCTTCGGTGAGCGATCGCGGTGCAAAGGTCTCATCATAATCAATTCCTTCTGATTGTGAATACCCCTTAACAATAAGTCTTGCCTTATTTCTGGTTATGACATTATTCTCATCTCTCTTGTTCTTGAATACCCACTTTGTGCCAATCACATCTTGATGGGTTGGTCTGTCAACTAGTTTCCAAACCTGATTCCTTTCAAACTGTTCCAGTTCTTCTTGCATGGCTAGAATCCAATTTGCATCCTGTAGAGCTTCTTCTACTTCGGTTGGTTCCTTCAAAGACAAATAACAACAATACATGGTACTCTCACCAATCTGATGTCTAGTTTTAACTCTATCAGATGGGTCTCCGATGATCAGATCAGTTGGATGACTGGTTATCCAGGTCCTTCTTTTCTGATTTGCATCAGTTTGGAGAACATCATCCTCTTCTGATAGTAGTTCATCACTAGAGATTGGGAGTGTTGCAGAATTATGATCCACTTGACATGGACAAGTCTCAGCTGATGTTGGACTCATCATGTGCTGATGTCTGTCCGTAGGAACTTCAGGTGTTCCCCTTGAACCAGATGATTCAGTTGTTACTGTCTCAGCTGTACCAGCTTCTTCATTGACAGTTGTACGTACCTTAGGGTCTGATTGACCTGGTGAATCAGTAAGATCAAGTTCTGGAACATACACTATTACATGATCTGATCATTTTTCCTTGATACTTTGCTGATCCATTTTCTGTGCATCAGGTACTGGTTGATCTGGTCCTGCTTGTTCTGAGGCAGATTTCTCTTGTTCAAAAGATGTCTCATCAAAGACCACATGAGGTGTTTCTTCCAAAACTAGGGTTCGCCTGTTGTAAACCCTGAAAGCCTTGCTGGATGAGGAATATCCTAAGAATATACCCTCATCTGACTTTGCCTCAAAAGTTTTCAACTGGCTCTTCCCATTGTTGTGTATGAAACACTTACACCCAAAAACATGGAAGTAAGAAACACGAGGTTTTCTGCCCTTCCACAGTTCACAGGGTGTTTTAAAGTGAGCCTTAGTCAGAGAACATCTGTTCTGAGTATGGCATGCAGTGTTGATGGCTTCTGCCCAGAAACGGCTTGGAGTTGCATGTTCAGCTAACATAGTTCGAGCAGCTTCTTTGAGTGTTCTGTATCTCCGTTCTGCTACTCCATTTTGTTGTGGTGTTCTTGCAGCTGATGTCTCATGATGTATTCCAAACTTAGTGCAAAAATCAGTAATAAAAGAGTTCAAAAATTTTGTACCTTTATCTGATCTGATTTTCACTATACTGACACCTTTCTCATTCTGTAGTTTCTTGAGCAACTCAGGTATCTTTGTTGTTGTCTCATTCTTTTTATACAAGAATACAACCTAAGTAAACTTGGAATAATCATCCACGATTACCAGAGTATATTTGCGTCCGCTGAGACTAACTGGTGTAACTGGTCCAAATAGATCCATATGGAGCAGTTGCAGTACTCTGTTGGATGCTAGTCCTGGGATTCCCTTGAATGAGGCTTTTACCTGTTTTCCCTTCTGACATGTTACACATGTCTTATCCTTAGAGAATACCTCATTCGGAATACCCTCAACCAAAGACATCCTTGCTATCTTGTTAAGAGTTTTAAAGTTCAGATGGCTCATTCTCTTATGCCAGAGCCAACTGCTGCTTTTGGAACTCTTAACAATCAGGCATACATTTCTTAGACAACTGTTCCAATCTGCTGTATATATCGTTCCTTTCCTAGAACCAGTTAACAAGATCTGTTGAGTAGCTCGATTCTTGATAGTGCACTGATCAGTCGAGAACTCAACACTGAATCCGTTGTCACAGAATTGTGAAACTGATAACAAATTATGCTTTAAATCTTCGACATACGAGACTCCAGTAACTTGTACATCATCATTCTCTAAGGTTCCGAATCCTCTGGTAAAACAAAAGTTATCATCACCAAAGAGTACAAGTGGGCCTTCTTTTTCTGTGTAAGAGGTAAGGAGATGTTTGCTTCCAGTCATGTGCCTTGAGCATCCACTATCGATGTACCAGATAGTTGCTTGTACACCTCCCTTATTGGCCAAACCCACGCGAACCTGTAGTCAAATCAGGCTTTAGGTACCCCAGTAGAATCGGGTCCTGGGGGTTAGAGGTACCTTTCGGGATCCAAATATATCTGGCACCTTTGTTGAAAACAGAGGGCCTAATTTGTCTCCCATAAACATCTACATAATCATACATCTCTTCATATGCATTATGATTAGTATGATTATGAGTGTGAGCCTTGGATGAATCAGAAAACTTGAGCCTTTTCATTGATATCTGTCTTCTTTTTATCCAGTGGGGCTCAGGTGCAGCAGCCCTCGGTTTATGATTGTAAGGGTAGGTACGACTGCTACCATTAAAATATTCATATCTTTTTGGCATAGATGGTCTTAGCAGTTTACCTTTAGCTTGCTTGTTAGGCAGCTGACCCTAATTAGGTTTCAGATCAGATTTCCGTTTGAGAGGTTGTCTTTTCTGATACCTAATCTGCTGATCAGGTTGAGGTCTCTTCAGAAGAATTGGGTTCCTCTGTTGATTCCTAGGCTGATGCTTGATCAGTTGGGGTCCATTTTTGTTCCCTTTCTGATTAGTCACTTGCCTTACTTGTTCAGCAGGTCTCTTTCCCTTATTAGATACAGATTTTGCTTTATGTGTATCTTTATCAGAAACTTGTTTGATTACACTTGTCTGAAGTGAACCAGACAGGGCTTTTGAGGATGTAGAAGGGTTTTCATACCCAATTCCCTTCTTATTAGTTGTCGTTCGAAAATAGTTGTTCATATCTTGAACGGTTTTAGAAGATTTCGTGAAAACCTGTATTTTCTTACGCAAACTATCCTCAGATTTCTTTAGACTCTCATGCAGTCGGAAGAGTTCATCAAACTTAGCTTGTAGGATTTTAAGATCATCAACTTGCTGTTTGTTAATAGCTAGCTGATTTTTAAAAAGTTTATTCTGATAAGAAGAACTGACTCTCAAAACTTCCAGTTCTTCAGTCATTTTCTGAACAGTTTCAGCTGATTTTAGTTCAGCAGCTTTTATGATATCATTTTCCTTAACAAGCTGAATATTCTTAATCCTTAGCTTATCGTTTTCAGCTTCCACTATTGTATAAGTGTCTACTGCGTTAGAGAGATCATCAAGCAATTGCTCACTATAAAGCTGCAGGTCAATCTCTCCAGCAAGTGTCTTAGCACAGCTGGTGTGGAAACAGAAAGCATAGAAGGTTTAGAAGTTACCTCAGCTTGGTCTTCTTCCTTTGCCATAAGACATATTTCATCATCAGAAGAGAATATCAGATCATCGTAGTTGTAGAAATCATCAGCATTGCTCATCAGGCAGAAGTCTTCTACAGATGAGTATCCTGAATCCTCAGAAGGCAGATAAGAATCATCAATCCCTGATGTATCAGCAACCATGGCTTTCCTGTCTCTATAACGTTGCTCTCTTCTGTTCCACTTCTCTTCTCTTTCTTTCTGTGTCAGGTCCGGGTAATCTGCGCTGTAATGATCTGGTTTCTCACAATTGAAACATGCTCCACGATCCACGGAACTTCTTCTGCCAGGTGAGTCATTCCGTCTGTAGAATCTGTCAGGTGATTTTCCTGTTTGCCTGTAATCTGAATTTATTCTTTCAGATCTGTTGTCTCTCCTTTCATCAGATCGATCATCTCTTTTCTTATCTTCTCTGCGATCCTCCCTGTGATCATCTCTTTGGTCAGCTGATCTGGTTCTTTCTTGTGATCTGTCAGTTGGCCTCCTATCTCTTCCTCTGCTGTTTTGATAATCTCTATAAAATCTTCGATATTTACCTAGTTGAATGTTGGACTTTTCAAGTTTTCTGGTCAGCAAAGCAATCTGTTCCGTCTGACATATGATATTTCCAACTGGTTCAGTAGACTTTGAGTTGCTGCCGGTTGCTTTGAATGCAACAACTTTTGATGTGGTAGGTGTGGCTTCGGCAGGCGACTCATTGTCTTCTTCTTGCCCTCGTTCAATCAGATCAAACTCATGGGATTTAAGGCTCAGAAACAGGTTGCTTGGCTTCATCTTAGCAATATCTTGACAATCCTTTATCACTGTAACTTTCATATCCCACTTCTTTGTCAGAGATCTCAAGATCTTGTAGTTAATGTCTTTGTCTGACATTTCTCGTCCTAGTTCTTGTAGCTTGTTGACTGACATGGTGATTCTTCCATCGAGCTGGTTGATGGTTTCATTTGGCAGCATCTTAAGTTTCTCAAACTTCACCAGTTCGGCTTGCAGTCTGCTATCTTTAATCAGATCATTTCCTTCACACATTTCAGCAAGTGTATCCCACATCTGTTTGGCTGTCTTGAGATACTTGATCTTTTCACGTGTGATTTTATCCATCGTTTTCATGATTATGTGTCTCGCAACCGTATCCAGTGTTGACAGCTTCCTTTCTTCAGCATCCATCAGAGCTGGACTCTTTCTGATCCGAACGCCAACTGGAAAATCTGGGTCACCACCTTCAGCTGGATTGTTGTGGTAGATGAGGATTGGTCCTTGTTCTAGAACTTCCATCATCCTGTTGTTGATGGCTCCCAGATGGTTGCTCATAATTATGGTCCAATCTGCATAATCATCAATAGTAAACTTTGGCAGATCATGATACATGCTGGATGTATTATCCATTCTGAGTGAGTTTTAGAAAACAGATGAAGTTTAAAACTGGTTTTTCAAGATCTGTTCAAGTGACCACAAAGGTTCTTCCTCAAGAACCGATGATATTCAAAGCCAGTAGTCCGTAGAACCACTACTCTGATACCACTTGTAGGTCCCGAACGGGTTTCGTGAGGGCAAAAGTCTAGAGGGGAGGGGTGAATAGACTTCTGAAAAACTTTTCGTGCGGATCAGGTGTGAAAGAAGGTTCCCTGATTAGAGTGCGAGTGAGTCAGTTTGGACTGATATCCAACTTACTGATTGCCTGATGGCTGATCAGTTCGGTGTCTATCAGTTTAACTGATTGTGCGGAAGCTAGTATATACCCGTGTGAAAAACCAGTTTTAACAAATTAGATTCTAGAGTCTGTTTTCAATCAGTTGATCAAAGAGTCAAACTGATCAGATCAGTTGCTTGATGCGAACTGATCCTAACTCAGAATATTTATGCGATTTTAAGCAAAGTCATTTGCGATAGTGTAAAGCAGTTAAGAGCAGATAAATGCACACAAGATTTATACTGGTTCGGACAACCAGTCCTACGTCCACTCTTCCATATCACAAGGGGCACCAACTTAACCGACTTGGACTTAGTTTATTGTGTTAGTCCAACACATTACAACCAACAAATATTTATAGAGTTCTCACTCAACCGATCCCAGAAATCAGAACTAGAAACCCTAGTCTGAAATCTTGCAAAACAAACTTAACATAACTTTGAGTTTGGATAAGATTTGTTGTTGTTCCAACTGGAAATCTATCCTAGTATTTGTGTAGCCTAAAGCTAAAGGATGAGATTTCTATGCTAAGAACAATGGGATGAACACTTAGAAATAATCTTCAAGTTTGTGTTCTTCGTGCGGAAATATTGCTATAGTATGAGCTTCTTGATAATTTATGTGTCTTCACTTTGAAGAGTAATCCCATATTTATAGACCTCGAAATCAAAGAGCCGTTGGAGAGTAATTTGAATTTCCGGCTATATTTGGTAGGATGCAGGATTTGATGTGACGTGCTTCAGGGACGGTATGGCCGAAAGCATGAATAGTTGTCCTTTCTAGCCGTTTGACTATGCAGCGCCGAATCCCGCATTGTCAGCTTGTTCATACGTGTCATTTTCTCATTGGTTAACCAGCATTTCAGTGTTTGTTCACCAACTAATTTTGACATTCTTCTGGTCTGGCTTACCCCGTATGTTTTATGATAAGTAGTTAAGCTTATCATCTTGCTGACTTGGCCTGAACTGATCTCAACTTCTACTGATCAGTTGCCTTGAGTCTACTGATGTGGTTGTCTTAGCTTCAACCAATCGACTCTGCTGATATTTTCATAGAGTAGGTCTTCTGGTCTTCAAGTAAGGTCTTTTGAAATCCGCTACTGATCTTCAGCTATTGATCTTGCTACTGATCATTGCTCTGTTGTTCTTCGCTACTGATCTTCACTAGACTTGTGCATCTTGAGTTCTTCTTTAAGAAAAACCTAGTCTAATACATCAGATGTCTAACATGTTCAGCTGGTTTCCTATCAAAACATCAGTCGACTAACATGTTCGACTGGTCCTATTACAACTGTTTTGGAACTTCTATCAAAACTATAAATTTCCCAACAATACCCATTCAAACTTCCTCTATACTCTATTTCAAAAACCTTCGTCTTCTCAAAACACTCTCCTTCAAAATCTTCGATTGCCCAGAATTCTCACCTATCTCAAAACCCTTCACAAAAATTCTCCAAAAATGACTTTGACAATCTTTGACAAGCTTGCTATCTCCAACAAACCATGCTATGAGAATGTTGTTTCTCTAGATGGTATAGCAAATGCAGCACATGAGGAAGAGGCGCTGCACATGATCCGTTTGGCTAAACTCACCTGCCTGGTCACGAATCGCCCAGATGCAGAATACTCAAGAGAGGTAATCGAATTCGTAGCCAATATGCAACTTGATGATGATAATTGCATTGACTCTAGGATTACCGTCTCGCATTTGGAACATGGTACAAAGTATGTGGATTTTGTTAGAGAGCTTTATATAATCCCTAACAATCTAATTGTTGTTTATGAGTTAAATGATATAGGGGAGGATCCTACTTTGTACATGATGGGTAGGGAGCAAGAATATTTGGATGGGATTGTGGAAGCCCCTATTAAATTTGAGGCCACATTAAACAAGAAGTATTTGAAACCCAAGTATTGGGTACTTCTTGACATTGTGAGCAGATGCCTCATGAGCGGGACTGGAAGTCTTGAACAGATTAGTAAGCCTAAGCTGAGGTTGATGGCTGCTATTGAAGACTCTCCTTCCAGAGCATTTAATTGGTTGCAATTTCTGATAACAATAGTCAATAATCAAGCTGATCATGTAAAAAGGGAGAAGGATGGTACTATTGTGATCAAGAAAGGATATTACACGCCACCAAGATTGCTTTCATCTTGGAAACTTGCAGAGAAGAGGAAGATATCTTTGCTGATTCAAGAGCTTTTCCTAAATCCAAAATAATGTTCAGATCCACAAAGAAAGGGATGAGAGGCAAAAAGGAAAAGCCTGCCGAGTCTCATGAGGAGACTGCTGAAGAAGAAGTTGAGGAAGAGGCCCCAGTGGTTGAGTCAGTAAGGGAAATTAGAAAGCCAGTTCAGCAAGCCACTGAGTCAAGTATGGAGGAGGACAAGCAAACTAGGGGGAAGACACTATTGAAAGCAAAGAGGGAGGCTGGAGAGAAATTGAAAACAAAAGCCTTAGCCCCTTAGAAAAGAAAAAGGCTTCAGACAATTGCTGAGAAAGAAGCCATTGAAACCGAAGGAAGCCAAACTGAAACTCAGCAAGGTCTGAAATCGCCACTCCAAATGTTAGCACAGGTGGTGAAAAATATTAAAGAAAATGAGGTTGCTGAGGAGGAGAATGTATTCTCTGAAGTAATGGAAACCTCCATTGCCAAAGACAAGATCTCTCAAGAAATCGTTACAGATTCCCAACAACCTGCTAAAGATAGCCAAATAGATATCCCACCCTCACACCCCTCAGAGCCAAATGAATTCCATGATATTCTAAATCTTGATGCCTTACTCACTGAACCATTCCTTGATCCATCTGCCCTACAGATTATCCAACCCACTGAGAAAACTGTGCCTCCACCACTACAGAAAGGTGAAGCTGAGGAAGCTGAGTGGAGAAGCAAGGGAGAAAGATTTGTCCTGGATAGAAATCCTGAGCTCACTGAATTCCCTGACCTTCAGGATCTATTCATTAGATTGAGGACAACAGTTTACATCCTGAATCAGACCTTGCCAGAGATGCTGAATATTGTTGCATTCAGAGGAGAAGAATGGTGGTCTGAGGAAACATCAATTCTTACTGAATTTTCAGGATTCAGGAAGATAAAACTCAGGATGAAGGTCTCGGATTTTGATGACCTGGTTAAAAGGAAGATTGCTGAGAGGAAACCAAGTGGCACAAAAGAGAGTAGTGGGAAAGCAGAACCTAAAAAGGACAAGGATGGAGATGGAGAGAAAGGTCCTGAACCTAAAAAGAAGGGCACTCAAGCTGAGAAGGTCATGCCAGCTGCTATTACTGAAATTCCTCAGACTGAAGATAGACCCCTTCAGGTACCTTTTGACACTACTATTCATTATGCCAAAATTACTGAAGAATCTATCATTAAGTTTGCTGATTTTGGTATGGCAGACTGAGGTTCAATCAAGCTATACATATCATGCTCAGATGATTGATCTGGTTCCTATCTTGGATAAACTGAAGAAGGTTGAGCCAATGACAGTCAAGCTTACACAGATGGAATTGATGATGGCTTATCAATCCAAGAAGATGGATGTTGCTTTGCATGAACAAGCTCAACACATGGCTAAGCTGAGCACATCTACTGAAATTCAAGCAGTTCAGGGGGAAGTGACTGCAAAGATTTCTGATCTGGATACTCAGATGGGAGAAATGTCCAAGAAAATATCTGAAGAGCTCACTGCTAAATACAATGAGAGGACAACCTATATGGAGAAGAAGTTATTTGAGAAAAATGAAGAGATGATTAACTTAGTTGTTGAGAACATGAGCTCATTACTCATGAACAAGATGGCAGACCTGATGCATGGAGTTCTTGCCCAACAATTTGCTCCACTTTCTGAAGAGGTTTCAGTTGGCAAGAATGTCCTGAGGTGTATGGATGATGAGTTGGATGTTCTGGCTGGAGAAATTAGAGCCATTAACAAGGAATAATTCCACATGGATGCTACTCTTTCCCAGATCCTTCCAATTTATGATGTCAAAAAGGGGGAAAGGACTTCTCATTCAACAAAGGGTAAGCTAGATGATCATTTGAAGAAAACCCTTGAGAAGAAAGCTCAGCAGGAACTCAAAGCTCAGCATGTTCTGAAAATGCTGAAAGAAATTGAATCAACTGAAAAGTTAAAGTCAGTTGAACCTGAAGATACTGAGTTTTTCCAGACTGACAGAGAGATAGCTCAGGAAGCAATGATACTGAGGAGATCAGAGAAGAGAAAAACTGAAACAAGCTTGACAGCTGCTGCTCATGCTGTTGTTGAGACAACTGATCCAAAAAGAGCTGAGAAGAGGAAGTCAGTGGCATTTGTTGAAGCTGAGAGAAAGAAGAAGAAAGTCTCTACCAAACTAATTCAGAGAAGACTGATTGTTGATTTCTCTGAACCTGAAGAGTTCGAAGCTCAGAAAGAGACAGAAACTGAATCAGAAAGACTGCTCCAGGAAGGTTTTGGAACCTATGATACAAGTGCTCAAGTCAAGGATTTTGATTGGCACAACAAGCTCATTGCCCTGCGTGCTGAAAAAGAGAAAAGGCAAGCAATGTCTGTATCAGGAGTAGAGCTAACCAGGAAGAAGAAAGAAGAAGAGCAGAGCAGGAGAGGAAGTTTCAGGAACTTTATGGGAAAAAGATGGGGCAAGTCCAAAGAACAAACCAGAGTGCAGAAATGGCCACACATCGATAAATGGATGCCACTCCAGATCAATGATGCTTGGGAAGAGGTTAAGAGAGCCTTCTGGTTCAATCATGATGTTCTGCAGGAATGGAGAGCAGGATGCCCTGACCGCAATGAAGCCTTCCTAGAATATTTGCTAACTTATTACCCTGAATATCTACAGAAGTGGATAAATCTAGCTGATGCGCATAATGTATCTCTGAAGGCACTTGGTCAGTACAAGTACCCAACACCTAGATTCAACACTTGAGTCATCAATGAAGCTGTTATTGCCAAAGAAGTTGCTGAGTATGCTGCTCAGTTGGGACTGACAGGGAGCAATCCAGAAATCATCAAGAAGAGGGATGAATTGAAGAAGAGATATTATGGGATGTTCAATCTTGAAGTCCCTGATGATGAGGTGGAAGAAGATTGAAGACTTTTTACTCTATGTGTATGTCTTTTGTTTTTGAAAGTTCTTTGTAAGCTGTAATGACTATCTACTGATCAATGAAAAGTTTATCTTTTATGCTCAAAGATAATATCTCATTATCTTCTTACATGTCTTTAACTATTTTGATATGCCTCTGTGTTTGAAATTATTGGGTTATGCCATTTTGGATTGTAATAGACAACTGAAACCTGAGTATAGGTTAGGTTTTCTCAAATGTAACAAGATGGTTTTGGCATCATCAAAAAGGGGGAAATTGTTGGGAGATGAATTTAATAAAGAGTTTTGATTAAATCCCAAAACTGCTGAGTATGACATGTTCAGGATAATCTTGATAGTCTGAGTCAGGTTTCAGTATAGAATAGTTAAGGAAGATATCTGCACAATGTATAGTCAGCAGATATTAATCAGGTTTTGATATCAAGACTCGTAAGATATCAAGAATCAAGACTCGGAAGATATCAAGAATCAAGACTCGGAAGATATCAAGAATCAAGACTCGGTTATGAAGACTCAAGAAGTTATCAAGACTCATGATTCTATCAAGACTCGGGTAGACATGAATGTTCTGAGGCACTGAAGAAATATCTATCTGAATATATACAAAACTGAGGAAGACGCACATTTATAAAGAATAAATGTTGCCCAAAATATTTAAAGTGCAGACAAAAGGAACTAAAACTAAGTGTTGTTTAAGGTTGTCTCATTCAGAGAGATTGACCTAAAAGAGCCGTTTTGTTTGTCTACATTCACTGAAGACAAGAATCAATCAGAGAAAGACAACACTGTACCTTACTGACATTGAAAGCGACAGGAACCTGAAATTTGTCAGTAATACTATGTTCCAGTTTGCAGAAATTGGTGATTGGCTACATGACTGCATATTTCCTAAAACATGCAAAGGTGTATTCAAACCCTAAAAATAGTCGTTCATCAATAACCAGAAGAGGAAACTCTTGATGCTATCTCTTCCAACGGATAGTTTTTCAAAGAGTGACCATTGGAGAAGTTGCCTATAAATACCAGTGACCTTCACCATTTCAAGGTTATGGGAAATTACAGCAACTCAAGAGCTCATTCGTATTCTTGCAAATTGAAGCATTCGAAAACCCTAGAATTTCCCAAGTGTTTTACATTGGAGAGAGCTCATTCACTAAGCCTAGATTTTATAGATATATCCAAATCTTAGTAGAGATATCCTAGCCTTTGCATTTATTCTTATTGTAAAGGATATCTCACCCTAGTTGGAAACCAACCCAAACCCAAACCCTTTGATAAGGTAGTTTGAGTGTGTGTGTATTGTTGGTGAGTTGGAGTTGTAAAGAGTGAGTAAGCTACAGATTAGTCCACCAGAAAACTCTAGAGGAGAAGTTAGTAAGCTACTTGTGGTAATCTGAAAACTTGTGTGTGTTGAGTTAGTAAGCTGCAATGAGTCATCCAGAAAACTCAAGGTAGAAAAGTTAGTAAGCTGCAGTGACTCAGCCTGAAAGCTTTAGGGAAGTGTGTTAAGGAATTTCTTTGAAGATCAGAGAGAGTGGATGCAGGAGTTTGAGTCTTTGAACCACTATAATTGCTGTGTTGTTTGCTTTCTGTTCTGCATACTATTTGTTGCATGTTATTCACTGAAAGCATATTTTACTGATATTCAGTTGGAAACAATCCACTGAACTTGCATCAAATTGATCACAACATTAACCACTATTTTACTAAGGAAGAGAGTTTTTCAGCAAGTTAAAACGAGTATAAACTTAGGGCCAACCATTCCGCACTCTTGATTAGCTATAACAGATAGTTACCAAACTGAACTAACTCTACTGAGTATTCAATAAGATAATTATTTGATCCAAGCTTCTCAGGATCTCTGATAAAACTCAGGATCAGTTGGGCTAATCTGAAGCTTCGAAAAGCTTTCCAGATCATTGTCTCAAGAAATTTTGACTCGAGGCGATTTGTGCTTCTCGAGGCAAAATTTCGGGACATCGACCCATCTGATCTCAGTGAAGAAAAAGTTTTAAAAATCACTGAACACGTGTATTCCCCCCCCCCATACACGTGTGAGACTCGTTTGCACCGGGACCAACAGATCCATATGTAACAGTTGTAGAATTCTGTCAGTAGAAACTTCTACTTTACTTTTGAATGATGCTCTGATTTGTTTTCCTTTTTGATAAGCATCACATATATGATCTTTACTGAACACTTTATTAGGTAGCCCTCTCACAAGAGCTAATCTTGCAAATTTGTTCAGGGTTTTGAAGTTTAAGTGGTTCAGTCTTTTGTGCCATAACCAACTGGTATCAGTAGAACCTTTTGCAACTAAACATGTATCTTTAGGAGTTAGCCTCTAATCAGCAAGATACACATTTCCTTTTCTAGTACCAGTCAGTAATATTTGTTGTGAAGTATTGTCCTTCACATAACATAAGTTCTTTGAACACTCAACACTGAATCCTTTGTCACAGAATTGACTGATAGAAAGCATGTTATGCTTTAAACCAGAAAGCATATGATACACCATGGATATGAACAGATTCAACTTCAAGAGTTCCATATCCTTCAGTCTGTCCTTTGGAATTATCTCCAAATGTAATCTGAGGGTTTTTTGCTCAACATAGTCAGTGAGTAATTTTTTATATCCTGTCATATGTCTTGAACATCCACTGTCCAGATACCATGCAGCAGGAGCCAATTCATTTCCACTCATCAGGGCTATGTTGTCTTTATTCTACTCAGTGCCCTTTTCCTTCACCTGAAAAACAGATCAGGCCTTAGGTACCCATTTGGTATAGGGTCCTACCAGGTTAGCTGTACCTTTTGGAACACAAACCTGCCTGATAACTCTAATTACTTTAGAGTGGCTGATTTGTCTCCCATAAACATCTACATACACATTCACCACCCTAGGTGCCTTGTCAGTACCCTGTGTATGAGTGCCAGCCTTAGCATGAACATGAGCCTTAGAGTTCTTCTTGGGTTCAGGCCTCTTGTTCCAATGTTTTGGCCTTGGTGCAGCTGGTCTCTGTCTCTGCTGACTTGAGTTCAGGAAACCTTTACCCTTAGGCAAGTGGAGTTTAGGTTGCCTGTACTGAAATTGAGGTCTTTCAGTATTCTGAGAACTTGGTCTCTTCAGTTGAGTATTCTGCTGAGTGTTTCTCTTTTGAAGATTCCTCTGATGGTTCAGTGTAGATCTCTTCAGGTTGGTATTCTTAGCCTGAGGCTTAGAAGTACTAGCCTGAAAATTTCCTACTGAGTGTTCAGGTTTTCTAGCCTTTTTCTGAGGTTTGTGCTTTCTTTCCTGAACCTTCAGTTTTCCTGAGACCATAGGTCCTTTACCCCTGTCTAAAACAAGGGGTTGTTCTTCAGTAAGAAGATTAGTACATGCCACCGGTTAATAGATCTTGAGATTATCGGACATAAGAAAAGCAGGTGAAGCAGCGTAAACGTATAATCAACACGAATAATGAATAAATCTATGAAGAAAGAGACACATTGATACTACGTATACTAGGCGCGTTCTTCACAGCAGGGAAAAACTCAATTTCATTAATTCAAGATATCAAAAGTCCCCTAATTAAGATAAACCGGCAAGTTTAAGTACTTGCAGAAAAATAAAAGCCCACAAACAATTGGGTCCAAATAAAAGTTGTAAATAAAATAAGCCCAATAACTTAAACAAGATAAATCAGCCACATTTACAATCTCACTTCTCCATTAAGGCTAAAGTGGTCTCGTCTCTGGGCAAGGAGATCATTGCTTCTAGAGGAAATGGTGAAGTCTTTCAGAGAGCTGGACATGGAATCGCTTGTTGCCCATCGATGTAAACTTATGCAACATAAGTTTGACAAGGCTACTGTCTAATTGGACTACTTGTGCTAATTGAGCTTGAACGACTCAAGCTTGCTTCTTTGATACGTTAGCATTATATATATTAGGTAGCTAGTTTAAATTGTATTGTGTTGTTGCTCTCTTCCATCATCAACTATTTATGAAACTCGGACTTAATTATGACTAGGGTCTTTCTACAGTCAGGAAATTGTTCGCCCTACGTTAGAGATCCAATAAAAAGTGGATACGTCATCCTATTTCACCATTAGCAATTTAGCTTTGCAGTAAGAAGAAATTATTAACTTTCTTGATGAAAATATAAAATTACCGAAATATCCTTATAGTTAACTTTTTAAAAAAATTACAAACATAATCTTTGTATATTAACTTATGATAATTAACAATCAATGAAATAAAATAAGTATATATCTCCTTTTTCCCGACCCCATCGAATAAACACTTATTTCTTTTTCATTTCAAATGAAAACCCTATTTTGAACATATATGATTAAAAATTAATAGCTGGTATTTAATTTTGTTTCTCTTTCTTTTTCATTTTCCTTTTCTTGTTATCATATTTCAATTCCATGGCTAAGTATGTCTTCATTCTTGGATCATTTTGATCTAATTGCATATCAAGGACACCCAACAATGGTATAAAGAGACACTGCATAGCTACAACCTTTTGTGATAGAACTGCCGCCGGTGGATCTACCCAGATTCGTTGCTGCTTCTGTGGTGGGGGGTTATTTTGGCGCTACCGTGGAAAGAGGCACTGGTCCGATGCATCAACCTTTATGTTTTGTTGTGCAAGTCAATTCAACTTTACGGAAGCTTTGAGGAATCATGGATGGTTTGAAATCCTTTTCGAAGAAGTAAAGGCACTACAATTAAGGCATACTTTAGCATGCAATTTCTTTTCGTAGAATATTGATATTATATTGGTGTCTCTGGTTTACTCAAGAAGTTGCAGCACCTTCGAGAAGTTAATCAAGAACTTTGCAAGTTTCTGCTCAAATTTTATTTTATTTTTATTAAGTAACCATTCAATGTGCTGAAGTGCCAACTTAAATGATTTTGTGTGATTTTGATTTTTTTAAATAATTATTCTCTTTTATACGTTATTCGTATTTTACGTTTTTCATTGTTTCAAGGATATGTAATTTTTTTTCATGTCTTTAAATGGGTTTACTTGTAATATGTATATAGATTTTTATTATAGCCTAATATTACATATTTAAATTGTTTCAAGTTTCCGAGTTAATAACTAAGGTTGTGCTTGGATGTATCATCATTTTTTCATTTTCCATTTTGATGGAAAAAAAATTGTTTTGGATGAATAGGTATGAAAAATAAGAGTGTGATTGGATGTGAAAAAAATGTAATGATTATAATTGATGGATATGTCTGTGGAAAATGAGAGTGTAATTGGATGTGAGTTTTTTTTTTTAAATAATTAATATGATGAAATTTCAATTTATGCTGTATTGATTAATAAAATATTTTTTTAATAAATTTAATATTAATGTTTTATAATATTATAATATAAATAATCTTATATTAAAAATATATTTGTAATATCCCACATTTAAAATTAATTAAACAGAGTAATACTAGCAAGCCTCAACAGTATTACTCAATAAGTTCAACAGTATCACCACCAAATAACAAAAGTATTAGCTATAGAAATAATGAATACGTAAACTAAACAACTATCTTCCTCGTCACTTGCCGTAATCAATGATCGCCATCGCATAACAAGCCTACGATTATATGATGGGATTAGAAGCGAACGAGAGATGTTATGAAATTAGAAGGTGAGTCACTCACGATGGTTTAGCTCATAATATTAACTCTTGCAAGAACACTCGTGGATTTCTTGGAATCGCAATATATCTGTAATCACAAAAGTATAATTTTATCAGAGTTCATTCATACGGAGAAGAAGAAATCTGAATCTAGAGGAATTACCTCACTCAACCACACATCGTTTGTCATGCGCGATTCCAGAAATATTGTGCGCGTTCTGCAAACCTTTGCACTTGTCAGGTGTACGGTTATTCCATCATCTGTCCGATTAATTCAATGATCGAAGACAGAGATAATTCAGGAGATAGGTGGGCCGTGACAAGGAATAAGTAGCTCGGTTACTTATTTAATTAAAAGTCCATAACTTAGAAAGTAGAGAACGGCCCAATGAAAGAAATAAGCCCATTACTTATTCAGGACAGAAGTCGCGTAATCAGAGACACGACAGTGCCCTCCCCTTCATTTGACTTGTCCTCAAGTCAACAAATCATAAAATTTAACTTTGACCACATCGGCGCTCTCCCAACTAGCTGTTTTCGGGAGGCCGTTACTCCACTATACCAGTATATATTCTATGGTCCGGATCCGTTTCTTCACAACGCGACGGCCCAAGATAGCTATAGGTACGACGATGGCTTCTCCCTCCTCATTGGTATCTGGTAGTTGAGTTTGTACTGTGTATTTATTCTTGATTTGCTTCTTGAGTTGTGACACATGAAACACTGGATGTAGGCGACACTCATTAGGCAATTCGAGCTTGTAAGCTACTTCACCAATAACTTCTATAACTCTGTAGGTAATGAAATACTTGACTGATAATTTAGTTTGCCTTCTT
Source organism: Stenogyne calaminthoides (assembly GCA_037126765.1). NCBI lineage: Eukaryota > Viridiplantae > Streptophyta > Magnoliopsida > Lamiales > Lamiaceae > Stenogyne > Stenogyne calaminthoides. The sequence goes on along the minus strand of JBBCBC010000009.1, from coordinate 15,302,465 downwards.
AGTTGGTCCGGTGCATTGCGGAAAGGTTGCATCCTAACAAATACAAAATCACCCACTTCAAATTTCCTCTCTGAGCAATGTAAATCCGCATAATGCTTCATTCTTTGCATAGCAGAACTGAGATTCTCCTTCAAAATCTGTATAATCTTTTGCCTTTCCAGCAACATATCCCTTGCTTCATTAGATTGACTCTGTAAATATGGTTCAAGCCCGAGTTGAATCGGCTTCTAACCGTATAAGGCCTCGAATGGAGTCATCTGAATGGATTGGTGATAATTGGAATTATACCACCATTAAGCTAATGCTAGCCACTTCACCCATTTAGTTGGCTTTAGGAAGGTCATACACCTTAGATAAGTCTCCAAACACTTGTTAACTCTCTCACTCTGCCCATCTGTTTGTGGATGGTGTGCAGTGCTCATATGCAGTTGTACTCCAGCAAGTTTGAATAAGGACTTCCAGAAAAGACTCTGAAACACCACATCCCTATCACTTATGATAATCTCAGGAAATCCATGTAGCTTGTATACCTGATTAAGATAGATTTCAGCAATGCTTTCAGCAGTGTATGGATGTCTGAGTGCAATGAAACGACTATACTTAGTCATTCTGTCTACTATAACCCATATCACACTCTTACCCTCTGCCATGGGTAAAGATTCAATAAAATCCATGGTAACTTAACTCCAGGGCTTTTCTGGTACCATGAGTGGCTGTAGTAACTCAGGATAGGGAACACTCTCAGTTTTACATTTTTTGCACACATCACAAGCACCAATGTACTCTTCAAAGTCTTTTTTCATACCCATCCAATAAAATATTCCTTTAGCTTTCTGATAGCTAGCTTGCATTTCAGAATGTCCTCCAATAGAGGAATTGTGAATGGCCTCCATTATTTTAGTCCTGATAGAAGCAGAGCTCCCTACCCATATCCTTCCCTTGTATATAAGAATTCCATCTCTGACTGAATATTTGTCATCAGTATTAGGAGTGAGTAGTACCTGAACCATGATTTGTTTAGTTCTCTCATCATCCTTGTAGCTGGACTTGATTTCCTCTATCCATTGTGGCTCTATCTTTGTACTAGTGACTCTCATACTCATCAGATCTCCCTCTTCCTGCTCATATTGCCTGGATAACGCATCAGCTGCTTTATTCTCCTTTCCCTTCTTGTATTCTATGGTGTAATCATGTCCCATAAGCTTGATTAGCCATTTCTGCTGAAGGATATTGTTGGTCCCGGTGCAAACGAGTCTTACACGTGTATGGGGGGAAATACACGTGTTCAGTGATTTTAAAACTTTTTCTTTACTGAGGTCAGCTTGGGTCAGGTTGTCCTGATGATTTGGTCCTGAGAAGCACATATCGCCCTGAGTCAAAGTCTATCTGAGACAGTGATCCTGAGCTGCTTTCAGATACCTCATATAATCCCAACTGATCCTGAGTTTTCAGAGATCCTGAGCTGCTTGGATCAGATAACTAACTTACTGAACCCTCAGAAGAGTAAGTTCAGTTTGGTAACTATCTGTTCTAGCAACTCAGATGTGCGGAATGGTTGGCCCTAAGTTTATACTCGTTTTATACTTTGCTGAAAACCTTCCTTTTAATGGAATAGTGATTAGGCTGTGATTCGGTTATATGCAGCTTCAGTGGATTGATTCCAACTGAGTATCAGTGAAAATATGCTTTCAGTTTAAAGATATGCAACAGTTAATCAATGCAAAACAGAAAGCAAAGAACACAGCAAGTTATAGTGGTTCAGAGACTCAAGCTCCTACGTCCACTCTCCCTGATCTCTTCAGAGAAATTCACTAATCACTTCCTAAGGTTTTCTAACTACCTCTGTAGTTTACTAACCTTTCTATTTTGAGCTTTCTGACTACCCCTGTAGTTTACTAACTCAAAACACACACAAGCTTTCTAACTATCCAAGATAGTTTACTCACTTCTTCTCTAGAGCTTTCTGACTACCTCCTTGTAGTTTACTAACTCTTTACAACTCCAACTCACCAACAATCACACTCAAACTACCTTACAAAGGGTTTGGGGTTTCTTGGTTGGTTTCCAACTAGGATGAGATATCCTTTACAATTAAGAACAATGCAAAGGCTAGGATATCTCGACTAATCTTTGAATATATCTTATCAAGCTAGGCTTAGTGAAATGAGCTCTCTTCGATATAAAGCACTTGGGAAATTCTTGGGTTTTCGAGTGCTTTAACTTGCAATAATAAGTTTGAGCTCTTGAGTTGCTTACAAATTTCCCGTAAGATGGTCACAAGTATTTATAGGCATACACCAAGGTCACTCTTGAAAAACTATCCGTTGGAAGAGATAGCTTCGTTAGTTTCCTCTTATGGTGTGTGATGAACGGCTATATTTAGGGTTTGACACTCCCTAGCACGTTTTAGGCAAACAACTTTTCATGTAGCTGGTCATCACTTTTTGCAGTCTAGAACATAGTACTATTGACATGTTTCAGTGACCTGTCGCTGTTAGTGTCAGTAAAGTACAGTGTTGTCTTCTTCTTTTTGACTTTTGTCTCCAGTTAAATATAGACAAACTCAACGGCTCTTTTTGGTCAATATCTCTGAGTGATATAACCTTAACAACACTTTGTCTTAGTTCCTTTTGTCTGCATGAGAATGTCTTGGGCAATATCTATTTTTCTAAGCAATCGCATTTTCTCGAGATTGTGTCCTTGGATAGATATTTTCGGTGTCTCGGAACATTGAGTTATCTTGAGCATTGATACATTCTTGAGTCTTGATAATTCTTTTGTGCCCTCGATATCCTTTGTCTTCGATCTTGGTCTTCATTCTTGATCTTGTCTTGATCTTTGAGTCTTACGTGTCTTACGAGTCTTCTGAGATATCTTGTTGATTATCTTGAGTCTTTATCTTTGAGTCTTGATTTCTCGGTTTCATCTTGAGTCTTGATTCTCAATCTCATCTTGAGTCTTCAAATTCTCGGTTTCACAATGAGTCTTGATTTCTCGGTTTCTCCTTTGAGTCTTGATTTCTCGATTTCATCTTTGAAACTTGATTTCTTTAGAAACTTCTTGAGTCTTGAGTAATCTTGAAATTTAATTCTATATCTATCGACTATCATTGACGAGATAACATCTGAATACTTTGTTCGAATCGATTTCATCTATCAAGATATTCAACATTATTCGGGGTTTTTGGGATCTAATCAAAATCTTCTTTTTATTAAATTCATCTCGCTGGGAGATGAATTTAATAAAGATATATGATTTTGATTAGATCCCAAAACCCCCGAGTATGACATGTGTCGTAATGATCTTGATAGTTAAGTCGATTCAGCTTTTAGAGTATTTCGTGATGTTATCTCGCAAAATGTATAGTCAGCAGACATAGTTCAGATAGGTTCAAGACTCAAGAACTCAAGATGTTTCAAGTATCCTCAAGTTTCAGATGAAACCGAGATATCAAGACTCAAAGATGATATCGAAAAAACTAAAGACTCAAGATTTAAGACTCAAGACATCACCAAGATAAACTACAAAGATTCGGAAGATCCTCAAGACTCAGAAGACTCAAGACTCGTAAGACTCAAGACACAAGATCAAGATCGAGAATCAAGATCAAGAATATCGAAGGCACAATAATTCATCAAGACTCAAAGAATGTATCAATGCTCAAGATGAACTCAATGTTCCGAGGCAATCAAAAAATCTATCCAAGGATACAATATCGGAAGATCGCGATTCCTTAGAAAGTTAGATATTGCCAAAACATTCAAATGCGCATAAAAGGAACTAAGTCAAGTGTTGTTTAGGTTATATCAAACTCGAGTTTGTAACCAAAAGAGCCGCTGAAGGTGTCTACCTTTAATCGAGACAAAAGTCAAAAAGAGGAAGACGACATCGCACTATATCGATAATCGACAAAAGGATGTGTCATAAAAAGATGTCGATGTACAAAAGTTCCGCATAAAGAAAAAGTGAAGACTGGCTACATGAAAGGCTATTGCCTAAAACGAAGTTAGGGAGTTTCAAACCCTAAATATAGTCAAGTTTCACACACCACAAGAGGGAACTCACGGCTATCTCTCCAACGGATAGTTTTCAAAAGTGACCTTGGTGTATGCCTATAAATACCTGGTGACCCTCTACATTGTAAGGTTACGGAAATTTATACGCAACTCAAGAGCTCAAACTTATTCTTGCAAAAAAAGTTAAAGCACTCAAAAAAACTTAGAATTTCCCAAGTGCTTCTACATTGAAGAGAGCTCACTATACTAAGCCTAGCTTGATAAGAATTATCCAAAGCTTAGTCGAGATATCCTAACCCTTTGCATTGTGCTTTATTGTAACTACGTGGAGTAGTCATAAAACTCAGGGTCGAGTTGAGTAAGTAAACTACTCGAGGTAGTCAGAAAGCTCAAAAGTTGATAGTGAATTTCTCTGAGGATCAGAGAGAGTGGATGTAGGAGCTTGAGTCTCGAACCACTATAATTGTGTGTTCTTTATTGCTTTCCTTATCCGTGGCTTAATCGCTTTGATTGACTTGATTTTGAAAGCATACTTTTCATCGATATTCATTGGAATCAATCCACTGAAGTTGCATGTAAATTGATTCACAGCTTAATCACTATTTCATAAAGGGAAGGTTTTCAGCAAAGCTTAAAACGAGTATAAACTAAGGGCCAACCATTCCGCACGACTGAGTAGCTCGAACAGATAGTTACCAAACTGAACTCTCTTATGAGGATTCAGTAAGTTAGTTATCTGATCCAAGCAACTCAGGTTCTCTGTCACTCAGGACTCAGTTGGGATTATCTGAGGTATCGAAAGCGAACAGATCATTTGTCTCAAAGAGACTTTGACTCAGAGCGATTTGTGCTTCTTTAACCTAATCTTCAGGATTATCTGACCCAAGCTGACCTCAGTAAGAAAAAGTTTTAAAAACACTGAACACGTGTATTCCCCCCATACACGTGTAAGACTCATTTGCACCGGGACCAACAAGTGGTATCAGAGCAGTGGTTCAACTTGACCACCTGCTGTGTTGACCAAAGTTTTATTTTCAAAAAATACTTGTGGTCTATCTGAACTGATCTTATTTGCTGAAACTTTTTATTTTTCAAAAGATCAGAAAAATGTCTTCTAAAAAACTTCCCATGTTCTCAGTGGAGAACTATGACCTATGGAGATTGAGAATGCAGGCTCATCTGTATTCCAAAAATGAGCGTATGTGGAGAGTGGTCTCTCAAGGACCATTCCAATTTACTGTAGTGAATCGGGAAAGCAGAAGATGAGAGAATTGATCCTAGAAGCGAGAATTTCCTAAGTCCGGTGACCAATCGACTCTGAGGAGAGAAAGTTAGTCAATCTAGACTACATTGCAAAAGACACACTATACAGTACAATTGATGATGGTGTGATGGGAATGATCTCTCACTGTAATACTGCTAAAGAGATTTGGGATACACTAGCTATTATGTGCCAAGGCACATATCATATAAAAGAAAACAAACTTTCAGTGGCAATTGGAAAGTTTGATAGTTTTGAAATGGATGATGGTGAATCAATAGACAAACTGGAAGTCAGATTCACTAGCATCATGAATGATCTAAATGCACTTGGAAACTAATACCCACAGAGAGAAGTCGCATTGAAAATTCTTAGAGGTCTGTCTAAGAAATGGATATTCATGCAGTGGTGATTGAAAACACCAAGAATATTAATTCAATGCCTTACCAACAAGTCTTCTCTGAGCTGAAAGCCTATGAATTTGTAATTGATAAGAAATCCAAAAAGGCTGACAGCAAAGATGATTATTCATCAAGTAAGAATGTGGCTTTAAAAGCCAAAGATAAAACTCGTAAAACTAGAGTTCGAGAACCCCCCATGCCAAACATCGGGATGAGCTTGAGGAAAAGCTAAGACCGATGGCAAGGAGGTTTGATAGACTTAATAGTAGATTTGGAAAATACAAAAACTATTACAGAACCACAGTGCGGAAGAAACCCGAGGACAGATCAACCGAGAAGAAGAAGGACTCGAAAAGTTGAAGGATCTTCATCCAAGAGAAAAGACTCCAAGTCCAAGAAGAAAAATGATCGGGATGATGATACCAACAGATGCTATAATTGCCAAAAGAAAGGTCACTTCCAGTATGATTGTCCAGATTTGAGTGCTAAGGAGAGAAGAGAAAGGCAAGCTAAAAGAGACCAGAAGTTCTCTAACAAAAAGACCATGATTGTAGAAGAAGAACACTCTGAGGAGGGATCTAGCTCTTCGGATGAGATATTCTCAGACAGTGAAAGTGATGACATCTGTCTGATGGCCATTGAGGAGGTAAACTCTTCTTTCTCTGTTGTTGCTCCTACACTAGCACAAGAGTTTTCAAGTTCCACTGAAAACAGTCATTTTGACCTGATGGATTCTTTTGAGAATCTGATGAAGGACTATGTTGTTTTGCAAGGACTGCTAAATCGAACTCAAGAGCAAAATAAGGAACTAAAAGCTGAAAATCTAAAATGGAAAGACTCTAGCAATATTGAAATCACTTCTCAATTAATGGGAGCTCTACCGATGAACTGGATGTTTCGAAAAGTACAACTCTCGAGAAAGAGAAGTTGATAATGTCCCTACCGAAAAAGCTAGAGAAATCCTTTGAAGAGATTGACTAATCGAATCGAGTTCAATGACCTCTCGAGAAGCATAAAACTCTACAGAATGTGAGGATAGTGCATGTAAGAAGTTAACTCTATTGAATAATGCATCTAATGTAATAGATGAAATTGAGTTACCAGAGATCTGTGACTATAAAAACTGGATGGGATACATTCCGGGGAACCTCACAAGGTCATCTAAATCTTTGCGTCAAGTAGCAAGAAGACTATCTTTGTAAAAACCAAATGGCACCTACACTTCAAATCAAGTAATGCCCAAGGTTGTAGGCAAGGAAAAGGACCTATGGTCTCGGTAAAAACCGAATAATCGGGTTAGAAAGCCCAAACCTCGGTGAAGGCTAGAAAAACTCGGCGACCAGGATGGAAAGTTTGAGCAAGTACTTCAAAGCCTCGGGCTAAGAATGCAAAACCCCGAAAGGCTCCACATTGAACCATCAGAGGAATCCTCAAATGAGAAACACTTTCAGAGACATTCTCAATGAAGAGACCAAGTCCTCAATCTTTGAAAGACCCAGATTTCAAGATCATAACAACCGAACCCCACTTGCCTAAGGGTAAAGGTTATCCGAACCCGAGTCATCAAAGATTTAGACCGGTTGCACAAAAGCCTAAGCATCCGAGCGAAGGCTGAACAAAGAAGAATTCAAAAAGCCCATGTTCATGCTAAAGCTAGCACACATATATCTCTAAAACCGCTAAGGCACCCGAGTAGTGGATGTATATGTTGATGTTTATGGAAGACAAATTAGAAACTCTAAAGTGATTAGAGTTGTCGTGCGATTTGGATTCGAAGGTACAAACTAACCTCGTGGGACCCTACACAAATTGGGTACCTAAGAATTGATCTATTTTTCGGGAGGAAAACAAGGGCACTAAGTCGATGAAAGATCACATATGGCAGCGATGAAGAGAGATGAAAAAGCTCCTCGATGTATGGTATCTTGACGGTGGATGCTCAAGACATATGACAGATTCAAGAAGATGCTCATTGACTATGTTGAACAAAGAGGCCCACGAGATCACTTTTGGAGATAACTCCAAGGGACGGCATCAAGGATATGGAACTTTGGAAATCGACTCGATTCATATCCATGGTGTTTCATATGTATCCGGATTGAAGCATAACTTGTTGTCAATTAGCCAATTTCGTGATAAGGGTTTCAATGTTGAGTTCTCCAAGAACTTATGTTTTGTGAAAGATGATACATCACGCGAAAGTATTCTTTTTTGGTACAAGAAAAGGGAATGTGTATCTTCTTCGATTGGAGTTCAACTCCTAAAGATACATGTTTAGTTGTTAAAAGTTCCACAGATACCAGTTGGTTATGGCATAAAAGAATGAATCACCTAAACTTCAAAACCCTGAACAAGCTTGCAAGATTAGCTTTTGTGAGAGGGTTTCCTAATGAAGTGTTCAGTAAGGAACAAATTTGTGATGCGTGCCAGAAAGGAAAACAAGTTAAAGCATCATTTAAAAGCAAAGTTGAAGTTTTCTACCGAAAAGAATACTTCCGCCATCGTGATATGGATCTCTTTGGTCCTATAACACCTGTGAGCACTAATGGCAGGAAATACACATTGGTAGTAGTTGATGACTACTCAAGATATACTTGGGTCATATTCTTACTCAGTAAGAAAGAGACTCAGATAAAGCTGTCAGAGTTACTAAAAAGGCTCAGTATTGAGAAAAATCTGAGTGTGGTCAAAATCAGATCTGACAAATGAACTGAGTTTATAAATCATATCATATCTAATTATTGTGTAAAGAATGGAATTTCACATGAAACATCAGCTGCAAGGACCCCTCAACAAAACGGTGTAGCTGAAAGAAGGAACATAACTCTGAAAGAAGCTGCAAGGACAATGATAGTTGAAGCTGATATTCCTAAAAGATTTTGGGCTGAAGATGTCAACACTGCATGCTACTCTCAGAATAGATCCATGCTGACTAAGAGTCAAGGCAAAACACCCTATGAGCTTTGGAATGAAAGGAAGCTTATTGTTTCTTTCTTTCGTGTGTTTGGTTGCAAGTGTTTCATACACAATAATGGTAAAGATCAGTTGAAAACATTTGATAGTAAAGCTGATGAAGGAATATTCTTAGGATATTTCAAGTCGAAAAAGCTTTCAGAGTTTACAACTGTAGGACTCTTATTGTGGAAGAAACACCTCATGTTGTTTTTGATGAATCTGTTTGTGTTCAGAAGAAATAGGAACATGATGCAGATGAACTAACTAAGAGGATCACCAGATTAAGCCTGAAACAGAAAGATAAATCATCCACTGAACCTGAAAAGAAGAAGTTAGTCACTATCTATGATTGGAGTGACTCAGACTCAGATAAAGAAGTTCAGGATGGAAATCAGGATGGTGAGACCCAGGAAAACCAACACTCCAAAGTTGACCAATCTGAACAGACACCGATTCGGACTCGGTATGTGATGCCAATGAAGATGTGGTCACGGTGAGGCAAATTTGAATCTATCAACCAAAGGGGGAACAAATGTCTCGACAATGTTTCAATAGAATTTCCCGAGGAAGATGATTCCCTTTCTCTGCTCGTTGTTGTTCGAAGTTTCTTGATTTAATCGAACCTAACATTTCAAATGTTGAGGACACTATTGAAGGGGAACATCAAGAAGGAAATGGTTAGATAGTCATCCTACAAGTCGATTGTGGGTGATCTAGCGAAAGTGTTAAAACAAGAAGGTTCCATGGTGAGAGTGCACTATTCTGCTGCTTCCTATCAGAGAAAGAACCTACTGAGATTGGTGAAGCTCTACAAGATTCTCACTGGATCACTGTCATGCAAGATGAGCTGAATCAAATCTTAAGGAATGAAGTATGGGAGCTAGTAGATAGACCAGAAAGGCACAATATCATTGGAACCAAGTGGGTTTTCAAGAACAAAAGAGATGAAAACAACAACATTGTAAGAAACAAGGCAAGGCTAGTTACACAAGGTTATTCCCAAGAAGAAGGCTTGGATTATGATGAAACCTTTGCACCTATTGCAAGACTAGAAGCCATCAGATTGTTTCTTGCATATGCTGCCCACATGAAGTTCACATTCTATCAGATGGATGTGAAAAGTGCATTTCTGAACGGTGTGCTTAAAGAAGAGGTTTATGTGGAACAACCTCCCGGTTTCAAAGCAGAATGACCAAGTTCTGTGCTCGAGGAAAAAGCTTTGTATGGTCTTAAGCAAGCACCGAGCATGGTATGATACTATTTTCGGTTTCTTCTTGACCATGGTTTTGTCAAAGGAACTGTTGATAGAACTCTGTTCAGGATAGAGGATGGGGAAGATATCTTACTAGTTCAGATATATGTTGATGACATCATTTTTGGATCTCCAAACCATCAGTTGTGTGAAAAGTTTTCAACACTGATGAAAGACAAGTTTGAGATGTCAATGATGGGAGAGATGAATTTCTTTCTAGGTCTTCAAGTGAAACAATCAAAGGAAGGAATATTCATCAACCAGGCAAAGTACACCAGAGATCTGATTGCCAAGTATGGTGTACAGAATTGCAATACAGTTAGGATTCCCATGAATACTAACTACAAGATGGATCCTGATTCTGAAGGCAAATCAGTGAGTCATACTGATTATAGAGGAATCATTGGATCATTGCTCTATCTCACAGCAAGTAGGCGGATATAACATTTCTTTGTTGGGATATCGCTTAAAGATACCAAGCTAATCCTAAGACTAGTCACATGGAAGCTGCCAAAAAGATACTGAAATATCTTAAAGGCACAGTGAATACATGATTATGGTATCCAGCTGATGATAACCTTGAGTTAAGTGGTTATTCAGATGTGAGGTTGCAGAATTGACAGGAAGTCCACTTCAGGAACTTGTCAATTTCTAGGAAGCAAGCTGATATCTTGGTTTTCAAAAAATGACCTCGGTAGCTACGAGTACTCATGAAAGTTTAATACATGGTCGCAGGAAGTCTTTGTGCTTTCGATTCTTTCGCTCGCACAACAATTAAGGGATTATAAAGTTGTAGCCAATGAAGTACCAATATTTTGTGACAATAATAGTGCCATTGCTATTTCACAAAATCCGTTATACACACCGGATGCAAGCATGTGGATATCAGACATCACTTCATCAGAGATCATGTCGAGAAGAAGGACATAAGGATGGAGAAAATTCATACTGATAAGCAGAGAGCTGATATCTTGACTAAACCTTTGGCTGAATCAAGATTTCAGGAACTTTCAGTTGAATTAGGGATGTTAGAACCAGGTGTATAGAGTAAAATCTGAAAAATTGAAGGTTTTCAGATGCATGAAGTTTTTTCTAATCTCTACCGGAAGCTCAGGATAAAATGGAAATCCGAATCGGAGTCTCGAGAAACTCAGAAATCATGAAGGACAATATCGATATTATCTTGACATTTTATCAAAGTCGATTTTCATAGAAGACTGATAGAGGGAAATTAGTCTGAAGAAGTAATGACTCATGCGACTCATTTATTGCTTAAGTAAAATTCAGTAATCATTCGCAATAAATACAAAACACCTGAGGAATGTTTTTGGGCGGGATCGTTTTAAATTCCGAAGAAGGTCAACAGTCATTTAATGCTCTGCTACATTAATGACCAATGAGGATGTTTTGGCGGCTTACTTTTTTCGGAGATCGTTGGGTTCAGATAACCGATTAATCAGAGATTAATCTCAACCGTTGCTTTTCACCTAACCAACACGATTTCCCACGATCTCGAAGCTATATAAACCCCAATAAGCCATTCAAGCCAAAGTTTTATCAAATCCTTCGTTCCCAAATCCTCTGCAAATTAAATCCCTTTGCCCAGAAAATCCCAAACCCTAAAGCTTCACTTCTTCAATCAATCTCAAAAAAAAAATGGCTCCAACTCTGTTCGAGAGATTAGCTGAAACCAACAAACCGTGGTACGAGTTCGTTGTCTCACTTGAAAGCACAACCAACTCAAAGCCAGAAGAGGAGGCTCGTGATATGATTCGATCAAGCTAAACTCACCTAACTAGTCGCAAAACCCACTGCACTGTGTTTGCAAAAGAGGTAATTGAATTCATCTATAACTTGAAGATAGATGAAGAGGATTGTATGCATTCTAAGATTACTGTATCACACTTAGAGCAGTCGTCCAAATACATCGATTTTGAGAGGGATCTCAGATATAGTTCAAAAAAAATCAATGATGTTTTTGAGCTCTGTGATAGAGGAGAGGATCCTACGATGTATATGTCAGGTTGAGAGCAGGAGTACTTAGATAGGATTGCTGAGAATCCTGTTAAGTTTGAGGCGACATTGCATAAGAGGCACTTAGAGCCACAATATCGTGTGTTGATGGATATTGTGAGCAAGTGCATCATGAGTCTTACAGGGAGTTTTGAGCAGATCAGTACCCCGAAGCTCAGACTGATGGCGGCGATAGAGGCCTCACCCACCACTGACTTCAACTGGCTGAAATTTCTGATTCAGACGGTGAGTGAGCAGACCAAAGTTTTGAAGAAGGTTAACGGGGCGATCTCAATAAAAGGCAAGATCCACCATGCCACCAAAATTGCTTACATTTTGGAGATGTTCAGAGAGGAGGAGGATATCTTCGCCAATTCGACCCCATTCCCTAAGTCCAAAATTCTCTTTAAACCCATTGCTGCAAAGAAGCATGTCATCGGGGGGAAGAGAGAAAAGAAGGTTGAATCACCAGTTGCAGCTGAAAAAGAGACTCAACAAACCAGGGGGAAGGTTTTGTTGGAGGAAAAGATGGAGCAAGGAGCAAAAATGATGAAACAGAAGAACCTTGCCCCAAAGCGTAGAAGATTGGTGGTTCTCACTGATGAAGATGGCAGTGATTCTGAGGAAATTCAACCTGAGGGCCAAACCACTCAGAGCTCGCCATTGCAAGTTTTGGCTCAGGTTATCTCCAAGGCACAAGACCAAACTGAGGAACAGGTCTTCTCTGAGGTGCTTGAGACATCTCTAAGTACAGACAAAATTTCTCAGGAAATTTTCAAAGGAACTCAGACCTCAGAGATTCCTACTGAAAAAGTGTCGGCTCAGACAGCAGAAGAGCCAACTCAGAACCAAACTGAGGAAGTGTCAGCCCAGGCCCCAGAACCCACTCAGATGCAAACTGAGGACCTGACTGCACAACCTTCAGAGGCTGCTGAGACTCAGGAGCAGAATATTCTTGATGAGCTCCTGAGTGATCTACTTCTTGATCCCTTAGCAGAAGCTTCAACTGAACCAGAGAGCCCGAGATGGAAGAAGGGCGAGGCTGAAGAAGGCGAGTGGAGGAGCAAGGGGGAACGGTTCATTCTTGACCGCTACCCTGAGCTCAGCTCATACCCTGATCTTCAAGATATTTTCTTCAGATTAAGGACAACTGTGTTCATCCTAAATCAGTCTCTTCCCGAGATGCTTGATGTTGCTGCCTTCAGAGGGGAAGACTGGTGGAATGAGGAGACAACCTTTCTGACCGACTTCTCAGGGTTCAGAAGGACAAAGCTCAGGATGAAAAACTCCGATTTTGATGAGCTGGTTCAGAGGAAGTTAGCTGAAAGAAAAGCTACTGAAGTTGTTGCCCCAAGCAGCGGAGACAAATCTCAAGATGGAGATGGGGACCAACAGGGAGATGTTGAGAAGCAGTCTCAGATGGAAAAGGAGACTTCTGTTGCTGATCAACCTGAAATTGGTCAACCTCAGACTTAAGCTAGAACTCTTCAGGTACCTTTTGGCACTATTAACAATTATGCCAAAGTTACTGAAAGTCCTATCTTTAACTCTGAATAGTCTGATAAACAGACTGAGGCTCAGTTGGAGACTAGAGCTCAGGTTGAAGCTGAAACTCAGGTGCAGGCCGACCCTCAGATTGTACCTGAACCTCAAGATGATCAGACAGCACAGGAGGTGCAGAAGATTCCTGAGATTGATTTCACTCCCTTGATAAAGAAACTTGAGAAGGTTGAGCCAATGATGATTTAGATTGCTCAGATGGAAGAAACATTGGCCAATCAAGCTCAAAAGATGGAAAGTCTTAGTCACTCTTCAGAGCTGGTGCTAATCCAAAACACTCTGACCTCTCAGATGACCTCCATGGAAGAAAAGCTGAATGAAAAACTGGAGGGAGTCAAAGCTGAGCTCAGTGCTGAAATGAATCAGAAGCACCAGGAGTCAACTGCATTTCTAGAGGTGAAGATGGCAGAGAGGAATGAAGTGATGATAAAATCTGCTGTTGAGGAAATGAGCTCAATGCTCATGACCAAGATGACAGAGATGTTCAAGGAAGCACTCTCTGGCCAGTTTGCCCACTTATCTGAAGAATTTTCCGTGGCCAAGAACCATCTAAGGAGGCTGGAAGACGAACAAGATCAGATAGCAGGAGAAGTTCGCTGTGTGAGCAAAGAGCAATATCACATGGACACAACACTCTCCAGGCTTCTTCCAAATTACGGTGCCAAGAAGGGGGAAAAGGAAGCTGAAGATCTCAGAAAGTTCATGGCACGTACTTTGGAGAAGAAGGCTCAGAAAGATGCTGAAATGTATAATCTAGCTAAAGCCTTTAAAGAAGTCGAAGCTACTGAGAAGTTGAAGTTCGCTCAGGTAGAAAAGCCTATCTACACTCGAGTTTCTTAGCAAACCATGCTTGATGTTGCAAGAGAGAAACTGAGTGCTAGAGCAAAGGTTGGAACAAGCCAGGCTGCTGCTGAATTGCCTATGAAGAGGAAAGTCTTGGGCGTTGTTCAACATGAAAGCAAGCGTGCGAAGGCTTCTAAGCCAATCCAGAGAAAGCTGATTCTGGATGATGAAGAAACGGAAGAATCTGAGTCTCAACCTCAGAAGAAAGTCTTCAACACGAGAGATGCTCTGAAGACACTCCAAATGGAACAAGCTAAGAAAGCTGCTGCTTCGGTCTCAGGAGCGTCTGTGATCAGTAAGAAGATAGACGAAGAGCAGAAGCGAAGGAGTGAATTCAAGAAGTTTGCGAGCAAGAGGAAAGGAGCATCAAAAGCACTAAAGTGGCCCCACGTTGATAAATGGATGCCTATCAAACTCAACGATATGTGGGAAGAAGTCAAGAGAACCTTCTGGTTCAATTATGATGTTCTCAGGGAATGGAGAGGGGAAAGCTCATATCAGAATGAAGCTTTCATTGAATATCTTCTTATCTTCTATCCAAAGTATCTACAGAGCTGGATTAACTTTGCGGATGAAGGAGAGGTACAGATAGTAGCCCCTGGTCCATATTCCTATCCTTCTCCAAGACTTGATAATGGCTTGGTGAATGAGAAGGCCATTACTCAAGAGATTGCTCAAGATATCTTTGGTCGGTTGGGTCTAACAGAAACAAATTCGGACATCATCAAGGAAAGAAATTAGTCAAGAAGAGATTTTTGGAATGTTTGACTGGAGGTGCTTAATCGATGATGTTGAGAATGAAGCAAATCAAGAGCGTAAGATCGAAGGGCCAAATCAAGATCAAGATCAAGACTCGTAAGATTCTCGTAATCTTTAAATTTTTGTCTTTTTGATTTTGTTGATAAACTCATTGTAATCTGTAATGGTATACTCATCATCAATGAAGATTTATCATTATGCTCAAAAGATAATATCTCATTATCTTATTTACGTGTCTTTTATTTTGATATGCCTGAATGAATGTCTCTGGACTGACTGTATGTTGATAAGGAGGAAATTGTCTGAATATGGGAGAAATTGTTTAAGTATTTGGTAATGAACTATTTAAAGAGATTCATTACTGAAGAAATTGCTGAATGATTAAACTGTTGAGAAACTCTGAAATTGTTGGGAGATTCTCTGATTTAAGAAATTGTTGGGAGACAACCAATCTTGTAATAGGATAAACTGAAACATGAGTATAGGTTATATGTTTGTAACAAGATAGGTTTTAGCATCATCAAAAAGGGGGAAATTGTTGGGAGATGAATTTAATAAAGATATATGATTTTGATTAGATCCCAAAACCCCTGAGTATGACATGTTCCAGAATGATCTTGATAGTTAAGTCGATTCAGGTTTTTAGAGTACTCGAGGATGTTATCTCGCAAAATGTATAGTCGGCGCAGATATAGTTCAGATAGGTTCAAGACTCAAGAACTCAAGATGTTTTCGAAGTATCCAAGTTTCGGGGATGAAATCGAGATATCAAGATTCAAAGATGATATCGAAAGTAATCAAGACTCAAAGATTTAAGACTCAAAGACATCACCAAGATAAACTACAAAGATTCAAGATCTCAAGACTCGGAAGACCTCAAGACTCAAAAAGACTCAAGACACAAGATCAAGATCGAGAATCAAGATCAAGAATACTGAAGGCACAATAATTACTGAAGGCTCAGTAATGTACTGAATGCTCAGTATGAACCTGAATGTTCCGAGGCACTGAAAAAATCTATCTGAAGGATACAATACTGAGAAGATCGCGATTCCTTAGAAAGTTAGATATTGCCAAAACATTCAAATGCGCATAAAAGGAACTAAGTCGAAGTGTTGTTAAGGTTATATCAAACTCGAGTTTGTAACCAAAAAGAGCCGTTGAAGGTGTCTACCTTTAAACGGAGACAAAAGTCAAAAAGAGGAAGACGACATCATGCCATATCGACATCGACAAAGGATGTGTCATTCGAAAAAAGATGTCAGATGTACAAAAGTTCCAGACAGCAAAAAGTGAAGACCGGCTACATGAAAGGCTATTGCCTAAAATGAGTTAGGGAGTTTCAAACCCTAAATATAGCCGTTTCACACACCACAAGAGGGAACTCACGAAGCTATCTCTCCAACGGATAGTTTTCAAAAGTGACCTTGGTGTATGCCTATAAATACTGGTGACCCTCTACATTGTAAGGTTACGGGAAATTTATACGCAACTCAAGTTAAAGCACTCGAAAAACTTAGAATTTCCCAAGTGCTTCTACATTGAAGAGAGCTCACTATACTAAGCCTAGCTTGATAAGAATTATCCAAAGCTTAGTCGAGATATCCTAACCCTTTGCATTGTGCTTTATTGTAAAGGATATCTCATCCTAGTTGGAAACCAACCGAGAAACCCCAAACCCTTGAGAAGGTAGTTGGAGTGTGTTTGTTGGTGAGAAAGAGTTGTAAAGAGTTAGTAAACTACGCGGAGTAGTCAGAAAACTCTAGAGGAGAAGTTAGTAAGCTACAAGGGTAGTCTGAAAGCTTGTTTGTGTTTGAGTAAGTAAACTACAGAGGTAGTCAGAAAGCTCAAGGTCGGGTTGAGTAAATAAACTACGTGGAGTAGTCGTAAAAACTCGTGGTCGAAGTTGAGTAAGTAAACTACGCGAGGTAGTCAGAAAGCTCAAAAGCTGATAGTGAATTTCTCTGAGGATCAGAGAGAGTGGATGTAGGAGCTTGAGTCTCTGAACCACTATAATTGTTGTGTTTGTTTATTGCTTTCCTTATCCGCGGCTTAATCTTTGCATTGACTTGATTTTGAAAGCATACTTTTCATCGATATTCACTTGGAATCAATCATTTGAAGTTGCATGTAAATTGATTCGGCTTAATCACTATTTCATAAAGGGAAGGTTTTGAAAAAAGCTTAAAACGAGTATAAACTAAGGGCCAACCATTCAAGACGATCGAGTAGTAGCTCGAACAGATAGTTACCAAACTGAACTCTCTTCTGAGGATTCAGTAAGTTAGTTATCTGATCCAAGCAACTCAGGATCTCTGTCACTCAGGACTCAATTGAGATTATCTGAGGTATCTGAAAGCGACTTCGGGATCATTTGTCTCGAAGAGACTTTGACTCAGAGCGATTTGTGCTTCTCAGAACCTAATCTTCAGGATTATCTGACCCAAGCTGACCTCAGTAAGAAAATGTTTTAAAAACACTGAACACGTGTATTCCCCCCCCCATACACGTGTAAGACTCGTTTGCACCGGGACCAACAATCTCCCAACAATTTCCCCCTTTTTGATGATGCCAAAACCATCTTGTTACAAAACACTTAACCTATACTCAGGTTTCAGTTTTACCTATTACAAGAATGGTATATCTCAACAAACAATCTCCCAATAATTTTATAATAACTTTCCCAACAATTTCCTCAGAAACAATCAACATTCAGGCATATCAAAAGTAAAGACATGTAAAGTAAGATAATGAGGTATTATCTTTTGAGCATAAATGATAAAGTTTCATTGATGAATGGTAGACAGTTACAACTTACAATGAACTTATCAGAAATATAAAAGACAAAAAGATAAGAAAATTACAAGAGTCTTCTGAGTCTTGATCTTCAGTCTTCTTTGCTCTTCTGCTCGGTCTCTTCAGTTCTCTTCTTCCACCTCATCAGCCGGCACTTCAAGGTTGAACATTTCATAATATCTTCTCTTCAGCGCATCTATCTCTTTGATGATATCAGTATTGTTCCCTGTCAGGCCCAACTGAATGGCGTACTGAGCAATTTCCTGAGAAATGGCTGATTCATTCACTAAGCCATTCTCCAGCCTAGGAGGAGGGTACGAGTATGGACCAGGGGTTGTTATCTGAATCTTTCCTTCATCCGCAAGATTGATCCATCCTTGAAGATACTTTGGATAAAAGGTCAGGAGATAGTCAATGAAAGCCTCATTGGGATCTGAGCTCTCCCCTCTCCATTCTCTTAGCACATCATAGTAGAACCAAAAAGTTCTCTTGATTTCTTCCCATGCATCGTTGAACTTGATTGACATCCACTTGTCAACATGCGGCCATTTCTGTGCTTTTGTGTTCCCTCTCCTCTTGCTTGCGAACCTCTTGAAACCACTCCTTCTCTTTTGCTCTTCCTCCATCTTCTTTCTGATCACGGGTACACCAGAAACAGAAGCAGCAGTTTTCTTGGCTTGCTCAACCTGGAGTGATTTCAGAGCACTTCTGGTATTGAAGACCTTTTTTTATGGCACTTCCTCAGACTCTTCAATATCCAGGATCACCTTTCTCTGAATTGGCTTAGAAGCCTTAGCTCTTTTGCCCTCAGGCTCCTCAAACGCCACAACCTTTCTTTTAATGGGCAATTCAGCTCCAGCTTGGCTTGTCTCAACTCTTCTACCACCCAGTTTCTCTGCAGCAACTTCTTGCAATGTTTCTTCAGAAACCTGAGTGTAGACTGGCTTCTCCACCTTTTTAAATTTTAGCTTCTCAGTGGCCTCGATTTCCTTCATGACTTCAGCAATGATTTTCTTTTCAACTTCCTTGATAGTCTTGCCTTTCAAAGTATGATCCAATAACTTTCTGAGATCAGCTCCGGATCTTTCCCCCTTCTTGGAACCATACTTTGGCAGAAGCCTGGAGAGTGTTGTGTCCATATGATACTGCTCTTTACTGACACTACGCACCTCTCCTGCCAACTGATCTTGCTCCTCTTCGAGCCTTCTTAGGTGGTTCTTCGCCACTAAGAATTCTTCAGACATATGAGCAAATTGGCTAGAGAGAGCTTCTTTGAACATGTCTGTCATCTTGGCCATGAGCATTGAGCTCATCTCCTCAACAGCATTCTTCACCAGCATCTCATTCTTCTCTACCAATTTAGCTTCAAGATATTCAGTTTGTTCCTGATGCTTCTGCTTCAACTCTGCACTTATCTCAGCTTTGACCCCTTCCATTTTCTCTTCCATCTTTCCTTCTATGGAGGTCAGCTTCTCAGTCAGAGTGTTCTGAAGTTGCAACAGGTCTGAAGAAGAACTCAAGCTTTCCAACTTTTGACTTTGGTTGGCCAATACCTCCTCCATCTGAGCAACTTTGTTCAGGATTGGCTCAACCTTCTCCAACTTCTCCATCACTGGGGTGAGATCAATCTCAGGAGCATATGATATCTGTTGTTTCTCCTGAGCTGGCTGTTCAGCCTGAGTCTCAGTCTGAACCTGGGCTTCAGACTCAGTCTGAGTCTGGGTTTCACCCTGAGCTTGGGTGTCCATCTGAGCCTCAGTCTGCATATCAAACATTATAGATTTAAAGATAGGTACTTCAGTAATCCTGGCATAATTTTTAATAGTGCCAAAAGTTACCTGAAGGCTAACTTCAGTCTGAGGATGTTCGACAGCAGGCTCTTCAGCATCAGTTATATATTTCTCCTTCTGAGATTGACCCTCATCATCCCCTTGTTGGTCCCCATCTTGAGATTTATCTTTGGAGCTCGGGGCACCAACTTCAGCAATCTTCCTCTCAACAACTTTCTTCTTCACCAGCTCATCAAAATCAGACGTTTTCATTCTGAGCTTGGTTTTCCTGAATCCTGAGAATTCAGTGAGCAGAGTTGTTTCCACGTTCCACCAGTCTTCACCTCTGAATGAAGTGATGTTGAGCATTTCAGGCAAGGTCTGGTTGAGGATATAGACTGTTGACCTCAATCTGAAGAAGTTGTCTTGGAGGTCAGGGAATGAGCTAAGCTCAGGGTAGCGGTCTAGAATGAACCATTCCTCCTTGCTTCGCCATTCAGTCTCTTCAGCTTCACCCTTCTTGAGCATCGGGCTCTCAGGTTCAGTAGGAAAGTCTGCTGAAGGATCTAGGAATGGATCACTCAGGAGCTCATCAAGGTTCGGCTTCTCCTGAGTCTCAGTAGTATCTAAGGATTGGGCAGGAAGCTCCTCAGTCTGAATCTGAATTGGTTCTGAGGTCTGAGCTGGCTCTTCCTCTGCAGGAATCTGAGCAGCCTCTGAGGACTGAGCAGGTGCTTCCTCAGCAGGAATCTGAGCAGTTTCTGAGGTCTTAGCAGGTGCTTCCTCAGCAGGAATCTGAACTTGCTCTGAGGTCTGAGGTCCTTGAAAGATTTCTTGAGAGAACTTGTCAGAGCTTAGTGACGTCTCAAGAACCTCAGAGAAGACTTGCTCCTCAGTTTGCTCCTGTTCAGTTGATATAACCTGAGCCAACACATGCAAAGGCGATTTCTGAGCTTTTTGGCTCTCAGGTTGTATCTCCTCAGTCTCACTCTCCTCCTCATCAGTGAGAATCACCATTCTTTTGCACTTTGGAGCAAGAGTCTTCTTCTTCAAAGTTTCACCCTTTTCCCTCTTGATCTCCAACAAAGCCTTCCCCCTGGCTTTTTGGGCTTCTTCAGTAGCAGCAGCTGGTGATTCCACCTTCTTCTCTTTCTTCCCTTTTATAGTCTTCTTGGTGGCAACAGGCTTGAACATAACCTTAGAATTTGGGAATGGAGTGGTGTTGGCAAAGATATCCTCCTCATCTCGACACATCTCCAAAATAAAGGCTATTTTGGTGGCATGGAGTATCTTGCCTTTGATCGATATAGATCCATCCTCCTTCTTTATGAGTTTGGCCTGGTCACTCACCACCTTAATCAGATATCTCAGCCAGTTGAAATCCTTGGTGGGTGAGTCCTCTATTGCTGCCATCAATCGGAGTTTGGGAGTGCTTATCTGCTCAAAGCTCCCCGATCTACTCATAATACACTTACTCACAATATCCATCAAAACTCTGTACTTTGGCTTTAAATGCCGCTTATGCAGAGTTGCCTCAAACTTAATAGGATGTTCAGTTATCCTATCAAGATATTTCTGCTCCCGTCCCAACATATAAGTTGTGGGATCCTCTCCTCTATCACATAACTCAAAAACATCGTTCAAATTTTTAGGGATTATATACAATTCCCCTACAAAATCTACATATTTTGAGGTATGCTCTAGATGGGAAACATAAATTTTAGACTCGATTCTATCTTCCTCATCGATTTCCAAATTAGAGACAAACTCTATTACCTCTCGAGAGTATTCCGCCTCCGGTCGGCTTGCGACGAGGTTCGTCAGTTTTGCCAATCGGATCAAATGGAGCGCCTCTTCTTCATGTTTTGCGTTGGATGTACTTTCCAGAGAAACCACGTATTCATACCATGGCTTATTGGTTTAAGCTAATCTGTCGAATATGGATATAGTCATTTTGGGAAATTTTGAAGGTTTAGGGTTTGGAGCGATGAAGATTTTCTGGGCAAAGGGGTTTTTTATTTGCAGAGTGATTTTGGGAATGAGGGTTTAATAAAATGGCTTGAATGGCTTCCAAGAGAATATATAGACCGATTCGTGGGAAGTCGTATCGATTGATTGAAAATCAATGGTTGAGATTGATCATCAATTAATCGGGTATACGAAAGGACGATCTTATGAAAAGTACGCCGCCATTTTAACCTCATTGGTGATTAATTGAAACAGAGCAATTAATGACTGTTGACCTTCTTCGGCTTTTCAAAGATCCCACCCAAAACATTCTCTTCAGGTGTTATGTATTTATTGCAAATGATTACTGAGTTTCACTTAAGCAATAAATGAGTTGCATGAGTCATTACTTCTTCAGACTAATTTCCCTCTATCAGTCTTACTGAGTATTGATCTTGATAAAATGTCAAGATGATAATCGAAGTCTTGAGCAGGTTCAAGATGATAATTTAATCTTGACCTTCAAGACACCTCGAGTTTCTCAAGACTCGATCAAAGATTTCCTATTTTATCCTCGAGTTTCTCAAGAGAATCTCGAGAAAACTTCATGCATCTGAAAACCTTCAATTTTTCAGATTTTACTCTATACACCTGGATCCAACATCCCTAATTCAACTAATAGTTCCTGAAATCTTGATTCAGCCAATGGTTTAGTCAAGATATCAACTCTTTGCTTATCAGTATGAATCTTCTCCATCCTGATGTCCTTTTTCTCGACATGATCTCTGATGAAGTGATGTCTGATATCCACATGTTTGCATCTGGTGTGCAATACCGGATTTTGTGAGATAGCAATAGCTCTATTATTATCACAAAATATGGGTACTTCATTGGCTACAACTTTATAATCTCTTAATTGTTGTCTGAGCCAAAGAATGCGGCACGCAATGACTTCCTCGCAATGACCATGTATTCAAATTTGATAATCTTGGTCAAGCATCGAGGTGCATTTCATTGAAAACCGGGATATCACTTACTTCCAAGAAATTGACAAGTTCCCGTAGTAAACTTCTGTCAATTCTCTGACCTCCATAATCGAAAGATCGAATAACCAGTTAACTCAAGGTTATCATCAGCTGGATACCATAATCCTCTATTCACTGTGCCCTTAAGATACTTTAGTATCTTTTTGGCAGCCTCCATGTGACTAGCCTTAGGATTAGCTTGGTATCTTGCACATTTCCCAAGAGCAAATGTTATATCAAGCCTACTTGTTGTGAGATAGAGCAATGATCCAATGATCCCTCTATAATCAGTGTGACTTACTGATTTGCCTTCAGGATCAGGATCCATCTTGTAGTTAGTATTCATGGGAATTCTAACTGCATTGCAATCTGTACACCATATTTTGCAATCGGATCTCGGTGTGTTTTTGCTTGGTTGATGAAGATTCCTTCCTTTGATTGTTTCACTTGAAGACCTAGAAAGAAATTCATCTCCCCCATCATAGACATCTCAAATTTGCCTTTCATCAGTGTAGAAAACTTTTCACACAACTGATGATTTGGAGATCCAAAAATGATGTCATCTACATATATCTGAACTAGTAAGATATCTTCCCCATCTTCTATCCTGAACAAAGTTCCATCAACAGTTCCTTTGACAAAACCATGGTCAGTAAGAAACTGAGAAACGGTATCATACCATACTCTGGGTGCTTGCTTAAGACCATACAAGGCTTTTTTCGAGCTCAGAACTTGGTCATTCTCATGCAAAACCAGGAGATTGTTCCACATAAACCTCTTCTTTAAAGCACACCGCTCGAAATGCACTTTTCACATCCATCCGATAGATCGTGAACTTCATGTGGGCATCATATGCAAGAAACAATCGATGTCTTCTAGTCTTTCTTGCAGTGGTGCAAAGGTTTCATCATAATCCAAGCCTTCTTCTTGGGAATAACCTTGTGCAACTAGCCTTGCCTTGTTTCTTACAATGTTGTTGTTCTCATCTCTTTTATTCTTGAATACCCACTTGGTTCAAATAACATTGTGCCTTTCAGGCCTATCCACCAGCTCCCATACATCATTCCTTGAGAATTGATTCAGCTCTTCTTGCATAGCAGTAATCCAAAAAGAATCTTGTAGAGCTTCTTTGATGAAACCTCTATACCGAGGTAACCTAGATACTCGAATGGATGCACGAATAAACTAGGAAAACAATTGATGAAACCTCAATACGAGGAAAACTAGCGACACCGAATGAATGCACGGAATAGCTTGGGACGCAAAGAAATCTGTTTGTAAAAAGTTCTATATTTCTCTCATCATAATTTCGTAGTACAATCCTACGTTATTAAATAAGAGTAAGAAAACCTAAAGCCCATGGGCTTCTCTACTTATAAAAAAAAGAAATCAGATTTACTGATATCTACAAATCTAATCATATCAAATTAAATAAGCAAATAAAATAATATCCTAAATCTAAAAGATCCCCTCCATTTGATATATATTTTCTATATTTATCTTCATTAAATAATTCAGGCAAGTTCTCATCATCACCCCCGCGGTTGAAATGAACCTTGTCCTCAAGGTTAAGAGATGGAAAAATCACGCAAGAACTCCTCCATCGATTCTCATGTCTCACAATTATGCTCAAGAGTTTTCCATTGAACTCGGATAATAGCTCTCCAAAAAGTTCAGAGGCAGATTCTTGCATAAACAACTCTTTTAAAACCAATCCCCAAGTTCGGGCGGTTGTGTATTCCTTACAAATGAAGTTGGTAATAAAGCCACTCAATTCCCAAACCCATTTAGACTTAGTGAGCACTCACAATAGCTACTCAAGGATCCGATTTTATTGAAAACTCAACACTCTCCTCATTTCCCTCGGTTAATTGCTCTTCCGGTTCCTCATCGATTTAGCGCCTTCGTTCATCGATCAATGGCGTTGCCATCCATGTAATTTGAAGCAATTTGAGCAGAGTCCTTCATTTGAATGTCCTTTAAATCAAGAAATCGTTTCAGCCTTGTCACCGTCAATTGATTGGTCCATCGGTTAGTTGCTCTTTCGGTTCTTCATCGTATTTAGGACCCTTGTTAACTGTTCAAACCACTCTTCCGGGTTCTTCATCATATTTATGACCCTCATTAACAAGTTTGAACCACTCTTCTGGTTCTTCGTCATATTTAGGACCATTGTTGTCCGACTCGCTAGTCTCCCTGCCTTCTCCTTCCAATTTTGAAAATTCTAACCCATCCCTGTGGAACAGATCGGGGTAAGTTACAAACAAATTTTTACTCTCCCACGAATCATCTCGTGGTTCACGGTCATAATATTGTTGCATGCCCTCGTCGCGGTCAATGATGCCCGTGCACGACGTCGTCTCTCTCGACGCGTCTATCCCGGGTCCATCTTGCTCAAAAAAATACACCGACGCTCAGGTTGTTGCCATCTGATCCTTCCTTGAAATTGTTGCCCTCCTCCGATTTTGTGCCCGATCTATCGCGATGAAACCCCGGAATTTCAGCGAAAGCATTTTCGGTTCTTCCCTTATTTTTGGGCGAACGCGACTCTTCCCTTTCGTGGTTGCGCTCGTTGGCATGTCGTCCACCTCCTGATTTGCGACTGCTGTGATAGTATCGCATGTTATTACGGCCGAGATGATTCCCGACTTCACGAAATTTTTCCTTTCGCACGTCCTAGAATCTGGATTCGTCATTCTCGCGACGTCGAAACCTTCTCAATCCCTGTTGCTGATCGATGATTCTAGGCGTCCGAGTGGTCCCCTTGTAACATCTATCCCGACGTCCACCACCCATCGAGCGTTCCCCACGTTGCATCGTCAACGAACACACCGCGTTGCTCAGTTCAGCCATGGAAGTTTCCAGATTTTTGAACCGTTCCTTGTTAGTCACCATTGCTAGCGGAATAGCGTGTGATAACAGACCGGCTCTGATACCAATTGATGAAACCTCTATACCGAGGTAACCTAGATACTCGAATGGATGCACGAATAAACTAGGAAAATAATTGATGAAACCTCAATACGAGGAAAACTAGCGACACCAAATGAATGCACGAAATAGCTAGGACGCAGCAATACGCTGTAAAAAGTTCTATATTTCTCTCATCATAATTCTGTAGTACAATCCTACGTTATTAAATAAGAGTAAGAAAACCTAAAGCCCATGGGCTTCTCTACTTGTGCAAAAAGAAATCAGATTTACTGATATCTACAAATCTAATCATATCAAATTAAATAAGCTAATAAAATAATATCCTAAATCTATAAGATCCCCTCCCTTTGATATATATTTTCTATATTTATCTTCATTAAATAATTCAGGCAAGTTCTCATCATTCTTCAATCTCAGTAGGCTCTTTCTTTGATAGGAAGTAGCAGAATAGTACACTTTCACCATGGAACCTTCTTGTTTTAACACCATCAGTTAGATCACCCACAATCTGACTTGTAGGATGACTATCTAACCAACTTCTTCTAGATGTTCCCCCTTCAATAATATCCTCAACATTTGAAATGTTAGGTTCAGGCAGTTCATTAAATTCAGGGAACAACAGAAAAGGAGAAAGGGAATCATCTTCCTCAGGGGAAATTCCATTCAGAACATTATCAGTGACATTTGTTCCCCTTTGGTTGATAGATTTAGAAATTGCCTCAGCTGTGACCTCATCTTCATTGGCATCACATACCTGAGTCTGAACTGGTGTCTGTTCAGATTGGTCACCTTTGGTGTGTTGGCTTTCCTGAGTCTCACCATCCTGAGTTCCATCCTGAACTTCTTTGTCTGAGTCTGAGTCACTTCATTCATAAAAGGTGACTGACTTCTTCTTTTCAGGTTCAGTGGATGATTTGTCATTCTTTTTCAGGCTTAATCTGGTGATTCTCTTGGTCAGTTCTTCTGCATCATGTTCCTGTTTCTTCTGAACACAAGCAGATTCATAAAAAACAACATGAGGTGTTTCCTCCACAATAAGAGTCCTACAGTTGTAAACTCTGAAAGCTTTACTAACTTCAGAATATCCTAAGAATATTCCTTCATCAGCTTTGCTATCATATGTTTTCAACTGATCTTTACCATTATTGTGTATGAAACACTTGCAACCAAACACACGAAAGAAAGAAACAAGATGCTTTCTTTCATTCCAAAGCTCGTATGGTGTTTTGCCTTGACTCTTGGTCAGCATGGATCTGTTTTGAGAATAGCATGCAGTATTGACAGCTTCAGCCCAAAATCTTTTAGGGATATCAGCTTCAGCTATCATGGTCCTTGCAGCTTCTTTTAAAATCATGTTCCTTCTCTCAGCAACACCATTTTGTTGAGGGGTCCTTGCAGCTGATGTTTCATGAGTAATTCCATTTGCTGCACAATAATCAGATATAATATGATTTATAAATTCAGTTCCTTTATCAGATCTGATTTTGACCACACTCAAGTTCTTTTCAATACTGAGCCTTTTCAGTAGTTCAGGCATTTTCATCTGAGTCTCTTTCTTACTGAGTAAGAATATGACCCAAGTATATCTTGAGTAGTCATCAACTACTACGAGTGTATATTTTATGCCATTAGTGCTTATTGGTGTTACTGGACCAAAAAGATCCATATGCAACAATTGAAGTATTCTTTTAGTAGAAACATCTACTTTGCTTTTAAATGATGTTTTAACTTGTTTTCCTTTTTTGGCACGCATCACAAACATGTTCCTTACTGAACACTTCATTTGGCAACCCTCTCACAAGTGTTATCTTGCAAGTTTATTCAGGGTTTTGAAATTCAGGTGATTCATCCTTTTATGCCATAACCAACTGGTATATGTGGAACTTTTAGCAACCAAACATGTATCTTTAGGAGTTGAACTCCAATCAGCAAGATACACATTTCCTTTTCTTGTACCAGTTAGTAATATTTTCTGTGAGATATCATCTTTCACATAACATAAGTTCTTAGAGAACTCAACATTAAATCCCTTATCACATAATTGACTTATTGAAAGCAGATTATGCTTCAATCCAGATACATATGAAACACCATGGATATGAACTGAATCGATTTCCAAAGTTCCACATCCTTTAGTCTGTCCCTTGGAGTTATCTCCAAATGTGATCTGAGGGCCTCTTTGTTCAACATAGTCACTGAGTATTTGCTTGAATCATGTCATATGTCTTGAGCATCCACTGTCAAGATACCATACAGCAGGGGCCATTTCATTTCCACTCATCAGTGCTATGTGATCTTCAATCAGCTCAGTGCCCTTATTTTTCTCCTGAAAAACAAATCAATTCTTAGGTACCCAATTGGTGTAGGGTCCTACCAGGTTAGCTGTACCTTTCGGAATCCAAATCTGCCTGACAACTCTAATCACTTTAGAGTGGCTGATCTGTCTTCCATAAACATCTACATACACATTTACCACTCTGGGTTCTTTAGCAGTATCCTGTGTATGAGTGCTAGCCTTGGCATGAACATTAGCCTTAGAGTTTTTCTTGGGTACAGGCCTTTTGTTCCATTGCTTTAGCTTCGGTGCAGCTGGTCTGAATCTTTGTTGACTCGGGTTCAGGTAACCTTTACCCTTAGGCAAGTGGGGCTTAGGTTACCTGTACTGAAATAGGGGTCTTTCAGTATTCTGAGGACTTTGTCTTTTCAGTTGAGAATGTCTCTGCTGAGTGTTTCTCTTCTGAAAATTCCTCTCCTGGTTCAGTGTAGATCCTTTCAGGTTTGCATTCTTAGCCTGAGGCTTCGAAGTACTTGCCTGAAATTTTCCTACTGAGTGGTCAGGTTTTCTAGCCTTCACCTGAGGTTTGGGCTTTCTAACCTGAACATTTAGTTTTTCTGGAACCATTGGTCCTTTTCCCTTGTCTAAAACCTTGGGCATTTCTACAGTTCTAAGTGTAGGTGCCACTGGTTTAACAAAGATTGTCTTCTTGCTACTTGATGCAGCATTCAGTTGACCTTGTGAGGTTCCCCCTGGAATGTATCCCAATCCAGATTTTATAGTGGCAGGTCTCTGATAACTCTGAATTTCATCTATTACTTTAGATGCAGTATTCAATAGAGTTAGTTTCTTCTGCGCACTATCCTCACATTTTTGTAGAGTTTCATGCTTCTCAGAGAGGTCATTTAACTTAGTTCTGATCAGCTGAATTTCCTCAGTGGATTTCTCTAGTTTTTCATTCAGGGTCTCTATCAACTTCTCTTTCTCTGAGAGTTGTACTTTCAGAACATCCAGTTCATCAGTAGCTCCCATTAATTGAGAAGGGATTTAAGTATTGCTAGAGTCTTTCCACTTAAGATTTTCAGCCTTCAGTGCTTTGTTCTGCTCTTGAGTTTCATTTAGCAGTTCTTGTAAAACAGCATAGTCCTTCATCAGACTCTCAAAAGAATTCATCAAGTCAAACTGACTGTTTACAGTGGAACTTGATAACTCTTGTGCTAGTGTAGGAGCAACAACAGAGAAAGAAGAGTTTACCTCCTCAATAGCCATTAGACAGAGGTCATCACTTTCACCGTCTGAGAATATTTCTTCTGAAGAGCTAGATCCTTCCTCAGAATGTTCTTCTTCTGCAACCATGGCTTTCTTGTTGGAGAACTTCTTGTCTCTTTTAGCTTGCCTTTCTCTTCTCTCCTTAGAACTTAGGTCTGGACAGTCATACTGGAAGTGACCTTTCTTTTGGCAGTTATAACATCTGTTGGCATCATCATCCTGATCACTTTCTTATTTGGACTTGGAGTCCTTCTTTTTGGATGAAGATCCTTCAGCTTTCAGGTCTTTTCTCTTCTTAGTTGGTTTGTCCTCAGCTTTCTTCTGGTACCTGTGATTCCTGTAATAGTTTTTATATTTTCCATATCGACTATTAAGTCTTTCAAACCTCCTTGTCATCAGTGCTAGCTTATCCTCAAGCTCATCCTGATTTTTAGCAAGGGAGTTCTCAGACTCTCTAGTTTTACAGGTTTTATCCTTGGCTTTGAAAGCCACATTTTTACTAGATGATGAATCATCTTTGCTGTCAGCTTTCTTTGATTTCTTATCAATTACGAACTCATAAGCTTTCAGCTCAGAGAAGACTTGTTGGTATGGCATTGAATTAATGTTTTTGGTGTTTTCAATCACCACTGCATGAATATCCCATTTCTTAGAAAGACCTCTAAGAATTTTCAATGCAACTTCTCTCCGTGGATATCTCTTTCCAAGTGCATTCAGATCATTCATAATGCTAGTGAATCTGACTTCCAATTTGTCTATAGATTCACCATCTTCCATTTCAAAACTATCAAACTTTCCAATGGCAACTGAAAGTTTGTTTTCCTTGATATGATCTGTGCCTTGGCACATTACAGCTAGTGTATCCCAAATTTCTTTAGCAGTATTACAATGAGAAATCATTCCCATCACACCATCATCAATTGTACTGTATAGTGTGTCTTTGGCAATATAGTCTAGATTGACTAACTTCCTCTCCTCAGGAGTCAGTTGGTCATCAGACATAGGAAATTATGTCCTGAGATCATTTCTCTCATTTTATGTTCCTCTGGGATTCACCACAGTAAATTGGAATGGCCCTTCAGAGACCACTCTCCACATACGTTCATGTTTAGAATACAGGTGAGCCTGCATTCTCAGTCTCCATAAATCATAGTTCTCTACTGAGAACATGAGAAGTTTCTTAGAAGACATTTTGTCTGAGTCTTTTAAGAATTCAGTAAATAAGATCTATTCAGATAGACCACAAGTATTTTAGCAAATAAGACTTTGGTCAACAAAGCATGTGGTCAAGTTGAACCACTGCTCTGATACCACTTGTTGGTCCCGGTGCAAACGAGTCTTACACGTGTATGGGGGGGAATACACGTGTTCAGTGATTTTAAAACTTTTTCTTTACTGAGGTCAGCTTGGGTCAGGTTGTCTTGATGATTTGGTCCTGAGAAGCACAGATCTCCCTGAGTCAAAGTCTATCTGAGACAGTGATCCTGAGCTGCTTTCAGATACCTCAGATAATCCCAACTGATCCTGAGTTTTCAGAGATCCTGAGCTGCTTGGATCAGATAACTAACTTACTGAACCTTCAGAACAGTAAGTTCAGTTTGGTAACTATCTGTTCTAGCTACTCAGATGTGCGGAATGGTTGGCCCTAAGTTTATACTCGTTTTATACTTTGCTGAAAACCTTCCTTTTATTGGAATAGTGATTAGGCTGTGATTCGGTTATATGCAGCTTCAGTGGATTGATTCCAACTGAGTATCAGTGAAAATATGATTTCAGTTTAAAGATATGCAACAATTAATCAATGCAAAACAGAAAGCAAAGAAAACAACATGTTATAGTGGTTCAGAGACTCAAGCTCCTACGTCCACTCTCCCTGATCTCTTCAGAGAATTCACTAATCACTTCCTAAGGTTTTCTGACTACCTTTGTAGTTTACTAACCTTTCTATTTTGAGCTTTCTAACTACCCCTATAGTTTACTAACTCAAAACACACACAAGCTTTCTGACTATCCAAGATAGTTTACTCACTTCTTCTCTAGAGCTTTCTGACTACCTCCTTGTAGTTTACTAACTCTTTACAACTCCAACTCACCAACAATCACACTCAAACTACCTTACAAAGGGTTTGGGGTTTCTTGGTTGGTTTCCAACTAGGATGAGATATCCTTTACAATTAAGAACAATGCAAAGGCTAGGATATCTCGACTAAGCTTTGAATATATCTTATCAAGCTAGGCTTAGTGAAATGAGCTCTCTTCGATATAAAGCACTTGGAAAATTCTTGGGTTTTCGAGTGCTTTAACTTGCAATAATAAGTTTGAGCTCTTGAGTTGCTTACAAATTTCCTGTAACCTTCAATGTAGATGGTCACAAGTATTTATAGGCATACACCAAGGTCACTCTTGAAAAACTATCCGTTGGAAGAGATAGCTTCGTGAGTTTCCTCTTATGGTGTGTGATGAAAGGCTATATTTAGGGTTTGACACTCCCAATTACGTTTTAGGCAAACAACTTTTCATGTAGCTGGTCATCACTTTTTACAGTCTGGAACATAGTACTACTGACATGTTTCAGTGACCTGTCGCTGTTAGTGTCAGTAAAGTACAGTGCTGTCTTCTTCTTTTTGACTTTTGTCTCCAGTTAAAGGTAGACAAACTCAACGGCTCTTTTTGGTCAATATCTCTGAGTGATATAACCTTAACAACACTTTGTCTTAGTTCCTTTTGTCTGCATGAGAATGTCTTGGGCAATATCTATTTTTCTAAGCAATCGCGTTTTTCTCAGGATTGTGTCCTTCAGATAGATATTTTCAGTGCCTCGGAACATTCAGGTTATACTGAGCATTCAGTATATTACCGAGTCTTCAGTAATTACTGTGCCCTCAGTATCCTTTGTCTTCAGTCTCCAGTCTTCAGTCTTCTGTCTTCAGTCTTCTGTCTTCAGTCTTCTGAGTCTTCTGAGTCTTCTGTGTCTTCTGAGTCTTTACAGATATACTGACTGATTATACTGAGTTTTTATACTGAGTCTTCAATTTCTCAGTTTCATACTGAGTCTTCAGATTCTCAGTCTCATACTGAGTCTTCAAATTCTCAGTTTCACACTGAGTCTTCAGTTTCTCAGTTTCTCACTGAGTCTTCAGTTTCTCAGTTTCATACTGAAACTTCAGAAACTTCAGTTTCATACTGAAACTTCAGTTTCTTCAGAAACTTACTGAGTCTTCAGAATCTTCAGAATTTAACCTGATCTATAACTGCTGACTATACATTGTTCAGATAACATCCTGAACACTCTAAAACTGAATCCTGACTCATCTATCAAGATTATCCTGAACATGTCATACTCAGGGGTTTTGGGATCTAATCAAAATCTTCTTCTATTAAATTCATCTCCCACAGATATTACTCAACCTCTGCTCTTTAAGGTGCTTAAGGCTGGCATGGTCTGTTGTAATCACAAATTTGCTGCCATTCAAATAATGACTCCACTTGCTTACTGTTGTCATTATAACAAGTAACTCTTTCTCATTGGTTGATAAGACCTAGTTTCTGGGGCATAAGCTCTGACTAAAATAAGCAATGGGTTGGCCCTTTTGCATGAGAACAACTCCAATCCCATTAGCACATGCATCTGTCTCCAGCACAAATGGTTGAGTAAAATTAGGCATTGCTAGAACAGGGGCTTCAGTCATCATTTTCTTGAGTTTTTCAAATGCCTCATCAGCTTCAACACTCCATTTGAAGTAATCTTTCCTCAGTAATTGAGTCAGGGGTCTAGAACATATGTCATACCCTTTAATAAACCTTCTATAGTATCCAGTGAGACCCAAGAACCCCCTGAGGCCTTTTATATTCTTGGGTTTAGGCCATTCCACCATACTCTTGATCTTCTCAGGATCTGTCTTCACACCTTCTCCTGAAATTATGTGCCCCAGATATTCAACTTGTTCCACTCCAAAAACACATTTGCTTCTTTTGGCATACAATTGGTGTTCTTCTAGGAGTTGCATCACTTCATTGAGATGCTCTGCATGAGTTCTCACATATGGGCTATAGACTAGTATATCATCAAAAAACACTAGCACACACTTTCTGATCAAACTCACAAAAACTTCATTCATCATGTTCTGAAATGTGGCTGGAGCATCAGTGAGTCCAAAAGGCATTACTTTAAACTCAAACAATCCACAGTGAGTGATAAATGTTATTTTGTGCATGTCTTCCCTTTTTACCAGAATTTGGAAATAACCCTGCCTAAGGTCTATTTTTGAAAATACTGTTGAACCATGTAACTCAATAAGTAAATCTTCAATTACTGGCATAGGGTATTTATTCTTGATAGTTTGATCATTGAGCTTTATGTAATCTACACAAAACCTCCACTTGTGATCCTTCTTTTTTACTAGTATAGTAGGACTAGCAAAAGGACTAGAACTCACCTCAATGACATCTTGTGTTAGCATGTCTTTCACCATCTTCTCAATCTCATTTTTCAAGGCATGTGAGTATCTGTATGCTCTTTGAAAAATGGGTTGTGTGCCAAGCTTCAAGTTGACCTCATGCTCTATCTTCATTTTTGGTGGCAACCCACTGGGTTCTGCAAAAACACCTTCATATTTCTCCAGTACTGCCAGTATAGTGCCCTCAGTACTTTCTTCCTGTTGAGACTCAATGTTAACACTGAACAACTGTACCATCACTCCGTGAGTTGCCTTGTGCAAGTAGTTGTCAAGATTTCTTGCATTGATAACCCTTATCTCTTGTTTAGACTCATCTCCATCTAGAATCGCTTCCCTCCCACTTTTCCATATTGTGATCTTGTTGTCCCTGAGATTGAATGTTATGGGACTGTGTTCCCACATCCAATATGCACCCAATATGATATCACACCCTCCCAGCTGTAACACTCTGAGATCAGTGATGAATGGTTCTTCTTGCATCTGCCATTTGAATTGAGCACACTTAAACCTACTGGTAGTCTTTCCTCCATCTGCCACAGTAATAATCCATGGAGTAGCTTCTTCTAGTGTGCAGTTAAGTTCAGTAGCAGTATTCACATCAATGAAGCTGCTAGTGCACCCACTATCAATTAGAATGTTCAATTGTCTCTTCCCCACCCTTCCAGTAATTTTCAATGTATTCTTTGACTTATTTCCCATTAGAGCATTAATGGAGATGCCATCATGGATGTCCACTGTTTCTTCCTCAGTGCTTTCCACTCCTTTCTTTTCTTCTTCTCCTCCTACAATGATCAGATTAAATTGTTTGTTCTTACAAACATGGTCATATGAGTATTTTTCATCACAGTGGAAACACAGTCCAAGGGCCCTCCTTCTTTGATACTGTGCATTAGTGACTTTCCTGAAGGTAGCATTGCCTTCAGTAGTATCTTTCTTTTCTTCTCTATCTCTCTTCTCCTCCTTCTTGGGTGGATTGATAGTGGTTTGTTGTCTTCCATACTGATTGTATGATTGCTTGTTGCCTCCAAATTTGTTTTTCCTGCCCCAAATGTCCAGTGTGGACTCAAGCATTTTAGCAGTGTTAATAGCTTGAGTGAGTTGGTTTGAAAAGTTGTACTGGAATTCTTAGCTCTTCTTTCAATCCTCTCGGAAAATAAGAAATAAGAAATTCCTCACTAAGGTTAGGATTCTTCACTTTAACAAGAGATTTCAGCTTATCAAACTTCTCTTGATAAGAGTTAACATCTTGAGTTTGCTCCAGTTTAGTGAATCCTATCACTACATCTTCCTTTCCAGGTCTTAAGAACCTTGTAAGCAATAGCTGACAAAATTCTTCCCACTCAATCTCTTCTTTTCCCTCCACGTACTCCATATACCAAATATCAGCAACATCTACCATGTAGTAACCAGAATGGTGCACCTTAGCTATTTCCCCCATTGGCATGATTTGAAAAAACCTATTAGCCTTCCTAATCCAACTCAATGGATTGTCCCCATTAAACTCAGAAAATTTCAGCCTGATAGTGTGATTGTTTCCCTGAAAATGGTTCTGATTCTGGTTTCTGAAAGGAGAATGAACATAGAAACCTTCTCTTTCTTTTCCTGCTTTCTTGTCCTCATGATTTGCATCAGCTGATCCTTGGCCTGTCTCTATGGCCTTTTTCATCAAGTAATCCATATTATCACTGATGCTCTTAACATTTTGACCCTCTCCGATTATCAGATCTTCGAGTTTCACAATTTTCTGCTCCACATCCTTCATTCGTCCATCATTTTCTACAAATACTTCATCATGTTTTTTAATCATTTCAAATAGATTTTGCATACGCGTGCCTTCTGCCATTGCACTAAAGTGGGCAACAGATTGACTCTAGATACCACTTGTAATGTCCCACGTCTAAAATTAATTAAACAGAGTAATACTAGCAAGCCTCAACAGTATTACTCAATAAGTTCAACAGTATCACCACCAAATAACAAAAGTATTAGCTACAGAAATAACGAATACGTAAACTAAACAAATATCTTCCTCGTCACCAGCCGTAATCAATGATCGCCATCGCATAACAAGCCTGCGATTATATGATGGGGATTAGAAGCAAACGAGAGATGTTATGAAATTAGAAGGTGAGTCACTCACGATGGCTTAGCTCATAATATTAACTCTCGCAAGAACACTCATGGATTTCTGGGAATCGCAATATATCTGTAAGAACAAAAGTATAATTTTATCAGAGTTCATTCATATGGAGAAGAAGAAATCTGAAGCTAGAGGAATTACCTCATTCAACCACACGTCGTTTGTCATGCGCGATTCCAGAAATATTGTGCGCGTTCTGCAAACCGTTTCACTTGTCAGGTGTACGGTTTTCCATCCGTCCGATTAATTCAATGATCGAATGCGGAGATAATTTAGGAGATAGGTGGGCCGTGACAAGGAATAAGTAGCCCGGTTACTTATTTAATTAAAAGCCCATAACTCAGAAAGTAGAGAACGGCCCAACGAAAGAAATCAGCCCATTACTTATTCAGGACAGAAGTTGCGTAATCAGAGACACGACAATATTAAAAAAACATTTTAACTAATATTCTATTAATATTAATAACATTAATATTAATATTAATAATTGCTATTTTTTAATATAGTACTCCTATTATTCAAAAATACTATCAAAATAATACTCATAAAATATAATTATTAATATTTTAATAATAATATTTTAGTAATATATAATATGAATATTCATATAATAATAATATTTTTATTGTGAATTTAGTACCGTATTTAGGACTGGCATATTGTACCGTACACCTGAATATTCATATAATATTAATATTGTAATAGTATTGAGAAGTGTGGTGAATAGTATTGAGAATGTGAGAATTAATTTTGAATAGTAATGAAAATTTGAGTGAATAGTATTAAGAATGAGAGGAAATAGTAATGAAATTTGAGAGTGAATAGTATTAAGAATTGAAAAAAAAATGAAAATTGAAAAGAAAAATGAGAAAAAAAATCATAAGCAAGCACACCCTAAAAAACCCTTTTTTTTTTATTGGATGTACTACCATTTAAGACAATCTTTAGGAGGAGTACCAGGGTGCATAGAGACCCTCGCTCAAGCTGAAAATAAGAAATGAAATACTTACTGAAATGAAGCATCCGGATATGAAAATAATTGGACTTTTAATTTGGTTTCAGAGCTAATAAGAAAGGAAGCACTTACTGATTGGTTTCATTATTCATGTTTAGTTGTTTTTTCTACTGTTGTTGGACTTGTACTATTTTACAAGAATGAAGCATCTGAATATTGTCATTGCGTTCAACTTGTTCAAAATAGAGTAAAATTATGTTACTCTGATCCATGCAGCTTTCCTCATGTTTCTGCAAACCTATCATATCATTATGCTATTTTCAGTAGACCTTTTCAAGTGTTGAGTAGTGATTAAGAATAAGGCTGTGTTTTGTAACACTAAAATAAGTTTTTAGAAGCACTTGTTTTCAAAGCTATCTCTCGCAGCTTTTGAAAATAAGTGCTTCTAAAAACTTTTTTTAAGTGTTTCAAAACATACCCTAAGTAATGAATATATGTTAAATTATATATGACAATATTTTGATTTAAACGAGGCGTGAAGAGAAGTTAGATCACATTAATATATAAAGCAACACTCATGTGAATCAGGTCTATACATGAGCTCTATCAGTGATAGTTTTTTAACATAACAATGATAATTTTTTTACATAAAAATAATAGTTTTTATGCATAACAGTGATAGTTTTTATAAATAACAGTGATATAAAAAATAGAATTTATCGTGAGCTCGGGTTCACACAAGTTTTTATCTAATATATATAACACGCACAAATTTACATCATAAAGCATATTCAATGTTATCATTATTTAAACTAATAAAAATATAATATCAATCAACTAAAAATTACTTATATGATGGTAAATTCTTGATCAAGAATGGGATTAAATTTTTTGTAGTAGACATTTTCAGTCCTCAAATTATCTACAAACTATTTACCGAAAAAATTATAATATATAGGTAAAAAAAATTATAGGCAAATCTAAATTACAAATGTAAGTGCATGCAAGAATGTCAATTCCCTATGAAATTATTTGTGTAGATAGTTTTATTTACCTATGAAATTACAAATGTGTAGGCAATTTACTCGTAGGTAATTTTTTTATCTTTAAGACTTCGTAGGCAAATCGTAGACAATACATTTGCCTACTAGAATGTTAAAAATCCGTAGATAAAGCTCACTATTTAAGGTCAAAATTATTTTGTTGGAAGATTTTGTAATCATGTTAGTAAATTTAGTAGTCAATTCTCTATATTCTTGCAGTGTAAAAATTAGAGAAAAAAACTTGTGTGAACCCGAGTTCACCGTTAACTCAATTTTTTATTATCACTGATATGTATAAAAATTATCACTGTTATGCATAAAAACTTTGACTGTTATGCACAAAAATTATTACTGTCAAAAAATGTGTTATATTTTTTAAATAGTGAACGTTTTTGTTAGAGACGTTAAAAGGGCCATGGCCCGTAGGCTGGCCCGTTTAAACAGGAAAATTTAAGGTTTAGGGCTAATATTTTTCAGGCCAGTATATCGTGAATCGGTAAGGCCCTGAACCGTTTAGCCCGGAGCCCTGTAGGGATATGGCCAACCTGCCTGCCAATTTAATATTTATTTTTAGTTAATTTTAATATAGTTATATGATAATTTTAATAATTTATTTTTATTTTTGTACATATTTTAGATGAAATTAGTTTAAAGACAACATTTAAATTGAATAAAAATAAAAATATTAAGTAATAGCTATGTTGAGTATTAAATAATGTCATCTCTTCAACATTACTTATTTTTTAAAAAACTTGGTTGATGTGATTAAATATAACTAGTATATCACCCGTGAGTTGCACGGTTTGTGAGTATAAAATGAACATAATATAAAATGTATTCATTTTTGTGTTAAATAAATTATAAAAAATTATTTTACTTATAATAATAATAAGAATCTTTTTTTCATTTTTTTTTATATTTAGATGCAACGCACGATTTATGAACATATTTTTCTTTTGCAACCAGGCATGGGAAATGGGTGGCGCTCCAACTGCTTAAAAAAATTACATTGTTAAATAATGCAAATTTAAAGGTATTTTTTTCTTACAATTTAAAATTATTTCCTTCTAAACCACTTTAATTGTCACCTATTATTGTCCTCCCAATTTCCATTGCATGTCAAAATTTTCAAATTGTCCCCTTTAGTTACTGTGAACATGATAACATATACCCATGATTGAAATTGATCTCCTTAAGAAAGTCCAAGATTTTTAATAATTGTCTATAATTCTTATTAATGATCACACCATAAGATATCATTAGTCAAATTATCTTTCTAAGATGTTAAAGAGAGTCTAATATCTGATGATGACAGTGTCATTTCCGAAATCAACACTCTTTGTTGGGAAATTTATAGTTTTGATGAAAGTTCCAAAAACACATGTAATAGGACCCGGACTCGGACCGATCGATGTTTATATTATTACGCGCTATAGGAGACCGATTGATAATGATTGTATAGAACAACCGATGAAATAGATAGGTCACATATTGGGGAAACTCAATATGTATAGGTCGATCCAAGACTCAAAGGATACGGTGATATCCGATGTGGCGAATGCAAGACAAGAATAGAAGATCGATCGTTTCGATCTAGTCGATATCTCACCAAGTCATAAAGCCCAAACTCGGAATACTTGAAGATCGATGACTTCGGAAGATCGGACTGTAAAGACCTACATCACCGAAGTCCGCTAGTTGAAGCTAAGTCAACCCGCACATCGAAGACTCAATCAGTAGATCGATCGGTTTTGAACCGATCAAGTCACTCACCAGTGAAAATCGATGTTTCACCTAATCATACGCCTATGATCTCGAACAAGAAGAATGTCAACCTTAGTTGGAAGAACAAACACCTAAAAAAGTCGTCCGTTAACCAATAAGAACAAGACACGTATGATCGGAGCCGACAATTAAGGGATTTGATCTTTGCTCTCTCTAACGGATATAAAATACAAGTTCACGCTTTTCGGCCATGCCGTTCTCAAGACGCCACATCAATCTCGCAAACCTACCTAATATAGCCTGAAATTCAAATTGCTCTCCAACGGCTCTTTGATTTCAAGGTCTATAAATATGGGATCACACTTCAGAGTGAAACAACGGAAATGCTGAACAATCAAGAAGCTCAAGCTAATATCATATTTCCGCACAAGAACACGAACAAGAAGATTAATTTTTATTAAGTGTTCATCCCATAAGTTCTTAGCATAGAAATCTTTTCATCTAGTTGTTTAGTCGCTTATACTAAAGAAAAGATTTCATAGTTGGAACCAAAACAATCTTACCCAAACCCCCAAGTTAGGTTAAGTTGTTTAGCAAGATTTCAGACTAGGGTTTCTAGTTCTGATCTCTGGGATCGGTTGAGTGTGAACTCCTTAAACATCTAGTTGGTGTACTATGTTGGACTTACACATAAAACAAAGTCCAGTTGGTTAAGTAGGTGCCCCTTGTGATAGGGAAGAGTGGGACGTGGGGATTTGGTTTGTCCGAACCACTATAAATCTTGTGTGCCTTTACCGCTTTGATTAAGCGATTACACAATCGCACACAACCTTTAAAGCGGATACATATTCAAGTTGAGATCGATTAGCACCAAGCTTTCGATCCGATCAAACTTGACACTTGATCAACTGATTAAAAGATTAACTTTGGAATCGATTTATCAAAACCGGTTTTTCACACGGGTAAAACTTAAGCTTCCGCGACACATCGCTTAAACCGATAGTTATCGAATCGACCGCCTTCAGCGATCAAGAAGTTGGTTATCATCAAACCGATTCACTCACACACTCGATCAAAGTTAAGCGCCCTCACACCCGATTTGCACAAAAAGTTTTTAAGTCTATTCACCCCCCCTCTAGACTTACGCCCTCACAAACCCGTTAAGGACCTACAAGTGGTATCGAGTTGTTGGTTCTACTGCACTAATCGACTTGTGTATCATCGATTCTTGAGGAAGAATCTTTGTGGTCAATCGAATCGATCTTGAAAAACCGCTTTTTAAAACTCATTCATTTTCCAAAAACACTCAAAGATGGATAACACCTCGGTATGTATCATGATCCGCCAAGTTCTCAATTGATGAGTATGCAGATTGGGCCATATATATGTCCAACCATCTAGGTTCGATCGGTGGCGTAATGATGGAAGTCATCGAAAAGAGGACCCATCATCATATATTACGACAACCCCGCAGTTGGAGGAGATCCAGATTTTTTCCCCGGAAGTCTTGTAATAAAAAGCCGGCCTTGATGGATGCAGAGGAAAGGAAATCGCATACTCTAGATACTATCGCAAGGCATATTATCATGAAAACCATGGATAAGGTCACCAAGGAAAAGATTAAGTATCTCAAATCTGCGAAAGCAATGTGGGATACTCGCTGAAATATGCGAGGAAATGACCAGATAAAAAGACAACCATCTGCGGCAGTCGAATCGGTAAAGTTCGAAAAAATTGAAGATGTTGCCCAACTAAAACCATCAACGAACTCGATGGAAGGATTACGATGTCAATAAACAAGCTTCGAGAACTTGGTAGAGAGATGTCTGATAAAGATATCAACTACAAAATTTTAAGGTCTCTCACCAAGAAATGGGACATGAAGGTCACGGTAATCAAGGATTTCCAAGACATTTCAAAAATGAAGCCAAGTAGCTTGTTCTTGAGCCTTAAAGCTCACGAAGTTCGATTTGATTGAAAGAGGACAAGCCGATGAAGTGAGGTGCATTTGAAGCCTCAACTTCAAAATCGTTTGCTTTTTAAGGCAACCAAAGAAGAGAACGAAGGCCAACGAACTGTTGGGGAATATAATGAGTCGGTCGAGCAGACGCTCGCTTACCGGGAAGCTTGAGAAGTCGAACGTCCAACTTGGTAAGTATCGAAGATTTTATAAGGACTATCAACATAGCCGAGGAGAGATAGGAGATCACCCAACAGATCTCCAGAAGAACTGTGATCCGATGATCGGAGGGATCACAGAGATGAAAGGAAAAGAGATAATAAGATCGAGGAAGGAAGAGATAACCAATCGAGATGAAAGAAGCTCGGACTACTATCGAAAGGAAAGTCACCGATAGGTCATATGACGGAGTGATTCACCGGAAGGAAAGGTTCGTGGATCAAGGAGCGTGCTTCAACCGGAGAAGCCAGTCACTATAGCGCAGACGCTTAGACTTCGACGCCAAGAGAAAGGGAAGAAAAGAGGAACGTAAGAGAGCAACGTTATAGGGACAGAAGAGCCATGGTTGCTGATACGTCAGGAATTGACGATTCCTATCCGCCTCCGAGGACTCTGGATACTCCTCAGAGAAGACTTCACCGATCAAGAAGATCTTTGTTGACTTCTATGAAAATGAAGATCCGATATTCTCTTTAGACGATGATGAAATCGCCTGATGGGCGGGGAGGACCAATCTGAGGTAACCTCCAAACTCGCTTCGTTCGCTTTTACACTGCTATCATTAGCACACCCTTTGGGAGATTGACCGCAGCTCTACTCGAGCAATTGCTTGAGGATATCTCCAATGCGAAGAGACACTTATGCTATAGTGGAAGTTTGAAAATGACAAGTCGAGAATTAGAAATAATCGACTTGCTAAGGAGAATGATCTCAAGAAAGCCTCTAAACTTAAATTGTTAAACCGCTTTCGTAAGGCAAACCGAGGAATGTAACATTTCGAAAGTTAAGGCTTCGATCGAGAGAAGCAGATCAAAGATCAGCTGGATATTAACAAACAGCAAGCTGATGATTTCAAACTTCTTCAAGCAAAATTTGATGAGTTATTCCGAATGCATGAGAGTCTGAAATCATCTGAGGATAATCTGCATAAGAAAATAGAGGTTTTCACAAAATCATCTAAAACTGTTCAAGACATGAACACCTATTTTCGAACAACGATTAATAAGAAGGGACTTGGCTATGAGAACCCTTCCACATCCTCAAAAGCCCCGACTGATTCATCTCAAAAAGGTGTAATCAGACGAGTTTCTGACAAAGATACACCAAAAGCTAAACATGTATCTAATAAGGGAAAAAGACCGGTTGAGCAGGTAAGGCAGGTGCCTAACCAGAAGGGAAACAGAAATGGACCCCAACTGGTAAAGCATCAGCCGAGGAATCAACAGAAGAACCCAGTTCTTCTGAAGAGACCTCAACCTGATCAACAGATCAGGAATCAGAAAAGAGAACCTGTAAAAGGGAAGTCCAATCTGAGACCCAATCAAGGTCAGCTGCCTAATAAGCATGCTTTAGGTAAACTGCAAAAACCACCTATGCCAAAAAGATATGAATCTTTTGATGGTAGCAGTTGTACCTACCCCTATAATCGTAAATCTAGTACTAATTTTTTGAACCATTAATCGATAAAAAGAAGACAAACGA
The DNA here is from genome assembly GCA_037126765.1 of Stenogyne calaminthoides. Taxonomy (NCBI): domain Eukaryota; kingdom Viridiplantae; phylum Streptophyta; class Magnoliopsida; order Lamiales; family Lamiaceae; genus Stenogyne; species Stenogyne calaminthoides. Next base: position 15,259,409 of record JBBCBC010000009.1, on the reverse strand, counting down.
AAAAGATAAATCCCAAGTCTTCTAAGTCATCCAAGGTTCACACTAATAATCATACTAATCGTAAAAGCATATAAAGAGACGTATGATTATGTTGATAGGTATGGGAGACAAATCAGGCCTTCTGATCTAACTGATCACAATAGAAGTGCTCTGTTTGTATGGATCCCCAAAACTAATCCTAACCCCTCAGGACCCAATCCAAAAGGGGTACCTTTGATTTGGCTGCAGGATCGCGTGGGTCTGGCCAACAAAGGAGGTGTGCAAGCAACTATCTGGTACATCGATAGTGGATGTTCAAGGCACATGACAGGAAGCAAGCACCTCCTCGGCTCATACATAGAACGAAAGGCCCGCGTGTACTCTTCGGTGATGATAACTTTGGTTATACCAAAGGGTTGAACCTTAGAGAATGATGATGTACAAGTAATCGAGTCTCAGATGTCGAAGGTCCAAGCACAACCTACTATCGGTTTCACAATTTCTGCGACAAACGGATTGGTGTTGAGTTCTCGTGACCGACCAATGCACTATCAAGAATCGAGCCACTCAACAGATTTTGCTAACTGGTTCAAGGAAAGGGACGATCTACACAGCTGATTGGAACAGTTGCCAAAGAAATGCATGCCTGATTGTCAAGAGTTCCAAAAGTAGCAGTTGGCTCTGGCACAAAAGAATGAGCCATCTGAAATTTAAAACTCTTAATAAGATAGCAAGGATGTCTCTAGTGGAAGGACTTCCGAATGAAGTATTTTCAAAGGATCAGACATGTACTGCATGTCAGAAGGGAAAATAGGTCAAAGCTTCATTCAAGGGAATTCGGACCCAAGATCAAATCAATCTTAATCGCAATCGCTTCATATGGATCTATTTGGACCAGTTACACCAGTAAGTCTCAACGAACGCAAATATACTCTGGTAATCGTGGATGACTATTCTAAGTTTACCTGGGTTATATTCTTACATAAGAAGAATGAAACGACAACGAAGATACCCGAGCTGCTAAAAAGATTACAAAATGAGAAGGGTGTCAGTGTAGTAAAAATCAGATCAGATAAAGGTACATAATTTACGAACTCTTTTATTATCGATTTTTGCTCTAAGTTTGGTATCTGAAAGATGAAACATCACCGCAAGGACGCCTACAACAAAATGGAGTAGCCGAGCGGAGGAACAGAACTCTCAAAGAAGTTTCGCCGCACGATGTTAATCGAACATGCAATACCAAGCCGTTTAAAGGCGAGAATAATCAACCTTGCATGCCATACTCGTAAGCAGATGTCTTTCGACTAAGGCTCACTACAAAACACCCTATGAACTGTGGAAGGACAGAAAACCTCGTGTCTCTTACTTTCATGTTTTTGGGTGTAAGTGTTTCATACACAACAATGGGAAGAGTCAGTTGAAGACTTTTGAGGCCAAGTCAGATGAGGGTATATTCTTAGGATATTCCTCATCTAGCAAGGCTTTCGGGGTTTACAATGATTTAACCCTACTTGTGGAAGAAACACCCCATGTAGTCTTTTGATGAAGCATCTTTCAACAAGAGAAATCGCCTCGAACAAGATGTACCGATCAACAAGTACCGATGCTCGAAAATGGATCACCTAATGATCAAGGAAAAAGAATCGTAAACCGTAATAAAGATACATTCCGGATCTAGTCGATTCACCGGATCATTCAGATCCTAAGGTACGAAAAACTATCGGTGAAGAAGCTGATATAGCTGAGACAGTATCAACTGAACCATTCGGTTCAGGGGGAACATCTGAAGTTCCAACGAACAGACATCAGCACATGATGAGTCCAACATCACCGAGACTTATTCTTATCAAGTGGATCATAACTCGCACCACTCCCAATCGCTAGTAATGAAATTTTATCGTAAACGGATGATGTTCTCCAAACCGACGCAAATCGTAGCGAAGGACTCGGATAACCGGTCATTCAACCGATCGATAATCGAAGACCCATCCGATAAAGTTAAAACTAGACATCGTTGGTGAAAGTGCCATGTATTGTTGTTATCCGTCTATGAAGGAACCAACAATAATAGAGGAAGTTTCTACAAGACGCAAGTCGGATTCTAGCCATGCAGGAGGATTGGAACAATTCGAGAGAAATCAAGTTTGGGAACTAGTGGACGAGACCAAGTCATCAAGACGTTATTATTGCGAAGTGGGTATTCAAGAACAAGAGAGATGAGAAAAACGTCATCACCGTAAATAAGGCAAGACTTGTTGCTAAGGGGTATTCACAATCGGAAGGAATTGCTTATGATGAGACCTTTGCACCGATCCGCCGCTTTAGTAGCCATTCATTCCATTTTTCGCATATGCTTCCCACAGAGCGTTCATCGTGTATCGAGATGGACGAAAGAGCGCTTTCTTAAGCGGGGTACTAGCAGAGGAAGTTTATGTCTAACAACCTCCGTGCTTTGAAAAGGGCAACCAGTGTACTGTCTAAGAAAAGCTCTCTATGGCTCAAAACAGCTCCTCGAGCTTGGTATGATACACTCTCTCGGTTCTTGATCGAAAGTGGGTTCACTAAAGGAACAAATGGGATGTAACCTTATTGAGAATAGAAGATGGAAAAGATATTCGATGGTTCAGATTTACGTGGGCGACATCATCTTGGATCTCTCAACAAAAGTCTATGTGAAAGATTCAAACAAACTAATGCAAGGGAAATTCGAGATGTCCATGATGGGTCGATGAATTACTTTACGGGTCTTCAAGTAAAGCAAAGTACGTGAAGGGATATTCATCTCCGCAAGCAAAAGTACACTAGGAATTTATTGGCTAAGTTTGGAGTTCAAAATTGTAAGGAAGCCAAAATTCCTATGATGACCGGATTCAAGATGGATCCGATGAGGATGGTCGAAAAAACAAATCGGAAGGAATATAGGGCTCTCATTGGATCTCTACTATACCGACCGCCAAAGAGACCGGATATAACCTTCGCAAAGATAGGGGTGTATGTGCGATTTCGTGCAAATCCAATGATAAGTCACCTAGAAGCGACTAAGCGGATTCTTAAGTATCTGAAGGGACAGATAAACCTTGGTTTATTTTACCCATCGATGATAATCTAGAGCTTAGTGGGTATTCGATTTCGATTATGGAGGTTGCAAGATTGATGAAAAAATCCACCTCTCAGAACTTGTCGGTTCTTAGGAAGTCAATCGATCTCGTGGTTTTCAAAAAGCGGACATCGATTGCAACATCTACTCTTTTGAAGCGTAATATATGGTCTGCAGGAAGTCGTTGTTTCCAACCGCCTCGCTTAGTCGGAAATGAGGATTATAACATTGAAACTAAGAATGTACCTATTTTACAGGATGAAATAATATTGCTATTGCAATCACTTTCGAGAATCTGTTTCTACATACAAGATGCAAGCATGTGGATGTCGGGCACCATTTTATAAGAGATCATGTTGAAAAGAAGAATATCGAGAATGGAAAAGATTCATCGATATCTGAAAAAGTCGATATTCTAACCAAGCCACTAGCCGAGATCGATTCAGAGAATTATGCAATGAGCTAGGGCTTCGGATCTTGGAGAAAATGCACCTAAAATGTTTGATGGAATGATCTCCGTAACCGGTGGTTAAGAAACTAATCGGTTCAAGAGAAATCGGTTGAATTTGGTATCTCAACCGATCGGTAAGATCGATCAAGGAATTGATATGAGAAGGTCTCGATCGATTTAAAGTTTATCGATTAAATGAACTGATCGTTTAAAGGATTATCGATTAAATGCTGTTCGGTTATACTTTTGTAAGTCGATTAATTTGAAATTCAACAAGATTCACAAGTGGTATTCACAAGATTAAAGCTTAAAATCGCATAAGGATACAGAATTTTACACAACAATGAAATAATGAGAAATTTTCATTGATAAAGACCCAAGGTCGTTACATTACAAGATACAAGTACAAGAGGACCTGGGAGGTCAAGACATAAACCCTAAACCCTAAAACCTTAACACTAAACCCTCATCCTAACCCTGAAGAAGTGGAGAGAGAGAGATTTTAAATCGATGCTCTCATTTTCCCCACTTAACAAGGGTGAGAGAGGCTTTAAAATAATCCTAAGCCGATTTTTCAAGCTAAAACCAAAGGAGCGAGAGCGGCGTTGATAGATTTTTTAAGCCAGAGCCCTAAGAAAGAGTGGGCTGGGCTCTAGTTAGTTAAATGGTGAGTTGATATCGCATCACATTTGTTCCGATGCGCACCAGACATCAAACTCATGTTCATTTTCGATCGAGTCTGTTGATCGCGAGGTTAAGTCATCTCGATGGACACACAAGGTGCATACGGTTAGGAGAAGTGTCTTCTCAGTTGCGATAGCAGAACCGCCGCCTCGGTGGTAGAGAAGCTTGGCAACGATTGTATGTGAAATCTTTGATGACGACGAAGATAGTGATAAGGGACACACAGGGTTGATTTGAGAAGCTGAAATCATTGAAAAGGGGGTAAAGGTGTTTTGGGAAGTTTCAATAGGAAATAAGGGTTCACCAGAATGCATGATTTTACAAAGAAGATAAGTATGGTGAATGGGTTATGTTGTGTAAAACAATTGGTCCAATTAATAGAGACCAAGCAAGGGTGCAAATGCAAATTCGAGTTCTCAAAACCTTTTAGAGAAATTTGCATCACAAGGACAGCGTGTAGAAATCACGCGACTGATAATTGGATAAATTTACGGCGGATTGACATATCGAAAGATTCAGACGATAATTACGCATGTCAAATCGTGCCAACTTAGGGAATATAAGCTACTATTCTAGACTAAGTTTTGGCGGTAACACTTATCCCAAGAATTGGCTTGATCTGAGAAGAATCAGATTAGGTCAACTAAAATCTGATTACATCTGGTCGATCGGATGAGGAAGATCAGCTGAGCTTGAAACACCAATAAATCAGATACATCAGTCTATGGGAAAAACCGAAATATCAGTTGAAGGGGGAACTTCAACTGATCAAGGAGGATCAGAAGGGAAATCAGACGTATTCAAGGAAGATCGGTTGAGCTTGAAACTTCAACAAATCAGATGCAAGTGAAGAAGATCAGTTAAAAGGATCAGTTGGGAAATTTTAAGGCTTAGGCAGAATACTAAGATCAACAAGTGAAATCAACATGGACAAGTGGTATTGACTGATTACAATATCAGTCAACCAGATACGCCTTTCTTTTCTCTTGTTCTTTGCTTATTTATCGGATCTTATCGATATTATTTGCCTTACTGTACCCATTATCCTTGTGGACGTATTCCCCGCAAATCATTTAATGCGGACGTGGGGAACATGTATTACTTCGCTACTAAATGTGCTTTTAAATCCAAAAGGTTTTAAAGACGTGCTTTTCCTGACCCTACGATCAAAACCGCTTAATCTAGAGCGTTTAATCTTTTCAAACGGTTGATCTTCCAAATCTTGTCTTCTTTTTCCCTCCTCGTCTTTATAAAAATCATCAAAAACATACAAGAGTTTTCCATTTCACAAACTTGCGATTTATTCTCTGAAAACTCCAGATTACTTCTCTCAGATTCAAAGTGTTTTTCCTAAGTTTCAAAATCATCCTTAGAAAAAAAATGTAATCGGTAATTTATGTTTATTTGATGTATTTTTTTTTAAAATCCATTGATCTTAAATGTTTTTATCCCTGTGTTATGCTTTATTGTTTCTTGGTTTCGCGATATGTGATGTTCTTATATATATGCACAACTTTAATCGGGTCCATCCTTTGTAGATGGCCACCCACGGAATGGGAAAGATAATGTGCAATTATGCGGGCGGCAACAAAGATTGTGGATGATAAGTTAATGCAGATTCAATATCACTCGGGATCAGGAATCCATGGAGGTCGAGCAAATTTCTAAAAGCAGGCCTTGAGAAATTTTATTTGCTCGCAATCCAATCGGTGATGCAAGATGAAGCACTAGAATTCCTAAGGAATTTAAGAGTGGATCTGGACGTTCGGAAATGAACCGCTCTTGACGACCAAGCGGAGAAGAAATCGATCGACGAATGATGATATAATGGGGATTGACCTACCAAAAGGAGAGCTCGCTCGCTCATTCAGGAGAACGAAGATGATTTGATCGGAAGAGAGCTCTTTCAGAGAGGCCGACAAACATCATACGTCAGGTTTTGTCAGGCCAATGCTCAAGAGGAAATACCGATTGTTGTTTGACATATTGTCAAAAACAATTATGGGGATTGCATTCAGCCTAGATGCTCTTACATCCGTCAAAATGTACAAAGATGGTCGCAATAATTGATGAAGCAAAAACATCAATTGGACACGGGTTCTGAAGGCCATTCGCTCCAAGAACATGAGAAATTTGGAGTAAATGAACCGAGGCGGTATATATCAAGAAAAAGATCAAGAATCTCAACAAGGTTGCGGTTATTACAAAGATAAACTGCATAATACTGAATGGGAACAGATTGGACTGAAGTCCTATACGGCCTTTCTCACAGCCACTTTAGCCATCTTTGGGCCACCAGACGATGATATGCGGCCAACCCCCCCAAAGACAAAGAAAGGAAAAAGAAGGAAGCAACTTCGCCTACACCAGATGCCCCTGAAGTTGAAAAAGAAAAACCGGTAAAGGCCCGGAGAAGAGGCCGAAGAAGGCGAAAAGCAAGCCTCCATGACTCGATGCTTGAAGATGAGTCGATGAAGAAAGAGCGCCAGATCGGTCTGTTGTAACACAAAAATCAGTGATAAATCGACGGCAAAGCTTTAAGCCGAGAGCTCGCCAGATCATTCCGAGGAAGAAGCACAAGCCGATCAATCTCCTTCTCCTCAAGCTCTTTGATTCACCACTCAGACTAATGGTCACGAGCATGTCTCTCTTATTCTTCCACCGCTCGCGAACTCGAATCGATCGATTCCATAAACTTAAAGCTTACTCCGATGTGGAACGAAGAACTCGCTTCCATAAAGCAGAACCTCTACAGTCGAATCGATCGGCCAACTTCCGCCTTACTCAAGCACAACCAGAACCTTCCACATCTCATCAAATGAACCGACAGACAATTCCCGAGTCCAGATCAACAAAGATCATAACTCGGGAAATTGATCGGAATGCGAATCGAAAAGAGAAATTGATGAGTTATATCCAGAATCGGGTCGCCCATCCCGCCATAAGAGAGGAAGTTATGGAGATCCTCACCGAGAGATCTTCGATTAAAAAGCTTCTCGGATTTTATAATAATTATTGAACAGATGGGATGGTGCGGATGAGTTTGCAGACTTCGATTTCGACATGAGGAAATTGCTAAAGTGGGATCACCAAATGAGCCGATAATCAAGTAAACTGGCAAAAGCTCGATCCACAGAAGCTAGGGTTGCTTCGAGCAGATTTAATCGAGATCACGACAAAGCTCCTCGGGCAGATGCCATCATGAAGGATGCAGAGAGCCGATGATAGTGGAGCCGGTGCCGCAGTTCATGACCAACCATGGAGGCATAAACAATCAATCGGATCAAGTGACACCCAACATTCCAACATCAAACGTCACTATCTTGATCAACTTCGGAGATCAAATCTTGTCTCAAAGATCTCCGAAAAAGAAGAAGTTGAGGGACTGATAGCTGATCAAAGGCAGATTGTCATCAAAGAAATAAAAGATCAAAGGGAATTGGCTATTTCCCATATTGGGGCAATCAAAGATCAGTTCTCCCAAACTGTGTCCATTCGTCAATTTGAATCGATAAAAAAAGACCGTTGATGCAAAATCGACTCGGGTGGATCAACAACAAGTTTTTTTTTCGATGCTCACCGACAAGCTAGAATTGTGTAAGAGAAACTTGACAAACCGATAAAACACTCTCTATCGCCATGGAATCTGTCAAGATCGAAATGATATCGAAGATTCAAAATCTAACTGCTCAAACTCAAGGCATATCTCATTGCGAGATCTCAACAGGCGATCGTAGATCAACTTTGGTTCTCGACCTCCCACCTCACTACTCTTTTTGATCAAACCAAAAAGGGGGAAGGATGAATGAGAAACCAACTGACATAACAGGTGCAGGGACATCACAAACTCGGACTGCTGAAAAGATGTCCAAAGAGCAGGTAGCTGAAGAAGCCCGAAAAAGCCAAGAAGAAAGAAGGGCAGAAAAAATGGCAGAGGCAGAAAATCTGAAGAAGAAATTCAGATCGAGAGCGAAGAAAGGAAGGGCTGGAAAATCCGCATTCGTAACCTAAGCCGCCAAAGCAAAGAGTTGATGAGATCATCCCAAAAACTACTGCACATGCTAAGAAATTTGAGGAATGGAATAAGATCAGGAGTGAATGGCTTCTGGATGCCTTTGTTCTTAATCTTGTTCCACAAGAAGAATCTCCTGATGAAGAATTCCTCAACTGGTTAGAAAATAAATACCCGGATTTTCTGAAGTATCTGGAAAATGAGGCCAAACTTATCAATGTAAAAATAACTCGCCAAGAGTATGATCTGTTGGAGTACTCGAAGAAGGCAGATGGCTCATTTGACAGACTGGCATTTCAAAGATTCTATTTTGACATCCTGCGCAGAACGCACATAACTGATCCTCAGCAGACTGATGATGTCAAATGGAAACTTTATCAGATTTTCAACGTACCTCAAGATCAAAGAGAGATGCCAGAAGGATACAAGCCTAAAGAGTGAAGAATCAGAAGACTACTCAGGATCAGTTGTTTTTCTTATTTACAAACTTTTCTGATGTAACATGTAATCAACATTTATTAATGAGAAAAGTTTATTTTCTGATCCTAAGACAAAGTCTCATTGTCTTCTGATTATATGCTCTTAACTGTTCTATTTTTTATCAACTGTATTTGGTTTCTCAAAGTGTTTTGGTTTCATCAAAAAGGGGGAAATTGTTGGGAAATTTATAGTTTTGATGAATGTTCCAAAAACACATGTAATAGGACCAGTCAGACATGTTAGCTGACTGATGTTTATATTACCTGCTATAGGAGACCAGTTGATAATGATTGTATAGAACAACTGATGAAATAGATAGGTCACATATTGAGGGGGAAACTCAATATGTATAGGTCAGATCTGAAGACTCAAAGGACAGCCGAGTCTGCTAGTTGAAGCTAAGTCAACCAAGACTGAAGACTCTATCAGTAGACCGATCGATTCGAGGCCGATCGGTCACTCACCAGTGAAAACTGATGTTTCACCTAATCATACGTCTATGATCTGAACAAGAAGAATGTCAACCTTAGTTGGAAGAACAAACACTGAAAAGTGCGTCTGTTAACCAATAAGAACAAGACACGTATGATCGGAGCCGACAATTAAGGGATTTGATGCTGCTCTCTCTAACGGATATAAAATACAAGTTCACGCTTTCGGCCATGCCGATTTCTCAAGACGCCACATCAATCCTGCAAACCTACCTAATATAGCCTGAAATTCAAATTGCTCTCCAACGGCTCTTTGATTTCAAGGTCTATAAATATGGGATCACACTTCAGAGTGAAACAACGGAAACGCTGAACAATCAAGAAGCTCAAGCTAATATCAGATTTCCGCACAAGAACACGAACAAGAAGATTAATTTTTATTAAGTGTTCATCCCATAAGTTCTTAGCATAGAAATCTTTTCATCTAGCTGTTAGGCTGCTTATACGCAAGAAAAGATTTCATAGTTGGAACCAAAACAATCTTACCCAAACCCCCAAGTTAGGTTAAGTTGTTTAGCAAGATTTCAGACTAGGGTTTCTAGTTTACGATCTCTCGGGATCGGTTGAGTGTGAACTCCTTAAACATCTAGTTGGTGTCTTGTGTTGGACTTATACATAAAAACAAAGTCCGATTGGTTAAGTAGGTGCCCCTTGTGATAGGGAAGAGTGGACGTAGGGACCGGTTTGTCGAACCACTATAAATCTTGTGTGCCTTTACCGCTTTTGATTAATCGATTACATAATCGCACACAACCTTTAAAGTGCATACATATTCCAAGTTGAGATCAGTTAGCACCAAGCTTCTGATCTGATCAAACTTGACACTTCAGTCAACTGATTAAAAGATTAACTTTGGAATCTGATTTATCAAACCGGTTTTTCACACGGGTAAAACTTAAGCTTCCGCGACACATCGCTTAAACCGATAGTTACCGAATCGATCTGTCTTCAAAGCGACAAGAAGTTGGTTATCGCCCAAACCGATTCACTCACACTCGATCAAAGTTAATCGCCCACACCGATTTGCACAAAAGTTTTCAGAAGTCTATTCACCCCTCCCCTCTAGACTTCTGCCCTCACAAAACCCGTTCGGAACCTACACTATTTGTCCTAAGTTAGTCTCGATTAGTATTTTCTTTTAAAAATATGGGTACCAAGCTTCATCACAACCAACCCAATATCGTTTTACAATCCAATGTCTAATGTCAATTGTACATGCAACTAATTCATAGTAATTGGACTCAATGATGGACCTACATGTCTTATGTTGGGAACACGTGCCCCATATTTTTTAAGTATATGTTATATATATTTGAATTATTAGGAGTAATACTAATATTATATGTATATAATAATTTAAATGAGTTTTTAAAAGTGTTATAATTAGTTAATCATGCAAATATTTCATCTAAAAAAAATTGTAGATCTGTTATGTATATGCACTATCACCATTTAAAAAATTAAATATTTTTTAAGATAGTAATAGTGTATAATTGTATATGCATAATCGTGACATTAAAAAAACAGAATTCACTTGAACTCGAGTTCACCAGGAAAATCTACTTGTTATATTATTTATTTTTGTGCCCCCGTCATGAAAGTTTTCTAGATCCGTCCATGATTGGACTAATCAATTTAAATATTATATCCTATAAAAGAATCATACAAATAAGTAAACAAGTCGAGCTTTATCACAACCAATCTAGTGTCATTTTACAATTCAACTAATAACGTCAACTAATAATTTAATTAGAAATTATTCAATTGTTTCAACTAACAATTTAAGTCTAATGTCATTAGCTAATGCAACTAATTTATGGTAATTGGACTAATCAATTTAAATACAATATCATGTAATATTATCATACAAATAAGTATATAAATTATGCATTTTCATATATACAATACTTCTCGTCTTTTTTTAGATTGCTCAAAATCCAAAAAGTCCATCTTTTATCATATACTCAAAATAGCAATAAAGTAACTATACAGTTCATGCTACCCCTTACAAACATCACTAAATTACATCACATGTCACTAATAATTACATACAAAATTAACTTATTTTTTATCTTATTCACTAAAATTGACAAAATGTTCTTATCAAAAAGCTATTTTATTACCTTCAAATATTAATAAAGAATTTCTTCATCAAAACCCGTGTCAAAATCAAGTGAGCAATCTAAAAAAAGATGGAAGGAGTAACTGGTTTTTTTTTTTTAATATATCCATATTAAATACAAAATATAACATTTTATATTATTAATCATTAATGTGCCACTTTTAAAATTTTATGATAAATTTATAATAATTTTTTGTTGAATTTTTTTCTTTTTTGGTATAATATTTTGTTATTATATATGTATAAATAGACTTAGTTCAAAAATTTGTAATAATTTTTTTGTTGAATTTTTTTCTCTTTTGGTATATTATTTTGTTATTATATATGTATAAATAGATCTAGTTCAAAAATTCAAAAATAATATTAATAATTTAGAAAATATTCAAAAAATAAATAATATATATGTGTGGTAGATATGGGAAATTGAACATTGTACTCTTGCATTCAAAGAAGATAAAAAAAATATTTGTTATACAATTTGAGCTACATCAAGTTTGTTATGATGTTTAAAATTTTATTAGAAAATTATAACAATTTTTTTGGCCCAACTTTTGGCCCAACTTTTTGTTATTAGATATGTATAGATTAACAATACATTTATTGTATTATTATATCTCCTTTAATTTATATATAGAATTTAAATTACACCATATTATATCATGTATACTTTGCACCCACCTAAATTGTAAGTTATTGGTAGGGGCAGAGACAGGAATATAGTCTATTCAAGGCAAACAAAAGTTGATAAGAAAATATAAAACAAGAAATAATATAATTAATTAATACTTTGAATAACAATTGACCACGTCTGTTTGCTAAATTATCATTCATTCATTCATCAACGTATCTAATTTTGAGTAACACTCTTGTGAATCATGTCTATACATAAACTCTATCATTGTTATGTGCAAAAATATCACTATTACAGGGCCGCGAGCCTAAACGGTTCAAGCCTTATTTGTTCACGATAAATGGGCCGCTGATAGCTGGGACCTAACCCTTGCCCTAGCAGTTCGCGGGCTAAGCAAGACATTAACAGGCTTAAAAAAAATTAAAATTAAAATTCAAAGTATCCATAATATAATATGGTGTAATTTAAATTCTATATATAAATTAAGGAAGATATAATAATACAATAACTTACAATTTAGGTGGGTGAATTTGATGTTTGATTTATAATAGCATACAATAAACTCATTTTTGTTGTTGATTTTTTGGTTTTTTGAATTCCAATTTTTACGATTGAATTCGAGAAAAGATAGAAATTGTGTCTTCATTAGTGATAGTCTTTTTTGAATAACAATGATAATTTTTATGAGTAACAATAATAGTGTTCAAGCATAACAACGAGAGTTTGTTTTACACATAGTGATAGTGATAGTCTTTAAAAATAACAATGATAGTCTTTAAATATATACTAGTGAGAGTTTTTTTTTATTTTTTTTGCATACAGTGATTTGGATTATATTTATGAACTTTATTTTGCATATAATGATAGTGATAGTCTTTAAACATAATAATGATAGACTTAAATATGTTGAATATTCGTATTGGTGTGTTTGAATACATATATTTGCTTATTTTAAGTCTATGTTTATAACTAATCGTATTTGTTATTAAAATTTACAATTGAAATTCTAGATTTAATACATTTGAATCCCTTGAAGAATAAGAAGAATAAGAAGAAATTTATGATTGAACTTTAACATATGGACAAAACATTGAACATGTTGTTGTAATATAAAATTAAGGTATAACAATTTAAATAAATTAACAGTATTGTAGTATTTATGAACATGTATTAGTTGTATGAGTAGGTCGAGGGTGAGACTGTCCCACAGATCACATACTGTGAGACGGATTCTAAATTTGACTCGTAGCACTCACCAGTGGTTTCAATCGGCACCCTCAATTTAATTTGTTAGCCTTGTCCATATATGTTGTTTTTCCATTCTTTTCGGTTGTATAGCATTAGGCGTGGCCCCAACTACTAATTAGTTGTTCCTGAAATTAATAATGGGTCTATGGCTGCAATTGGCTAACATGGGTTGCAAATGGGCCTGTGGTTATTTTTTTTTATTTTTATTTTTACAGAAGTGATAAAGTTTAATTGAAAAGTGATAATATTATCTCTTAAAAGTTGATGCGAGATGAATTGAAAAAGATACCAAAATCCATGAGAACATATATTAAAATATATTGATAAAAATGATCAGGCTTATCTGTCAGGTTAGTTGGTCACTTAAAAGTTCCGCACTTGTATAGTCAGCAGACTTAGGGTCTGATTGGTAGGAGCTTATAACCCTTAAAAGGGATGGACTACTAAATTTGTAAACTGATTGGTAGCCTATAAAATAAAGAAAGAGTGACTTTCCAGTCCAAAATAGGAAGAGAGAGTACTAATAGGTCCAATAATCTTTTTTTAGTACTAATAGGTGCAAAGTCATACTTAAGAAGACAAAAATACCCATTTCTTCCTATTTTTGAAAATTTTATCTTTCCTTACTTTTCAGATTTTAACTTTTGTGTTCTCCAATTTTTACTTTCCATAATTTTTTAAAATTTAGTCTTCCATTGCTTTCCAGATTTTAAATTTCGTGTTCTCCTATTTTTACTTTCCAGAATTTTTAAAAATTTAGTCTTCCAGATTTTTAGTTAGAGGAATTGATGAGAACCAAAAATATAAATATATATTCATCTTTGTTTCATTTACAATTTGAATTTTCATATCTAAAATCCAAAATTTACATATCTTCGTCCTTATTCGTCATACACATATGCATAAATAAGATGAACATATTCATCAACACATGCATAAATACATGCATATGTTCATCAATTGATGAACATATGCATCTCCAAAATGATCCAGATACTCATTTCTTCGTCCTCCATCCACCAAATTTCCAGATACTCATCTTCTTCCTCCCTCATTCACCAAATTGTGCTCTGACAAATCACAGATTTTCATCCATCTTTATCAATATTAACACAAGATATTAAACTATAAAAAATCAATTCATCTGATCTAGAACCTCCATCTCAATAAAATCAACAAATTCATCTGATTTCTACAGATCCAAAAATATGAAAATTCAAACAGATAAATCCAACAAAAAAGAAAATCAAATCGATCCAAATCAAATCGATCCAACATAATCCCTCAAATAGCAAAAATGCGCCTCCCACCACCGCCGCCTCCTCATCATCATCCAAATCCAGAAACGCAATAACCTTTAAAAAAAAAATCAAATAGTTTCATAAAAAAAAAAAAAAAACAGATTCATCTAAAAAAAATTTGTAGGTCCCGAACGGGTTTTGTGAGGGCAGAAGTCTAGAGGGGAGGGGTGAATAGACTTCTGAAAACTTTTGTTCAAATCAGGTGTGAGGACAGTTAACCTGATCAGAGTGTGAGTGAATCAGTTTGGGCTCGATAACCAACTTCTTCGACTTTCAAGATCAGATCATTAAGCAGAACTATCGGTTTAACGATGTGTGCGGAAGCTTAAGTTTTACCCGTGTGAAAAACCGGTTTTGATAAATCGATTCCAAAGTTAATCTTTTAATCGGTTGATCAAGTGTCAAGTTTGATCGGATCGAAGCTTGGTGCTAATCGATCTCAACTTGGAATATGTATGCGCTTTTAAAGGTTGTGTGATTGTGTAATCGTTAATCAAAGCGGTAAAGGCACACAAGATTTATAGTGGTTCGGACAAACCGGTCCTACGCCCACTCTTCCCTATCACAAGGGGCACCTACTTAACCAATGGACTTTGTTTTATGTGTAAGTCCAACACAAGACACCAACTAGATGTTTAAGGAGTTCACACTCAACCGATCCCGAGAGATCGTAACTAGAAACCCTAGTGCGAATCTTGCTAAACAACTTAACCTAACTTGGGGGTTTGGGTAAGATTGTTTTGGTTCCAACTATGAAATCTTTTCACAGATATAAAAACCCTAACAAAGCCTAGATGAAAAGATTTCTATGCTAAGAACTTATGGGATGAACACTTAATAAAAATTAATCTTCTTGTTCGTGTTCTTGTGCGGAAATCGATCGATATTAGCTTGAGCTTCTTGATTGTTTGGCGTTTCCTTCTTTTTCACTCAAGTGTGATCTCATATTTATAGACCTTGAAATCAAAGAGCCGTTGGAGAGCAATTTGAATTTGGTAAAGATTATATTAGGTAGGGCGAAAGTGTGAATTGATCCGTTGATTGATGTGCGCGTTCTTATTGGTTAACGGCATGGTTCTTCCAAAAGTGTGAACTTGTATTTTATATCCGTTTTTAGTTAGAGAGCGAAAGATCAAATCCCTTAATTGTCCTTTGGTCTCCGATCATACGTGTCTTGTTCTTATTGGTTACAATCATTATCGCACTTTTCGGTGTTTGTTCTTCCAACTAAGGTTGACATTCTTCTTGTTTGCTTGATCATAGGCGTATGATTAGGTGAAACAATCGGTTTTTTCACTGGTGGTCATTAATAAATGTTGATTCATGTTACATCGTAAAAGTTCGTAAATAAGAAAAATGGTGATCCCGATAAGTCTTCTTTAGGTTTGTATCCGATTGACTTTGATAGCTTCAACTAAAGCGACATCATACCGAGGTCCTTTGAGTCTTCAAAGATCGACCTATACATATTGAGTTTCCCCCTCAATATGTGACCTATCTATTTCATTGTTGTTTCTATACAATCATTATCAATTTCGGTCTCCTATAGCGGAGTAATATAAACATCATCCTACCTATTGTGTCGATCGATTCCATTCCTATTACATGTGTTTTTGGAACTTTCATCAAAACTATAAATTTCCCAACAATTTCTTTTTTTGATGAAACCAAAACACTTTGAGAAACCAAAAATCCCCTTTTTGGTTTGATAAAAAATAGAGCGATTAAGAGCATATAATCTTGAGTTTGAAAAGACAATGAGACTTTGTCTTAGGATCGAGAAAATAAACTTTTCTCATTAATAAATGTTGATTACATGTTACATCTTTTTGCAAAAGTTTGTAAATAAGAAAAAACGATCTTTGATCCTGAAGTAGTCTGATCGATTCTTCACTCTTTAGGTTTGTATCCTTACGCATCTCTCTTTGATCTTGAGGTTGACGTTGAAAATCGATAAAGTTTCCATTTGACATCATCATCTGCTTCATGAGGATCGTTATGTCGTTCTCACAGGATGTCAAAATAGAATCTTTGAAATGCCGGATCTGTCAAATGAGCCATCCGCCTTCTTCGAGTACTCAAACAGATCATACTCTTGGCGAGTTATTTTTACATTGATAAGTTTGGCCTCATTTTCCGGATACTTGAGAAAATCCGGGTATTTATTTTCTAACCGGTTGAGGAATTCTTCATCGGGAGATTCTTCTTGTGGAACAAGATTAAGAACAAAGGCATCCGAAGCCATTCAGGAGAAGGAGATCGATCTTATTCCATTCCTCAAATTTCTTAGCAAGATTTGTGGCAGTTTTTTGGGATGATCTCATCAACTCTTTCTTTGGCGGCTTAGGTTGCAATGCGGATTTTCCAACCCTTCCTTCCTTTCTTTCGCTCTCGATCTGAATTTTTCTTCTTGATTTTACGCCTCTATTTTTTTTTCCCGCCCTTCTTTCTTCTTGGCTTTTTGGGCTTCTTGATGACTACACCGCTCTTTGGACATCTTTTTTCAACAAATTCGAGTTTGTGATGTCCTTTTTTGTTATGTCATTGGTTTCTCATTCTGTCCTTCCATTTTTTGGTTTGATCAAAAAAGAGTAAGTGAGGTGGGAGGTCGAGAACCAAAGTTGATCGCGATCGCCTGTTGAGATCGCATTCGCTTCTCCCAGTAATGATATGCCTTGAGTTTGAGCGTTATATCATCATTTAGATTTTGAATCTTCGAAATTTCTTCGAATTCTTGACAGATTCCATGCGGTATAAAATTTCTCAAGGAGAGAGTGTTTTAGGATCCCGAGTGATTTGTCAACTTTTCTCTTCATCAATTCTAAGCTTTCCCATTCGGTGAGCATCTACAAAAAAGAAACTTGGAATTTATAAAAACGAGGAGGGAAAAAGAAGACAAGATTTGGAAGATCAACCATTTGAAAAGATTGAACGCACTTTGAATTAAGCGGTTTTGATCGTAGGGTAAGGAAAAAAAACACGTCTTTATAAAAACCTTTTGGATTTGAAAAAAGCACATTTAGTAAAACCTTTTGGATTTAATACATGTTCCCCCACGTCCGCATTAAATGATTTGCAGGGAATACGTCACAAGGATAATGGGTACAGTAAGGCAAATAATATCAGATAAGATCCGATAAATAAGCAAAGAACAAGAGAAAAGAAAGGCGTGTCGGTTGGTCGATATTGTGTCGATCAATACCACTTGTCCATGTTGATTTCACTTGTTGATCTTAGTATTCTGCCTAAGCCTTAAAAATTTCCCAAACCGATCCTTTTAACTGATCTTCTTCACTTGCATCTGATTTGTTGAAGTTTCAAGCTCAACTGATCTTCCTTGAATACGTCTGATTTCCCTTCTGATCCTCCTTGATCAGTTGAAGTTCCCCCTTCAACTGATATTTCTATTTTTCCCATAGACTGATGTATCTGATTTGTTGGAGTTTCAAGCTCAGCTGATCTTCCTCATCTGATCAGCTTCGTATGTAATCAGATTTTAGTTGACCTAATCTGATTCTTCTCAGATCAAGCCAATTCTTGGGATAAGTGTTACCGCCAAAACTTAGTCTAGAATAGTAGCTTCTATTCCCTAAGTTGGCGCGATTTGACATGCGTAATTATCGTCTGAATCTTTCGATATGTCAATCCGCCGTAAATTTATCCAATTATCAGTCGCGTGATTTCTACACGCTGTCCTTGTGATGCAAATTTCTCTAAAAGGCTTTTTGAAATCAAATTTGCATTTGCATCCTTGCTTGGCCTCTATAAATTGGACCAATGTTTTACACAACATAACCCATTCACCATACTTATCTTCTTTGTAAAATCATGCATTCTGGTGAACCCTTATTTCCGGTGAAACTTCCTAAGAAACACCTTTACTCCTTTTTTCAATGATTTCAAACTTCTCAAATCAACCCCCAGGTGTCCCTTATCACCGTCTTCGTCGTCATCAAAGATTTCACATACAATCGTTGCCAAGCTTTCTCTACCACCGAGGCGGCGGTTCGCTATATCGAATCGAGAAGACACTTCTCCTAACCGTATGCACCTTGTGTGTCTATCGAGATGACGTAACCCGCATCAACAGACTCAGTCTGAAAATGAACATGAGTTTGATGTACGATGCGCATCGACAACAACGGTGATGCCAGATATCAACTCACCATTTCTGCTGTTGGAGAGCCCACTTACTCTTTCTTAGGGCTCTCGGCTTAAAAATCCTATCAAGGCCGTTTGTCGCTCCTTTGGTTTTTAACCAAACTAAGCGGCTTTAGGATTTCTTTAAAGCCTCTCTCACCCTTGTTAAGTGGGGGAAAATGAGAGCATCAGATTTAAAATCTCTCTCTCTCCACTTCTTCAAGGGTTAGGATGAGGGTTTAGTGTTAAGGTTTTCGGGTTTAGGGTTTAGGGTTTATGTACTGACCTCCGGGTCCTCTTGTACTTGTATCTTGTAATGTAACCTGACCTTCGGGTCTTTATCAATGAAAATTTCTGTTATTTCATTGTTGTGTAAAATTCCTGTATCCTTATGCGATTTTAAGCTTTAATCTTGTGAATACCACTTGTGAATCTTGTTGAATTTCAGCTTAATCGACTTACAAAGTATAACTGAACAGATTTAATCAGATAATCTTTTAAACGATCAGTTCATTTAATCGATAAACTTTAAATCGATCAAGATTACCTTCTCATATCGGTTCCTTGGATCTTCCGATCGATTGAGATACCAAATTCAACCGATTTCACTTGAATCGATTAGTTTCTTAACGGTGGTTCGGAGATCATTCCATCAAACATTTTAGGTGCATTTTCTCCAAGATCCGAAGCCCTAGCTCATTGCATAATTCTCGAAATCGATCTCGCCTAGTGGCTTGGTTAGAATATCGACTTTTTTCGTATATCAATATGAATCTTTTCCATTCGATATTCTTCTTTTCAACATGATCTCTTATAAAATGGTGCCTGACATCCACATGCTTGCATCTTGTATGTAGAACGAGATTCTCGAAAGTGATTGCAATATCACTATTATCATCACGTAAAATAGGTACATTCTTAGTTTCAATGTTGTAATCCTCAATTTCTGCCGACTAAGCAGGCGGTTGGGAACAACGACTTTCCTGCAGCCATATATTCTGCTTTAGTAGTAGATGTTGCAACTGATGTCTGCTTCTTTGAAAACCACGAGATCAGTTTACTTCTTAAGAACTGACAAGTCCTCGAGGTGGATTTTTCTCATCAATCTTGCAACCTCCATAATCGTAATCGAATACCCACTAAGCTCTAGATTATCATCGATGGGTAAAATAAACCAAGGTTTCTTGTCCCTTCAGATACTTAAGAATCCGCTTAGTCGCTTTAGGTGACTTATCATTGGATTTGCTCGAAATCGCACATACACCCTCATGCGAAGGTTATATCGGTCTGGCCTGCAAAATCGGTATAGTAGAGATCCAATGAGAGCCCTATATTCCTTTCCGATTTGTTTTTTCGACCATCCTCATACGGATCCATCTTGAATCCAGTCATCATAGGAATTTTGGCTTCCTTACAATTTTGAACTCCAAACTTAGCCAATAAATTCCTAGTGTACTTTGCTTGGCAGATGAATATCCCTTCTGTACTTTGCTTTACTTGAAGACCCGTAAAGTAATTAATTCATCGTCCCATCATGGACATCTCGAATTTCCCTTGCATCGGTTCTTTGAATCTTTCACATAGACTTTTGTTGGGAGATCCGAAGATGATGTCGTCCACGTAAATCTGAACCATCAGAATATCTTTTCCATCTTCTATTCTGAATAAGGTTCTGTCCACTGTTCCTTTAGTGAACCCACTTTCGATCAAGAACTGAGAGAGTGTATCATACCAAGCTCGAGGAGCCTGTTTGAGCCATAGAGAGCTTTTTTGGAAACAGTACACACTGGTTGCCCTTTTCAAAGCACGGAGGTTGTTCGACATAAACTTCCTCTCTGCTAGTACCCCGTTTAAGAAAGCACTCTTTACGTCCATCGATACACATGATGAACCCTCTGTGGGAAGCATATGCAGCTAAACGAATGAATGGCTTTAAGCGAGCGGACCGGTGCAAAGGTCTCATCATAATCAATTCTTCCGATTGTGAATACCCCTTAGCAACAAGTCTTGCCTTATTTACGGTGATGACGTTTTTCTCATCTCTCTTGTTCTTGAATACCCACTTCGTGCCAATAACGTCTTGATGACTTGGTACATCCACTAGTTCCCAAACTTAATTTTGTCTTCGAACTCTTCGGCTCTTCTGCATGGCTAGAATCCAACTTAAGGTCTTGTAGAACTTCCTCTATCGTTGTTGGTTCCTTCATAGACAGAGATAACAACAATACATGGCACTTTCACCAATCGATGTCTAGTTTTAACTTTATCGATGGGTCTCCGATTATCGATCGGTTGGATATTTGGTTATCCAGTCCTTCTCGCTCGATTTGGCGTCGGTTTGGAGAACATCATCCGTTTCTGATAAAATTTCATTACTAGCGATTGGGAGTGGTGCAGAGTTATGATCCACTTGATAAGAACAAGTCTCAGCTGATGTTGGACTCATCATGTGCTGATGTCTGTTCGTGGGAACTTCAGATGTTAACCCTGAACTGGATGGTTCGATTGATCTTTATCTCATTTATGATCGGCTTCTTTCACCGATTTTTTCGTACCTTAGGATCTGAATGATCTGGTGAATCAGCTAGATCTGGAATGTATATTGTTACGGTTTCTGATTCTTTTTCCTTGATCATTAGCTGATCCATTTTCTGAGCATCAGGTACTTGTTGATCAGGTACATCTTATTCTGAGGCAGATTTCTCTTGTTCAGACGACGCTTCATCAAAGACTACATGGGGTGTTTCTTCCACAAGTAGGGTTTGTCTGTTGTAAACCCTGAAAGCCTTGCTAGATGAGGAATATCCTAAGAATATACCCTCATCTGACTTGGCCTCAAAGGTTTTCAACTGACTCTTCCCATTGTTGTGTATGAAACACTTACACCCAAAAACATGGAAGTAGGAGACACGAGGTTTTCTGTCCTTCCACAGTTCATAGGGTGTTTTGTAGTGAGCCTTAGTCATAAGACATACATCGAGTATGGCATGCGGTGTTGATTTATACGCCTTGAAAATGGCTTGGTATTGCATGTTCAAATTAACATCGTATGAAAGCGAACTTCTTTGAGAGTTCATTCCTCCGTTAAATTTACTCCATTTTGTTGTGGCGTCCTGCAAATTTGATGTTTCATGTTGTATACCAAACTTAGAGCAAAAATCAGTAATAAAGGAATTCAGAAATTCTGTACCTTTATCTGATCTGATTTTTACTACGCTGACACCCTTCTCATTTTGTAATCTTTTTAGCAGCTCGGGTATCTTCGTTGTCGTCTCATTCTTCTTATGTAAGAATATAACCCAGGTAAACTTGGAATAGTCATCCACGATTACGAGTGTATTTTGCGTCGTTGAGACCGACCGTGTAACCTGGTCCAAATAGATCCATATGAAGCATTTGCAATACTCATTTGGATGCGGTCGGGAATTCCTTGAATGAAGCTTTGACTGTTTTTCCTTCCGACATGCAAAGACATGTCTGATCCTTTGAAAATACTTCATTCGGAAGTCCTTCCACTAGAGACATCCTTGCTATCTTATTAAGAGTTTTAAAGTTCAGATGGCTCATTCTTTTGTGCCAGAGCCAACTGCTACTTTTGGAACTCTTGACAATTAGGCATGCATTTCTTGGGCAACTGTTCCAATCAGCTGTGTAGATCGTCCCTTTCCTTGAACCGATTAGCAAAAATCATTGAGTGGCTCGATTCTTGATAGTGCATTGGTCGATCGAGAACTCAACCTTTGAATCCGTTATGCGTAATTGTGAAACCAATAGTAGGTTGTGCTTAGGACCTTCGACATCTGAGACTCCAGTTATTTGTACATCATCATTCTCTAAGGTTCCAAATCCTTTGGTATAACCAAAGTTATCATCACCGAAGAGTACACGCGGACCTTTCTGTTCTATGTATGAGTTGAGGAGGTGCTTGCTTCCTGTCATGTGCCTTGAACATCCACTATCGATGTACCAAATAGTTGCTTGCACACCTCCTTTGTTGGCGGACCACGCGATCCTGCTGAGCCAAAATCGGGCTTTAGGTAATCCCTTTTGGATTGGGTCCCGAGGGGTTAGGATTAGTTTTGGGGATCCATACAAACAGAAGAGCACTTCTATTGTGATCGGTTAGATCGAAGGCCCTGATTTGTCTCCCATACCTATCAACATAATCATACATCTCTTTATATGCTTTTTCGATTTGTATGATTATTAGTGTGAACCTTGGATGACTTAGAAGACTTGGGATTTATCTTTTTGTTTGTCTTCTTTTTTTATCCAAAGGTGGTTTAGGTGCAGTGACCCTAGATTTCGATTATAGGGGTAGGTACATTCGCTACCATCAAAAGATTCATATCTTTTTGGCATAGGTGGTTTTTTGCAGTTTACGAAGCATGCTTATTAGGCACGACCTTGATTGGGTCTCAGTTGGACTTCCCTTTTTACAGGTTGTCTTTTTTCGATTTCGATCTGTTGATCGAGTTGAGGTCTCTTCGTAAGAACCGGGTTCTTGTTGATTCTCGACCGATGCTTTACCGATTGGGGTCCATTTCGTTCCCCTTACGGTTGGCACACCGCCTTTACCCGCTCAACCGGTCTTTTTTTCCTTATTAGATACATGTTTGGCTTTTGGTGTATCTTTGTCTGAAACTCGTCTGATTACACCCTTTTGAGATGAATCACCCGGGGCTTTTGAGGATGTGGAAGGGTTCTCATAGCCAAGTCCCTTCTTATTAATCGTTGTTCGAAAATAGGTGTTCATGTCTTGAACAGTTGTAGATGATTTTGTGAAAACCTCTATTTTCTTACGCAGATTATCCTCAGATGATTTCAGACTTTCATACATTCGGAATAGCTCATCAAATTTTGCTTGAAGAAGTTTGAAATCATCAGCTTGCTGTTTGTTAATATCCAGCTGATCTTTGATCTGCTTCTCCGATCGAAGCCTTAACTTTGAGAATGTTACATTCCTCGATTTGCCTTCGAAGCGGTTTAACAATTTAAGTTCGAGAGGCTTTTATTGAGATCATTCTCTTAGCAAGTGATTATTATTTCTAATTCTCGACTTGTCATTTTCAAACTTCCACTATAGCATAAGTGTCTCTTGCATTGGAGAGATCCTCAAGCAATTGCTCGAGTAGAGTTGCAGTCAATCTCCAAAGAAGTGTGCTAATGATAGCAGTGTAGAAGCGTCTGAAAGCGAGTTTGGAGGTTACCTCGATTGGTCCTCCACGCCATCAGCGAGATCTCATCATCGTCGAAGAGAATATCGGATCTTCATTTCATAGAAGTCAACAAAGATCACGATCGGTCGGTAAGTCTTCTCAGAGGAGTATCCAGAGTCCTCGGAGGCGGATAGGAATCGTCAATTCTCGACGACTCGGCAACCATGGCTCTTTGTCTCTATAACGTTGCTCTCTTTTGTTCCTCTTTTCTTCCCTTTCTCTTGGCGTCAGTCTAGGTAGTCTGCGCTTATAGTGACTGGCTTCTCCACGGTTGAAACACGCTCCTTGATCCACCGAACCTTTCCTTCCGGGTGAATCACTCCGTTTGTATGACCCTATCGGTGACTTCCCTTTTCGATAGTAGTCCGAGCTTCTTCATGTCGATTCGATTTATCTCTTCCTTCCTCGGTCCGATTATCTCTTTTCCTTTCATCTCTGTGATCCTCGATCATCGGATCTGGTTCTTTTCGGAGATCATTGGCTGATCTCCTATCTCCCCGGCTATGTTGATAGTCCTTATAAAATCTTCGATACTTACCAAGTTGGACGTTCGACTTCTCAAGCTTCCCGGTAAGCGAGCGTCATTCGCGCTCGACTCATTATATTCCCAACAGTTTGTTGGCCCGTTCTTCTTTGGTTGCCTTAAAAGCAACCGATTTTGAAGTTGAGGCTTGCCGGACACCTCATCTTCATCGCCTTGTCCTCTTTCAATCAAATCGAACTTCGTGAGCTTTAAGGCTCAAGAACAAGCTACTTGGCTTCATTTTTGAAATGTCTTGGCAATCCTTGATTCTGCGGACCTTCATGTCCCATTTCTTGGTGAAAGACCTTAAAATTTTGTAGTTGATATCTTTATCGGACATCTCTACCAAGTTCTCGGCTTGTTTATTGACATCGTAATCCTTCCATCGAGTTCGTTGATGGTTTTTTTATGCAAACATCTTTAATTTTTTGAACTTTACCGGTTAACTGCAGAAATTTGTCTTTTATCCATTCATTTCCCTCGCGATATCTCGGCCAGAGTATCCCACATTGCTTTTCGCAGATTTGAGATACTTAATCTTTTCCTTGGTGACCTTATCCATTGTTTTCATGATAATGTGCCTTGCGATAGTATCTAGAGTGTGCGACTTTCTTTCCTCTGCATCCATCAAATTTGGGCTTTTTTCGCACAAGACTTCCGGCAAAAGTCTGGATCTCCTCCAACCTGGGGTTGTCGTAATATATGATGATGGGTCCTCTTTCGATGACTTCCATCATTTTGCCCCGATCGAACCTAGATGGTTGGACATATATATGGCCAATCTGCATACTCATCGATTGAGAACTTCGGCAGATCATGATACATTCGAGGTGTTATCCATGCCGAAAGTGATTTTGGAAATGAATGAGTTTTAAAAACGGTTTTTCAAGATCAGTTCAGTCGACCACAAAGATTCTTCCTCAAGAATCGATGATACACAAAGTCGAAGGGTCGAGAGAACCAACCGCTCCGATACCACTTGTAGGTCCCGACGGGTTTTGTGAGGGCGTAAGTCTAGAGGGAGGGGTGAATAGACTTCAAAACTTTTTTGTGCAAATCAAAGTGTGAGGGCGCTTAACCCGATCAGAGTGTGAGTGAATCGGTTTGGGGTCGATAACCAACTTCTTGATCGCTCAAGACAGATCGATTCGGTAACTATCGGTTTAAGCGATGTGTGCGGAAGCTTAAGTTTTACCCGTGTGAAAAACCGGTTTTGATAAATCGATTCCAAAGTTAATCTTTTAATCGGTTGATCAAGTGTCAAGTTTGATCGATCGTCGAAGCTTGGTGCTAATCGATCTCAACTTGGAATATGTATGCGCTTTTAAAGGTTGTGTGCGATTATGTAATCGTTAATCAAAAGCGGTAAAGGCACACAAGATTTATAGTGGTTCGGACAAACCGATCCCTACGTCCACTCTTCCCTATCACAAAGGGGCACCTACTTAACCAACCTGGACTTTGTTTTATGTATAAGTCCAACACAAGACACCAACTAGATGTTAAAGGAGTTCACACTCAACCGATCCCGCAGAGATCGTAACTAGAAACCCTAGTCCGAATCTTGCTAAACAACTTAACCTAACTGGGGGTTTGGGTAAGATTGTTTTGGTTCAACTATGAAATCTTTTCTTAGCGTATGTTAGCCTAACAAACTAGATGAAAAGATTTCTATGCTAAGAACTTATGGGATGAACACTTAATAAAAATTAATCTTCTTGTTCGTGTTCTTGTGCGGAATCGATATTAGCTTGAGCTTTTGATTGTTCGGCGTTTCCCTTCTTTCACTCTGAAGTGTGATCCCATATTTATAGACCTTGAAATCAAAGAGCCGTTGGAGAGCAATTTGAATTTTTGTGCTATATTAGGTAGTTTTCTTGTGATTGATGTGGACGTGCTTTGAGAACGGCATGGCCGAAAAAAGCGTGAACTTGTATTTTATATCCGTTAGAGAGAGCAAGATCAAATCCCTTAATTGTCGGCTCCGATCATCGTGTCTTGTTCTTATTGGTTATGAGCGCGACTTTTCGGTGTTTGTTCTTCCAACTAAGGTTGACATTCTTCTTGTTCGGATCATAGGCGTATGATTAGGTGAAACATCGGTTTTCACTGGTGAGTGACCGATAAGTCCGAATCGATCACCATTCCGATAGAGTCTTGGTCTTGGGTTGACTTAGCTTCAACTAGCAGACTTACCGATGTAGGTCTTGGTCCGATCTTCCGGAAGCCATCCGATCTTCAAGTATTCTCGAGTTTGAGCTTTATGACTTGGTGAGATATCTCGACTAGATCGGATCGATCCGATCTTCTGTTCTTTTCTAAGATTCCGGCCCATCGGGATATCACCGGTCCTTTGAGTCTTGATCGACCTATACATATTGAGTTTCCCCCTCAATATGTGACCTATCTATTTCATCGGTTTTCTATACAATCATTATCAACCTGGTCTCCTATAGCGGAGTAATATAAACATCGGTCACCAATGTGTCCGTCTGGCCCTATTACATCTGTTTTTGGAACTTTCATCAAAACTATAAATTTCCCAACAAAATCAACAAACAAAAACCCACCGTGTGAATCGGACAATAAACACACAAATAAAATCTGCACGACGCTTTCGCTTCGTCTTCATCGGAGGCTCTGTCACGTCGCCTCCATCGTCGTCTGTGTGGTTGGGCTCATAGATTTGTTTGTAGATCTTCATCTTCGCTGCTTCACCCTAAAATCCGCCGGCGTCGTCTTCCCCATAAATCTGCCGGTGTCGTCTTCGCTGCTTCTACACCCTATAACAGATGGAGACGGCGGCAACAGAGGCGTCTTGCAGTGGAGGTGGTACGGTGATTTTGGTGATTTTGGGTAGAGAGAAGTTTGAGAGAATTTAGAGAGAGAGAGAGGGGTGACAGAAATGAGAGATTTAATTGGGGGCCGGTTGATTTAATGGGATTGCGGGTAATTTAGGGTTTTTGGATGATGTTTTGGACCTGGTAGTATTTAAAAAAAAAAAATTGGACCTGAGAATACTTATATGAGCTAATTTGGACCTGGGAGTACTTATTTCTAAAATAAACCCTCCGACCCGGACATTATCAACTGACCCGCTATTGTTTATGTCTCGAATCACGGTTCACCTTTATATTGTTAATACCACCTCATACATGCTCTTAAAATTAATAAACTTCTACAGTATCATTTTTTCCATGTATACGCTTTTGAATAAAAACCCCCACACATATGCTGCCCTTGCTCCGCCTCGTTCTAGGCCAAACATGGTTGCCGCCGCCGCCACCCTTGCTCCGCCGCTGCCGCCACCCTTGCTCCGCTGCTGCCCCCGCCCTTGCTGCACAGCGTCTTTGCTCCGCCACCGCCTCTGGAGAACCATGGCTTGCTCCGTCGTCGCCACCACCTCTTCAATTTTGCTTTGAGTTTTTTCAATTTTGTTGGGTTTCTTCAAGTTTGGGTAGGGTTTCTGGAATTTGAGTTTCTTCAATTTTGCTGGGTTTGTTCAAATTTGGGTTTTTTAAATTTTGAGGCGACGGAGAGATGGGATTTCTTCAATGGTGGTTGACCCTCTCTGTTCGCCCATGATTTTTCGAGAAAGAACAAACAGCCCTTTAATCATAGCAGCAAAGACATCTGGGGTTATTAAAACTTGAAATCTAGAAAGATGTATCCAATACATGCATACTTCCTTCGATTCTTATATATTTTTCCATTTTTCTGTTTCTTGCTGTTCTGGAATTTTGTTTCTTCAATTTGAGGAGTTTGAAGAGCCAAGACTTGCATTTTATCACTGCATATATGTAATTTTGTGGTTACTGCAGAATTTTAAGTTCCATTTTCAGAGAATGGTTTGGTTTCTCTGTCTAGAAAGATGGAGGAATTTGAAGAGTGATAATGGTGGGAGAGAAGATTGTGTGGCTAATTTATATGGCGTGTGGTGTTAAAATGACAAGTACTTCCGGATGTAGTTGAGAATTTTGTCTTGACCTTGCCTTGTTCTTGAATTATAAATTTTTTGATGATGCATTGAGATTGGGTATGAACGAAGTAGAAGGATAAATTGATACTTTTAACATGTTAATTATTTTTTAATATTTTATATTACTTTTAAGAGAGAGTCTCTTGTAAAATATTGCACTATGTTAATATATGCAATACATCATAATTTAGGCAAACTTATTGAAAATTCGCGGGGAAAGGCAGGTCGGGCAGGGTGGGTAGGGCGGGCAGGGACTTCAGGTTGGCCGAATTTTGGAATGAATATATATATTTAATGAAGTATTTTTACCAATTCTATAATGTAGTCTAATGGTTAGACTGTACTTGTTTAGGCAAAAGGTTTTAGGTTTGAATCCCTTTGAAAGCATAAATTTCTTTACTATTTTCTGTTATTTTTATATTTAATTTTTTTTTATGTTACCACATGAATAAAAGTGTGATACTATTTTCTTTTGTCTTTATTTTAATTCTTTTAGTGTTACTGCATAAACAAAGACGCAATATTATTTATTTTATCTTAAATTTTGTGTGTTACTACATGAACAAAAGTGTGTTACTACATGAAAAAAAGACACGATACTATTTTTTTAATGTAATTTTTTTGTGTGTTACTGCATGAACAAAAATGTGTTAGTAGTTGAACAAAAGAGGTATATAATTTTTGTGTGTGTTACTACATGACTAAAAATTTGTTAATACATGAACAAAGGCGCAATACTATTGTTTTAATGCAATTTTGTGTGTGTTACTACATGATCAAAAAATGTATTACTATATGAACATAAAGGGATGCTATTTTTTTAATCTAATTTTTTTTTGT
This sequence comes from Stenogyne calaminthoides, assembly GCA_037126765.1. Taxonomy (NCBI): domain Eukaryota; kingdom Viridiplantae; phylum Streptophyta; class Magnoliopsida; order Lamiales; family Lamiaceae; genus Stenogyne; species Stenogyne calaminthoides. Next base: position 15,230,209 of record JBBCBC010000009.1, on the reverse strand, counting down.
GTTACTATATGACTAAGAATGTGTTACCAAAAGTCATTTCTTTTGTTATTTTTTACGGCTGCTATTCTTTTATTCCATAATTTTTATTTTTATTTTGTTACTACATGAAAAAAAGTATGATACTTAAAGACAAAAAATGTGTAACTACATGAACAAAGTCAATTTTGTTGTTTTTCTATGCTGCATTTTTTTTGTTATTATATAAAAAAAAATTGTGATACTCATAAACATAAAATATGTTACTACATGAATAAAAGTCTACTAAATGTCAAACTTGAGATTATGCCCTTCATGAAATATACATCCCTATACACAAATAACCTACTCAATATCATAATACTGTATTAAACAACAAATTTACTGAAAAACAAAGAAAATGAAAGCAATACATAAATGATCACCACTCATAAAATGATTGCAAAACCATTTTAATAATAAAACAATAATTAGATTGAAATTGAAACACTCAGTTTACGGAGAGGAAGAAAGGAAAACAAAATGAAAGTTTTGATTCCCCAACCAGAAAATTGTATAAATGTTCGAAATGAGAAGGGACTGAGAAAGAAGAAACAGAGACATAGTAAATCAATCATGATCCAAAAAAAGGTGTCATCAAACATAGAAAACAGAATAAAAAAATCAAACTGAGCAATAACTCTTCCCTCTCGCCGCCTCTGTGTTTCAAACGGCGAAATATGTTTAAAGAAGTTCCAGAAAATATTCCCATGGTTTGATCTGAGTATGGAACCGGTAGGGATCTGAATGGAAGAGAGAAGCAGTGGAAGCCGACTGCGATGAGGAGTCAGTGATGGTGGTGTAGATCTGAGAATGAAAGAGAGAGAAGAGAGTGAAAGAAAATACGGATATGAGATAGAGGAGAGAATGAAGATTTTTTCCATATACATGGATACAAAAACGGGTAGGGCAGACTTAATTGCACAGATCTTGAGTTCGTACAATATTGCATACAAGTTTTTGCCTACTTTAAATATCTTCTACCAATAACATATAATATTCAACACATTCTTTTTAATAATTCAAACCAATCAACTTTATAGCATTTCTCCTCTTTAAAATAGTTTTGGCACTAATATTATAGCAATTTCAAAAGTGGCTACCAATCGGACCCTTATTAGTCAGGTTATTTCAGGTTAAGAATTTCAAATCAAGGCATTGGACAAGACATCTGAAGAGAAGATCAAGTTGAGACTTTTGGTCTAACATGATTCTTGTTTGCATTGACTCCCAATGGTCATTTATTGTCCCATTTAATTTCCAGGACAAATGACTCAGCATCCTTGTCTTCTAGACTTTTCGTATGTTGTCCTTCAGATGACTTGTCTTCTTTTATCTTCAGATCTAGTGGTCTTAGCACATTTCTGCTGATAGATAACAAGGACTGGTTGTTGGTCTTCTATTCTTCAGGCTTAATGGCCTTGATCACAGGTTTGTTGATTTTTCATATCTTTAGATGGATTTACCAAGACTTGATGTTTGCTAAGTTTCCCCTCAAGTTGATCTTCTCTTCAGATGTCTTATCTAATACCTTGATCTCTTAACTTGAAAATCTAACCTAAACTAATAATTTTGCTAACTATGCAAGTGAAAAACTTTAAGCTGGCCAGATAAGCCTGATCAGTTCTATGAAGATATTTTGATATTCATATACCCAGGTGTTTTGGTATCTAATCAAAATCTTATTCATTCATCTCCCAACAGTAATATTGGGTCAATTGGTTTGAATCCAGAAATTGTTGTTTCATCGGCCATTGGGGTTGTGAATTCTAATGTATTTGCTTTATTTGAAAGACAAGATAATATATAATAATCAAATGCATTCATAGAGGAGGTGCATTAATTCTGTTGTGTACTAAAATATCGGGTTGAGAGATTTAAATGTGGCTAAGGATTATAGTAATACGAACAAGTAATTATGAGATAAGAGTTGTATTCATTGCTCATGATTGTAGAGAGAATAAGTGTTGAACTTAAATGTAAGAAATAAATTTGCAAGAGGTTTGATATGGTATGAATTCTCTAGTTATTTGGGGTCATAAATGAGCCCTATTTATAATGTTTGGGAGAGTGGAGCTCACTCTCTCGAGTTACAAGTACAATGGGCCGAAAGTTACTCTGAAAAACATTAAATGCTACAAGATTGATGTGATTTGCCTTTGAGGTCGCGGGAGGTCGCCCAAGGCACGTCGACCTCGGGCACTTCGTTGGGACTTCGTCCCAAGGTAATTCTCGGATTTGTAGGGAATTAGCTATTTAAGTACTTCGATCTGTCATCCGTAATCGTCCTTTGCTACTTTATCTCTGACCTAAACCTGTTTTAGGTAGGTTCTTCTGCGCCGCCCGTCTGACATCTGTCCAGTCGCATTTTATTCTCTGTATTTGTGTCAGTCTGAGGTCCTCAAGGTCGCTTCGATCGCACATCACCTGTTTGGACTGTGAAGTCCCTTCTGGCGATGAGCGAGGTTCTTGCCTTGGTAAAATTCCATCTTCTTTATCACGGGGTATCTTAGGTCGGGGTCGACCTCGCGCGATCTACTCACAACAATAGTCCCTAGCTCGTCTTCCTATGCTCGCCAAGGGGGATGAGCTACTCCTACGCCTTTGTCCTTATCGTAACGTGCGAGGTCCGGAGGCCTCTCGAGTACGCTTAGCTATTATCTCGAAACTTGGTGAGATGATGGTTGCTCGCCTCGACTGTTGAGCCTACTAGGGGTAGGAAATGATGGCGCGTGGAGTTCACACGACAGATGTGAAAGATCGCGACCAGGGTCACGCCTGATATCTTCTCTCCCCATTTTTTCACTTTTCTTTCTTCCGAATTTTCGAGCACTTACATTTCCTCAGCTTTTTCTGGCGATCAATTGCAACATTCCGGCGCCCGTTCAATCTTCTTACACTCGACTGCGTAATCGGTCCATTCCAAGGTAAACTTAAGTCTTTTTCCCTTCGTTTGTTGTTTCCTCTGCGAAAGATGGCATATGGGGATCGTGAGGTCTCGAGGAGCGTGGCAGAGAGTTCTGCCCCTTCCACTGTAAATCACCGGCGATGGGGCCACGATGGGGTTGAGGCGTCGGTGGTTGATGTCTCTTCAGAGACTGTTAGCGAAGTGCCTGTTGGGAAATAGTATAACCCAAACAGTGCCTGTGCCAATTCGGGGGGACGTTGCATCTAAAAGGCATCGTCTATGCTGTGCGGTGAATGAGAGGAGAGTATCTTCGATGCGAAGAATGTGACCAGCTCGGTGATCAAGGCCGATCTCTTCGTATGGAGGGATAGGTTTCAAGTTCCTAGTGAAGTTCACTTCTGGGTTCCCGAGCACTAGGTTGATTATGCCGACCAAGTCCCCGACGGGTGCGTGGCAATGAACTATGACACGATGAAAGCGGGGATTCGCTTCCCACTTCACCCTTTGATCTCCTCGTTGTTGTGGTTCTGGGGTTTAGCCCCGACCCAAATTACCCCGAACGGGTGGAGTACCATCATCGGGATCTTGTCTCTATTTGGTCGCATTCAGCCCCGAGCATTTCCCTTTGTCAAGGAAGTGAATTCTCTGATTTCACTGGCGAAGTGGGGAAAGGATCCGGGTTACTACTATGTGAAAGCTTGCCTGTACATGAAAGTAATCGAGGACCTTCCAAACAAGGTTCAAGATTGGAAAGAGAAATGGTGGATAGTGAGGGGAGCGTAGCAAATTCCTGTCTTTGCCTTGGGGACCCTCGGATATCGCGACATACCTCGCGACTATGCAACTTTTAAACGTGAGTCCCTTTGATCTTGCTTTTTCCCATAGTACTGATTTAACTTTTCCTTTTCATCGCAGATCCTAAGAATTCCAAAACATCCGAGCTTTCACTCCCTTTCCTTGTTCGGCTAATTCAAGTCTGCTTAATCGATCCTGACGAGCGATCTCTTACTGTTCTGCAGAGGCTGAAGTGCTGGGAGTCGGCCGGCTTGACTGTCCCACCTCGCTCATCTCTGGAAGCAAATATTCCTGGTAAGCGATGTGAACATATCTTGATCTTGACATTCATTTAGTGACTTCTTTCTGATATCTTTCTGGTTTTCTTCCCTTCTAGTTTCTTTCATTGAGCCTATCCATTTCACCTCCGCCAAAGTTCTCGAAGTGATGGAAAACTTGAACGCTGAAGAGATGCACGAGAAGGTCGCCCGGGCCTTGGAGCTGTCAAGGCAGAGGGCCGATAAGAAAAAAAGGTACCGCGTAGGGCGAGGCTATTGGGACCCGCAACCTAAGGCCAAGGTCGCTGCCCCCGGGCGAGGTCAGAAAAGGGGAGTCACCCGAGACTCGTGCGACTGGAAGGAGCTCTCCGAAATAGCCCCGGACCTCCGTGGACATGGATGCTTTGAGGAACTCCCCGAGTGGGAAATTGGTGGTTTCAGGGTCTGTGGGGAACCCCGATACGGTCATCGAGCTTACCAGCCGCCGAGATCGTGAGGCCGGGGATGATACCTTTCTAGGTTGGAGTCTAGACTTCCGTCGAAGGTAATTTCTAACCTCTGTATCATTTCTCTTGTTCGCTGTTTATATTTACACTTATGCATGGTTACCTTGTAGGTATAAGCTTGATGACGGGGTTTCCGAGGTGAGGCCACTCACAACTATCTATGGTCGCGACCTCCCTGAGCCAACGATGCCCAACACGCCTATCTCCGGCGAATTGCTGAGGACGCCCCGAGATCCTGGACCCGGACTTTGCATGAGGAGGCCCAGACTCAGCACTTCCCCAAGAACATGACCTCCGGGGTTGCCCATCTATGCCGCTCGCTGACCTTTTTCGAGAAGAGCTGGGAGCAGTATGAGACGGCGAGGACGCAGGCTCAGATGGCTGAGGCGGCCTGTGTGAGCATGAGGAAAGACCTGGAGAGGCATGCTAAGGAGAGACAGTGATGTGACCGCTCAGAAGTCTGCCGAGGAGAAGCTCAAGGAAGCGAAAAAAGAGAAAACGACACTGGAGAAAGCTTTGAGTCAGCAAAAGAAAGATTTTGAACTTCGGGATAAGAAGCTGAAGGAGAGCATGGAGAAGACTGCCAAGGTGGAAGACCGATGCTGGCGTTTGGAGGCCGAGGTTAAAGCGCACCCCGTCACTGTTAAGTTGGAGCGCCATCATGCCTCCAATATGGCCTACATCCATTCCTTTTCCATGATGTTTGAGCGTGGCATCGGGCTGGGGACCTTGACGGGGCTCGAACGATGATGAAAGAGTTGCTCGTCTCCTACATGCGTAATAACCCTGTCCGAGAGAAGGAGGATCTTCCGATCAAAGATCTCGCTGCCTTCGGTGTTGATTTCAGTTTTCTTCCTCGCGATGCCAATCTCCACGATCCCGAAGACCTTCTTGGCCTGTTAAATGAAGAGATGGGGGGCGAACATGATGGTGGTGGTGGTGGTGAGGTCGATGGTGGCGGCGATGTCGACGAGGGAAATAAAGGTGGTGAAGGGAATCGGGCTGGCGTTGAGATTCCCGAGGTCGAAGAAAATGTGTCAACCAACCCTAACAAGGGGACCTCGGATGCTCCGCCGAGCTGATTTCCATGTCTTCTAAAAAAGTCTGTTAATGGCCTTCGGGCCTTTGTTGTGTTCGCCCTTCAGGGTTTTTCTTTTTGCGAAGTCTGTCAGTATACCCTTGGGGCTTTTGTATAAGTGTTTGCCCACGGGGCATTGTACTCTATTGTCCTCGGGTTTTATCAATGAACTACTCCCTTAGTTTTTTTTACGTTGCTCTTTTATTTTCCTGCTTTTCTTCTGAATGCTTATTTGTCGTTCGTATAACTTGAGTGTTTTTCGGAATGTATCTTATATGCGTGAACACTTTGAGATCGGTTGACTTGCTACTCGAGATCCTGAATTATAAAAATGATAGTTGGTTTGTTAGTTGATGACCTTTCGACCTATTTATCTTTGGAATATTTTGTCTTAGTCGATTTAAATATGGTATGCGATCTTTTTGCCTTAGCAAATTTTTAGTTTGGTCGACTTTGAGACGGTATGTAACCTTGGTTGACTTGGTTGTGCATGATCTCCCTTGACTATGTCATCTTATTTGTATGCGACGTAGTTGTCTTATTGACTTTGCAACTTTGCCTTGCCTTTGGTGTTCTCGGCTTAGGTATACGCGGTTTCTCTTGGCTTGTCGTCTTATTGACTTCGCGACTTGGTTGCCTTTGATAATTTATTTCCTTTTAAAGATTTAGGACAATCCGGTCTAGTTGGTGCGACCTTATGGGAGGTCGCACCCTTATCCCCCTGTCTTAACAGTTTATTTTCATTTGGGAATCTATCCTAACAACGACCTCAAGAGAGGTCGGAGACCGGTCCCCCAAGTTCCTAAATGTAAAAAACTGTGACAACTTTTTTCGGACAAAGAACTGAAATTGACTTCATTTTTACTCAGGTTATTAAATACATCAAAAGGAAAGATCTTAAAATTTATCACTCTACTGATAATATTTTTTTAGGTAGGTCGCATTCCACGGGTACTGAACCGGAATGCCTTTGGTGTCTTCGAGCTCGTAAGCCCCATTTGACATACATCTTGAAATTCTTAGAGGTCCTTCCCAGGTCGGGCCGAACACTCCCTTTGGAACGCCGAGTATCTTTCGCAAGACTAAATCGCAAATCTTGAATTTTTGTATCTTGGCCTTCGAGTGATAGTATTTTTGTGACTTCTGCTTGTAGTTCACATTTCTTAGGTCGGCGTTCATTCTTTTTTCTTCGAGGAGATCGAGCTCGAGAGATAGAGCTTGATCGTTGGTCTCCATAATGGTTTGCGAGGTGCGATGAGTGAGTATCTCGATCTCGGTGGGTGTTACTGCTTCTGTTCCAAAGGCTAGGGCGAAAGGTGTTTCGCCTGTCGAATTTCGGAAGGTAGTCTGGTAAGACCACAGAATATCTAGGATCTTGAACGCCCACAGCCCTTTCGATCCTTCGAGTTGGATTTTTAGAGTGTGCTTGATTATTTTGTTCACCGCCTCCACTTGGCCATTCGACTGTGGATGGTAGGGTATAGAGAACAACTTCGCAATCTTCCATTTTGCAAAGAAAACGTCAATTTTGTATCCGTTGAACTGTTTTCCATTGTCCGTGACAATTGCCTGTGGTAAACCGAAATGATAAATGATGTTCTTCCATATGAACCGGATGAGTTTCTCTTGAGTAATCATTGCTAAAGGCTCTGCTTCCGCCCACTTGGTGAAGTAATCCACAACTACAATTGCGAACTTCGAGCTACCCGAGGCCTTTGGGAAATGATCAATAAGGTCGATCCCCCATTTTGCAAAAGGCTAAGGGCTCTAGATCGATGCAAGTTCCTCGGGGGCACGTTTGATGGTCGGAGCATAGAGTTGACATCGGTGACACTTTTTAGCATACGAGATCGCATCTTTCCTCAAAGTCAACCAAAAATATCCTTGTCTGATCATTTTGTATACTAGGGACTGTCCTCCAGTGTGGTTTCTGCAAATTCCTTCGTGGATTTCTTTCAAGATGATCTGGCCCTCTTTTGGTGTGACACAGTTTAGCAAAGTTAGTGAAAAACTTTGCTTATAGAGTTAGTCGTTGATGATAGTGTACCTTGCTGCTCGTAGTTGTAGGCAGCGAGCCAAAACCTTATCATCGGGCAGGGTTCCCTTTCCGATGTACTCTTTGATCGGGGTCATCCAATTATCCTCTGTGGCCGTGATCTGGAACACTTCGAAATATTAGCTTGATGGTTTCATTTGATTCGTCCATATCACTTCGTTTATGTTGATAGTCATGCCACTTCCCGAGGGTAAGTTCAACTTGGTGATGGCGATGTTATCCATGTTTGCCACTCCCTCTAATGTCGCTAGGTGAGCCAGCGCATCAGCCTAGGTATTCTCTGTCCGTGGGATTAGCTCGATGTAGACTTGGTCGAACTTCTCCATGAGGTTCTTGGCGACTTGTTGGTATTTCATCATTTGTTCGCCTCTGGCCTCGTACTCTCCTGACATCTGACATGCGACCAACTGGGAGTCGCTGAAGACTTTCAACTTGCACACTCCAATGACCATAGTCATTTCTAAACTATTTATCAGTGCTTCATATTCGGCTTCGTTGTTGGTGGCGTGGAAACTAAAACTGATCGTCGTGGTGAAGGATTGTTGTTCGGGACTAATGAGGACCACTCCAGCCCCAAATTGAGTTCTTGTTGACAAACCATCGACGTACAGTTCCCAGGGAATCTCAGAAATCTCCTGTGCCTTCTCAGGAAATGTGAGCTCGGTGATGAAATCAGCGAGGACTTGAGCTTTGATTGCGGTTCGAGGTGCAAAAGTTATTCCAAATTGTCCTAATTCAATGGCCCACTTTAATAGTCGTCTGGCTATATCGGGCCAGTGCAGGATCTGTCTTAATGGCATTGTGGTGAGCACCTCGACTTGATGGTCGAAAAAGTATTAACGGAGCTTTCGAACACTCATGACCAAAGCATATGTGAGCTTCTCCAGAGGTGGGTATTTGAGCTCGGCGTCATTAAGGGTCTGGCTGACAAAGTATATTGGCAAATGAAACTGACCATCGGCCCGTACCAAAACTGCGCTTAAGGCTGACTCCGATGCGGCTAGATATAGGAAGAGCTTCTCGCCCGGAATAGGCTTCGACAAAATTTGTGGATTCGAGAGGTATACCTTGAGTTTCAAGAAAACTGCCTGGCTTTGTGGGGTCCATGAAAATTTTCCCTTTTTCATAGTCTCGAAGAATGGTTTGCATTTGTCCCCCATCCTGAAGATGAATTTGTTCAAAGCTGCGAGACATCCAGTTAGCCTCTGAACTTCTTTGATGATGACTTCACGGGGCTGGATGCTTTCATTCATCCATTGATTTCAGATTCGGAGAATTACGACTTTACTGCTATACCGGAAGATGTGGAGGTCCGCTCGGCGGTTTTTGCCATGTCAACTGCTAGTTCCCCGGGCCCAGATGGATTTGGGGGTCAATTCTATCAGACGGCTTGGGATATTATTGGAGACGATGTGGTTCTGGCGGCTCGTCATTTCTTCCTCACCTACTCTCTTCCACCTGGTTTTAATGCCAACTTTGTCGCCCTCATCCCCAAGCTGCCTAACACCATGGATATCACCGACTTTCATCCGATTGTTATGGGCAACTTTCTCTATAAGATCTTCACCAAGATTCTTGCCACTCGGTTAGGGAAGCTCGCCCCTTCCTGTCTTGCTCCGAATTAATTTGGTTTTGTCCCGGGTCGACATATCCATTCTGGAATTGCTATGGCATCGGATGCTATCAACTGTTTGGATTTTGGTGGTACGGGTAACATGGCAGTGAAAATTGATATCGCCAAAGCTTTCGACACTATTTCATGGTCCTTCTTGATTGCGGTTTTACGTCGTATGGGTTTTTTCGGGAGATTTGTTTCATTAGTTCACTCGATTTTACATTCAGCCAGACTCTCTATTTTGGTTAATGGATCTCCATGTGGCTATTTCTCTTGTACTGGGGGTGTTCGTCAGGGTAACCCGTTATCCCCTTTGCTTTTTTATTTTGCTCGGGATGCTCTTGCTAGGCGGCTGGACTATTTGGCTAGTTTGGGTTCTATTAATTTCCATCCCAGACTTCCCAGATACCTATTCTATGCAGACAATATATGTTGGGATTATACTGGAAAATATGCTTTTACTTTGTATAATCAAAACTGAATTTCGGACTTATTTACTGAAATAAATTGTTTATCACTGATGCTTTAAATATCATCGAATGTTACATATATTTACTGCATAACTGTTCAATAAATAGTACGTGTTACATTGTAGTTAATTTAGTGATACCAGATCACAGAAGATTAAATTAACAGTCCCTTGTAACCAAAAGTACACCATTCACGACCTAGAAGGAAATGAACAATCCATCGTGAAAGGTTGAAGTGTAAGGCTCAGATTGACTTGTCTTGACCAAGAGATTACACTAGTGCATGACTGATGCACTGAATAGGACCTACAGGAGGACAAATTCTTCAGAACTGAACAAGAAAGAATTAGACCTCAGTGGTTCGTTATTTCTTAATCTTCGTCCCTTAAATAAGATCACGTGTGGTTGGTAATTATTGCTTTGACTTATCACGGATAGAGAATCAACGAGATTCAATACTTTATATCTTGGGCAATATTATTGGTCACATGCGATTGCTAAGATTTAATGCGGAGAATCGTGTGCAAGTACGCTTGTTCGATTCGCCCCCTTGGGAGGTTCATAAGATATATCCTACCAAATCTTGCAAGTGGAACTAGTTTCCGGTATGGATAATAATGTTGATCCGTTCCTTAACCAAGGACAAAAGATATTAATTAATAGAAAGCTATTTCAGTGGCTTGAATTAATTAATGGGCTAGATAATCTTAAAAACGGGAAATAATAACCGGGAGCCATATTGACTGTAATATGGGTTAAGATGGATAGTGCAATATTAATTATGTAGTGAGATTAATTAATATTTATGGGCTTGAATAATATTGTGGCTCAATATTGAGAATTCAAGATCCATTGGAAGGTCCAATCTTAATTCTCGTAAAGGCTCCCTAAGTAGCCCAACATAAAGTCCAATAACTGAAAAATGTGTTTAAAAATAAAATAAATTTTATTGCCTATTTTTCCTTGTTTTTTTAGAAAATTATGGATAAAAGGGGAGAAAGATTTTCTTTGAATTTTGTTATGAAATGAAGATATGTATTCTTGGAATATAAGATTATCTCATTAAATTCAAGAAATCTCCCACTTGGTTATTCATATAGTAAATTTCGAAAATTTTAAAATATAAAGGGCAAGAAAGATTTTCTTGATTTTCTTGAAAAGATATTTTGGTAGATATGTATTTCTTGGAATACAAGTATATCTCATAAATTCAAGAAGATCCAAATCTTGGAATCTTGATCCTTAAATTTCAAAAATTCCATAACAAGATGAGGTGGGATTTTTTGTGGAATATTTTAATTATGGAGAAAAGAATATATGAGATATATTCAAGATTTCTTGGAGATTAAGAAAAGATTTTCCCACATTGTTTTTTTCCCAAAAATTTCGACCACCACCCTATCTATAAATAGGGGATGATTCTTTCATTCCCAAGTACAATTCCATGTGCTGGAAAAATTAGTAAATCCACAAAGGTGGTGCAACAATTTTTTATTTTTCCTTTTGTTAATTGTTCGCGAGCATCCTTCCACCGGATTGTCGAGCAAGGACTAAGGGAATACTTGGGAATGTTTCTTGATGTGTTTTCATCGACGAGTCCATTGCCATTCCAAGAGGTACGTTCACGTAAACTCGTAGTAATTCCGCATGCGTAGGATTTACGTGAACTGTTTATATGCATGATTTGTTGTTGAATTATTATTTGAATTAATATAGGATTAATTCATGCTAGTAATAATTGTTAGAATTAAATTTGTATTTAAATATTCACCCCGAATAGATCCGTGCAATTAATTCCACAACAACTGGTATCAGAGCCTCGGTTTCAGGCTCTGAATTTTAAATTGTAATTTAATTCATTTTCATTAAATTTGAAATTGGATAGTAGAATTGTTAGATCTTTTTTGCAGGTATCCAATTGTCATGGAATTTAATGTGTTTATTTATGCATGCATATAAATTGTGGTTTTTTAATTCGATTCATTCGAATTCGTTTTGCCTCGTGAGAAAATCCACGAGTAGATTAGGATTTGTTTGATTTGATCAAATGTAATAGGCTAGTCTAGATCTAGGTTTATTTATTTTTTATAAATAAATTGTAATCGGATCGAAAACGGAGGCAGAGATGAAGAATTAAAGGATAGATCCAGTACCGGGTGTAGGCGGCGTGCGTCGAATGAAACGTGCCAAGGGAGGTACGCGCGCGACGCGAACGCATGCAGGCACTCATGGACGTGGGGCGAGGCCGAGGGCCGAGGCGGAGATCGGGGGAGGGGCGATATAAGCGCTGCACCCAGACGCTGTAAGCGGACGGGGGCGGGCTAGCAGCCTTGGCTGGGTTTCGCGACGAAAAGCGCTTGAGGATCTGGCGCGCTGCTGAAGTTTCGCTGGCAAGGCGAGGCTGGCGAAGCTTCAGCGTCAGAGAGATCTTGTGAATGGTACGTCGCTGCCGAACCTCGCCGAGGTCGCTGAAAGCACCAATGGGCGATCGCTCTGTGGTTAAGCGCGACGGACGCGGCTGCCGGCGGCGGGGGCGGTCGGATGCGGCGTGCATCCTGCTAAGAAGCTACTTGGCGTGGCATTTCAAGACGGATTTCTTTTCGAGACGATCGACTGGGAGAAATTCAAGACGACGTTTCTTCAAAATCAAGCCAAGAAAAATCAAACCATGACAATTGGATAATTTGTGCCCAATATGTTTATTTTTCCGCTTTGCTTGATTTATTGTTGTGATCTCTTGTGCTTTATTTAATTTGTTTAAATGTGTTTGAATGAGAATTGCCCAATGAAAAATCTCACCCTAAAAAATTACTAAGTATGTTTAAATAATTAATTGACAATTTTATTCCGGACAATAAAATTGAATTAATTTTGACCTCCATGATTTATTTATTTGTGAATTCTTTTGGAGAAATTCCCCCGTCGGGACGGTCAAAAGATAGCTTTCACATGAATAAATTCCAGATGGATGATTGTGGATTATTACTAGTGGCGACGGTGATCCTCCCCACGAGGCTCGTTCAAAGCGAAATAATAATTATGTATTTAATCATGGTTATTACTTAGGTATAAAATTGATATGCATATACTTCCCCGAAGTCCCTGTCAATTTTATATTGGTCAAGTGGGAGCCAACTATTAATCTGGATATTAAAGGTTTGTAACTGTTCTTGTTTATAACCTGCTTGATATGTGTTTAAACTGTTTTGAGATGTTGGCTGATGCATGTTCATATTTTTTTGAGATTTTAATATGAAACATGTGATCGAATTTTGTGATATATTTGTGCTTATGCATATTATTATTTATTTCAGTTCATCATGTCGCAACCTTTTAATCCACTGTTCAATATACTTAAAGACAATTTGCTTACTGGTGAAAACTATCTTGATTGGATATACAAGCTAAAACCTGTCCTAGCCGAATCACCTTCCAAATGGGTACTTGATACACCAAAACCCAAAAAACCAGCTAAGGACGCCGGAATATGGGATGAGATGATATATGGTGAATGGGAGCTGGCAAATGAATTGATGAAGGATACAATTCTAGCACATCTGTCAGATGCTTTGAAACACCTTCACCAAGAATATGAGTCAGCTGCAGACATCTTACAGAATCTCGAAGCGATGTTCGCACATCAGACCCATATGGAAATTCAAAGTGTGAAGCAAGAAATTGCTGAATTAAAAATGGAAAAAGGGACGACTGCAGCGCAACACGTTCTTAGGGTTATGGTGCTATTTGAGGAACTTGAGATCCTCGGCGAAAAATGTGATTTCAAGACTAAGATTGATTTCATTCTCCAATCCTTACCAAAGAGCTATAATCACCACTATCTTGAGTATCTATTGGAAGATCTAGATTTTACAGTGGATGATCTTGTAAATGCTCTCACTTTGGTTGAAAGGGAAAGGGAGCGCGAGGAAAAGAACTTGGGAAAACAGAAATCTTCTTTTCATCCTAGGTCAAGTGGTGATAAGGATGATGAAAAGAGAAGAAAGTTGAACCAAGCAGACTCAACATCAAATAAGAGCATGGAATCAAGCATGAGGAAAGTTTTGGAAAGAGGCAGAGTAGGACACTCGAGGTCAGCCTGTTCCAATCCCAAAAGGAATGGAAAGAAAGGTAATTCTCACGCACTAGTTGTTGAAACTTGATTAGCGGCGTATGCCTCCCATTTATGGGTAGTGGATACGGGATCCACTGATCATGTTTGTTTCACTTTACAGGGGTTCAAGCGGACCCGACAACTTAGTGAGAGTGAGATCCTCATCACACTGGGCAATGCTACGAGAGTGGCAACTGAAGCAGTGGGAGAAGTGCACATGTCTTTGAAGACAGAGTTTTAATTTTAAGAGATGTTCTTTACGTTCTGAATTTTAGAAAGAATTTAATTTCAGTTTCTAAACTTTACCTTGATGATATTCGGTTACTTTTAATAAAGTTGTTACCATTTCTATTTATGATAAATTTATCTGTCATGGAACGTTGTCGAATAATCTCTATACAATTAACTGTGCACACCACTCATGAAATGCATCCTATAACACATCAACTGTTTTCGAGAAAAGAAAACGTTCATCAGACGTGAACGAGACACTTCTATGGCATCTAAGATTGGGACATATTAAACCAAAGAGGATCCAAAGGTTGGTGAAAGACGGTTCACTGGAGTTTCTCCAAGTTGAACCAATTCCAACCTGCGAATCATGTTTGGAGGGTAAAATGACCAAGATGGCATTCGGAGCCAAGGGGAATAGAGCCAAAGAAGTGTTAGAAATCGTTCACACAGACGTATGTGGTCCAATGTCAACCAAAGCAAGAGGAGGTTATGAGTATTTCGTCACTTTTATTGATGACTACTCAAGGGTACGATTATATTTTCTTATGAAGCATAAATCTGAGACCTTTGAGAAATTCAAAGAATTTAAGGCTCAAGCGAGAGAATCATAGGAAAAACGATCAAGTCTCTACGATCCGATCGTGGAGGCGAAAGTACCTCGGCGATGAGTTTTTGAACTACTTGTTCGATAAAGGGATTGCATCACTAATTGCACACCGAACCCTCAACAAAACGGGGTTGCAGAGTGAAGAAACATAACTCTTTTGGAAATGGTTAGATCTATGATGAGTTATGCGGATCTTTCCAAGTCGTTCTGGGGTCATGCCTTAGAAACAGCAGCCTACATTCTGAACTTGGTGCCATCCAAATCGGTTCCCAAAACTCCCAAAGAATTGTGGACCGGGCAAGCCCGGTTTGAGACACATGAAGATTTGGGGTGTCCGCCCTACGTGTTGGACAAGGAAGCGTAAAAATGGATCCTCGATCGTAATTAAGGTTGTTTGTAGGATACCCCGAGGAACAAAAGGGTGTATGTTCTATGGTCCCGAAGATCAAAATGTGGTAATAAGCACCCACTTTAGATTTTTGGAAGAAGACTATATGAACAAAAGAAAACCCAGAAGTGAGATTACCTTAAATGAGCTAAGGGGCTAATCTGCCAATGCATAAGATGACATACCAAACGACACACTTACCAGGAACCTCATCGTAGTGGGAGGGTTGTGAGAGAACCCCGAGAGATTCATGGGGATAGGAGAGTCCTCTGACTTGATTCCGAACAAGATTTAATCGGACCCATGGACATATGACGAGGCAATCCAAGACAAGGATGCAGGTTCTTGGAAAACAACAATGAAAGTTTTAAAATGAGTTCTATGGATCATAACAGAGTGTGGGAGCTAGTCGAACCACTTAATGGGGTCAAACCCATTGGTTGCAAGTGGGTATACAAGATGTTAGGATATTTTAGTTTTGATGAATTATGCCAAAACATTATCAACTTGTGTTATTGAAGCCGATTTATGGATAATGGTTGAGGGGGAACGAGAGAACAAATTGAGGGGGAACTCACGGAATCGTAAGTAGATGATCGAGATCGGATGAGGTCAGAGCGAGACCGACGAGGATGAGTAAGATGAGTTCCGGAGTTAACCGATGAGCCGAGCAAAAATCGTAAGAGAAGATAAGCTAAGCCACCGATCAAGATCGATGGAAATGACCGATCATCGATTGGGACTGGATCGATGATCGAAGAGCAGATGAGCCGATCCGGTGATCGAAGAGCGCATAAGCCGGGAAAAGAAACCGACCGTAAGATCGTAAGAGAAGGTTGCGGATCGAAGAGGGAGAGATGAGATCGATCGAGATCGACGTGATCAAGATCGATATGAAGATGAGCATGATGATCAAGATCGACGTGATTGAGATCGGATGTGCTAAACCGATATGCTAACCTAATATGCTAACTCGATGTACTAATGATGCGATATATCGAGGTTATATATCTTGATCAGATCAAAGAGAAGAAATCGAGATATCAGAGAAAAAAAGATACCAGATCAGAAGAGAAGTCATCAGAAGAGAAGTCATCTGAAGTCATATTCATCGAGAATCGAACGCCATCGATGATCAGTTCGAAAAGCTAGGACTGAGGGTCGATTAATTCAAGACAGAAGTCGGCCACTCGAGTGTCAAGATGCCCGACGTAGGACAAGGTCCGCTGAAGAGAAGTCACCAAGGCTCGGATTGACACAAGGCTCGTAATGTAATCAAGACCGGAGACTCAAGATCCTCAAGATTATATCCGATTAGATTCAAATGACGTGGACCAATTTCGAAAAAGCTTGAAAAGTATGGATTTGAATGTGACTCCTTCCAACGGTAACATTCAAATCCACACTATAAATACAAGTTCTTCCTTCATTATCAAGTGTGGAAAGCGGAAATGAGAAGATAGCAACGATGCTACAGAGCCAAAGAGAGTTAAGCTTTCCCACCCTAGAACACAAGTCTATAGATATACAAATATATTCAAAGAGTGTTCTAGAACCCAACCTAAGCAACCCACGATGTATCTTAAGCTTAGAGAGATTTTCCCAACCTTAGCATTGAGGCTAAACAAATGTAAGGGAAAATCTCACCCTAGTTGGAAACCAAACAACCTTATACCCAAACCAGTTGGTAGGTTAAGTTTGTAGGTTGAGTGTGAACTCGGTAAACATCTAGCAATCCCGAAAGGGAGGGTAGGCAATCCCGTGAGGGTGATAAGTCCCGTTTGAGTGTGAACTCGGTAAACATCTGTTGGGTGTTGGAATAACACGGTAAACTAAGTCCAGTTGGTTAAGTCGGTGCCCCATGAAGGGAAGAGTGGATGTAGGACGAGTTGTCCGAACCACTATAAAATTGTGTGTTCTTTACTGCTTTATGTTATTACTTGTCATATGCATTCTATTATAAGCAAAACAACACACATGAGCTTAAAAGCAAAAAATTGGAATCACTCTGCGCCTCCTTTCGTTTTTATATGCATCGAACAAAAATGTTTTGCTTCCGCAGGCGCAAAATGGGTTTTTACTAAATTTCGGTACCAACACAAGAGAAAAAGAGGACCGGACGGGAAGGTGGAAACCTTCAAGGCAAGGCTTGTGGCGAAAGGTTATACTCAGAAAGAAGGGATCGACTATGAGGAAACTTTTTCGCCCGTAGCAATGCTCAAGTCCATCCAAATTCTCTTGTCGATTGTTGCGCATCTCGACTTTGAAATCTGGCAAATGGGTGTCAAGACAGCTTTCCTTAATGGAAGTCTTGATGAAGAAATCTATATGCAACAACCCCAAGGTTTCATTGAAAAAGGCCAAGAACACCTAGTTTGTAAGCTCATGAAGTACATTTACGGACTCAAACAGGCATCCAGAGCTTGGAACCAATGTTTTGATCATGTTATAAAGTCTTATGGGTTTGATCAAAATGAGTTCGAAAGTTGTGTGTACAAAAAGCGTGTCGGAACTGCATAGGTATTCTTAGTACTATACGTAGACGACATTCTAATCATCGGGAACTATGTAAAGGTGTTATCAGACGTAAGGGCATGGCTTTTAAAACAGTTTGATATGAAGGACTTAGGGGAAGCCGTGCACATCCTTGGGATCAAGATCACTCGGGATCGCAAGAAAATGATGATAGGCTTATCGCAAGCTTCATACATTGACACTGTCTTGAAACGATTCAGCATGCAGGATTCCAAGAAAGGCTTCGTACCTTTCAGACATGGAATCCATCTATCCAAGAAAATGTGCCCTAAGACACAAAAGGAGATAGATGACATGAAAGGCATTCCATATGCTTCGGCTGTCGGAAGCCTTATGTATGCAATGCTGTGTACGAGACCGGATATTTGCTTTGCCGTTGGCATGGTGGCAAGATATCAAATTAACCCGGGGAAAGAACATTGGACGGCAGTTAAAAACATTCTGAATTATCTGAAAAGAACTTGAGATAGAATGTTAATTTATCAGTCAGATAGTCTAATCCCCATTGGCTACACGGACTCGGATTTCTAATCAGACTTAGATTCTAGAAAATCTATCTCCGGTAGTGTGTTTTGCATGGGGGGAGGAGCCATGACATGGAGAAGCGTTAAGCAGAAATGCATCGCAGATTCTACCATGGAAGCCGAATATGTAGCTGCTTGCGAGGCAGCGAAAGAAGCGGTTTGGCTCAAGAACTTCCTAGTGGACTTGGACGTAGTTCCAAATTTGCCCAGCACAATCACTGTTTATTGTGACAATGCCAGAGAAGTTGCAAATTCAAGGGAACCAAGAGCCCACAAGGCCAGCAAACACATTGAAAGGAAATACCATCTTACGAGAAATCGTTAAGAGAGGAGATATAGAGGTGGCAAAGATAGCGTCAGAAGATAATCTAGCAGATCCATTCACAAAGGGTCCCTTTCGAATACATTCGAGAGACATGTGGAAGGAATGGGTGTCAAGACCGTTTGCTAATCTGCTTTGAGTATAAGTGGGAGAAATTATTAGGTTCGTGTAGGTGACATTAGATGTCCCGTGATTAGGAACTACACGAGACATGTTGTAGTATACTTAAAAGCGGACTTTGAGTATAAGTGGGAGATTGTTGGGATTATTTCGAAAGTATGCTTTTACTTTGTATAATCAAAACCAATTTCAGACTTATTTCTTGAAATAAATTGTTTATCACCGATGCTTTAAATATCATCGAATGTTACATATATTTTTCGCATAACTGCTCAATAAATAAGACGTGTTATATTGTAGTTAATTTAGTGATACCGAGATCACGAAGATTAAATTAGATCCCTTGTAACTAAAAAAAGTACACCATTCACGACCTAGATGGAAATGAACAATCCATCGTGAAAGGTTGAAGTGTAAGGCTCAGATTGGCTTGTCTTGACCAAGAGATTACACTAGTGCATGACTGATGCACTGAATAGGACCTACAGGAGGACAAATTCTTCAGAACTGAACAAGGAAGAATTAGACCTCAGTGGTTCATTATTTCTTAATCTTCGTCCCTTAAATAGGATCACGTGTGGTTGGTAATTATTGCTTTGACTTATCACCGGTAGAGAATCAACGAGATTCAATACTTTATATCTTGGGCAATATTATTGGTCACATGGGATTGCTAAGATTTAATACGGAGAATCGTGTTCAAGTACGCTTGTTCAATTTGCCCCCTTGGGAGGTTCATAAGATTTATCATACCAAATCTTGCAAGTGGAACTAGTTTCCGGTATGGATAATAATGTTGAACAGTTCCTTAACCAAGGACAAAAGATATTAATTAATGGAAAGCTATTTCAGTGGCTTGAATTAATTAATGGGCTAGATAATCTTAAACATGAGAAATAATATCCGGGAGCCATATTGAGTGTAATATGGGTTAAGATGGATAGTGCAATATTAATTATGTAGTGGGATTAATTAATACTTATGGGCTTGAATAATATTGTGGCTCAATATTGAGAATTCAAGATCCATTGGGAGGTCCAATCTTAATTCTCCTAAAGGCCCCCTAAGTAGCCCAACATAAAGTCCAATAACTGAAAAAGGTGTTTAAAAATAAAATAAATTTTGTTGCCTATTTTTCCTTGTTTTTTCAAAAAAAAACTTATGGATAAAAGGGGAGAAAGATTTTCTTTGAATTTTGTTATGGAATGAAGATATGTATTCTTGGAATACATGATTATCTCATTAAATTCAAGAAATCTCCCACTTGGTTATTCATATAGTAAATTTCGAAAATTTTGAAATATAAAGGGCAAGAAAGATTTTCTTGATTTTCTTGAAAAGATATTATGGTAGATATGTATTTCATGGAATACAAGTATATATCATAAATTCAAGAAGATCCAAATCTTGGAATCTTGATCCTTAAATTTTCGAAAATTCCATAACAAGATGAGGTGGGATTTTTTGTGGAATATTTTAATTATGGAGAAAAGAATATATGAGATATATTCAAGATTTCTTGGAGATCAAGAAGAGATTTTCCCACATTATTTTTTTCCCAAAAATTTCGACCACCACCCTATCTATAAATAGGGGATGATTCTTTCATTCCCAAGTACAATTCCATGTGCTGGAGAAATTAGTAAATCCACAAAGGTGGTGCAATAATTTTTTATTTTTTCTTTTGTTAATTGTTCACGAGCATCCTTCCACCGGATTGTCGAGCAAGGACTAAGGGAATACTTGGGAAGGTTTTTTAGTGTGTTTTCATCGATGAGTCCATTGCCATTCCAAGAGGTACGTTCACGTAAACTCGTAGTAATTCCGCATGCGTAGGATTTACGTGAACTGTTTATATGCATGATTTGTTGTTGAATTATTATTTGAATTAATATAGGATTAATTCATACTAGTAATAATTGTTAGAATTAAATTTGTATTTAAATATTCATCTCGAATAGATCCATGCAATTAATTCCCCAACAATATCTTGATTTTTATGAGGGGTACAGTTCAAAATTGCTACCAGTTGGCATCGGTTCTTACTACTTATAGACATATTTCGGGTCAGATTTACAGTCCATCTAAATCTCGAGTTTTCTTCAGTGATAAAACCCCCCCGCGGGTTCGTGCGGGCTTCCATAGACTGACAGGTATCATGGCTGGTTCTCTTCCTTTTACTTATCTGGGTGTACCTATTTTCCGTGGGGCCCCTCGTGCTCATCATCTTGCGCCGATTGCGGATTCTGTCATCAGCCAGTTTGGTCGGTGGATTGGTTCCACTCTATCTTTTGCTGGTCGACGGTGTTTGATTAACAGTGTGATTACGTCGTCATTGGTTCACTCTATGACGATTTATCGTTGGCCTCGCTCCCTCATTCATCGTCTCGAGAAGGCTATGAGAAACTTTCTTTGGATGGGGGATATTACTAGACAGGGTTTCATTCATGTCTCATGGTCTAAATGTTGCATGCCGTTACATCATGGTGGTTTGGGTTTTCGTTCTGTTCGTCTGGTGAATGAGGCTTTCCTTTGCAAGTTCACTTAGGATATTATGAGTCGTTCTGCTCCTCACCTGGACTTACTCTTTCAACGATATTTCCTTCCTACTGGTATTCCTCATAGTGTTGTTCGGGTCTCTTCCATTTGGAGTGGGATTCGGCGGCACCTACCTCGACTTCAGGTTGGGAGCCGTTGGATTATTGGGTTGGACTCTCGTGTCCGCTATTGGATGGATTGTTGGTCCCGTGAAAACCCATGAATGTGTTAAATACCAATTGTAATGCATATAAAATAGGGGTGAGGGAATGGTGGTTCCAATTTTTCTTTTTAAATCTATGTGATGTGTTTTGCTTATAATCAAATGCATATGGCAAGTAAGAACATAAAGCAGTAAAAAACACACAATTTTATAGTGGTTTGGACAACTCGTCCTACATCCACTCTTCCCTATCAGCAGGGGTACCAACTTAACCAGCTGGACTTAGTTTAACGTGTTAGTCCAACACAATACATATTTTTAATGAGTTCTCACTCTCACGGGATTGCCTACCCTCCCTTGCGAGATTGCTTTAGATGTTTAACGAGTTCTCACTCACACCCAGAAAGTAAGCTAGTCCAACTAACTTACAATCCTTGCTTAACAAAACTTAACCTAACACTCTATTTGGGTAAAGATTGTTTGGTGTCCAACTAGGGTGAGATTTTCCCTTACATTTGTTTAGCCTCAATGCAAAGGATGGAAAAATCTCTCTAAGCTTAGGATATTACATTTGTGCTTAGATCTAGGGTAGAACACTTCTTGAATATATGTGTGTATTTCTTGCTCAGTGTTCTATGGTGGAAATGCTGGATGATTTGGCTTTGAAGCTCAATGGTGTTTTCACGCATTTCACCACACTTCTACACTTAATTTGATGGAAGAACTTGAATTTATAGTGTGGATTTGAATGTTACCGTTGGATGGAGTCACATTCAAATCCATACTATTCTGCAGCTTTTTCAGGCTGGTTGTCTTCCTCTCATTGGTCTACGTCAGCTGAATCTAACAGATATATTCTTCAGGATCTTCTGAGTCTTCAGGGTCTTCTGGATTCTTCTGAGTCTCAGGATACTTTTACTCAGGATTCTTGATTCAGCAGACTTCTCTTCAGCGGACCTTGTCTCGATCAGTATATCCGACACTCAGTTGGCGAAGTTCATTTCTCTCGACTTCGTATATCATCGACCCTCAGTCACTAAGCTTTTCAAAGCTATCGATCATCGAGAGCGTTCGATTCTCGATGAACATGACTTGAGATGACTTGTCTTCGATGGCTTCTCTTCTGATTTCTTCTCCGATCCGATGATCGTCGATCGATCAAGATAAGATCAGTCAAAGATATTAGTTTATCTGCATCAGATTGGTACATCAGGTTAGCATATCAGGTTAGTTGCATCAGGTTATCTTATCTGATCTCGATCACGTCTGATCTCGATCAGTCTCATCTGCTCCTCTCCTGATCAGCAACCTCCTCTTCTGATCTGCACCTTTCTCTTCTGATCTGGTCATCTGATCTGGTCTCTTCTGATCATCTGATATTCTGATCTCAGGTCCATCTGATCATGTAACTTCTGATTCTTCTGATCAGCTGGATTAGCTTTTCTTTTCTTCTGATTTTGCTCAGCTCATCAGTTAACTCCAGAACTCATCTGATCTCGATCAGTCTCGTCTACAGCCTCGTCTGATCTCGATCATCTACTTTTGATTTCGTGAGTTCTCCCTCAACTTGTTATATGTAAGTTAGCTTAAATAACACAAGTTGATAATGTTTTGGCATAATTCATCAAAACTAAAATATCCCAACACGGACAATTGGTTAGGGTATACTCTTGCTGAGAGACTTCACATCCCGGATGATATTGTGGCCTCACTGTCCTATACTATCGGGGATGTTTTCTATGGTGGTATTTGACACTTCGATGAGCTCTTCTTTGCTTATTTCCCTGATGTGGTTGTTGATATATTACGTACTCCGATCTCCTTTCATGGTGATCGTCGGATCTGGCCACAATCCTGCTCAGGACTGCTTACTACCAAGGCTGCCTACTCCCTCGTACAGGATTCTACTCTCTCAGTGAATTGGTCTTCTTGGATTTGGGCTCCTTTAATTCCTCCTTGTCGCTCTATGACGATTCGTCTTTTTGATATTACACTATCATATGATTTTGGTTTTTTCTGGATATTTTCCTTCAGGCTACACGATGTGAGTTCGGGAAGCAGGTTCATAACATATGGAGGTTGGCATTTGTCACACTAGTTTGGGTGATTTGGTCAACTAGGAATGCTGTTGTCTTTCAAGATTTGTGTCCCTCTTATCATGGGTGTATGATTCTTTTCCTTAAACTTATCAAGGAGGTTGAGACTTTTAGTTTGGGTCATGAGGAATGAGATTAGAGAACTGGCCATTCTGCGCCGTCTTCGTATTGTTGGGGCTGCTCGTCCTCCCCATCAACCCGTTGGCTTTCAATGGACTCCACCTTCTCCGGGATGGTACAAAGTTAACACGGATGGGAGTGCTTCCGGCTCCCATGGTTGCCTTCACATTGGGAGTCTTTTCCGGAATTCTAGAGGTTTCTTTGTTGCTGCTTTTTCTAAGGTTGTAGGCGTGGGTTTTCCATTTGAGGTAGACTTGGCGGCTTGTTTCCATGCTATTCGTTTGGCAGCGGAACATAGGTGGTTTAATTTATGGATTGAAACGGACTTGGAACTAGCGGTCAAGGCTATTCGGGAGGGACCGTTGATGGTTCCTTGGAGATTGCAGGCACTATGGAGTCAGGTTGAGCACTTTCGTTATGTTCTCAATATTCGGATCACTCACATTTACAGGGAAGGCAACACTGGCGCTGATCGTCTTGCTAAGCTAGGGGTCTCACAGGATTGGATGGGCTCTTGCCCAGATTTCCTTACTGATGTTTTGTACTCTGATATGAACAAAGAATACTTCCGTTTTTGATTTTGTTGTTTAGGGATTACCTACGTGCTGCGGGGTAATGCTCTGTAGAGGGGTCACCTTTTTCCCTTGACTAAGGGTTTTTGCCCTAAGGAGGGTTTTACCTTAGCAAGGTTTTTGAGGCCCCGGCCTCTGGACCGATCTGTGGTCTTATGATTTTAGGTTTTTTTTCTTTCTTTTCTTTTTTTTATAGATTAGTCATTTGCCTCTGAACTTCTTTGATGTTGCGAGGTGGCTTCATATCCATGATGGCCTTGATCTTCGTGGGATTGGCCTCGATACCTCACTGGCTGATGATGTGCCCTAAGAATTTGCCTGATCCTACTCCAAAACTACACTTTTTTGGGTTCAGCCTCATGTTATACTTTCTGAGTATGTCGAACGTTTGAGCGAGGTGACCTAGATGATCTTCCTTCTTTTCACTTTTCACCACGATGTCGTCGATGTAGACCTCTATGGTTTTTCCTATCCCGTCGGCGAACATCTGTTGGGGTTATACTGAAAAGTATGCTTTTTACATTGTATAACCAAACTGAATTTCTTATTTACTTACTGAAATAAATTATTAATCACTGTTGCATTAAATATGAATGAATGTTATATATATTTGTTGAAAACCTGTTCAATAAGTAAGTACGTATTACATTGTAGTTAATTTGGTGATACCAGATCACAAAAGATCAAGTTAACAGTTCCTCGTGACTAAGTACAAATTCACAACCCAGATGGAAATGAACAATCCATCATGAAAGGTTGAAGTGTAAGGCTCAGATTGACTTGTCTTGACCAAGAGATTACACTAGTGCATTGTGATGCGCTGAATAGGACCTATAAGAGGATAAATTCTTCGGTACTGAATATACAAGAATTAGACCTCAGTGGTTCGTTATTTCTTAATCTCCGTCCCTTAAATAGGATCGTGTGAAATTTATAACTATTGCTTTGACTTATGATGGGAAGAGAATCAATGCGATTCGATACCTTATATCTTGGGCAATATTATTGATTACATGACAATTGCTAAGATTTAATACGGAGAATCGTGTGCAAGTACGGCTTGCTTGATTTGTCCCCTTGGTGGGCTCAGAATCTTTATCATACCAAATCTTGCAAGTGAAAATTTATTTCCGGTATGGATAATAATGTTGAGCTGTCTTTACTCCAAGAACAAAGATATTAATTAATATAAAGTCTATTCAGTGGCTTAATTAATTAGTGGACTATGATAATCTTAAACACGGGAAATAATGACCGGGAGCCATATTATTGTGAAGCCGTAATAGGGGTTAAGATGGATAGTTCAATATTAATTTTATAGTGGAATAAATTAATATTAATGGGCTTGAATAATATTTTGGCTAAATATTAAATTTTCATAGCCCATTCGAAGTCCAATTTTAATTCTCCTAAAGACCCCTCAAATAGCTCAATTAAAGTCCAATTAATGAAAAGGAGAAGAAAATATTGTTGCCTTATTTTTCCAATATTTTCGAAAATATTAAGAGGAGAAAGAAAAGATTTTCTTTATTTTCTTAGAAAGATTTTATGGAATAAGTATTCTTGAGATACAAGTTTATCCCATAAATTCAAGAAAAGTCAAAGATATTTTTCCTTCCCTATTTAATTAGAATTTTTGAAAATTAGCAAGGCAAGAAGGAGGAGAAGATTTTGTTGGGAGATATTCTGGGAAATAAAATATATTGAATATATTCAAGATTGTATTTTGAGGAAGAAACAAGGAAATTTCCCAATGGCCCAATTTGACCTAAATTTTTGTCCCCCCCCGCTCTATAAATAGGGGATTAATTTTTCATCCCTAATGCAATTCCATGTGTTGGAAATATTAGAAATCCACAAAGGTGGTGGCAAAATATTTTATTTTTCTCCTTTATTAAAATTGCTCTTGTGAATCTTTCCACCGGATTACGTTCGTGGACATGGGACATATTTGGGAAGACTCTTTGGGTTGATCCATCATCTCAAAGGTTGTCTCTACAAGAGGTATGTAATCTCGTAACTCCTAGATTCCGCATGCTTAGGATTTACGTGGATTGCGTGTACGCATGTTGCTTATTTGCTTGTTTAATTATTATGTTGAATTGATTTAGGATTAATTTATGTTAGTAATTAATTGATTAATTTAAATATGTATTTAAATTCATCTCGAAAAGATCCGGACACCCCTTATTTCCCAACAACATCCTGTTTACCAACCTCTGGTAGGTTGCTCCCGCGTTCAAAAGTCCAAAAGGCATCCTCCTCTAACAATATACGTTCTTCTCGGTTAAGAAGGATGTGTGTTGTTTGTGGTCTTTGTGCATGGCTATTTGATGGTATCCGGAAAAGGCATCCATAAATGTCATCATTTCGTGACCGGCCGTGCTATGGACAAGGTGGTCGATATGCGGCATGGGGAAATAATCTTTCGGACATGCCTCGTTGAGATCGGTGAAGTCGATGCATAATCACCAAGAGTTGTTTGCTTTCTTAACCAAGACCGCGTTGGCCACCCATTGGGGATGGTCGGCTTGTTCGATCAGCTTGTTATCCAGTAACTTTTTTACTTCCTCGGCTAAGGCTGCATATTTGTCGGGACCAAACTTTTTTCTTTTCTGAGAGACCGGTTTCTTCGTAGGTTCGATGTTCAATCTGTGGCATGCGACCTTGGGGTCTATGCCAACCATATCTTCGTGCGACCATGCAAAAACTGTTGGGAGTATACGTGAAAGTATGCTTTTATTTTGTATAACCTATGTATTAAAGACTTATTTACTGAAATAAATTGTTTATCACTGTTGCTTTAAATATGATTGAATGTTATATATATTTATTGCAAACCGTTCATAGCACGCATTACATTGTAGTTAACGTGGTGATACCAGATCACAGAAGATCACGTTAACAGTTCCTTGTATATGAGTGCGTGTTTCACAACTTAGATATATCCGAACAATCTATTGGTAGAAGTTGATGTGTAAGGCTCAGATTGGCTAGTCTTGACCAAGAGATTACACTAGTGAATTCGATGAGCTGAAGCGGACCTACAGAGAGGATAAACTCATTCACACTGACTTAAGGGATGAAGAGTTAGATCTCAGTGGTTGTTGATTTCTTAATCTCTGTCACGTAATAAGGACTGTGTGTGATTAGTAGTTATTGCTTTGACTTATAAATGGGAAGATAATCATTGCGACTTCGATACCCTATATCTTGAGCAATAATATTATTTGCACGACAGTTGCTAAATTAATACAGGGAATCGTGTGCTTGCAAAAGTCTTGCTTGATTGGTCCCCTTGGTGGGCTCGGAACCTTTATCATACCAAATCTTGCAAGTGGAATTAATTTTCCGGTATGGATAATAAAGCTGAGTTGTCCTTACTCCAAGGATAAAAATATTAATTAATATAAAGCCTTTCAGTGGCTTAATTAATTAATGGACTAAATAATCTTAAACACGGGAAATAATAATCGGGAGCCATATTACCGTAATATGGGTTAAGATTAGATAGTGCAATATTAATTATATAGTGATATTAATTAATATTAATGAGCTGAATTATATTGTGGCTCAATATTGGAATTCAGAAATCCATTGGAAGGTCCATCTTAATTCTCCTAAAGGCCCCTCATGTAGCCCAAATTATAGTCCAATAAATTAAAGGTGTTTAAAATAAAATAAATTATTGTTGCAATATTTCCTATTATTTTCGAAAATATTAAAGAAAAGAGGGAGAAGAATTTTCTTGAAAAGATTTTATGGAAAGGAGATAATGTATTCTTGGAATAAAAGATTATCCCATAAATTCAAGAAAACTCCCACTTGACTTCTTTAATAAGATATTTTCGAAAATCTTGTATAAGAAAGGGAAGAAAAGATTTTCTTGATTTTCTTGGAAAGATTTTATGGAAGATATGTATTCTTGGGATACAAGAATATCTCATAAATTCAAGAAAGATCCAATCTTGAAATTCTTTTCTTGAAATTTTCGAAATATTACGCAAATAAAAGGTGTGAGATTTTTGTGGAAAAATACACATGGAAAGAAGAATATATTGGATATATTCAAAGATTTCTTGGAGATAAAGAAAAGATCTTTCCTAGCCCTAATTATGCATGAAATTTTCGAAACCCCTCTACTTATAAATAGGGGATGAATTTTTCATTCCCAACTAGTGTTCCATGTGTTGGAAATATTAGAAATCCACAAAGGTGGTGCAACAATATTTTATTTCCATTGTTTTATAAATCGTTCATTGGAGGACCTTCCACCGGGGTTATTGGACGAGGACTTGGGAATACTTGAGAAGGACTTTTGGTGGGTATCCAGATACTTGATCCTGTCTGTCTCAGATCGTCTCTCCAACGGGTACGTTTACATAAACTCCTAGAAAATCAGCATGCTAGGATCTTTTACGTGAAATATTATTTGCATGTTGTTGTTGGTTGAATTATTATTTGAATTCACTTAGGTAAATTCATGCTAGTAATAATTGTTAATTTAAATTTGTGTTTATGAGGTCATCCCGATAGATCCTGGCATATGTTATCCCAACAACTGGTATCAGAGCCCCAGTTCGGGCTCTAATCTTTTAAACTGTAATTTAAATTGTTGTTCATTAAAATTGAAATTGGATAGTAGAACTGTTAGATCTGTTTTGCAGGTATCCAATTGTCATGGTATTTTAATGTGTTTATTTACATGCAAATAAATTGTTAGTTTTTAATTCGATTCTTTCATATTCGTTTTGCCTCGTGAGAAAACCCACGAGTAGATTAGGATTTGTTTGATTTGTTTAATGTAATAGACTAATTTAGATCTAGGTTTATTTATTTTTCGTAAATAAATTGTAACCGGATCGTGAACGAAGACGGAGACGGAGAATTAAAGACGGACATCCAAATGCCTAGATGTACGCGAGCCAACGCGGAGCACGCAGACTAGACGGAATGCCTAGCGACCGCGCGCACCACCCTGGCGATCGCGTACGGGGCATGGCGGACGCGCTAGGCGGGCGAGCATGTGGGCGTCGAGGGCCGCACTCGGCTCATGCTGGGCATGCAAGGCCGAGGCGAGTGGGGCTGCATGGGCAACGCGTGGGCGAGGGACGCTGGACGGGCGTGCGCATGGGCGCATGAGGACACGTCCGGGCGATGCCTTTCGTGTGCTCAAGGCCGTGGGCGACGGGGCGGGATGGCCGATCCGGACCGGAGCGTGCGCCTAGGCGCATGCGACTCAGTTCTAGGTCGTGCGCTACTCGTTTCCCGGATGTCGTCCTAACC
Organism: Stenogyne calaminthoides; assembly: GCA_037126765.1. Lineage (NCBI taxonomy): Eukaryota > Viridiplantae > Streptophyta > Magnoliopsida > Lamiales > Lamiaceae > Stenogyne > Stenogyne calaminthoides. The sequence continues at coordinate 15,200,893 of JBBCBC010000009.1, read as the reverse complement.
CTAAACAGAGGACATTTTAAAGAATTGTTGCGGATTCAGTGGGAACTTTTCGAGACGAACGATGAAAGCAAAAGATGGGACAATTTCTCAAGATCAAGATTTGAAGTTTAAACCATGACAGTTGGATATATGTGCCCAATGTGATTTATTTAATCTTGATGCTTGTTTTAAATTCGTGCAATTTTATTTGTTAAATGTGTTTGCATGATTTAAAATTGTCCAAAAGAAAATCTCACTTTCGAAAATTACTAAGTATGTTTTATTGACAAATTTTATTCCGGATAATAAAATTACGTCAAATTGACCTCCATGGTTTATTTATTTGTGAATTCTTTTGGAGAAATTTCCCCAACGGAACGGCCAAAAGATGGGTTTCACATGAATAAATTCCCACAAGGATGATTGTGAATTATTATTAGTGGCGACGATGACCCTCCCAACGAGGCTCGTACAAAACGAAGTAATAATTCTGTATTTAATCATGGTTATTACTTAGGTATAAAATTGATATGCATATACTTCCCCGAAGTCCCTGTCAATTTTATATTGGTCAAGTGGGAGCCGACTATTAATTTTGAATTAAAGGTTTGTAACTGTTCTTGTTTGTAACCTGCTTGAATGTGTTTAAATAGACAGTTCACCCAACGTGACCTATTTAAACTATTTTGAGATGTCGGATGATGCATGTTCATATTGTTTTGAGAATTTTATATGAACAATGTAATCGAATTATGTGATAATTTTGTGTTTGCACAATTGTTATTTATTTCAGTTCAGCATGTCGCAACCTTTTAATCCACTGTTAATATACTTAAAGTGAATAGAATTGTATAGGAAACTATGTTGATTGGAAACAAAAAGTTATGATTGTCCTAACTGCACAAAAGCACAAGTGGATTCTTGACACACCAAAATCAGATGAGCTAACTGACGAGTCAAAAATGCGGGATTCGTCTGATCACCTTGCGAGAGATATTGTCGCTGAAAATGGTGGAGAGTAACCCCGTAAGGGATAACGTCCTCAAAATAGATGGCCCATCTGAACAAACTTGAGGTTCTGGGTGCAGATTATGATCTGGAGACCAGATCGATTTGGTACTCCACTCTCTGCCCAAAAGTTTTGAGCATTTTGGCCTCGCTAGCTGATTTGTTGCAAGCTTTGGTCACGACAGAGACGTTGATGGGGCACCAAACTCAAGCTTCGGCGGCAAGTGGTCCGTCTTCATCTTCTAGGCTAAGGGAAGGCAAGAAGAAGAAGAGGACAAAAAGTCATAAGCAATCAAACTCAACTGTTGCCAAGGGCAATTGTAAGATGAGGAATGCCGGTGGTGTCAAGGAAAATCCAAAGGGGAAGTGCTTAAACTGCGGTGAAAGAGGTCAATGGAGGTTTGCCTGTTCCAAACTCCAAAAGCGCCGAAAAGAAAGGTAATTCTCACGCACTAGTTGTTGAAACTTGTTTAGCGGCGTATACTTCTCATTCGTGGGGAGTTGATACGGGATCTGCTGACCATGTATGTTTCACGTAACGGGGTCACAGTTGACCCGACAACTTAGTGGGAGTGAGATTCTCATCACGTAGGCAATGTTACGTAAGTAACGACTATTGCAATGCTACGAAAGTAGCGGGTATTGCAATTCCACGAAAGTAGCATTACTGCAATTGTTGGTCCCGGTGCAAACGAGTCTTACACGTGTATGGGGGGGAATACACGTGTTCAGTAATTTTAAAACTTTTTTTTTTTACCGAGGTCAAATGGGTCAGTTATCTCCGATGATTTGGTCCCGAGAAGCACAAATCGCTCGAGTCAAAGTCTTCATCGGAGACAATGATCCGAAATTTTTTTCGGATACCTCGATAATCCCAACCGAGTCCCGAGTTTTAGAGATCCCGAGTTGCTTGGATCGATAACTAACTTATGAACCCTCGGAAGAGTAAGTTCGGGTTTGGTAACTATCCGTTTCTAGCTACTCGGATGTCGGAATGGTTGGCCCTTAGTTTATACTAGTTTTAAGCTTTTCTTCAAAAACCTTCCTTTAATGGAATAGTGATTAGGCCGTGATTCAATTATATGCAACTTTCAAATTGGATTGATTCCAACCTGAAATCAGTGAAAATATGCTTTCAAAACACAAGAATGCAAATGATAAATCAAGCAAAACAGTAAAGCAAAGAACACAAAGAAATTATAGTGTTTTTGAGACTCAAGCTCCTACGCCCACTTTTCCCGATCTCTTGAGAGAAATTCACTAATCACTTCCTAAGGCTTTCTGACTACCTCTGTAGTTTACTAACCTTTCTAATTTTGAAGATGCTCTCTCTGGCCAGTTTTCCCATCTCTCTGAAGAATTTTCTGTGGCTAAGAACCACATCGAGAGAAATTTGGAAGACTAACAAGATCGAGATAGCGAGAGAGAGGTCTTATTTGTGTGAGCAAAGAGCAATATCACATGGACACAAAGACTCTCCGACTTCTTCCAAATTACGGTGCCAAGAAAGGGGAAAAGGAAGGTGAAGACTTCAGAAATTATTGGCACGCTTTGAAGAAAAAAAGGCACGTAAAGATCTTTGAAATGTATAACCTATCTAAAGCCTTAAATGAAGTCGAAGCTACTGACAAGATGATGTTTGCTCAGGTGGAGAAGCCTATCTACACTCGAGTTTCTGAGGAAACCATGCTTGATGTTGCAAGAGAGAAGCTGAGTGCTAGAACTAAGGTTGGAACAAGCCAGGCTGCTGCTGAATTGCCTATGAAGAGGAAAGCCTTGAGAATTGTTCAACCTGAGAGCAAGCGTGCGAAGGCTTCTAAGCCAATCCAGAGAAAGCTGATTCTGGATGATGAAGGAACTGAAGAATCTGAGTCTCAACCGCAGAAGAAAGTCTTCAACACGAAGAATGCTCTGAAGACACTCCATATAGTAACAAAGCTAAAGAAGTAAATGCTTCTGGGCCTCAAAGCGCACTGTGATCGAAAAAGATCAAGAAGAGCCAAGCGAAGGAGTGGATTCAAAAAGTTTGCGAGCAAAAGGAGAGAGACATAAAAAGCACTGAAGTGGCCCCACGTTGATAAATGGATGCCTATCAAACTCAACGATATGTGGGAAGAGGTCAAGAGAACCTTCTGGTTCTATTATGATGTGCTCAGGGAGTGGAGAGGAGAAAGCTCAGATCAGAATGAAGCGTTCATTGAATATCTCCTAACCTTCTATCCAAAATATCTCCAAAGTTGGATGAACCTTGCGGATGAAGGAGAGGTGCAGATAGTAGCCCCCGGTCCATATTCCTACCCTCCTCCAAGACTTGGTAATAGCTTGGTGAATGAGAAGGCCATTACTCAAGAAATTGCTCAGTATGCTGGTCAGTTGGGTTTGACAGGAAACAGTCCGGATATCATTAAGGAAAGAAATGAACTGAAGAAGAGGTATTTCGGAATGTTCGACCTGGAGGTGCCCGCTGATGAAGTTGAAGAAGAAGCAAATCAAGAGCGAAGATCAAGAGCCAAATCAAGATCAAGATCAAGACTCGTAAGATTCTGTAATCTTTAAATTTTTGTCTTTTTGATTTTGTTGATAAGACTCATCGTGAATCAGTAATGGTATACCAATCATCAATGAAAACTTATCATTTATGCTCAAAAGATAATATCTCATTATCTTATTTACATGTCTTTTATTTTGATATGCTGAATGAATGTCTCTGAACTGATTGTGTGTTGTTAAGGAAGAAATTGTTTATTAAGTATTTGGTAATGAATCCTTTGAGAGATTCATTACTGAAGAAATTGTTAAATGATTTAATTGTTGAGAAATTTTCTGAAATTATTAAGAGATTCTCTGTTCAGGAAATTGTTGGGAGACATAACCAGTCTTGTAATAGGATAAACTGACACCTGAGTATAGGTTATATGTTTGTAACAAGATAGGTTTTGGCATCATCAAAAAGGGGGGAAATTGTTGGGAGATGAATTTAATAAAAGATATATGATTTTGATTAAGATCCCAAAACCCCTGAGTATAACATGTTCAGAATGATCTTGATAGTTGAGTCAGGATTCAGTTTTAGAGTATTCAGGATGTTATCTGCAAAATGTAAAGTCAGCAGATATAGATCAGGATAGGTCCTGAAGACTCTGAAGAAATCAAGATATGTTTTCAAGAAACCAAGTTTCAAGAATCGCTGAGAAATCGAGAATCAAGACTCAAAGGAGAAATCGAGAATCAAGACTCAAGATGAAATCGAGATATCAAGACTCAAAGATGATATCGAGGAATCAAGACTCAAGATGAAGATTCAAGATATCACCAAGATATCCGCGGAAGACTCGTAAGACTCAAGACTCGTAAGACCCTCAAGACTCGTAAGACTCAAGACACGTAAGATCAAGATCAAGAATCAAGATCAAGAATACTGAAGGCACATTAATTACTAAAGACTCAGTAATATACTGAATGCTCAGTATAAACCTGAATGTTCCGAGGCACTGAATATATCTATCTGAAGGATGCAATACTGAGAACATCGCGATTCCTTAGAGAAATAGATATTTGCCAAGACATTCAAATGCAGACAAAAGGAACTAAGTCAGAAGTGTTGTTAAGGTTATATCAAACTCAGAGTTTGTAACCAAAAGAGCCGTTGAAGGTGTCTACCTTTAACTGGAGACAAAAGTCAAAAAGAGGAAGACAAAGATCGTACCATACATCGACATCGAAAAGGTGTGTGAAAAAAGATGTCAAGTACAAAAGTTCGATCATCAAAAAAGTGAAGACCGGCTACATGAAAGGCTATTACCTAAAACGTGTTAGGGAGTTTCAAACCCTAAATATAGCCGTTTCTCACACACCATAAGTGGAAACTCACGAAGCTATCTCTCCAACGGATAGTTTTCAAGAGTGACCTTGGTGTATGCCTATAAATACTGGTGACCCTCGACATTGTAAGGTTACGGAAAATTTATACGCAACTCAAGAGCTCAAACTTATTACTGCAAGTTGAAGCACTCGAAAAACCTAGAATTTCCCAAGTGCTTTTATATTGAAGAGAGCTCACTAAACTAAGCCTAGCTTGATAAGATTTATCCAAAGCTTAGTTGAGATATCCTAACCCTTTGCATTGTACTTCATTGTAAAGGATATCTCATCCTAGTTGGAAACCAACCGAGAAACTCCAAACCCTTGAGAAGGTAGTTGGAGTGTGTTTGTTGGTGAGAAGAGTTGTAAAGAGTTAGTAAACTAAACGGAGTAGTCAGAAAACTTTAGAGGAGAAGTTAGTAAGCTACAGAGGTAGTCTGAAAGCTTGTTTGTGTTTGAGTAAGTAAACTACGGAGGTAGTCAGAAAGCTCAAGGTCGGGTTGAGTAAGTAAACTACGTGGAGTAGTCAGAAAGCTCAGGGCCGAGTTGAGTAAGTAAACTAAGCGAGGTAGTCAGAAAGCTCAGAAGTGATTAGTGAATTTCTCAGAGGATCAGAAAGAGTGGATGTAGGAGCTTGAGTCTCTGAACCACTATAAATTGCTGTGTTGTTTATTGCTTTCTTTATCTGTGCTTAACTGTTGCATCACTGAGTTTGAAAGCATATTTTCACTGACATTTCAGTTGGAATCAATCCACTGGAAGTTGCATGTAATTGAATCACAGCCTAATCACTATTCCATAAAAGGAAGGTTTTCAGCAAAGCTTTAAAACGAGTATAAACTAAAGGGTCAACCATTCCGCACATATGAGTAGCTAGAACAGATAGTTACCAAACTGAACTTACTCTTCTGAGGGTTCAGTAAGTTAGTAATCTGATCCAAGCAACTCAGGATCTCTGAAACTCAGGACTCAGTTGGGATTATCTGAGGTTTCTGAAAGCAGCTCAGGATCACTGTCTCAGTAGACTTTGACTCAGAGCGATCTGTGCTTCTCAGAACCTAATCTTCAGGATTATCTGACCCAAGCTGACCTCAGTAAGAAAAAGTTTTAAAAACACTGAACACGTGTATTCCCCCCCATACACGTGTAAGACTCGTTTGCACCGAGACCAACAAAAAGTATACTGAAGAATAAAAAATTCCTGAAGACTCAGAAGACACTGAGTAGCTCAGAAGAATCCTGAAGACTGAAGATCCTGAAGACCAAAAGATCATGAAGACTGTTTTGTACTGAACAAAAAGACCCTGAAACAGCTATTTTGATAAAATAGTGTTATGTTCATTCTTAGTACAAACAAACAGAATGTTAGACATTCGTGGACATTAAGGAACATATCAGCTCAGTAAGGTTGACCTAAATAAAGACGTTTGTTTGTCTCTGTTCAAAAGAAGATTTCAACCAATGAGGAGGCAACAACAACGTACTTTACTGACACTGAAAGCGACATCTCACTGAGAAATGTCAGGACTGATATCTTCCAGTTCACAGAAGTTGGTGATTGGCTACATGGCTGCATATTTTCTAAAATATGCAAGGGTGCATTCAAACCCTAAAATAGTCGTTCATCAATAACCAAAAGAGAAAACTTTTGATTTTATCTCTTCCAACGTATAGTTTTTCAAGAGTAACCTCATAAAGTTGCCTATAAATACCGGTGACCTTCACCATTGCAAGGTTACGGGAAATCAAGCACCTCCAGAGCTCATTCGTATTGAAGCACTCGAAAAACCTAAGATTTCCCAAGTGTTTCACATTGAAGAGAGCTCATTCACTAAGCCTAGTATTATTATATATCAAAAGCTTAGTAAGAGATATCCTAGCCTTTGAATTTGTTCTTATTGTCAAAGGATATCTCACCCTAGTTGGAAACCAACCAAAATCCAAACCCTATTGTTAGGTAGTTTGAGTGTGTGTTTGTTGGAGAGAAAGAGTTGTAAAGAGTGAGTAAGCTGCAGTTGAGTTCAGCCAGAAAGCTCTAGAGAAGAAGTTAGTAAGTTGTTTGAGATAGTCTGAAAGCTTGTGTGTGTTGAGTTAGTAAGCTGCAGTAGTCAGCCAGAAAACTCAGTGTAGAAAAGATAGTAAGCTGCAGAGTTCAGTCTGAAAGCTTTAGGAAGTAGTAGAAGTGTGTTAAGGAATTTCTCTGAAGATCAGAGAGAATGGACTTGGGTGGTTTGCCTCTGAACCACTATAACTTGCTGTGTTGTTTGCTTTATGTTTTGCATTTTAACTGTTTCATATTTTCACTAAAAGCATATTGATCTTCCTGATATTCAGTTGGAAACAATCCACTGAACTTGCATTAAATTGCTCACAGCCTTAACCATTGATTTACTAAGGAAAAGATTTTCAGCAAGATAAAACGAGTATAAACTTAGGGCCAACACATTCTGCACCCTTGAACAAACTCTACTGAGTATTCAGTAAGATAATTATCTGATCCAAGCTTCTCAGGACTCTGATAAAATTTAATCGATTGAAATTTAATCTGGTTACCGAAAAGCAACTCAGGATCACTGTCTCAGTAGACTTTAACTCAAGGCAATTTGTGCTTCTCAGGGCAAATTCTCAGGACATCCTGACCCTACTGATTTCAGAAAAGAAAAGTTTTAAAAATCACTGAATACGTGTATTCCCCCCCATACACGTGTAAGACTCGTTACACCGGGACCAAAGAGTGGTATCAAAGCAGTGGTTCATTTTGACCACTTGCTTTGGTAGCCATATTCTTGTTTGCTGAAAGACTTTGGTGGTCTACTGAATAGATCTTACTGTTGATTGTTAGTGTTAGTGTCCTAGAGACAATCTATTGTAAGGACATAATACCTGATGATATTCAGTTTGATTTAATATTATAGTTCAATTAATATTAATGTATGGCAATACATTTGTTTGAATATTATGTTTGATTGTTTGCATTTATTCATGCAAGTGTCCCCATGAGTTATTACTGTCATTGAGGTTGTGAGAACTCAGATGACTTAAGCATGATTCTCAAATAGCCCCGATCAAGGATCATCAAGAATGGGATATTGATGATACAATGGAGATTAGTGTGCGATCTGCATCATACTCTTAGAGAGTGTAGTAAGATCTCACTTACTATGAGATACTAGGTATCTCATGATGGATGCACAATTACCTTAGAGGGTATTGGTATACCCATCCGAGAAACCGTTTGATGTATTTCCACTATATGTGTCTACGGGTGTCTCGGTTAGTGGGAGCGATGCGATACTCCTTTGACTTGAGGTCAATACGCACGACATGTGTAGGATGATGAACTTTGACCATGACCAATGCTTGCACCCTAACCATGGGTAGATACGGCTTGGATTGGGTTCATCACGAAGTGCATGTGCGTGGTAGTTGAACCAAGAATAGGATTCATTCCTCAAAGTGGATTTAGAGAGAATACTCATCTTCTCATCATAGTTGGATCAAAGTCATCGGCCGATGCACGTCAACTTAGACTTTGTGGCTAAGTGTGACGTACATGATCAATTAGTGATTAGAGATAACATGATTAAGTTATTTGAATAGACACTTCATCATGTTCAAGACTTAATCGAGTACTCGCGGATGAAAGGAGGAAATCGTAATAGCCCATGTTTCAGTTACAGGTAGTTGCACGTTTCTCGCAACGTACCTCATATATTGAGAATGTCTGATTTATTGTCTAGGGTTCAATTAAGACCATTTAGTTTGACTAATCGCTCGATATATGAGGGCCTATGGGTCACACAATACGTAGTTCCCTTTTATGGATTATAGTTGGTTGATTAAATGTTAAATTAGATTTAATATTTAATTTATGGAGAATTAATTAATAATAGATTAATTTGAAATTAATTATTATTAATGTTTAATTAAATTGGATTTAATTAAATAAGAATTCCCAATAATAATATTTGGAATATAATTGTAGGATTTAATGTATATGGAAATAAATCGTAGAGATTTTCATATAAGGCTGCATTTAAATCCGTAGAGATTTTATATGTGGGAAATAAATATTAGAGATTTATTTAAATAATGATTAGGGATTTTATTTCCCAATCAGGTTAGCTTAAGATTTAAGTTGGGCATTTCCTATATATACAAGCTCTTGGGAATTCACAAATGACGTTAGTTCAAATTCTCTCCATAAAATCTAGAATATGAATTTTTCTAGCAAATTCCGTCTCAGATTCAACGCTGGCAAATTTGTGCAAGTCCGTGAATGGGGATTACGTGGATACCATAGTAGAGAAATATGCGTATGATTTACTGTAAGATTTCTCTTTATGTGTATTCAATTATGCAATTACGTGTTCGTTGTTGGTGAACTGTTTAATTCCACTGCGCATGTATTATGTGTTTACGTGCCTCTAAATTCCAACAGTGGTATCAGAGCTTAAGGCTCTTGATTAATTGTATGATTATTTGATTTATAAAATTAAAAGTTTTTTTTATAATTCACGGCACGGTCATTTTGAATGACCGCACCAATTGTTGTTTTGGGTGTGTTAGACACACCGATTGATTATGCGGATTTGGGGTGTTATTTATTTGTTGACTTGCTTGGTTAACTTATTTTATACGCCCACTTTATGTTTCTTTTCGCTGGGCTCGTGTTCCACCATCACCAAAATTAAGGTTTAGCCCCTTTTGTTGCAGAATGAGCGCCGCCGCTAGCGGCGGAGACCGCGGTGCATCGCTTGAGGTGGTGGCTCACGCCGTACCTCGCGACGGCTGCAAGTCACCGCAATGCATATGCGTTAGTGGCGCTCTCGGTTTGACGCGATGAAGTTTCGTCATTCTCGGTCGGTCGAACACGGCGGCAATGCGCGCTCACGTTGACCGATCGGTGGCGTTCCATCATTCTGGTTCAAAAGACTTGCTTCGCGTTCGATTTGTTCTTCTGATAGCTTTTATTCGGGTCGATTTCATCGCACGCGGTGGCGATTTTGCCTACGCCGGTGAAATTGAGATCGAATCGGGTTTATCGATGCTTGTCGACGAGTTTCTTTACGCGTTCTGAGCAGCGATGATGGTGAGTCGCCCGTACGTGCCTAGCGGCATCGGCAACTCACCCACGCTCTTGCGGCAGCGGCGACTGCTCACTCGATTACACCTCTCACGGCGGCGATTCCTTTTGGGTTCATCTTGTTTGAGGCGTGTTTTTTTGTGTTTACCTATTTTTTCGATTTGATGCTCACTGAAAGTTTGCTTCAAAGTCGAGATGGATCTGGTTTTGCTTCTTGTTGCCCCTGTGCTATACCATCTGTTTTTCAAAAACTTTTCAGTATTGGTTCAATAATGTTGAATAGTTGATGATGAATGACGGTTTGGGTTTTTGGATTTTGGAAATTGGATTGTTCAAAATCTCAGATTGGATCTGATTCGGATGGGTGGTGATGTCGGGAGGGCTGTTTTGCAAATTAGATTTGGGCAGGCCCTCCCGTGCAATTTTGGAAATTGCACCTGAGCCCTAACAATAAAACAGATTAAGATTAAATTTTTAAAATTGAATCATGGTTGGACCAAAAAAAGTATTAGTTGGACTAATGACGGACTTAATTAATTGGATTACTTAAAGTCAAAATATTAATAGTGAATTTAATTATTAAACTTAATTTTAAAATTGGATTTTAAAATTATGGATTAAAGGATTAAACGAGTTATTAAATCCCACTTGGTTAACACGTTTTATATTTTGTTAACGCATTTATAGTCCGCATTATAATTGTTTGGGTAAGCGGCGCCCAATAATTGTTGGACCGTATTAATTGTTTGGGTAGACGGCGCCCATATAAGTGTTAGTCCGTATAAAATCATGTTTGGGTAGGCGGTGCCCAATAATTGCTCAAATATGATGTAGGTTAACATGTTGGATCTCGATTAAGCAATTAATATCCCGCCTTTAAAAAATTCCTCACTAAAATATGGTTTTCTCATTAATTTGATAAGATTTCTTTCATCAAAATTAAAAGTAAACCGGAGATTTCGTTTCAATGAGTACTTAAAGACCCTTGTCTTTTGCTCGGATCTACATCTAACGGGACTTTTATAGGGACATGTAATGTCGCCGCTTGATGGTTGTAAACCAACTTAACTTTGTTTCGCTAGCCCTCGCGGGGAACAAAGGGTAAGTGACATCAGTCGAACTAGGTTCGACAAACTAGGAATTGCAGTATTGCAATTGGTTTGGAGACCTACCAGTTATGCTATTTTAATTATCAGCCCTCGCTGGGATTATGGTGGTAGGAATGGGGATCCTAGTCCATTACAATTTATATTTGATATAAATTCGTACTCTTCCAATGAGGTCGTTGAGTATGTGAAAATAATGGAGACAAAATAAACACTAAAGAAAGGCCATGTTTATTTTGATTACTGAATATTGATCATATGAATTATGTGTTTTAATTCCCGTTTTATTTTATTTCTCTTGGTTAGTTGAAATGTATAACTGTTATTCAGATGTGTTTTGGAAACAAACAAAATTGGCTAGGCCAAATTTTCTGGACTGGCACCGAAACATGTGTTTGGTGCTAAGGCAAGAAAAGATTGAGTACGTGTTGGACACGCCAATCCCGGTTACCCTTAAAGCTGGTACTCTGAGGCAGCCACGTTTGACGTAGCAGCTCAGAAGAAGCAACAAAAGGATGCTTCCCAGACTCAGTGTGTGATGTAACTCGGCATGACTCCCGATATGCTTAAGGAAACATGAGAAAATGGGTCTCTTCTAAATGCTCAAGGATCTGAAGGATCTCTTTGATTCTGAATCTCATTCTGAGATTTATGAAGTGATGAGAGATCTGTTCAGATGTCCGTTAGCTAAAGGAGAGAAGATTTCACCTCATATGCTTAAGATGATAGGCATAATTGATAAACTTGGTAATTTAGGTTTTGAGCTAAAAGAACAACGTTTTCATTTATGCTATCCTCCAGTCGCTCTCGGATTCTTATTTTAGCTTCATTGTGAACTACAATATGAATAAGACGGATGCGACCATGCCTGAACTTCACAACGTACTCAAGACTTTTGAGTTCACTATCACTAAGATTGTGTTCAAAAGAATGAGCGGGTAAACAAGGATGTGTGCCTCTACTATAAGTAGAAGATGACACTGAAAAAAGGACTATAAGGTTCTGGTTGCTAAAAGGAAGGCACTGGGTGCTTTTGGCACTAGAACATGTATGTTTGTTATTAAGATAGACATATCCACTAATAACGCTAACTGCTTGGTATTAGATACCGAATGTGGCTCTCACATTTGCACTAATGTGAAAGGGCTCATATTTCATAGGGCAGTTGGGGCGGGTAAAGTCGTCTTACACGTGGAAATGGAGCAAAGAGTTTCTCCTGAACGTGTGGGACTTATGTGTTAGACTTACCCTTTGATTTTAGAATAGAACTTAATGATTGTCATTTCGTTCTTCCTATTACTCACAACATTATTTTCATTCCTATGTTAGACATTGAGGGTTATTCATTCCATTTAGTGATAATAATTGTTATTTCACGTTGAATGGTGTGGTTTATGGGAATGCCCCTATGGTGAATGGTTTATACTTGTTGCATTGTGGATATAATGTTCTTAATATACAAAATAAAAGACTCAAACTTAGTAATCATGAAAACCCGACTTACTTGTGGCATTGTAGACTGGATCATGTAAACGAGAAAGGAATTGCAAGGTTAAGAAAGTTAGACTACTTAACCCCATTTGACTTTGAGTCTTATGGAGATTGCGAATCTTGTCTCAAGGGCAAGATGATCAACAAACCTTTTTCTGGGAAAGGGGTGCGTGCCAAAGAAGTTCTAGAGTTGATCCACAACAATGTTTGTGGAATATCGCCCACTCTAGCTAGGGGTCACTTCGGATACTTCATCACTTTCACTGATGATTTCTCAAGATACGGATACGTGTGTCTTATGAAACACAAATTCGAATCTTTTGAGAAATTCAAAGAGTTTAAGGTTGAAGTAGAGAAGTAACTTGGTAAGAGTATCAAGACTCTTCGATCAGATCGAGGAGGTGAATACCTTAGCCATGAATTCATTGATTACTTGAAGTCAGATGGAATCCAGTCACAATGGACTCCTCCCGGAACACCTCAGATGAATGGTATGTCCGTGAGGAAAAACCGAACCCTGTTAGACACGGTGATGTCCATGATGAGCTTTTCCTGTCTTTCCAACATTCTTATGGGATACGCGTCATAAACCTCAATTTACATTCTGAATAGGATTCCATCTATATCGGTTGAGCATACACCATATGAAACTATGGTGTGGCAAGAAGCCAACTTTTACACATATCAAACATGGGGTTACCCCATGATTGTGAAAAGGATGCTTACTGACAAGTTGGAATCCAAAGGTGAAAATGGTTATTTTGTGGGATTTTCTAAGGAAACTGGAGGATATTACTTCTATCTACCTGAGAAACAATCAGTGATTGTTTATAGGCAGACCAAGTTCTTCGAAGAAGACTATGTCTTTTAGGGACAAGGTCGTAAGCTGATAGAACTTGAAGAAATTCAAGAACCACAAATTAACAAAGAGACTGATATCTTGGCAAAGCAACATGACAAGGAATCAGTGGGAGCATTCAGCAACTTTCACGGTGGGAGTCTTTCACTAGGTGATCGTCTTTCAGCCAGTGGGAGCATAATTGGAGTATGCTTGCCAGTGCAAGAACCTCCAAGTGGGTTGAATAAGAACAACATAGTTCAAACTCCCGCCCAAGAGGCATCTGAAAGTGTAGCTCTTGAGAACTCTCCGGACATTAGTGAAATTGATGCACCACAAAATTTTCACAATCAGAATGTACAGCCTGCACAACCACAGCTCCGTAAGGCAATAAGGAATCTTAATCCGCCCATTAGATACGGTTACCTCTTGGAGGAACTCGATAATGTGGACATACCGGATAATGATGATCCTAATACTTATTCTGAAGCAATATCAGATATTGATTCAGAAAAGTGGCATCAAGCTATGAAATCCGAGATGGACTCGATGTACATCAATCAAGCCTAGGACTTGGTTGAGTTGCCTATAAGGGTTAGACCCATATGTTGCGATTGGGTCTTCAAGAGCAAGACAAATGCAAATGGCAAAGTACAAACCTACAAAGCTAGGTCGGTGGCGAAGGGTCATAGTCAACGCGAAGGCATTGACTATGACGAGACCTTCTCATCAGTTGCAAAGATCAAGTCCATTCGAATTTTACTTGCGATAGCAGCACACTATGATTATGAGATTTGGCAGATGGATATCAAAACAGCTTTCCTCAATGAAAACATTGATAAGGAAGTGTTTATGACTCAACCGGAAGGTTTTATATCTAAGTCAAATTCTAATCTAGTATGCAAACTAAAGATATTCATTTATGGATTGAAGCAAGCTTCTAAGAGTTGGAATATCCGATTTGATGAAGCTATCGTCTTTTGACTTCATCAAAAATTTCTGAAGATCCTTGCGTTTATTGTAAACGCAGCGGGAAGAATATTGTTTTGATAATCGTGTATGTCGATGACATATTGATTTTGGGAAACAATATCCCGTTAATGCAATCCATTAAAGATTTGTTGTTAAAGACCTTCATAATGAAGGATCTTGGTGAAGTCTGCTACATCCTAGGGATCATGATCCATAGGGATAGATCCAAGAGGATGTTGGGGCTGTCACACTCCACCTATGTAGACAAGGTGTTGAAGCGTTTTGCGATGGAGAACTCTAAGAGAGCATCTCTATCGACAAATCATGGGATAAAGAGTTCAAAGAAGGATTGTCCTTCTGTTGAAACTGATATCAAGCAAGTGAAAGATGTCCCATATACACATGCAATTAGGTCACTCATGTACGCCATGACTTGCACTAGGCCAAACGTAGTCCACGCTATCAACATCACTGGTAGATACCAACAGAATCCAGGTGAGTCTCACTGGATTGCTGTCAAGACCATTCTAAAGTATCTTAGACGAACTAAAGAATGTCTCCTTGTCTATAGTGGACAGTCAGAACTAGTAGTAACTAGTTATGCTGACACAAGTTTCCAATCCGACTATGATGATTACAAATCACAGTCAGGTTACGTTTCACTCTCAATAATGAGGCGGTCAGTTGGAATAGTTCCAAGCAAAACGACCGCAGATTCAACAACCGAAGCTCAGTACATTGCTGTATCAGAAGCCTCAAGGAGGTTGTCTGGATTTTATAGTTCTTAAGAGAACTAGGGGTAGTTCCGAGTGCCAGTTGTCTAATAAACTTGTATTGAGACAACGTTGGTGCAATTGCGCAAGCAGAGGAACCGAGATCGACAAGCAGTACCAGGCTTATCATTTGATCTGATAGATCATAACGATAGGATAAATAGAATTAAAATGTATTCCCATATATTTTAATTTGATAGATCCTTTCACCATAACACTGAGTGTTCATGTACACACTAGACATTTGATGGTCTAGGGATTAGACATGTAGGTGTTTGACTCTAGTCCAAGTGGGAGATTGTTAGTGTTAGTGTCCTAGAGACAATCTATTGTAAGGACATAATACTCGATGATATTCAGTTTGATTTAATATTATAGTTCAATTAATATTAATGTATGACAATACACTTGTTTGAATATTATGTTTGATTGTTTGCATTTATTCATGCAAGTGTTCCCATGAGTCATTGCTGTCATTGAGGTTGTGAGAACTCAGATGACTTAAGCATGATTCTCAAATAGCCCTGTTGGGATATTTTAGTTTTGATGAACTATGCCAAAACATTATCAACTTGTGTTATTTAAGTTAATCTACAGATAACAAGTTGAGGATGAATGAGAGAACAAGTTAAGGGGGAACTCATGAAATCAGACGAGGCTACAGACGAGGCTGATCGAGATCAGATGAGTAGGATGAGTTCAGATGCGTAGGATGAGCTAAGAGTTAACTGATGAGCTGAACAAGAAGAAGCATGTTGATTTCTGATGAAGAAAAGCTGATATAAGGCAAGAAGAAATCAGAAATCAGGCTAGAAGAAATCTGAAATCAGGCGAGAAGAAATCAGAAATAAAAAGAGCTGAAATCAGAACTGAGGAACAGTGATTTCAGAGCGCCTAATGAACAGTGTTTTTCAGCGCGCCTGATGAACAGTGTTTTCAGCACCTGATGAACAGTGTTTTCAGCAGACCAGAAATCAGAAGAGATGAACAGTAATCAGGCGACCAGATCAGATCCGTTAGACACACAAAAAGCTGGTCAATAAGAAGATGACAACACATATATGGATGTGACATAAAGCTGCAAGCAACAGTGCATTAGGACAAAGAAAAGCTGGAAGACTATTAGTATGGATTTGAATTTACTCTCCAACGGTAATATTCAAATCCACACTATAAATACATTGCACTATCTTCAAAAGAAGAGAATGGAGGATCTGCAAAGTGAAATTAAAAGCCAAATATTCAAGCAACTCCATTCAAGAACACAGAGCATTACATATCTAAATTTACCCAAGAGTGTTCTTCATTGTATCTAAGCAAAAATGTCATATCATAAGCTTAGAGAGATTTTCCCAACCTTATCTTAAAGGCTAAAACAATGTAAGGGAAAATCTCACCTAGTTGGAAATAACTCCAAACACATACCCTTTCTTGAGAGAGAATTAGTGGTTAAGTAAGGTAGTTAATCGGCAATCCCGTGAGGGAGATAAGTCCCATTTGAGTGAGAACTCGGTAAACATCTAAGCAATCCCGAAAGGGAGGGTAGGCGATCCCTTAGAGGGTGATAAGTCCCGTTTGAGTGAGAACTCGGTAAACATCTGTCGGTTAAGTTGGTACCCCATGAAGGGAAGAGTGGATGTAGGACGAGTTGTCCGAACCACTATAAAAATACGTGTGTTCTTATTTGTTTTCATATTAACTGTCATACATACTTTAGCAAATATGCATAACACATTCGTAAAAAAAATTTAAAGTCACCTCCCATTGAGATTTTTCGGGTTTTAACTGGGTATTTTTCTGGACCAACAAGTGGTATCAAAGCAGGGGTTCAAAAAGTTCACTAGATTTTAATGTGAACACCTGAACTGATCTTTTTTGTTAAAACCCATTTAGTTTAAAATGCATAAATTTTATAAAATTCATGGAGGTTAACAATCATCTTCTCATTTTTAAAATGCATACAATATTCTTCATCATTTCACTTGTTTAACTAACACTGTTTTTCTTGTATATTTTTATTGTTAGTTAGTTTTGGCATCATTATCAAAAAGGGGGAAATTGTTGGGATATTTTAGTTTTGATGAATTATGTCAAAACATTATCAACTTGTGATATTTAAGTTAATCTACAGATAACAAGTTGAGGAGGAACGAGAGAACAAGTTAAGGGGGAACTCATGTGTTGGGATATTTTAGTTTTGATGAATTATGCCAAAACATTATCAACTTGTGTTTTGAAGCTAATCTACAGATAACAAGTTGAGGGGGAACGAGAGAACAAGTTGAGGGGGAACTCACGAAATCAGACGAAGATGATCGAGATCGGACGAGGCTGCAGACGAGACTGATCGAGATTAGATGAGTAAGATGAGTTCCGGAGTTAACTGATCAGCTGTGCAAAATTGGAAGAAAAGAAAAGTTAAGCAAGCTGATCAGAAGATCAGATGACCAGATGACCTGATCAGATGACCAGATCAGAAAAGGAGGTTGCAGATCAGAAGAGGAGCAGATGAGACTGGTCGAGATCAGACGTGATCAAGATCAGATAAGCTAATCTGATATGATAACCTAATATGCTAACCTGATGTACTATCTGATGCAGATAAACTAATATGCCGACTGATAGTTATAATCGATCCGATCATGTGAGCGGATCGATCCGGCGAGAAGAAATCGATATCGTAAAAACCGAACTGCAGATACCAGATCAAAGTAGAAGAAATCGATATCGAAACCGTAAATGCAGATACCGATCAAAGCGAGAAGAAATCGTAAGAGAAGTCATCCAAGAGAAGTTATCCAAGTCATGTTCACGGAGAATCGTAACGCCATCGATGTTCGGGCTAGGCTCGAAAAGTTAGTGACTGAGGGTCGATTGTTCCAAGTCAAGAGTCGAACTTCTTAGCCTCGAAGTCTCAAGATGCCTCGACGACAAGGTCCGGCCAAGAGAAGTCACCGAATCAAGAATTTCGAGACTCGGAAGAATCCTCAAGACTCAGAGAAACTCAAGACTCGTAAGATCCTCAAGATTATAAAGTTAGATTCAATTTGGCGTGGACCAATGAGAGGAAGACAACTAGCCTGAAAAAGCTGCAGAAGCTACAGAATAGTATGGAATTGAATGAGACTTCATCCAACGGTAACATTCAAATCCACACTATAAATACAAGTTCTTCCTTCATTATTCAGTGGTGAGAAATGCGTGATCCATCAAGCTACAGAGCCAAATCATCTAGCATCTCCACCATAGAACACTGAGCAAGAAATACACGCATATATTCAAGAGTGTTCTACCCTAAATCTAAGCACAAATGTAATATCCTAAGCTTAGAGAGATTTTCCCATCCTTAGCATTGAGGCTAAACAAATGTAAGGGAAAATCTCAACCTAGTTGGAAACCAAACAAACCTTACCCAAATCAGTTTGGTAGGATAAGTTTGTAGGTTGAGTGAGAACTCGGTAAACATCTAGCAATCCCGAAAGGGAGGGTAGGCAATCCCGTGAGGGAGATAAGTCTTGTTTGAGTGTGAACTCGGTAAACATCTATAGGCGATCCCGTGAGGATGATAGTCCCATTTGAGTGTGAACTCGGTAAACATTTGTTGGGTGTTGGACTTACAATTAAACTAAGTCCAGTTGGTTAAGTAGGTGCCCCTGCTGAAAGGGAAGAGTGGGTGTAGGAGTTGGACTCCGAACCACTATAAAATCGTGTGTTCTTTACTGCTTTATGTTCTTACTTGCCATATGCATTTTATTATAAGCAAAACACACATCGTTCTTAAAAGCAAAAAAGAATAGGAATCACTCTGCCCTCACCCCTATTTTATATGCACTACATGGTATTTCCGCGCACATGGGTTTTCCTAATCGGGACCAACAATTGGTATCAGAGCGGGAGTTCAAAAGGTTCACTGATTTCAAATGGGAAAATCTGAACTGATACCAACAATTGGTATCAGAGCGGGAGTTCAAAAGATCACTGTTTTCAATTTGACCACCTGAACTGATCTATTTTAAAACCCGATCTTTGTACAAATGCATATATTTTAATGTTTTGGTGTCATTATCAAAAAGGGGAAAATTGTTGGGACATTTTAGTTTTGATGAATTATGCCAAAACATTATCAACTTGTGTTTTTGAAGTTAATCTACAGATAACAAGTTGAGGGGGAACGAGAGAACAGGTTGAGGGGGAACTCACGAAATCAAACGAAGATGATCGAGATCGACGAGGTCGAGAGACTTAGACCGATCGAGATCGATGAGTTCCGGGTTAATCTTGATGAAATTTGGCAAAATCGGAAGAAAAGAAAAGCTAAGCCGTGATCGAAGATCGGATGACCCGATCGATGACCAGATCGTAAGAGGAGGTTGCGATCGGAAGAGGAGTGAGCAGATGAGATCGACGAGATCGACGTGATCAAGATCGATAAGCTTAACCGACACGCTAACCTAATATGCTAACTCGATGTACTAATCGATGCGGATAAACCGATATGCCGACTGATGCTATATTGATCTCGATCATGTGAGTCGATCGGATCGACGAGAAGAAATCGACATCGAAAAACCGTAAACTGTGATACCAGATCAAAGTAGAAGAAATCGATATCGAAAACCGTAAATCTGCGATACCGATCAAAGTAGAAGTCATCGTAAGAGAAGTCATCAAGTCATGTTCATCGAGAATCGTAACGCCATCGATGATCAGTTATTCGAAAAGCTAGTGACTGAGGGTCGATTGTCCGAAGTCAGAAGAGCTGAACTCAATTAGCTTGAGTGTCAAGATGTTCGACGCATAAGGTCCACTGAAGATAAGTCTGCTAAATCAAGAATCCTGAGACTCAGAAGAATCCTGAAGACTCAGAGAAACCAGAAGACTCAGAAGATCCTGAAGATTATAGCCGTTAGACTCAGCTGACGTGGACCAATGAGAGGAAGACAACCAGCCTGAAAAAGCTACAGAAGCTACAGAATAGTATGAATTTGAATGAGACTCCATCCAACAGTAACATTCAAATCCACACTATAAATACAAGTTCTTCCTTCATTATTCAGTGGTGAGAAATGCGTGATCCATCAAGCTACAGAGCCAAATCATCTAGCATTTCTACCATAGAACACTGAGCAAGAAATACACGCATATATTCAAGAGTGTTCTACCCTAGATCTAAGCACAAATGTAATATCCTAAGCTTAGAGAGATTTTCCCATCCTTAGCATTGAGGCTAAACAAATGTAAGGGAAAATCTCAACCTAGTTGGAAACCAAACAGACCTTACCCAAATCAGTTTGGTAGGATAAGTTTGTAGGTTGAGTGAGAACTCGGTAAACATCTATCAATCCCGAAAGGGAGGGTAGGCAATCCCGTGAGGGAGATAAGTCCCGTTTGAGTGTGAACTCGGTAAACATCTACAGGCGATCCCGTGAGGGTGATAAGTCCCGTTTGAGTGTGAACTCGGTAAACATATGTTGGGTGTTGGACTAACACGTTAAACTAAGTTCAGTTGGTTAAGTAGGTGCCCCTGTTGAAAGGGAAGAGTGGATGTAGGAGTTGGACTCCGAACCACTATAAAATCGTGTGTTCTTTACTGCTTTATGTTCTTACTTGCCATATGCATTTGATTATAACCAAAACACACATCGTTCTTAAAAGCAAAAAAAGAATAGGAATCACTCTACCCTCACCCCTGTTTTATATGCACTACATGGTATTTCCGCGCACATGGGTTTTCCTAATCGGGACCAACATCATGAAATCAGACGAAGATGATTGAGATCGAGAGACGAGGCTGATCAAGATCAGATGCGTAGGATGAGCTAAGAGTTAACTGATGAGCTGAACAAGAAGAAGCATGTTGATTTGTGATGAAGAAAAGTTGATATCATGCGAGAAGAAATCGTAAATCAAAGTAGAAGAAATCGAAATAATAAGAAGAGTTGAAATCGTAATCGGTGAACAAAGTGATTTGATTGTGCTCGATGAATAGTGATTTCAGCGCGCCTGATGAACAGTGTTTTTATCGCGCCTGATGAACAGTGATTTCAGTGCACCTGATGAACTGCATTTTCAAAGACTGATGAACAAGAGCCAAAGCTACCGATGAATAAAGTGTTTTCAAAGACGCTCGATGGGCGGCGTTTTCAAAGCAGACTGTAATTGTAGATCGATTTACAGAGACCGTAAATCGTAAGAGATGAACAAAGAATCAAAGCGACCAGATCGATCCGTTAGGACACACAAAAAGTTCACAATAAGAAGATGACAACACATATATGGATGTGACATAAAGCTGCAAGCAACAATGCATTAGGACAAAGAAAAGCTGGAAGACTATTAGTATGGATTTGAATTTACTCTCCAACGGTAATATTCAAATCCACACTATAAATACATTGCACTATCTTCAAAAGAAGAGAATGGAGGATCTGCAAAGTGAAATTAAAAGCCAAATATTCAAGCAACTACATTCAAGAACACAGAGCATTACATATCCAAATTTACCCAAGAGTGTTCTTCATTGTATCTAAGCAAAAATGCCATATCATAAGCTTAGAGAGATTTTCCTAACCTTAGCTTAAAGTCTAAAACAATGTAAGGGAAAATCTCACCTAGTTGGAAATAACTCCAAACCCATACCCTTTCTTGAGAGAGAATTAGCGGTTAAGTAAGGTAGTTAATCGGCAATCCCGTGAGGGAGATAAGTCCCGTTTGAGTGAGAACTCGGTAAACATCTAAGCAATCCTGAAAGGGAGGGTAGGCGATCCCTTAGAGGGTGATAAGTCCCATTTGAGTGAGAACTCGGTAAACATCTGTTGGTTAAGTTGGTGCCTCATGAAGGGAAGAGTGGATGTAGGACGAGTTGTCCGAACCACAATAAAATTACGTGTGTTCTTATTTGCTTTCATACTAACTGTCATACATACTTTAGCAAATCTGCATAACACATTCGTAAAAAAAATTTAAAGTCACCTCCCATTGAGATTTTTCGGGTTTTAACTCGGTATTTTTCGGGACCAACAAGCCCCGATCAAGGATCATCAAGAATGAGATATTGATGATACAATGGAGATTGGTGTGCGATCTGCATCATACTCTTAGAGAGTGTAGTAAGATCTCACTTACTATGAGATACTAGGTATCTCATGATGGATGCACAAATACCTTAAAGTGGATTTAGAGATAATACTCATCTTCTCATCATAATTGGATCAAAGTCATCGGCTGATGCACGTCAACTTAGACTTTGTGGCTAAGTGTGACATACATGATCAATTAGTGATTGGAGATAACATGATTAAGTTATTTGAATAGACACTTCATCATGTTCAAGACTTAATCGAGTACTCGCGAATGAAAGGAGGAAATTGTAATAGCCCATGTTTCAGTTACAGGTAGTTGCACGTTTCTCGCAACGTACCTCATATATTAAGAATGTATGATTTATTGTCTAGGGTTCAATTAAGACCGTTAGTTTGACTAATCGCTCGATATATGAGGGCCTATGGGTCACACAATAAGTAGTTCCCTTTTACGGATTATAGTTGGTTGATTAAATGTTAAATTAGATTTAATATTTAATTTATGGAGAATTAATTAATAAAAGATTAATTTGGAATTAAATATTATTAATGTTTAATTAAATTGGATTTAATTAAATAAAAATTCACAATAATTATATTTGGAATATAATTGTAGGATTTAATGTATATGGAAATAAATCGTAGAGATTTTCATATAAGGCATTTAAATCCGTAGAGATTTTATATGTGGGAAATAAATATTAGAGATTTATTTAAATAAAGATTAGGGATTTTATTTCCCAATCAGGTTAGCTTAAGATTTAAGCTGGGTCTTTCCTATATATACAAGCTCTTGGGAATTCACAAATAACGTTAGTTCAAATTCTCTCCATAAAATCTAGAATAGGAATTTTCCTAGCAAATTCCGTCTCAAATTCAACGCTGGCAAATCTGTGCAAGTCCGTGAATGGGGTTTATGTTGATACCATAGTAGTGAAATATGCGTATGATTTACTGTAAGATTTCTCTTTATGTTTATATGTATTCAATTATGTAATTACGTGTTCATTGTTGGTGAACTGTTTAATTTCGCTGCGCATGTATTACGTGTTTACGTGCCTCAAAATTCCAACACTGATATCTTACAAGGCTCATTCATCATGCCTTCTAAGAAACTCCCTATGTTCTCTGTTGAGAACTATGACCTATGGAGACTGAGAATGCAGACACATCTGTATTCTAAACATGAAAGAATGTGGAGAGTGGTCTCTCAAGGACCATTTAAGTACACTATTGTAAATCCCAGAATTATTGATGCTGAGAGAGATGATCCCAGAGATGAATTTCCTAAGTCTGATGGCCAACTTACTCCTGATGAGAGAAAGTTAGTCAACTTAGACTATATTGCTAAAAATACACTATACAACACTATTGATGATGGTGTTATGGGGATGATTTCTCACTGTGAAACTGCTAAAGAAATATGGGACACACTTGCTATAATGTGTCAAGACACAGATCATATTAAAGAAAACAAACTTTATGTTGGCATTGCAAAGTTTGACAGCTTTGAAATGGAAGAAGGTGAATCCATTGACAAACTTGAAGTCAGATTCACTAGTATCATGAATGATCTGAATGCTCTTGGGAAAAGATACCCACAAAGAGAAGTGGCACTGAAAATTCTTAGAGGATTGTCTAAGAAATGGGATATACATGCTGTGGTGATTGAAAACACCAAGAATATTGATTCTATGTCATACCAACAAGTTTTCTCTGAACTGAAAGCTTATGAATTTGTGATTAATAAGAAAACTAAGAAATCTGATAGCAAAGATGAATCTTCATCTAGCAAAAATGTGGCTTTCAAAGCTAAAGAAAAATCCTGTAAACCTAGAGAGTCTGATAACTCACCTGCCAAAAATTAGGATGAGCAAGAGGATAAGCTAGTACTGTTGGCAAGGAGGTTTGAAAGACTCAACAGCAAATATGGAAAATATAAGAAATATTATAAGAACAACAGGTACAGGAACAGGAATAACTCAGAAGTTGAGGACAAGTCCACTGAGAAAAGGAAGGACCACAAAGCTGAAGGATCCTCATCCAGAAAAAAGGACTCCAAGACCAAGGAGGAAAGTGATCAGGATGATGATGCCAACAGATGCTATAACTGCCAAAAGAAGGGTCACTTCCAGTATGATTTCCCTGAGTTGAGTGCCAAGGAAAGAAAGGAAAGGCAAGCTAAAAGAGACATGAAGATCTCAAGCAAGAAGGTTATGATTGCTGAAGAAGAAGAACAATCTGAAGAAGGATCAAGTTCTTCAGAAGAAATATTTTCAGATAGTGACAGTGATGATGTCTGCCTTGTTGCTATTGAGGAGGTAAATTCTTCTATCTCTGTTGTGGCTCCTACACAAGCACCTGAGTTATCAAGTTCATCTGTAACCAGTAATTTTGACCTGATGGATTCTTTTGAGAATCTTATGAAGGAATATTATGTGTTACAAGAACTGTTCATAGAAACTCAAGAGCATAATAAGGAACTGACTGCTGAAAATCTGAGGTGGAAAAACTCTAATGCTGCTGAGATCACTTCTCAATTAATGGGAACTACTGATGAACTATGTTGGGATATTTTAGTTTTGATGAATTATGCCAAAAACATTATCAACTTGTGTTTTTGAAGCTAATCTACAGATAACAAGTTAAGGAGGAACGAGAGAACAAATTGAGGGGGAACTCACGAAATCAATTGTAGATGATCGAGATCAGACGAGTCTGCAGACGAGACTGGTCGAGATTAGATGAGTAAGATGAGTTCCAGAGTTAACTGATGAGTTGTGCAAATCAAATGTGAAGAAAAGCTAAAGCCAGCAAATCCGAAGAGAAGGTTGCAGAACAGAAGATGAGCAGATGAGACTGATCAAGATCAGACGTGATCGAGATCAGATATGAAGAGGAGCAGATGAGACTGATCGAGATCAGACGTGATCGAGATCAGATATGATAAACTGATATGTTAACCTGATGTACTGACCTGATGCTATCCTGATATGTTGATCTGAAGAAGTGTTGATCTGATCAGTCGAGCTGATCAGATCAGGCAAAGAAGAAATCAGATAGCCTGAGTCAATGTGACCTGAGGGTCAGGATGTCTGGATTCAGAAGAGCTGAACTCAGTAAGCCTGAGTGTCAGTATGCCTGATCAGACAAGGTCCGCTCAAGAGAAGTCTGCTGAATCAAGAAACCTGAAGGCTCAGATAAACTGAAGGTTCAGATAACCTGAAGGCTCAGATAAACTGAAGGCTCAGATGCTCAGATAACCTGAAGGCTCAGATGCTCAGATAACCTGAAGGCTCAGATAGAACTGAAGATCCTGAGACTCAGAAGATCCTGAAGAATATAGCCGTTAGAATCAGCTGACGTGGACCAATGAGAGGAAGACAACAAGCCTGGAAAAGTTGCAAAAAGCTATAGAATAGTATGGATTTGAATGTGATTCTCTCCAACGGTAACATTCAAATCCACACTATAAATACAAGTTCTTCCTTCATTATTAAGTGTGGAGAATGTGGAAAAAGATGCTACAGAGCCAAGAGCCACATACACAAAGCATTCCCATCATAGAACACTGAGCAAGAAATACACTCATATATTCAAGAGTGTTCTACCAAAGTTCTAAGCACAAATGTAATATCCTAAGCTTAGAGAGATTTTCCCATCCTTAGCATTGAGGCTAAAAAAATGTAAGGGAAAATCTCAACCTAGTTAGAAACCAAACAAATCTTTACCCAAACCCAAAAGTTAGGTTAAGTTTATTCTGTAAGACTTCAGACTATGGTTTCTAGTTCTGATTTCTGGGATCGGTTGAGTGTGAACTCGGTAAACATCTAGCAATCCCGAAAGGGAGGGTAGGCAATCCCGTGAGGGAGATAAGTCCCGTTTGAGTGTGAACTCGGTAAACATCTGTTGGGTGTTGGACTAACATGGTAAACTAAGTCCAGTTGGTTAGGTTGGTGCCCCATGAAGGGAAGAGTGGATGTAGGACGAGTTGTCCGAACCACTATAAAATCGTGTGTTCTTTACTTCTTTATGTTTATACTTGTCATATGCATTTGATTATAAGCAAAACAACACACATGAACTTAAAATGTGAAAAATAGGAATCACTCTGCCCTCACCCCTGTTTTTATATGCATTACACAAGTCTTCCGCACGCATGGGTTTTCCACAAAAATCGAGACCAACAAACTAGATGTTCTGAAAGTACAACTCTCAGAAAAAAAGAAAGTGATAGATATCCAGAAAGGAAAATTAGAGAAATCCACTGAGGAAAATCAGCTTATCAGGACTGAATTCAATGACCTCTTTGAGAAACATGAAACTCTAAAGAAAAGTGAGGATAGTTTGCGGAGAAAGTCAGCTCTACTGAATTCTGCATCTAAAGCAATTGATGAAATTCAGAGTTATCAAAGCCCTGCAACTATAAAGGCTGGATTGGGATATAATCCAGGGGGAACCTCACAAGGTCTTCTGAATGTTGCTTCTTCTAGTAGCACTAAGATTGTCTTTGTTAAATCGGTGGTATGTACTGATCTTCTTATTGAAGAACAACCCCGTGTTTTAGACAAGGGTAAAGGACCCATGGTTTCAGAAAAACTGAAAGTTCAGGAAGGAAAGCCCAAACCTCAAGAAAATGCTAGAAAACCTGGACACTCAGTAGGAAATCCTCAGGCCAGTACTTCTAACCCTCAGGCTAAGAATACCAACCTGAAGAAATCTGCACTGAACCATCAGAGGAATCTTCAGAAGAGAAACACTCAGCAGAGATATTCTCAACTGAAGAGACCAAGTCCTCAGGATACTGAAAGACCATAATTTCAGTACAGGCAACCTAAACCCCACTTGCCTAAGGGTAAGGTTTCCTGAACCCAAGTCAGCAGAGACATAGACCGTTGCACCAAGGCCAAAACATTGGAACAAGAGGCCTGAACCCAAGAAGAACTCTAAGGCTCATGTTCATGTTAAGTCTGACACTCATACACATGGTACTACCAAGGCACCTAGGGTGGTGAGTGTGTATGTAGATGTTTATGGGAGACAAATCAGCCACTCTAAAGTAATTAGAGTTATTAGGCAGATTTGGGTTCCAAAAGGTACAGCTAACCTGGTAGGACCCTACACCAAATGGGTACCTAAGGCCTGTTTTGTTTTTCAGATGAAGGAAAAGGGCACTGAGCTGAATGAAGACAACATAGCCCTGATGAGTGGAAGTGAAGTAGCTCCTGCTGCATGGTATCGGGACAGTGGATGTTCAAGGCACATGACAGGATACAAACATTTACTCACTGACTATGTTGAGCAAAAAGGCCCTCAGATTACTTTCGGAGATAACTCCAAAGGACAGACTGAAGGATATGGAACTCTTGAAGTGGATTCTGTCCATATCCATGGTGTTTCTTATGTTTCTGGTTTAAAGCATAATTTGCTTTCTATCAGTCAATTCTGTGACAAAGGATTCAGTGTTGAATACTCAAAGAACTTATGTTAAGTGAAAGATAATGCTTCATAGCAAATATTACTGACTAGTACTAGAAAAGGGAATGTGTATCTTGCTGATTGGAGATCAACTCCTAAAGATACATGTTTGGTTGCAAAAAGTTCTACTGATACCAGTTGGTTGTGGCACAAAAGGCTGAATCACTTAAACTTCATAACCCTGAACAAACTTGCAAGATTAGAACTTGTGAGGGGGTTACCCAATGAAGTGTTCAGTAAAGATCATATAGGTGATGCTTGTCAGAAAGGAAAACAAATCAGAACATCATTCAAAAGCAAAGTAGAAGTTTCTACTAACAGAATACTGCAACTGTTACATATGGATCTCTTTGGTCCAGTAACACCTGTGAGCACTAATGACAGGGAAATACACACTTGTAGTAGTTGATGACTACTCTAGATACACTTGGGTCATATTCTTACTCAGTAAGAAAGAGACTCAAACAAAACTGCCTGAATTACTGAAAAGACTCAGTATTGAAAAGAATCTGAGTGTGGTCAAAATCAGATCAGATAAAGGAACTGAATTTATCAACCATATTATATCTGATTATTGTGCAGCAAATGGAATAGCTCATGAAACATCAGGTGCAAGGACCCCACAACAGAATGGTGTTGCTGAAAGAAGAAATAGGACTCTGAAAGAAGCTGCAAGAACAATGATTGCTGAAGCTGATATTCCTAAGTGATTTTGGGCTGAAGCTATCAACACTGCATGCTACTCTCAGAACAGATCCATGCTGACAAAGAATCAAAGCAAAACACCTTATGAGCTGTGGAATGAAAGGAAGCCTCTTGTTTCTTTCTTTCGTGTGTTTGGTTGTAAGTGTTTCATACACAATAATGGTAAAGATCAGGTGAAAACTTTTGATAGCAAAGCTGATGAAGGGATATTCTTAGGATATTCTGAAGTCAGTAAAGCCTTCAGAGTCTACAACTGTAGGACCCTTATTGTGGAAGAAACACCTCATGGTGTTTTTTATGAATCTACTTGTGTTCAGAAGAAACAGGAACATGACTTAGGAGATCTGATAAAGAGAATCACCAAACTAAGCCTGAAGAAGAATGATAAAACATCCTCTGAGCCTGAAAAGAAGAAGTCAATCACATTCTATGAATGGAGTGAATCAGACTCAGACAAAGAAGCTCAGGATGGAAATACTCAGGATGGTGAAACTCAGGATGGCAGTTCTCCACTGAAGGAAAGCCAACACACTGAAGCTGACCAATCTGAACAAACACCAATTCCGACTCAGGTATGTAATGCCGATGACGATGTGGTCACAACTGAGGCAAACTCTGAATCTATCAACCAAGGGGGAACAAATGCCACTGACAATGTTCTGAATGGAATTTCCCCTGAGGAAGATGATTCACTCTCTCCTTTTCTGTTGTTCCCTGAATACAATGAACTGCCTGAACCTAACATTTTAAATGTTGAGGACACTATTGAAGGGGGAACATCCAGGAGAAGATGGTTGGATAGTCATCCTACAAGTCAGATTGTGGGTGATCTATCAGAAGATGTTAAAACAAGAAGGTTCCATGGTGAAAGTGCTCTATTCTGCTGCTTCCTATCTGAAAAAGAACCAACTGAGATTGAAGAATATCTTCAAGATTCATTCTGGATTACTGCTATGCAAGAGGAGCTGGATCAGTTCACAAGAAATGAAGTTTGGGAGCTAGTTGATAGACCTAAGAGGCACAATGTGATTGGAACTAAGTGGGTGTTCAAGAACAAGAGAGATGAGAACAACAACATTGTAAGAAACAAGGCAAGGCTAGTAGCACGGGGTTACTCCCAAGAAGAAGGCTTGGATTATGATGAAACCTTTGCACCTGTTTCAAGATTAGAAGCCATCAGATTGTTTCTTGCATATGCTGCCCACATGAAATTCATAGTCTATCAGATGGATATGAAAAGTGCATTTCTGAATGGTGTGCTTAAAGAAGAGGTTTATGTGGAACAACCTCCTGGATTTTGCCAGAATGACCAAGTTTACAGGCTCAGAAAAGCCTTGTATGGTCTAAAGTAAGCACCCAGAGCATGGTATGATACACTTTCTCAATTTCTTACTGACCATGGTTTTACCAAAGGAATTGTTGATAGAACCTTGTGCAGGATAGAAGATGGGAAAAATATCTTACTAGTTCAGATTTATGTGGATGACATCATATTTGGATCTCCTAATCATCAGATGTGTGAGAGGTTTTCTGCTCTGATGAAAGGAAAGTTTGAGATGTCTATGATGGGGGAGATGAATTTCTTTCTATGACTTCAGGTGAAACAAACTAAGGAAGGAATATTCATCAATCAGGCAAAGTACACCAAAGATCTGATTATTAAGTATGGTGTACAGAACTGCAATGCAGTTAGAATTCCTATGAATACTAACTACAAGATGGATCCCGGTCCTGAAGGCAAATCAGTGAATCTTATAGGCCCGGTGGAAAACCCATGAAATGCGGAATAATCATGAAATGCATATAAAAATAGGGGTGAAGGAATGGAGATTCCAGATTTTTGCATTTTAAGCTCATGTGTTGTGTTTTGCTTATAATCGAATGCATATGACAAGATAAGAACATAAAGCAGTAAACAACACAACAATGTATAGTGGTTCGGAGACTCAAGCTCCTACATCCACTCTTCTTGTTTCTAGGGAAATTCCTTCAAACTGGACTTATCACCCTCTCGGGTTCGCCTCTAGATATTTAACGAGCTCTCACTCCAACTGGACTTATCACCCTCTCGGGCTCGCCTCTGGACTTATCACCCTCTCGGGCTCGCCTCTAGATGTTTAACGAGTTCACACTCCTACGGGACTTATCACCCTCTCTCGGGATTGCCTAACAACTACCTCACTTCACCACTAGTTATCTCTTACGAGAATGGGGTTTGGGTTTGGTGTTGTCTCCAACTATGGTGAGATTTTCCCTTACATTTGTTTAGCCTCAATGCTAAGGTTGGGAAAATCTCTCTAAGCATAGGATACATCGTGGGTTGCTTAGATTGGGTTATAGAACACTCTTTGAATATATGTGTATATCTACAGACTTGTGTTCTATGGTGGGAATGCTTGAATATAAGGCTCTTGGCTCTGTAGCATCTTTTGCATATTCTCCACACTTAATTTGATGGAAGATCTTGTATTTATAGTGTGGATTTGAATGTTACCGTTGGAGAGAATCACATTCAAATCCATACTATTCTTTGTAAGTTCTGCAGCTTTTTCAGGCTGGTTGTCTTCCTCTCATTGGTCCACGTCAGCTGAATTCCAACGGCTATATTCCTCAGTTTCTTTGCCTCGGAACATTCAGGTTTATACTGAGTATTCAGTAATTACTGAGTCTTCAGTAATTACTGTGCCTTCAGTATCCTTTGTCTTCAGTCTTCAGTCTTTAGACTTCTGTGTCTTCAGTGTCTTCTGAGTCTTCAGAGATATACTGATCGATATACTGAGTCTTCATACTGAGTCTTCAGATTCTCAGTTTCATACTGAGTCTTCAGATTCTCAGTCTCATACTGAGTCTTCAGATTCTCAGTTTCACACTGAGTCTTCATATTCTTAGTGTCACACTGAGTCTTCAGAAACTTCAGTTTCATACTGAAACTTCAGTTTCTCCAGAAACTTACTGAGTCTTCAGAATCTTCAGAATCTATCCTTATCTATATCTGCTGACTATACATTGTGCAGATAACATCCTGAACACTCTAAAACTGAATCTTGACTCAACTATCAAGATTATCCTGAAAATGTCATACTTAGGGGTTTTGGGATCTAATCAAAATATTCTTTATTAAATTCATCTCCCAACAATTTCCCCCTTTTTGATGATGCCAAAACCATCTTGTTACAAAACACTTAACCTATACTCAGGTTTCAGTTTTTCCTAATACAAGAATGGTATAACTCCCAACAATTTCATAAGAAACAATCATAAGGCATATCAAAAGTAAATACATGTAAAAAGATAATGAGGTATTATCTTTGAGCATAAAAGATAAAGTTTCATTGATGTATGATATCAGTTACAGATTACAATGAACTTATCAGAAAAGTAAAGACAAAAACAAAAAAATTACAATAGTCTTCAGTCTTGGTCTTCAGTCTTCAGCAATGTTCAGCTTCAGCTCTTCAGGTCTATTTGAGCCTCAGTTTCTTTAGTGACATACTGAGTCTCAGGTTTCTTGATTCAGCGGACCTTGTCTGATCAGGCATACTGACACTCAGGCTGACTGAGTTCAGTTTCTTCTGACTTCAGACATCCTGATCCTCAGGTCTCTTTTACTTACTGAGTCTCAGATCAGTTTTCTTTACTGAGTCTTAGATCAGTTTTACTTACTAAGTCTCAGATCTTACTGAGTCTCAGATTACTTTTACTCAGGCTATCTGATTTCTTCTTTGCCTGATCTGATCAGCTCGACTGATCAGATCAACACATCTTTAGATCAACATATCATGATAGCATCTGGTAAGTACATCATATCGGGTTAGCATATCAGGTTATCATATCTGATCTCGATCACGTCTTATCTCGATCAGTCTCATCTGCTCATCATCATATCTAATCTCGATCACGTCTGATCTTGATCAGTCTTATCTACTCATCTTCTGATTTGCAACCTTCTCTTCTGATTTGCTGGCTTTAGCTTTTCTTTACTTCTGAATTTTGCACAGCTCATTAGTTGACTCCGGAACTCATCTGATCTCGATCAGTCTCATCTGCAGCCTCGTCTGATCTTGATCATCTACTTCTAATTCCGTGAGTTCCCCCTCAGCTTGTTCTTTCGTTCCCCCTCAACTTGTTATCTGTAAATTAGCTTCAATAAGACAAGTTGATAATATTTTGGCATAGAACTAAAATATCCCAACAATTTCTCAATTGATAATGACGCCAAAACATCAGAATATATGCATTTTTAAAGGAATAAGTTTTATTTTAAAAAGATCAGTTCAGGTGATCACATTAAAGGTGATCTTTTGAACTCCTGCTCTGATACCAATTGATAGGCCCGGTGGAAAACTCATGAAATGCGGAATAATCATGAAATGCATATAAAAACATGAGTGAAGGAATGGTGATTCCAGATTTTTGTGTTTTAAGCTCATGTGTTGTGTTTTGCTTATAATCGAATGCATATGACAAGATAAGAACATAAAGCAGTAAACAACACAACAATGTATAGTGGTTCGGAGACTCAAGCTCCTACATCCACTCTTCCTGTTTCTAGGGAAATTCCTTCAAACTGGACTTATCACCCTCTCGGGTTCGCCTCTAGATATTTAACGAGCTCTCACTCCAACTGGACTTATCACCCTCTCGGGCTCGCCTCTGGACTTATCACCCTCTCGGGCTCGCCTCTAGATGTTTAACGAGTTCACACTCCTACGGGACTTATCACCCTCTCTCGGGATTGCCTAACAACTACCTCACTTCACCACTAGTTATCTCTTACGAGAATGGGATTTGGGTTTGGTGTTGTCTCCAACTATGGTGAGATTTTCCCTTACATTTGTTTAGCCTCAATGCTAAGGTTGGGAAAATCTCTCTAAGCATAGGATACATCGTGGGTTGCTTAGATTGGGTTATAGAACACTCTTTGAATATATGTGTATATCTACAGACTTGTGTTCTATGGTGGGAATGCTTGAATATAAGGCTCTTGGCTCTGTAGCATCTTTTGCATATTCTCCACACTTAATTTGATGGAAGATCTTGTATTTATAGTGTGGATTTGAATTTTACCGTTGGAGAGAATCACATTCAAATCCATACTATTCTTTGTAAGTTCTCTGACTTTTTAATTTGGTTGTCTTCCTCTCATTGGTCCACGTCCAATTTGAATTCTACTTGCTATATTCTCGGTTTCTTTGCCTCGGAACATTCAAGTTTATCTTTGAGTATTCGATAATTCTTTGAGTCTTGATAATTCTTTGTGCCTTGATATCCTTTGTCTTGATCTTGATCTTTTTGACTTACGTGTCTTGATGTCTTACGAGTCTTGAGATATCTTGATTGATATACTGAGTCTTCATACTGAGTCTTCAGATTCTCAGTTTCATATTGAGTCTTCAGATTCTCAGTCTCATACTGAGTCTTCAGATTCTCAGTTTCACACTAAGTTTCAGTTCTCGGTTTCACGGAGTCTTGAAACTTCGGTTTCATCTTGAAACCCGGTTTCTTGAAAACTTACGAGTCTTGAATCTATCCTCATCTATATCTGCACGACTATACATTGTGCGAGATAACATCCTAACACTCTAAAACCTGAATCCTAACTCAACTATCAAGATTATCCTGAACATGTCATACTCAGGGGTTTTGGGATCTAATCAAAATCTTCTTTATTAAATTCATCTCCCAACAGAATCATACTGATTATAGGGGGATCATTGGATCATTGCTATATCTCACAGCAAGTAGGCCTGATATTACCTTTGCTGTTGGGATATGTGCAAGATACCAAGCTAATCCTAAGGCTAGTCACATAGATCTTTGCCGCCAAAAAGATTTTTTGAAATATCTTAAAGGCCTTTGTGAATAGAGGATTATGGTATCCAGCTGATGATAACCTTGAATTAACTGGTTATTCAGATGTTGATTATGGTGGTTGTAGAATTGACAGGAAGTCTACTACAGGAACTTGTCAATTTCTTGGAAGTAAACTGATATCATGGTTTTCAAAGAAGCAGGACCTCAAGAGCAACCAAGACTCTTGAAGTGAATACATGGTCTGCAGGAATCATTTGTGCCTGCATTCTTTCGCTCGAGACAACAATTGAGGGATTATAAGGTTGTAGCCAATGAAGTACCTATATTTTGTGACAATAATAGTGCAATTGCTATTACACAAAATCCGGTATTACACACCAGATGTAAGCATGTTGATATCAGACATCACTTTATCAGAGATCATGTTGAAAAGAAAGATATAAGGATGGAGAAAATTCATAATGATAAACAGAGAGCTGATATTTTGACAAAACCTTTGGCTGAGTCAAGATTTCAGGAACTATCAGTAGAATTAGGTATGTTAGATCCAGGTGAGTGAATTCACTGAAGGGAGAAGTCCTTCAGGTGCATGTAGTTATTCAGGAGGAATAACTCAGGACAAAAATTTTCTCAGGAAAGAAGCTGAGACTCAAGATAATTTCTTGTCAAGATCAGTATTCAGTAAGGATTATACATTCAAATAATTCTGAAGCAATATTGACACATGCATTAATTCATGGCATTTATTTCACTCAGTAATCATTTGGAATAAATGATAAAAGACCTGAACTTTTCAAAGCGGGAATGTTTTGGAGCGTCTTTGATTAGAAAAGATGAACAGTCATCTCGATTATCGAGAAACAACCATTTGTCAACCTATAAACTGCTATTTACCTATTGTCCAGAAACTTAGCCAAAAATAGCCATACCCTCAAGATTTTTCTTAAAATCCGGTTAAATCTCAACCACTCATTACATTTTTCGAGATTTAATCACAGCCCTTGATATATGATTTTCAAATCATATATAAACCAATTGTTTACCTTCATTCGTCATTTTACATTCAACGATTCAAAATCCTAAAACCCTTTATCTTCAAAAACCCTCATTTCTCACTACCCAGAAATTTCTCTTGCAATGGAGTTTCCTAGCTATTCGATGATCAAAGTTCTTGCGGAGATAGAGAAACCATATTTTGAGCACGTAGTAGCCATGATCGACAATAAGGCTACTAAGGTGGAAGAAGAGGCGAAAACATATTGCGGATGGCTCGTCTGACGGCGTTGGTAAGCAATATGCCCGATTCAGAATTATCACAGGAGGTTCTAAAATTTGTTGTAAACCTTCGAGAAGGTGGAAGGGGGGGTTTGGTTTCACATTTAAGTTTCGGAACTTATGCAAAATCAAAAGCAGAGGTTGTGTGCACCAAGGAAGTAGTTCTATCCTTGGAAGATATTAATGTTGTCTTTGAGTTGAATGACAGAGGAGAAGATCCAGCGCTCTATATGTCTGGCAGGGAGCAAGAAATCTTAGACCGATTTGCAGAGTCGAAGGTAGAATTGGAAGGTGCTCTGCACAAACGGTGTTTGAAGTCCAAGTACAGGGTGTTGATTGATATTGTGGCCAAGTGCTTGATGAGCACTTCTGGAAGTCTGGAGCAGGTGAGCCGGAATAAGTTGAGGCTCATGGCTGCGATAGAGGACTCATGTTGGGATTATACTGGAAAGTATGCTTTTACTTTGTATAATCAAAACTGAATTTCGGACTTATTTACTGAAATAAATTGTTTATCACTGATGCTTTAAATATCATCGAATGTTACATATATTTACTGCATAATTGTTCAATAAATAGTATGTGTTACATTGTAGTTAATTTAGTGATACCAGATCACAGAAGATTAAATTAACAGTCCCTTGTAACCAAAAGTACACCATTCACGACCTAGATGGAAATGAACAATCCATCGTGAAAGGTTGAAGTGTAAGGCTCAGATTGGCTTGTCTTGACCAAGAGGTTACACTAGTGCATGACTGATGCACTGAATAGGACCTACAGGATGACAAATTCTTCAGAACTGAACAAGGAAGAATTAGACCTCAGTGGTTCATTATTTCTTAATCTTCGTCCCTTAAATAGGATAACGTGTGGTTGGTAATTATTGCTTTGACTTATCACGGGTAGAGAATCAACGAGATTCAATACTTTATATCTTGGGCAATATTATTGGTCACATGCGATTGCTAAGATTTAATACGGAGAATCGTGTGCAAGTACGCTTGTTCGATTTACCCCATTGGGAGGTTCATAAGATTTATCATACCAAATCTTGCAAGTGGAACTAGTTTCCGGTATGGATAATAATGTTGAACCGTTCCTTAACCAAGGACAAAAGATATTAATTAATGGAAATCAATTTCAGTGGTTTGATTAATTAATGGGCTAGATAATCTTAAACACGGGAAATAATATCCGGGAGCCATATTGACTGTAATATGGGTTAAGATGGATAGTGCAATATTAATTATGTAGTGGGATTAATTAATATTTATGGGCTTGAATAATATTGTGGCTCAATATTGAGAATTCAAGATCCATTGGAAGGTCTAATCTTAATTCTCCTAAAGCCCCCTAAGTAGCCCAACATAAAGTCCAATAACTGAAAAAGGTGTTTAAAAATAAAATAAATTTTGTTGCCTATTTTTCCTTGTTTTTTCAAAAATTATGGATAAAAGGGGAGAAAGATTTTCTTTGAATTTTGTTATGGAATGAAGATTTGTATTCTTGGAATACAAGATTATCTCATTAAATTCAAGAAATCTCCCACTTGGTTATTCATATAGTAAATTTCGAAAATTTTGAAATATAAAGGGCAAGAAAGATTTTCTTGATTTTCTTGAAAAGATATTATGGTAGATATGTATTTCTTGGAATACAAGTATATCTCATAAATTCAAGAAGATCCAAATCTTGGAATCTTGATCCTTAAATTTTGAAAATTCCATAACAAGATGAGGTGGGATTTTTTGTGGAATATTTTAATTATGGAGAAAAGAATATGAGATATATTCAAGATTTCTTGGAGATCAAGAAAAGATTTTTCCACATTATTTTTTTCCGAAAATTTCGACCAACACCCTATCTATAAATAGGGGATGATTCTTTCATTCCCAAGTACAATTCCATGTGCTGGAAAAATTAGTAAATCCACAAAGGTGGTGGAACAATTTTTTATTTTTCCTTTTGTTAATTGTTCGCGAGCATCCTTCCACCGGATTGTCGAGCAAGGACTAAGGGAATACTTGTGAAGGTTTTTTGGTGTGTTTTCATCGACAATTCCATTGCCATTCCAAGAGGTACGTTCACTTAAACTCGTAGTAATTCTGCATGCGTAGGATTTACGTGAACTGTTTATATGCATGATTTGTTGTTGAATTATTATTTGAATTAATATAGGATTAATTCATGCTAGTAATAATTGTTAGAATTAAATTTGTATTTAAATATTCATCCCGAATAGATCCGTGTAATTAATTCCCCAACAACTGGTTTTAGAGCCTCGGTTTCGGGCTCTGAATTTTAAATTGTAATTTAATTCATTTTCATTAAATTTGAAATTGGATAGTAGAATTGCTAGATCTTTTTTGCAGGTATCCAATTGTCATGGAATTTAATGTGTTTATTTATGCATGCATATAAATTGTGGTTTTTTAATTCGATTAGTTCAATTGCTTTTGCTCGGAGAAAATCCACGCAGTATTCAGGATTTGTTTGATCGATCAAATGTAATAGATTAGTCTAGATTAGGTTTATTTATTTTTTGTAAATAAATTGTAAACCGCATCGAAAAAAACGGAAATGGAGACTAAGAATTAAAGGATAGATCCGTAACGGGCGAGGCGGTAAAAGCGCCTCACAAACGTGACAAGGGAGGCACGACGTGATATGAACGCGATGCAGCACGCGACGGGCGGGGGCGAGGCCGAGGGCCGAGCGCTACAATAGGGTCGTCGCGCAGACACGGGCGGGCGATAAAGACGCTGCACCGCGTCCGGCGGACGGACGGACGGAGCGAAGGATACGGGCGGGGCAGACGGGCAAGACATGGGGACACGCGAAGACCGCTGAAGTTCCGGCAAGGCGAGGGCGAAAGCGAAGGCCAGAGATGCGCTGCACGCTACAAGGCCGCTCGCCGAGGCCGACGCGGCAAAGCTCGCCGAGGTCGCTGAAAGCACCGATGGGTGATCTGTGGCTGTGCCTGGGCGCACGACGACATGATCTTTCGGCCAAGGGCCGCCGGATCTTGGCGTGCATCCATTGCGAGCTACTTGGCGTGGCGTTTCGAGATGGATTTCTTTTCGAGACGATCGAGTGGGAGAAATTCAAGACGGCGTTTCTTCAAAATCAAGCCAAGAAAAATCAAACCATGACAATTGGATAATTTGTGCCCAATATATTTATTTTTCCGCTTTGCTTGATTTATTGTTGTGATCTCTTGTGCTTTATTTAATTTGTTTAAATGTGTTTGCATGAGAATTCCCAATGAAAAATCTCACCCTCAAAAATTACTAAGTATGTTTAAATAATTAATTGACAATTTTATTCCGGACAATAAAATTGAATTAATTTTGACCTCCATTATTTATTTATTTGAGAATTCTTTTGGAGAAATTCCCCCCCGGGACGGCCAAAAGATAGCTTTCACATGAATAAATTCCAGATGGATGATTGTGGATTATTACTAGTGACGACGATGATCCTCCCCACGAGGCTCGTTCAAAGCGAAATAATAATTATGTATTTAATCATGGTTATTACTTAGGTATAAAATTGATATGCATATACTTCCCCGAAGTCCCTGTCAATTTTATATTGGTCAAGTGGGAGCCAACTATTAATCTGGATATTAAAGGTTTGTAACTATTATTGTTTATAACACCTTGAATGTGTTTAAATAATGACCCACCCCACGTGGCTTATTTAAACTGTTTTGAGATGTTGGCTGATGCATGTTCATTTTTTTTTGAGATTTTAATATGAAACATGTGATCGAATTTTGTGATATATTTGTGCTTATGCATATTATTATTTATTTCAGTTCATCATGTCGCAACCTTTTAATCCACTGTTCAATATACTTAAAGACAATTTGCTTACTGGTGAAAACTATCTTGATTGGATATACAAACTAAAACCTGTCCTAGCCGCATCACCTTCCAAATGGGTACTTGATACACCAAAACCCAAAAAACCAGCTAAGGACGCCGGAATATGGGATGAGATGATATATGGTGAATGGGAGCTGGCAAATGAATTGATGAAGGATACAATTCTGGCACATCTGTCAGATGCGTTGAAACACCTTCACCAAGAATATGAGTCAGCTGCAGACATCTTATAGAATCTCGAAGCGATGTTCGCACATCAGACCCATATGGCAATTCAAAGTGTGAAGCAAGAAATTGCTGAATTAAAAATGGAAAAAGGGACGACTGCAGCGCAACACGTTCTTAGGGTTATGGTGCTATTTGAGGAACTTGAGATCCTCGGCGAAAAATGTGATTTCAAGACTAAGATTGATTTCATTCTCCAATCCTTACCAAAGAGCTATAATCACCACTATCTTGA
The DNA here is from genome assembly GCA_037126765.1 of Stenogyne calaminthoides. Classification (NCBI taxonomy): domain Eukaryota; kingdom Viridiplantae; phylum Streptophyta; class Magnoliopsida; order Lamiales; family Lamiaceae; genus Stenogyne; species Stenogyne calaminthoides. The sequence continues at coordinate 15,161,072 of JBBCBC010000009.1, read as the reverse complement.
GTATCTATTGGAAGATCTAGATTTTACAGTGGATGATCTTGTAAATGCTCTCACTTTGGTTGAAAGGGAAAGGGAGCGCGAGGAAAAGAACTTGGGAAAACAGAAATCTTCTTTTCATCCTAGGTCAAGTGGTGATAAGGATGATGAAAAGAGAAGAAAGTTGAACCAAGCAAACTCAACATCAAATAAGTGCATGGAATCAAGCATTAGGAAAGTTTTGGAAAGCGGCAGAGTAGGACACTCGAGGTCAGCCTGTTCCAATCCCAAAAGGAATGAAAAGAAAGGTAATTCTCACGCACTAGTTGTTGAAACTTGCTTAGCGGCGTATGCCTCCCATTTATGGGTAGAGGATACGGGATCCACTGATCATGTTTGTTTCACTTTACAGGGGTTCAAGCGGACCCGGTAACTTAGTGAGAGTGAGATCCTCATCACACTGGGCAATGCTACGAGAGTGGTAGTTGAAGCAGTGGGAGAAGTGCACCTGTATTTTGAAGACAGAGTTTTAATTTTAAGAGATGTTCGTTACGTTCCGAATTTTAGAAAGAATTTAATTTCAGTTTCTAAACTTTACCTTGATGGATATTCGGATACTTTTAATAAAGTTGTTACCATTTCTCTTTATGATAAATTTATCTGTCATGGAACGTTGTCGAATAATCTCTATACAATTAACTGTGCACACCACTCACGAAATGCATCCTATAACACATCAACTGTTTCCGAGAAAACAAAACGTTCATCAGACGTGAACGAGACACTTCTATGGCATCTAAGATTGGGACATATTAATCCAAAGAGGATCCAAAGGTTGATGAAAGATGGTTCACTGGAGTTTCTCCAAGTTGAACCAATTCCAACCTGCGAATCATGTTTGGAGGGTAAAAGGACCAAGAGGGCATTCGGAGCCAAGGGGAATTGAGCCAAAGAAGTGTTAGAAATCGTTCACACAGACGTATGTGGTCCAATGTCAACCAAAGCAAGAGGAGGTTATGAGTATTTCGTCACTTTTATTGATGACTACTCAAGGTACGGTTATATTTTCCTTATGAAGCATAAATCTGAGACCTTTGAGAAATTCAAAGAATTTAAGGCTCAAGCAGAGAATCATAAGGAAAAACGTATCAAGTCTCTACGATCCGATCGTGGAGGCGAGTACCTCAGCGATGAATTTTTGAACTACTTGTCTAATAAAGGGATTGCATCCCAGCTAACTGCACCCTGAACCCCTCAACAAAACGGGGTTGCAGAGCGAAGAAACAGAACTCTTTTGAAAATTGTTAGATCTATTATGAGTTATGCGGATCTTCCCAAGTCGTTCTGGGGTCATGCCTTAGAAACAGCAGCCTACATTCTGAACTTGGTGCCATCCAAATCGGTTCCTAAAACTCCCAAAGAATTGTGGACCGGGCGCAAGCCTAGTTTGAGACACATGAAGATTTGGGGGTGTCCGGCCTACGTGTTGGACAAGGAAGCCGGAAAATTGGATCCTCGATCAGAATTAAGGTTGTTTGTAGGATACCCTGAGGGAACAAAAGGGTGTATGTTCTATGGTCCCGAAGATCAAAAGGTGGTAATAAGCACCCACTTTATATTTTTGGAAGAAGACTATATGAACAAAAGAAGACCCAGAAGTGAGATTACCTTAAATGAGCTAAGGGGGCTAACCTCAGTGCCAACTGTACAAGATGACATACCAAACGGCACACTTACACAAACGGAACCTCGTCGTAGTGGGAGGGTTGTGAGACAGCCCGAGAGATTCATGGGGATAGGAGAGTCCTCGGACTTGATTCCCGGACAAGACGAATCAGACCCATGGACATATGACGAGGCAATCCAAGACAAGGATGCAGGTTCTTGGCAAACAGCAATGAAAGCCGAAATGGGTTCTATGGATCATAACAGAGTGTGGGAGCTAGTCGAACAACTTAATGGGGTCAAACCCATAGGTTGCAAGTGGGTATACAAGAGAAAAAGAGGACCGGACGGGAAGGTGGAAACCTTCAAGGCAAGGCTTGTGGCGAAAGGTTATACTCAGAAAGAAGGGATCGACTATGAGGAAACTTTTTCGCCCATAGAAATGCTCAAGTCCATCTGAATTCTCTTGTCGATTGCTGCGCATCTCGACTTTGAAATCTGGCAAATGGATGTCAAGACAGCTTTCCTTAATTGAAGTCTTGATGAAGAAATCTATATGCAACAACCCCAAGGTTTCATTGAAAATGGCCAAGAACACCTAGTTTGTAAGCTCATGAAGTCCATTTACGGACTCAAACAGGCATCCAGAGCTTGGAACCGATGTTTTGATCATGTTATAAAGTCTTATGGGTTTGATCAAAATGAGTTCGAAAGTTGTGTGTACAAAAAGCGTGTCAAAACTGCATTGGTATTCTTAGTACTATACATAAACGACATTCTAATCATCGGGAATGATGTAAAGGTGTTATCAGACGTAAGGGCATGGCTTTCAAAACAGTTTGATATGAAGGACTTAGGGGAAGCCGCGCACATCCTTGGGATCAAGATCACTCGAGATCGCAAGAAAAGGATGATAGGCTTATCGCAAGCTTCATACATAGACACTGTCTTGAAACGATTCAGCATGCAGGATTCCAAGAAAGGCTTCGTACCTTTCAGACATGGAATCCATCTATCCAAGAAAATGTGCCCTAAGACACAAAAGGAGATAGATGACATGAAAGGCATTCCATATGCTTCGGCTGTCGGAAGCCTTATGTATGCAATGCTGTGTACGAGACCGGATATCTGCTTTGCCGTTGGCATGGTGGCAAGATATCAAAGTAACCCGGGGAAAGAATATTGGACGACAGTTAAAAATATTCTGAAGTATCTGAAAAGAACTCGAGATAGAATGTTAATTTATCAGTCAAATAGTCTAATCCCCATCGGCTACACGGACTCGGATTTCCAATCAGACTTAGATTCCAGAAAATCTACCTCCGGTAGTGTGTTTTGCATGGGGGGAGGAGCCATGACATGGAGAAGCGTTAAGCAGAAATGCATCGCAGATTCTACCATGGAAGTCGAATATGTAGCAGCTTGCGAGGCAGTGAAAGAAGCGGTTTGGCTCAAGAACTTCCTAGTTGACTTGGACGTAGTTCCGAATTTGCCCAGCACAATCACTGTTTATTGTGACAATGCATGAGCAGTTGCAAATTCAAGGGAACCAAGAGCCCACAAGGCCAGCAAACACATTGAAAGGAAATACCATCTTTTACGAGAAATCGTTCAGAGAGGAGATATAGAGGTGGCAAAGATAGCGTCAGAAGACAACCTAGCAGATCCATTCACAAAGAGTCTGCCTCAGAATACATTCGAGAGACATGTGGAAGGAATGGGTGTCAAGACCGTTGCCAATCTGCTTTGAGTATAAGTGGGAGAAATTATTAGGTTCCAGTAGGTGACATTAGATGTCACGTATTAGGAACTACACGAGATATGTTGTAGTATACTTAAAAGCAGACTTTGAGTATAAGTGGGAGATTGTTGGGATTATACTGGAAAGTATGCTTTTACTTTGTATAATCAAAACTGAATTTCTGACTTATTTATTGAAATAAATTGTTTATCACTGATGCTTTAAATATTATTGAATGTTACATATATTTACTACATAACTGTTCAATAAATAGTATGTGTTACATTGTAGTTAATTTAGTGATACCAGATCACAGAAGATTAAATTAACAGTCCCTTGTAACCAAAAGTACACCATTCACGACCTAGATGGAAATGAACAATCCATCATGAAAGGTTGAAGTGTAAGGCTCAGATTGGCTTGTCTTGACCAAGAGATTACACTAGTGCATGACTAATGCACTGAATAGGACCTACAGGAGGACAAATTCTTCAGAACTGAACAAGGAAGAATTAGACCTCAGTGGTTCGTTATTTCTTAATCTTCGTCCCTTAAATAGGATCACGTGTGGTTGGTAATAATTGCTTTGACTTATCACGGGTAGAGAATCAACGAGATTCAATACTTTATATCTTGGGCAATATTATTGGTCACATGCGATTGCTAAGATTTAATACGGAGAATCGTGTACAAGTACGCTTGTTCGATTTGCCCCCTTGGGAGGTTCATAAGATTTATCATATCAAATCTTTCAAGTGGAACTAGTTTCCGGTATGGATAATAATGTTGAACCGTTCATTAACCAAGGACAAAAGATATTAATTAATGGAAAGATATTTCAGTGGCTTGAATTAATTAATGGGCTAGATAATCTTAAACACGGGAAATAATAAACGGGAGCCATATTGACTGTAATATGGGTTAAGATGGATAGTGCAATATTAATTATGTAGTGGGATTAATTAATATTTATGGGCTTGAATAATATTGTGGCTCAATATTGAGAATTCAAGATCCATTGGAAGGTCCAATCTTAATTCTCCTAAAGGCCCCCTAAGTAGCCCAACATAAAGTCCAATAACTGAAAAAGGTGTTTAAAAATAACATAAATTTTGTTGCCTATTTTTCCTTGTTTTTTAGAAAATTATGGCTAAAAGGGGAGAAAGATTTTCTTTGAATTTTGTTATGGAATGAAGATATGTATTCTTGGAATACAAGATTATCTCATTAAATTCAAGAAATCTCCCACTTGGTTATTCATATAGTAAATTTTGAAATATAAAGGGCAAGAAAAATTTTCTTGATTTTCTTAAAAATATATTATGGTAGATATGTATTTCTTGGAATACAAGTATATCTCATAAATTCAAGAAGATCCAAATCTTTGAATCTTGATCCTTAAATTTCGAAAATTCCATAACAAGATGAGGTGGGAATTTTTGTGGAATATTTTAATTATGGAGAAAAGAATATATGAGATATATTCAAGATTTCTTGGAGATCAAGAAAAGATTTTCCCACATTGTTTTTTTCCCAAAAATTTCGACCAACACCCTATCTATAAATAGGGGATGATTCTTTCATTCCCAAGTACAATTCCATGTGCTGGAAAAATTAGTAAATCCACAAAGGTGGTGCAACAATTTTTTATTTTTCCTTTTGTTAATTGTTCGCGAGCATCCTTCCACCGGATTGTCGATCAAGGACTAAGGGAATACTTGGGAAGGTTTTTTTGGTGTGTTTTCATCGACGAGTCCATTGCCATTCCAAGATGTACGTTCACGTAAACTCGTAGTAATTCCGCATGCGTAGGATTTACGTGAACTGTTTATATGCATGATTTGTTGTTGAATTATTATTTGAATTAATATGGGATTAATTCATGCTAGTAATAATTGTTAGAATTAAATTTGTATTTAAATATTCATCCCGAATAGATCCGTGCAATTAATTCCCCAACAACTCACCCTCTATGGACTTCAACTGGCTGAAATTCTTGGTGGACAGCATCCTTCATCAAAATCAGAAGCTGAAGTATGCAAAAGGTGCATTCATCAAGAGTGGGAAGGTCTTGTTTAGGATGAAGATCAGCTTTTTGATCGAGACCTTGCCCAGGGAAAATTTGTTTTTGATGACGGGAGTGGAATTTTTTAGGACTCGGATCATGTTCCGAAAGCCCAAGTCCCAGAAAAGGAAGGCTGCTCCGTCAGGAAGCCAAGGCTCTATGGTTCAGGAGGAACCTGAGGAGCAGGATGATTCTCGACTGACAAGACGATGTCAGATCGGGCCGAGGTCCTTCGAAGAGGGTCGGGACAAAGATCAAGAAAACGCCCCAAGAGTCATGAGAGGAGGAGAAGAGGAAGAAATCCCTTGAACTGCTGAAGGTGAAGAGGGAGATTGGGGAGAAAACGAAGGCTCAGGAAGAGCAGAAGAATAAGAAGAAGCGTCTCAGGACAACAAGGGAACAAGAGTCAGGAGTAAAGTCCCCTCTTGATACACTTGCAAAAGCTGTCTCTCAGGCAACTGCGGCAGAAACCACTCAGGACATTATTCTCTTAGGAGGTGAAGGAGTGGAAGACGTCTTTACTAAGGTACTTGGTACCAGTATTGGAGATGACAGAATCACCCGAGAAATCTTCACAGGTTCCCAAAAACCTGTTGAAGAAAGCCAAATTACCCTCCCACCCACTCACCCCTCAGAACCATACATATCCATAGCTTCAGAGGCTCATTCTAGCTCTGAAGAGGAGGCATCTGTTCCTGAACTCAGGAGAGGTGAAGCAGAGGAGAAGGAGTGGAAGCAAAAGGCGGAGAGGTTCGTGCTGGATATGTATCCAGAGTTGGTGAACTATCCTGATCTTCAGGATATGTTCTTCAGGCTGAAAACCGCTATGTTGATTGTCAATCAATCGTTTGCGATGATGCTAAGGATTGGCAACTTCAGGGGCGAGGAGTTTTGGGCTGAGGAGGTGGCCGAACTTGATGCCTTCTCAGGATTGGGGAAGAAGAGACTGAGAATTAAGCCCGCTGAGTTTGATCAACTTGTGCTGAGGAAGATTGCTGAGAGGAAGACTGATAGTCAGGCTATAGAAGGAAATGATGGTCAGGATAAGGATGATCAGGATCAGGACAAGGATAAGGAGAATGTTCCTGAAGAGGAGAAGAAAGATGTTGAGTCAAGTGTGGAGGCTACACTTAAGGAGGAACAAGCTCAGGATGTTCCACCCTTGAAAATGATAACACTTGACCAGACATTTTAACATCCAACAGAGCCTGAAATTGAGGTCACTGAGATGGCAGATGCTGGAGTGCAGACTGAAGCTGAATTTCCCATTCCTCCACCACCAGCTGTTGATCTCACACCTGTTCTGGAGAAGCTGACCAAGCTTGAGCCGCTTGTTGATCAAATGTCCAAGATTGAGCCTCTGGTGGAGCAAGTATCTAAGATTGCTGAAGCTCAATCTTCTCAGGGCGCCATGGTTGAATTGTTGAACACATCAATGGCTAAGGCTGATCAGGTAACCTCATTATCTACATCTATTGATAAAAAGTTCACTAAAATGCATGCTAGACTGGGAGATGTGTCTAGAGATGTGTTGGTAGAGATGGAGAAGAGGTTTGTGATGAGGTCTAATATGCTGGAGGAGATGATGAAGACCAGGACTGAGGAATTGATTAAAGCTGCTGTTGAGGAAATGAGTTCATCACTCATGACCAAGATACAAGCTACATTTGGTGGTCTTGCTGAGGACACTGCAACAGGGTTGAATGTGCTTCAGAGGCTTCAGGACGAAAACTTTCATATTACTACTGAGCTAAGATCTGTTGGACGTGAGCAGCTGCACATGGACAGAACCCTTTCGCAGATATTGGCCAATTATGATGCCAAAAAGGGGGGAAACTATGATATGCTCACGAAGTTGTCAGCTATTGAAGGGAAATTGCTGACCCAGGAGGAAGCTGTGGTTCAAAAAGGGAGGAGGAAAATGCCTGAAGTTTCAGTGCACCCTGAAGCTGCAGCTGAAGTTCTTCAGGAGCGAGCTAAAAGGCAAAGGGCACATGAGTCGAGCAAGATGGGGGAAGCTCATGTTGTCATGGATCCAAATCTTGAAGAAGCCCAGATGAAGCAACCTGCAGAAAAGACAATCAGGAGGAAATTGTCAGGAGAATTCTCTGAGGCTGAAGCCCACAGGAGTGAAGAGTCTGAAACTGATGAACTCTTCAAAGAGGGATTTGGTGAGTATGATGTGGCTTCCAAGAGAATAGATTGGGATTGGCATAACTCTGTCAAGATAATTGAGGCTGAGAAAAGGAGAACGGCTACTCTGCCTGTATCAGGATCAGAAATGACAAGAGAGGCCAGAGAGGAAGCAAAAAGGAACAGAGGTCAGAAATGACAAGAGAGGCCAGAGAGGAAGCAAAAAGGAACAGAGGAGGATTCCAGAGGATGATCTACAGAAGGAGAGGCACAAAGCAGAGTAAGAGGATGTGGCCTCATATGGATAAGTGGATGCCCATTGAGCTGAATGATAAATGGGAAATGGCCAACAGGGAGTTCGTGTTCAATTATGATATTCTGCAAGTCTGGCCGCGTACCATTGTTGACAGGGATGATGCTTTCATAGCCTACATTCTGAAGAACTTCACCATTGAATGCCAGAAATGGTTCAATGTGTTTGATACTTTAGGCTATCAGCTGAAAGCACCTGGGCAGATTAAGTATCCTCCACCGAAGTTCAAGAATGGGATCAAGTATCCTCCACCGAAGTTCAAGAATGGGATGATCAATTATGATTTCATCTATGCTGACTTTGTGGATCAGGCTGAAAACCTCGAGCTGACAAGGAACGGCGCTGAGACTATTTACAAGAGGGAAGAACTGAAGAAACGCTACAATGGAATGTTCAACCTCAACCCACCAGCCGATGAAATTGAATATGAAGAAGATTGATGTATCTTATTTTTTTAGTAGAGTAGGATCAATCTATGTATCATGTACTTAACTTTTCTGATTAATGAAAACTCTACTGATGGTTTTTGCTCTGAAAAGATAATATCTCATCATCTTACTGATCTTTCTTATGGTTGCCATTTAAATGTCTTTACTAGTTATAGGAATTGAAACCTGAATAGATGATAGTTTATTTCTATTATGTTCGCATATCTGTAACAAGATGGTTTTGGTATCATCAAAAAGGGGGAAATTGTTGAGAGATGAATTTAATAAAGATTTTGATTAGATCCCAAAACCCCTGAGTATGACATATATCAGGACATCTTGGTAGTATAGGATCAGGTTTCAATAGCTATTAAGGCTCAGGATTATCTGCACCATGTATAGTCAGCAGATATAGTTCAGGGAGAAATAGGTCTTAATTTTGTTGCACTGAAGAAATCAGAAAATCCTGAGGACTCAGAAGATCCTGAAGACTCAGAAGACTAAAAGTCCCTGAAACAAAAGTATACTGAAGAATAAAATATTCCTGAAGACTCAGAAGACACTGAGTAGCTCAGAAGAATCCTGAAGACTGAAGATCCTGAAGACCAAAAGATCCTAAAGACTGTTTTGTACTGAACAAAAAGATCCCGAAACAACTATTTTGATAAAATAATGTTATGTTCATTCTTAGTACAAACAAACCGAATGTTAGACATTCGTGGACATTAAGGAACATATCAGCTCAGTAAGGTTGACCTAAATAAAGCCGTTTGTTTGTCTCTGTTCAAAAGAAGATTTCAACCATTGAGGAGGCAACAACAACGTACTTTACTGACACTGAAAGCGACATCTCACTGAGAAATGTCAGGACTGATATCTTCCAGTTCACAGAAGTTGGTGATTGGCTACATGGCTGCATATTTCCTAAAACATGCAAGGGTGCATTCAAACCCTAAAATAGTCGTTCATCAATAACCAAAAGAGGAAAACCCTTGATGCTATCTCTTCCAATGGATAGTTTTTCAAGAGTAACCTCATAAAGTTGCCTATAAATACCAGTGCCTTCACCATTAGAAGGTTACGGGAAATCAAGCAACTCTAGAGCTCATTCGTATTCTTGCAAATTGAAGCACTCGAAAAACCTAAGATTTCTCAATTGTTTCACATTGAAGAGAGCTCATTCACTAAGCCTAGTATTTTTATATATCCAAAGCTTAGTAAGAGATATCCTAGCCTTTGAATCTGTTCTTATTGTCAAAGGATATCTCACCCTAGTTGAAAACCAACCAAAACCCAAACCCTATTGTTAGGTAGTTTGAGTGTGTGTTTGTTGGAGAGAAAGAGTTGTAAAGAGTGAGTAAGCTGCAGTTGAGTTCAGCCAGAAAGCTCTAGAGAAGAAGTTAGTAAGCTGTTTGAGACAGTCTGAAAGCTTGTGTGTGTTGAGTTAGTAAGCTGCAGTAGTCAGCCAGAAAACTCAGTGTAGAAAAGTTAGTAAGCTCCTGAGTTCAGTCTGAAAGCTTTAGGAAGTAGTAGAAGTGTGTTAAGGAATTTCTCTGAAGATCAGAGAAAGTGGAGGTAGGAGCTTTGCCTCTGAACCACTATAACTTGTTGTGTTGTTTGCTTTCTGTTTTGCATTTTAACTGTTGCATATTTTCACTGAAAGCATACTGATCTTCCTGATATTTAGTTGGAAACAATCCACTGAACTCGCATTAAATTGCTCACAGCCTTATCCACTGATTTACTAAGGAAAAGATTTTCAGCAAGATAAAACGAGTATAAACTTAGGGCCAACACATTTCGCACCCTTGATAAGCTAGAACAGATAATTATCAAACTGAACAAACTCTACTGAGTATTCAGTAAGATAATTATCTGATCCAAGCTTCTCAGGACTCTGATAAAATTCAGAATCAGTTGGGCTAATCTGAAGCTACTGGAAGCTGCTCAGGATCACTGTCTCAGTAGACTTTGACTCAGGGCAATTTGTGTTTTTCAGGGAAAATTCTCAGGACATCCTGACCCTACTGATTTCAGTAAAGAAAAGTTTTAAAAATCACTGAACACGTGTATTCCCCCCATACACGTGTAAGACTCGATACACCGGGACCAACAGTATTTATTGGAAGATTCATAGAGGAATCTAAATATTTTTTTGCATATTGTCCTCTTTAATATATCTTAATACTAACCGGTTTTTTTTTCTCATATTTTTTTCTTTATTGGTTTAATATTTCTATATGTATCCTTTATCAACTAATTTTTGAATCACCACCAACTAATTGTATGAAGAGTTATTTATAGTATAATACTTCATCTTCAACACATATACATTAAATTTTAATTTTAATTACACCCTATAATCTATTAATTTATATTCCCTCCTAATCTTTTTAGATATCACTAGAACGTAAACCCCGTGTACTACGCGAAATTGAAAATATTTTTTATACTATTAATTTTAAATTAAATACTTAAAATATTTAATTAGTTTGATGATCCAATTACAGACATAATTTTTATTTTATAATATTGTATGTGCATATTTTCATTCATTGTTTATTCTAAATTACTCCTCCCATTCTTTTTAAGTGTCTTTTTAGTCTTCTAGAATATTTATATAATAAATGTTGTTCTAATATTTTCTCCCCTTATTATCTCATATATACCCCTAATAATTCATTTTCATGTTCATTTAAATTTTATTATACCAACACTAATCTTAATTTATGATAATTAAAATATTTGTAAAGATAATTACTATTGGCTGGGAAACTTATTCACACAAAATGAAAAAATAAAATTTTTAAATGACTATGGAAAGTAATCATTAGGGATATATATGAGATAATGAGGGATGAAAATGTCAAAACGACATGTATTATGTAAATAATATATAAGACTGGAATGAGTATGCAATCTAATTTTAATGGAAGGAAGTAATTTAGAATATGAAATGAATGAAGATATGCACACACAATATTAGAATATAAAATTTATATTTATAATTAAATTAATCAAAATGATTAAATATTTAAAATATATTATTTTGAATCATGTGTAGTACGCGGGGTTACGTGCTAGTACAAATATAAAATTCATTAAAAAAGTTATGTAACATATTCAGAATTCCGTAAAAAGAATAACAATTGTAAGGACATGTGCCTCTCATGTGGGATGTACCTTTATCTCCACCAAGAAGTCATATTCATTGTCCAGTGCAGAGTTCAATATAGAAAACTAAGACACATGATTATCTCAGAAATTTTGAATGTCTAACCAAATAAGAAATTGTGTTTCTAATAGGGGCAACATGCTCTTTTAAAACATTTAAATCATCTTGAACAAACAAATTTAGAATATGACAAATACATCTTTTTTATTAGTACAAATTTAAAAAATAATGAGCCAGAGTTGGAATCTGTTAATTTTTATTAGTACAGGTTACATTTTGTAACAAAAAAAAAAGTGCATGTTACAATTTTTTAAAATGATAATAGTACAAGTTGCAATTTTTTACTAACCCTTCAAATTAGTAGTGTTGGAAATTTTCTTGAAACTTAAAGTAGTGTCTTTCAATTCATCTTTCAATGAAGAAATTTCTAAATCTTTCCTGGTTAAAATAACCTCAAGCTTTGTCAAGAAATCTCTTAAATCAGAATTTTCTAAAGTCATTGACTTCAAAATCTGATTTTGAGTTACCAAATCAGCTTTAAGTTTCTGACATTTAGAGTTACACTCATCATGATGAGATTTACTTGTCTCTAAAATAGTTCCATTAAAAAAATTGATATCAGGAATTTTTTTACTCAATGTTGTATCAAATGTTGTGTCAATATTTGAGTCAAAGATCAGAACAATCATCATCCAAACCATCATCATACATTATTCTATCAAATAAAGCACTTAGTTCATTTTTAACAACATCAGTTTCATCATCAGAATCATCACTTAGTGTTGCATTGAAGTTCAGTTTCTTCATAAGTAAAGTATATACACATTCATTAGCATAATGACCATTACCAGAACATCATCACATTTAATAGTCTTTCTGAACTCAGGATCATATCTAAATTTGTTATCTCTAGTGAATTGTCTTTGTTGATTAGAATTGTTTTGTTGATTAGGAACATTCTTTTTATTAGAAGATTGAGAAGTATTACCAATTTGATTCCTTGGTTGAAAATTACCTTTTGACTTGTTCAGTTTATTCTTAAGATAATAACTGAATTATTTAGTTAAAAAAACAATTTCATTAGAAATGTTGTCATCACATAAATCAGTAACATCTTCATCAAAATCTACTTCAGTTACATAAGGATGTTTTCTGGCATTAGAAGAAGATTTTCATTTGAAAGCAAGTACTTTCTTATACTTATCTTTGTCCTTTTTATCATCTTCTAACTGATTTGTATTGATTTCATATGTTTTCAAAATACTAACTAGTTCATTTTTAATTAAGATATCAGCATCCTTAGTCAACTATAACACATATTTTAGCATCAAATTGTTTAGGAACAGTTCTAAGTATTTTATGAATTAACCTTGTGTTGGATATAGGATCACCAAGTGAATGAGATTCATTAGCAATCTCACTAAATTTTCCATTGTTTGATGAAATACTTTCGTCACCCTCCATACTTAAGTTTTCAAACTTGGTTCCCAACATTCGAAGTCTTGTTCTTCGAAAACTTTCAGATCCTTCACAATGTTCCTGCAATATTTCACACGCGTCTTTAGAAGAAAGTCAAGAAACATAGTTAGAAATCAATTTAAACATTGAAATATCAATAGTAATAAATAATGCATTAAGGGCTTTATAATTGTAGTTTGCCGAAGTGCACTCATCATTAGACCATTCAATCTCCTTTTTTACTTGAGTTTTACGATCTTGGTGGAGTCCATCCATCAAGTATACTACGCCATGCTCTTTCATTAATGGATTTGATATACATCTGTATCTTTGGTTTCCAATATGCATAATTCAATCCATCCAAAATTGAAGGTTTAATCGAAGGGGATAATGGATATTTCATTGCAAATAACACACTTAAAAAGCAGGACCTTTAACTTAGTGTATAAAGTTTATGGCTCTGATACCAACTGAAAGTGTGTGTGCGTATTTTTCAGAGTGTTGTCAAACATGGTATGCCAACATACACGACAACATATAACAACAGAAGTCTTAAAAACACTTTTCAAAGGAATTCAAAATTTTGTATGGACTTGATTCAGTCTATACGAGCCTCATGGCTAAAAATTTCACTCTAACGAGTAGTGATACCAACAAGAAAATTTTACAAGACCCTAAAGAGGTATAGTGTAAAAACACACTTCCCTAAACATTCTTTTTTCAAGTATGACAGTGATCATATTCGACCTAACATACAAGATAAAAAGATAAAATGTTGATAATACCGACCCTCACACACCTAGATGCACTAAGCACTCGATAGGTTGTGTCTTGTATACTATCTTCGAATGGACAAGACAAATAATATCTCTCTCTCAAATTTTGATGTTCCATGCAATGTGTATATATACCACAAAATTCAATTCATATCCCATCCACTAAGCGGTTTGAACAACCTAGAAATCTTCCCACACTTCACTCTATGATCTTTATAACCATCCATGTTCTCCTCAACTCTCACTCTTACAAACTGCAACCGCTTGACTAGATAACCATGAAGTCGTCAACCTGCAACGTAAGAAATATGGAAAAGAACATATAACAGAGTTAGTGTTAGAAGAAATGACAAATTCAGATGTTGATCAGAATGTTGTTCCAACATCTGTCACAACATATATCACAACATTGTCTACGAATTGCCTGCAGATTCTCAAAGGCAAACAAATTACCTACAAGCAAATTGCCTACACATTTGTAATTTCTATAAGCAAAAAAAACTATCTACACAAATAATTTTGTTGGTAGTTGACATTTCTGTAGGCAAATACATTTGTAATTTGGAGTAATATGGAATTTCCTATAAAGAAATTTACCTATGTATTACAATTTTATCGGTAAATTGTTTGTAGGTAATTTGAGGATATGATTAGGAAAATTTTGTAGGCAAGTCATAGACAATCTTCACTATTTAAGAACAAAATTTTTTGATGAAAATTCCGTAGGCATGTTGAAAAATTTCGTAGACAATTCTACATTTTCTTATAGTGCTAAAAGTATTTCTGAAATTTTAAAAATATTGCGGGGTATATATGGTATTTTGCAATGAAAATTGAGGTGGGGCAATTGCCCCATCTTGCCCAAGTGTGCATCCGCCTATGGTTATTAGACTGGATGATTAATCAACAAAAACCTGAGAAGATTTCCAGAAAGAAAAAATATGTTATCTGTTGTGAAATCTTTTCCTTCAAAATAGTTTATAATGTTAATTTTCTCCTTCACTTTCATTTTTAATGTTCTCTATTAGACATCGTTACACATTTCAGAATCAACATCGAATAAGTCTCGAGCGTGAACATTTATTTTTGGAGAGTTTTAAGTTTGAGCGTGAATCTTCTCTTTGTTTCATCGAGTTTCTTGTCAACGAGAGGGAGAGGGAGAGATTTGTTTTTGGTGTGAATCTTCAATTTGCGCATGAGAACGTGATTTGGTAGTAGTGAAAGCGGGCCAAATCCACCACTTAAAATGGATCATATTAAATTAGTGTCATGGTGAACCTGAGTTCACTCATAAGATTTTTGTGGATATTACTCTATCGGGAATGATATAGAGTCCACCGGTGGGCACTATATTTGTGCCCACCGCCTACATGGTAGCCTACGTGGCAATGCCACATAATAATTTCCATTTTTTATCTGCATATATAATTTTAAGATTTGATTACTAGTGCTTTTATGCCAAAAATATAATATTCTTTTTTCAGTTTTAATTATTCTCTCAATCTTTCTCACGCTTAGAAATTAAAATACTACACTAAATAGTAACCACCATCACCCATAACCCATCCGATATTTGTTGGCCAGCAAAATACATCTCCACTTAATTTGTCTCCCAATTTAGCAATAATTTTTTGTGGGAAAATCCAATAATTTCTAAATTTGTGGCGGTTTCTGCTTATTATATATATATATATATATATATATATATATATATATATATATATATATATATATATATATATATCTGAATTTGATCATATATCCAGCATGGTGGGCACAAACTTATATGTCCACCGCTTATGTGGCGCGCCACATATGCAAGGTCTCCACCATCATTTAATTAGTTTCTTTAATTAATTCAATCTTCTCATTTATATATATTCCATATTTTACCCAATTTCATTAATTTTTTTTTTTACCTGACCCGGACCCAACCAGGCCTGAAACCGAACCCGGCCTGAGTGGTTCATGGTTCACCCGGCCTGAATGGTTCATGGGTTTAGGGTTCATGTTTTAGAATTTAGGTTTATATAATTAATGAGAAGATTGAATTAATTAAAGAAACTAATTAAATGATGGTGGAGACTTTGCATATGTGGCGCGCCACATAAGCGGTGGACATATACGTTTGTGCCCACCTGCGGGCATATGATCAAAACCTAAACTATGAACCCTAAACCATGAACCATTCAAGCCGGGTGAACCATAAACCACTCTGGTCGGGTGAGGGTGAGGGTCGGGTTGGGTCCGGGTCACGTAATTTTTTTTTAATTATATAAACCTAAACCCTAAACTATGAACCCTAAACCATGAACCACTCGGGCCGGGTTTTGGTTCGGGTCGGGTTGAGTCCAGGTCGGGGTAAAAAAAATTAATATAATTAATAAAATTTGCTAAAATATGGAATATATATAAATGAGAAGATTGAATTAACTAAAGAAACTAATTAAATTATGGTGGAGACCTTGCATATGTGGCGCGCCACATAAGCGGTGGGCATATAAGTTTGTGCCCACTTGCGGGCATATGATCAAATTCGTATATATATATATATATATATATATATATATATATATATATGAGCATATTATTACAAGGATCGTGCAAAGATCTATATTAATAGTATCCTGTGGATCTTTTACAAACACAAATAGGAGATTACTGAGAAATTCCATAGTCCATGAGTTAACCTGAAAAAAGCTTTTACGCCCAGAAAACGCCTGCGCCTATTCATCGGCATTACGGCAACAAGGGCTAGCCCACATAGTTAACTCATGAATATCACTGGAAAGCTCAAACCTACTGGTTAAACCAACTCTACCTTTGATATATCAAATTACAGATCATTATAGGAATATAATTCCAAATGCACATGATAGTAGAGTATATTTAAGTTAGGCCATGATTCAATACAAGTATTCTAGCCGTCCATAGAGGCGGCAATCATCAGAAATATAGAAATAAAAACAAAATAACAACAAATATACCTTCATAGAGCCTTTACCATAAACTTATAAACAAATAATTACAAGGTTTCAAGGGCTGCACACAAGAGAGGGGTAGAGAGAGAAAAAGAGTGGGCGAGTCTAAACTCAAGCGTATCTCTCAAATGAAAAATCACACCTATTTATAGATGAAAGAGCCGGACATGAAACCCCGGATTTCAAAACAAAAAATAAACAGTGTGGAAAAAACAAAACCACAAAAGTTTAAAAAAGTAAAAAGTATGAATAGTAATTCCTATTCAAAAACAGTTCTTTGTCTGCTGTCGTAAGCAATGACAAATTTTGATTTTGTCAGAAACTATAGACACATCTTGCTGAAATGTGCTAAGTCAAGATCTTCACTAAATCGCCAATAATGAAGCTTGCTTTTTTAGGAGTTTAAGAGACTCTCTGAAATTGGCCAATTCTTGACAATGAGTTGGATAAACATTTCTTCCTTGATTTCTTCTTAGTGAAGCTTCAAGCCATGGAATCCATACTTCCAAAACTCTAATCCTTTTCTTAAGAATTTTGAGATAATTCTTATCATTAATAACATTATTCTCATTATCAATAAGAATTTGAGAAGGAATTCTCCAAATGTTGTAATGTAAGACTCTTGTATTAGTTAGAAGATAGTATAATCTGGAACGAATTATTCCATGCTAAATATCTCATCCTTCTGTTGTAAAGGATGTAAAGAAACCATTAGGGTAAGAACCTTCCATTAAGACTTTGCCTTATTTTAATTTCCCTTTGAGAGAATTCTTCAAAAGATCGAAACTTTCTTGAATAGAAAATTCCTGATCATCTTCATTTGGATCCTGCGCATCTTGAAGATCAGATCCAGAAATCATTGAAGCGTCTGATTTTGAATCAGAAAAATCAATATCTTTGAATAAATCATTCTTAATATGATCCATATAAAGATCCATAATTTTTTCTTTTGAGAAAATACCAAAATACTTCTTAGAGTATTCAGAGAATGATGGAAGAGAACTGGAAGTCTCATTAACAGAAATTTTTCTGTATTCTTCCATTTTGGATTTAATCCGTGAAATATTTTCTTGTAATGGTGACTCATTGGAGCCAGGGGTAATAACATTTAAGTTATTCCAAAATCGTGTTGTATGGATTCTCCATAAACAAGGTGTACCATGTTCAGTATAACCAAACTCTGGTCTCCATTTTAGAACCCAAGGGATTCCAGAATCCACAAAGAACATACAAGTAGTTTTACCACTCGTATTATGAGACTTTAGGTCTGAAGAAACAAGTATATTCTTCCAAGAGATTTTTAACCTCTTCTGGCAAGATATCTGCCAAAGCTCCAAAATTTTCCCACCATGAGAAAAGCCAGTTAGGAATTTGATTCCTGCCAATGTTCTCACATATTTTAATCAACCAAGTATGAGAATGCTTAACATTCTGATACAATAACGTTTTATAAAAACTTTGAAGGTAATCCCAGTAATTGTACTGGTAAGTTGTATGTGTGACTTCATTAGTCATACTTCTTTCAGTGAAAGGTGAAGTTCCCCATTCTTGGATGGAAATAATCTTTTTGATAATAAATTTAGAGTAATTGATAGCTTTACTCTTAGGAGGAAAATGCTGGATTTCAACACTTCCGAGACTAATGAGAATATTCTCATAAAATCCTTTGGATTTGTAAGTCTCAACATTCCAATTTGAATTTGGAAAATATTTTTCCATAAGAATCCATGGGGACTCTTTGAATTTCTCATCATCATCTTCAATAATAAGAATTAATTCTTTCTTAGAAGAATCAAAGAATTTGTATTCTTTTTGTGCAATTGAAGAATATGATTCTTCAACTTCTGCTTTTGAGGAATTGTCCTCAATTGGTACATTTTTACCCCTTTGTCTCAGGAATTCTTGAAACTCCTTTTGTACATTGTCTCCTTTTGAAGAAGAGCCACTTCCAGAAATATTCTGGTTGAAAATGGGATTTCTTCCCATGTTGTATAATCGGAGGATGGCCTCTTCCTCCTTTTCCTCTATAAGAGGAATAAGGATTCCTTCCAGCATGACTCATTTCTATCATGAAGAAATAAATTCACGAGTTAAAAAATCTGGAAGATGATTATCCTTCTCTTGCTTATAAACAATATCAAAATCAAAATAAGCAAGATGCGATTGCCATCGGGCAAACATTTGTTTAGAAATATTATGTTCAAAATCTTTGAAGAGCATAAAAGTAGCAGCCCTGCAATCAGTTTTAAAAGTAAATTTCTGATTATATAAATCATCCTGAAATTTAAGGACACATTTAACAATAGCAAGAATTTCTTTAGCTGTAGCAAAATAATTTTTCTGAATATTATTCCATTTACCAGAATAAAATCTAATGATATAATCCTTTTTATTATCAGGATTAATTTGTTTTAGAATACCTCCATACCCCAAATCTGAGGCATCAGTTTCAACAATTTTTTTCCCAAAAGGGATTAGCCAGCATAAGACAAGGAATATTTTTAACCTTTTCTTTTATCCTAATAATGATTTTTTAGTATGATCATCATTCCAAGGAGAATGATTCTTTTTAAGTCTATCATATAAGATAGCGGAATCTTCAGCAAGATTCTTAATATAAGAAGACACATAATTAAGGCTTCCTAAGAATCTTTGTAACTGAGTTTTATCAGTTATAATATCAGGGAATTTATTACCAAATTCAATACTCCTTTGAATTGGAATAATATTTCCTTTATCAATAATATGACCAAGAAATTTTACTTTAGTCTGAAATAAAACCATTTTAGGTTTTGAGATGACAAGACCATTTTTAATGACCAAATTTTTAAACATATCAAGATGTTTAAAATGTATTTCAATATCTTTAGAAAATACAAGGATGTCATCAATATAAACAATAATAAAATCACTATAACGATTAAAAATGTCATTCATAATTTGTTGAAATTCAGACGGAGCATTTTTAAGCCAAAAATGCATAACAGTCCATTCATAATGACCAAATTGTACATTAAAGGCAGTTTTATACCTATCAGGTTGATTAATCTGAATTTGCCAAAAACCTGATTTTAAATCAAATTTAGAGAAAATAAGAGCATTGACTAATCTGTCAAGAATATCTTTTTTATTAGGAATAGGATGCCTAATCCATTTTAAAACCTTATTAAGAGGTTTGTAATTAATAACTAAATGAGGAACTCCTCGTTCCTGCTCAGAATGTTTATTAACATAGAAAGCAGTACAAGACCAAGGAGATTTAGAAGGAGTTATAAGCTTCTTTTGTAATAAGGAAGGTATTTCCTTTTTACATAACTCTAAGTAATCAGAGTTCATTTGACAAGGTCTAGTGTTGGGAAATATGTAATCTAGTTTTGATGGAAGTTCCAAAACAGGTTGTAATAGGACCAGTCAGACCTGTTAGCTGACTGATGACTTTGATTCAGAATAAGGTGACCGTTTGAAATGTATAGATAGCTGGTGTAAAAGATAGGTCACATATTGAGGGGGAACTCAATATGTATAGGCCAGGTCGAAGTATCAGATGACCCAGAGAAGGTCAGATGATCAGAAGACTAAGCGCAAATCAGAAGATAAGAAGTCGAAGAGATCGGTGAAGACAAGAAGACATCAAGACTCGGAAGAACTCAAGACTCGGATGAACTCAAGACTCGGATAACATGAAGAATCGGATGAACTCAAGACTCGGATAAACTCAAGACTCAAAGATCAAACCTGAAGACTCAGTACGACTGAATACACTGAGGCTCAGAGACACCTGAAGATCAAAAGACCTAAAGACCTACTTTCAGCAGAGTCTGCATATTGAAGCTAAGACAATGTGCAACTGAAGACTCAACAAGGTAGACGGATCAGTTACTTGATCAAGTCAGCTCACACCTGGTGACAATAAAAAAGATACACCAGACAAGACGAATCCTCTCCAAAAGGAATATCAATCGTCTAACGGGAAAATATCTAAAGTGCCGCCTCGCGAAGCCAAGGAGAAAGCGACACGTGCACAAAAAGAGCTGACAATACGGGATACGATGCTGCAGACAAAAACGACGCTAATCATGCCTACGGCCACACCAAAAATCGCAGCACGTCACAATCATATCCTACAGCCTACCCAGTATAGCCCGAAATTCAAATTGCTCTCCAACGGCCTTTTGATTTCGGAGCCTATAAAATGGGATCGATCTTCATTTTGAAGAAAAGGACTAACAAGTGAAAAACACAAGAACAAACAAGGAGACATCGCAAAAGAAGCTAAAGCTACAGCAAATCTCCACTCAAAAGAACACTACATTTGAAGATTATTCTTAGAGTATTCATCCCATAGTTCTTAGCAAGAAATCCTATCCACTAGCATTTTGGCTATCTAAAGCACCAGGATAGATTTCCAGTTGGAACCCTCAATCATTCTTTACCCAAACGCAAGTTAGGTCAAGTCTATAGAGTGAGAACTCATTAAACATCTCGGTTATCCTCTTTGTAGGATATAAGTCCCGCTGGTTACGTTTGTAGAGTGGGAACTCGATAAACATCTCGGCTGTCCTAAAAAGGATATAAGTCCCGTAGGTTAAGCTTGAGTGGGAACTCGATAAACATCTCGGCCATCCTGAAAAGGATATAAGTCCCGCAGGTTAAGTTTGTAAGAGTGGGAACTCGGTAAACATCTCGGCCATCCTGAAAAGGATATAAGTCCCCTTGAGTTAAAGTAGGTTAAGGTTCCCCTGTGTTAAGGGAAGAGTGGACGTAGGACGGGTTTTGTCCGAACCACTATAAAACGTCTTGTGTGCATTTACTTGCTTTCTTATCGCTTTACACAAGTCACACAATTGAGTTTAAACTGCATACATATTCTAAAGTTAAGATCAGTCTGCACCAAGGAACTGATCTGATCAGATTGACACTTCAGTCAACTGGATGAAAAACTGACTTAAGAATCTGATTGATAAAACTGGTTTTTCACACGGGTAAAAACAAGCTTCCGCACCTTTCAGTTAAACTGACAGATATCAAACTGATCTGCCCTCAGGCACTCAGTAAGATTGAACATCAGTCTAAACTGATACACTAGCACTCTGATCGGGTAATCTGCAGTTCACACCTGATCTGCACGAAAAGTTTTGGAAGTTTATTCACCCCTCCCCTCTAGACTTCCACCCTCACAAAACCCCGTTCGGGACCTACATCTAGATTTAGTAGGAATTTTATTCTCTTTAAAATCATCTTCATAAGGAAGAGAAACAATATGTTTCTTTCTATCCCAAAAAGCATTAGGAAAATCATTACAAATTTCAATAGATAATTTATTAATTAAAAATTTGATTTTATCCTGTAGTTTAGGATTATTTAATTTATTACTTATAGTAATAGAATTAAGCTCATCTTTAAGAAAATTAATTTGACAATTTTTATTATTAATTTGATCTTGAATCAAATTAAGAACCTTATGAATAGGTTTAGTTATAAACTTAAAAGTAATAGGTTTACTATTATAAGTACCTGTAATACCCTTTTCACCAACAAAAGTCAGAGGATATATTTAAAAAAGAAAAGGAAGACCAATAATCATTTGACTAGTGATGTCTTCAGCAATAAGAAAGTCGTTAGGAATACAACAACAATCAACACAAACATAAGCATTTTTAAGCTTATAATTAATCTTTAAAGATCCTCCACCTGCATGAGAAAGTGAATGAGTAGTTTTTTCAAAAAAACTTAGTAGGAATTATTCCTAACTGTATAACACTTAAATCAGCACCACATCAATCATGGCAATAAAATCTTTCTTATAAGAATTATTTATAAGAAGAGAAATCTTAGTATACCATTTCTGTGATATAACCATATTAATGGTAGATAAATGATTCTTCTCAATATTAAAATTATCATCAATATCCAGATGTTGTGAAAGAGTATTATAGCTGGTTTCACAATCTTCAATTTTTTCTTTACCTTTCTCCAAAAAAGAAAGACGAACATAAAGATCAATATTTTGTTTTTGAAGAATTTTTACATCAGTTTTAAGATTATTAATCTCATGGACTAAATCATTTAAAGTTACAGGATTATTTTTCATATTTTTTAGGCGAAGAAGTCTTTCCAATTCACCCATATTATAATAATTACTATCAATCTTTTTAGAAAGACTAGTTTTATTATTGTCTTCATTTTTAAAAGAATCGTGAAATTGTTCAATGATTTTATCTCTTAAACTAGAATCTTTAATATGTTTAAGAAATTCAAAAATATTATTATTAGTTAAGACACTAATATTCATATCTTGAAATTGACTCATAAGTTTATAAAACTCATTATCAATATTATTAGCATTATCAGTATTACTGATACAATTTAGACAAGGTTTTCCAAGTATACAATCATTGCATTTTTCTTTATCTGATTTAACAGAATTATCATCATCCGAAGAGGATTCAACAGAAGAATAGTCATTATAAGACTTTTCTGATTCAGTATCATTATTAGGACTCATGACAATCTTAAAAAGAGTTTCTTTTAACTCTTCATTAATATCAAGATTTTTAATCTTGTCTTTTGCATAGCACTGATTAGCATAATGATCAGTCCTATTACATTTTTTACAAATAATTGTATCATACCCTCTCTTTTTGAAAGATTTTCTTTTACTTTTATTATTATCATAATCTTTCTCTTTCTGTTTTGAAGAATTATGTTTTCTTCTTTTATAATTAGATTTATGTTTCAAATCTCTTTTATTAGTTTTAGACAAACTATTTTTAGGATTAGGATTATCTAATCCAAATTGGTCATAGAATTGACCTAATTGTTTTCTTTCTGTAAGATTATCTTTTTTAATTTGATTTTTTAATTTAAGTTCATTGCAAAGATTTATTCCTTCCTGAACACAAACACTAATGATTTGACCAAAAGTATAAGACCTATAATGGATTGCATCAGAATTCTTTCTAAGAGTTTTCTTAACTCTTTCAGCAAATAAATTAGGAAGACCATCAACAAATTTATTCTTCCAAATATCCTGATTACAATCAGGGATCTCATAAATACGAGACAAGAAAGTATCTTTATACCATCTAAAATCAGTAAGAGTTTTACACCTCATATTTAAAAGAAGAGTTCTTGTATTTTCATATTTATTGGTATATTGACCAGTAAAATGATCCAAAATAGTAAGAATCAAAGAATAAACCGCATTGGTTTTAGTTTCTCTGTTTTCAACTTTAATAGAATTAAAAATTTCCATTCTATTTTGAGGAGTCAAATAATTATCCCACCAACCTTTAAGTTGACCAATAAAACCAGAACCACAAGTTTGACAAGCAGAATTATACATAAGCATGCGATGACATTGAGTGAATATATGATTATCACTTCCACCATCAATATTCCATTCATAAATACATTTTCCAGAATAAGAATTATTGAAAAAGTTTTTCTGTTCTTCATTAAGAACATCCATAGGAGTGGGTCTCTTATAATAATAAGTAGACATGGTAGGTCTATCAGCCCATTTCATTTTATTAATACTATTAGTATTATCAGGACTACCATTATTGGGTTGAATAGCATGATTATCAGCTAAATCATCATCTAAAGCTGAAATATTAAGATTACTAAATTTATCATTAATAATCTTTTCTAAGTCAGAAATAGAAGCTTCAGTTTTAAAATATTTTATCTCCATAGGAGATTGAATAGACGAAGCTGTTTTAATAATAATATTATTATTATTATTATCAATATTTTCAGATTTATTTTGAGAATATATTTTAGATATAATTTTATCAACTTTATCATGTAGAGAAATAATTTCATCTCCAATAATAGATAGATAAAGATTACAAAAATTATTTTGCTCAATCATCTGATTAATATGTTTAACAGTAATTTGTAAAACATCATTTTCAATGATTCTGGAGAATGGAAGAAAATTAAATATACTTTCTCCTTTTTCAATTTGAAAAGGAACATGAGGAGGGTAAACTGACTTTTGTACACCACCAGAAATTATTTTATAATCTCTTTCTATGACGGAAATATAATCAATATAAAAAGTTTTAATAAACCAAAGAACATAATAAGTGATTTCATTATGCTTTTTACAGAATTTATAAAAACTGTTAACAAAGTAATCTAAATCATCTTTTGAGAATGATTTAAAATACCAAATTCTAAACTTATCCCATTTAGGATTATTAAACTCATCATTAATATGAGCTCTAGTAGAAGAACCTTTAGAAAAATCTAAAAAGTTTGTTAAATCCATAAAATTAAATTTTAAAGTTACAATCCGAAATTGTTTCGGGATCAAATTCATCTTTGTGGATTATATTATTTTCATTAAAAATAATTTTCTCAATGTTATTATTATTTTTATAATGAGTATTTTCTCTATAAGAGGAAGTAGAAGATCTAGATTCTAAGGGAAATTCTACATCATAATCCAAAGGAGATATAACTTGTTGGTTCCGGTGTAAACGAGTCTTACACACGTATGGGGGGGAATACACGTGTTCAGTGTTTTTAAAACTTTTCTTTACTGAGGCCAGCTTGGGTCGGGTTGTCCTGATGATTTGGTCCTGAGAAGCACAAATCGCTCTGAGTCAAAGTCTACCTGAGACAGTGATCCTGAGCTGCTTTCAGATACCTCAGATAATCCCAACTTATCCTGATTTTTCAGAGATCCTGAGCTGCTTGGATCAGATAACTAACTTACTGAACCCTCAGAAGAGTAAGTTCAGTTTGGTAACTATCTGTTCTAGCTACTCAGATGTGTGGAATGGTTGGCCCTTAGTTTATACTCGTTTTAAGCTTTTGTAGAAAACCTTCCTTTTTAATGGAACAGTGATTAGGCTGTGATTCAGTTCAGATGCAACTTTAGTGGATTGATTCCAACTGAAAATCAGTGAAAATATGCTTTCAGTTTAAAGATATGCAACAGTTAATCAAAGCAAAATAGAAAGAAAAGAACACAGCAAGTTATAGTGTTTCAGAGACTCAAGCTCCTACATCCACTCTCCCTGATCACTTCAGAGAAATTCACTAATCACTTCCTAAGGCTTTCTGACTACCTCTGTAGTTTACTAACCTTTCTAATTTTGAGCTTTCTGACTACCTCTGTAGTTTACTAACTCAAAACTCACACAAGCTTTCTGTCTATCCAAGATAGATTACTCACTTCTTCTCTAGAGCTTTCTGACTGGCTCAATGTAGTTTACTAACTCTTTCCAACTCCAATCTCACCAACAATCACACTCAAACTACCTTACAAAGGGTTTGGGGTTTCTTGGTTGGTTTCCAACTAGGATGAGATATCCTTTACAATAAAGAACAATGCAAAGGCTAAGATATCTCGACTAAGATTTGGATATATCTTATCAAGCTAGGCTTAGTGGAATGAGCTCTCTTCGATTTAAAGCACTTGGGAAATTCTTGGTTTTTCGAGTGCTTCAACTTGCAATAATAAGTTTGAGCTCTTGAGATGCTTATAAATTTCCCGTAATCTTCAATGTAGATGGTCACAAGTATTTATAGGCAGGCACCAAGGTCACTCTTGAAAAACTATCCGTTGGAAGAGATAGCTTCGTGAGTTTCCTCTTATGGTGTGTGAAGAATGACTATATTTAGGGTTTGAGACTCCCTAACACGTTTTAGGCAATAGTCTTTCATGTAGCCGGTCAACACTTTTTGCAGTCTGGAACTTAGTACTTCTGACATCTTTTTTTTGACATGATATGTTTGTCGATTGTCGATAATGTCGATCTTTGTCTTCTTCTTTTTGACTTTTGTCTCCAGTTAAAGGTAGACAACTTCAACGGCTCTTTTTGGTTACATTCTCTGAGTGATATAACCTTAACAACACTTTGTCTTAGTTCCTTTTGTTTGTATTTGAATCTCTTGGGCAATATCTATTTTTCTAAGGAATCGCATTTTTCTCAGTATTGCATCCTTCAGATAGATATTTTCAGTGCCTCTGAACATTCAGGTTTATACTGAGCATTCAGTACATTACTGAGTCTTCAGTAATTATTGTGCCTTCAGTATTCTTCATTCTTCAGTCTTTAGTCTTCTGTCTTCTATGTCTTCTGAGTCTTCTGAGTCTTCTGAGTCTTCAAAGATATCTTGGACCGATATCTCGAGTCTTAATCTTTGAGTCCTCGGTTTCATACCGAAGTCTTGATTTCTCGGTTTCTAAGCGAGTCTTGATTTCTCGATTTCTCCATCGAAGTCTCTGATTTCTCGGTTTCTCTTTTGAAACTTGAAACTTGGTTTCTTCAGAAACTTACTGAGTCTTCAGAACCTATCAGAATCTAACCTAATCTATATCTGCTGACTATACATTTTGCAGATATCGTCCTGAATACTCTAACACTGAATCCTGACTCAACTATCAAGATTATTCTGAACACGTCATACTCAGGGGTTTTGGGATCTAATCAAAATCAATCTTTATTAAATTCATCTCCCAACAATTTCCCCCTTTTTGATGATGCCAAAACCTATCTTGTTACAAAACACTTAACCTATACTCAGGTTTCAGTTTTCCTATTACAAGATTAGTTATAACTCCCAACAATTTTCATTCATAAAGAGTCTCCCAACAATTTCTTCAGTAATAAATCTCTCAAAGGATTCATCACTAAACAATTAATCTTAGAGACAACATACAGGCATATCAAAAGTAAAAGACATGTAAATAAGATAATGAGATATTATCTTTTGAGCATAAATGATAAGGTTTCATTGATGATTGGTAGACAGTTACAAGTTACAATGAATCTTATCTGAAAAATAAAATCAAAAAGACAAAAAAAAGGATTACATGAATCTTTCGAGTCTTCATCTTCAGTCTTCTTTTGCTCTTCTACTCCGGCTCTTCAGCTCTGATCTTCCACCTCATCAGCAGGCACTTCGAGGTTGAACATTCCATAATATCTTCTTTTCAGCTCATCCCTTTCTTTAATGATATCAGGATTGTTCCCTGTCAGGCCCAACTCAATGGCGTACTGGGAAATTTCTTGAGCAATGGCTTTCTCATTCACACAGCCATTCTCCAACTGGGAGGGGAATGCAGTATGGACCAGGGGTGGTTATTTGCACCTTTCCTTCATCCGCAAGATTTATCCAGCCTTGAAGATATTTAGGATAGAAGGTCAGGAGATAGTCAATGAAAGCCTCATTGGGATCTGAGCTCTCCCCTATCCATTCTCTGAGCACATCATAATAGAACCAAAAAGTTCTCTTAATTTCTTCCCATGCATCATTGAGCTGGACTGGCATCCATTTGTCAACATGCGGACATTTCTGTGCTTTTGTGCTCCCTCTCCTCTTGCTTTCAAATCTTTTGAAACCACTCCTTCTTTTCTGCTCTTCTTCCATCTTCTTTCTGATCACGGGCACACCAGAAATAGAAGCAGCAGTTTTCTTTGCTTGTTCAATTTGGAGTGTTTTCAGAGCACTTCTTGTATTGAAGACCTTCTTACGTGGCTCAACCTCGAGATTCTTCAATATCTGAATCGACTTTTCTCTGAAGGCGGCTTAGAAGCCTTTGCTCTTTCACCCTCAGGCTCTTCCATCGCCACAGCTTTTCTCTTGATGGGCAAATCTGCACCAGCTTGGCTTGTACCAATTCTTCCTCTACCACTCAGTTTCTCTATAGCAACTTCTTGCATTGTTTCTCCTGAAACTCCACCTTCTTAAACTTCAGTTTCTCAGTGGCCTCGATTTCCTTCATGGCTTCGGCAACGATTTTCTTTTCAGCTTCTTTGATCGTCTTGCCTTTCAGAGTTTGATCCAATAACTTCCTGAGATCAGCATAAGGTATTTTCCCCTTCTTGGATCCATACTCTGGTAGAAGCACGGAGAGTCTTTGTGTCCATATGATATTGCTCTTTCTTGACACTCGCACCTCCCACCTTGGCCTGATCTTGCTCCTCCTCGAGCCTCCTAAGGTGGTTCTTCGCCCTTCGAGAATTCTTGGATAAATGAGCAAATTGGCTAGAGAGAGCTTCCTTGAACATATCATCATCTTGGCCATGAGCATTGAGCTCATTTCCTCAATAAACATTCTTTTACCAAACATCTCATTCTTCTCTCGCCAATTTAGCTTCACGGATTTTAAATGCGCTCTCCGATGCTTCTACTTGACTCTTCTTTAAGCTCGGCCTTGACCCCTCCATCTTCTCTTCTAATTTTCCTTCCATGGAGGTCAGCTTCTCTGTCATAGAGTTCTGAAGTTGCACCAGTTCTGAAGAAGAACTCAAGCTTTCAATCTTCTGAGTTTGGCTGGCCAATACCTCCTCCATCTGAGCAACTTTGTTCAGGATTGGCTCAACCTTCTCTAACTTTTGCATCACCGGGGTGAGATCAATCTCAGGAGCATATCTGATTTGTTGTGTCTCGAAGCCGGGTTTGTTCATCCCGAGTCTCGGTCCGAACTCGAGCTTGGCCGAATCGAGGTTTCACCCTGAGCTTGGGTGTTCACCTGAGCCTCAGTCTACATATCAGACATTACAGATTTAAAGATAGGTACTTCAGTAATCCTGGCATAATTGTTAATAGTGTCAAAAGTTACCTGAAGGCTAACTTCAGTCTGAGGATGTTCGACAAAGAAACCTCTTGAAAGATCGATTTGGTCTTTCTCCTTCTGAGATTGACCCTCATCATCCCCTTGTTGGTCCCCATCCTGAGTTTTGTCTTTGGAGCTCGGGGCACCAACTTTAGCATTCCTCCTCTCAGCCACTTTCCTCTTAACTAGCTCATCAAAGTCTGAGATTTTCATCCTGAGCTTGGTTTTCCTGAATCCTGAGAATTCAGTGAGCAGAGTTGTTTCCTCGTTCCACCAGTCTTCGCCTCTGAATGAAGCTATGTTGAGCATTTCTGGAAGAGTCTGGTTGAGGATGAAGACCGTTGACCTCAATCTGAAGAAGATGTCTTGGAGGTCTGTGTTGGGAGATGAATTTAATAAAGAGAGATTTTGATTAGATCCCAAAACCCCTGAGTATGACATGTTCAGAATAATCTTGATAGTTGAGTCAGGATTCAGTTTTAGAGTATTAAGGATGATATCTCCAAAATGTATAATCAACAGATATAGATCAGGTTAGATTACGATAGGTTTCAAGACTCGAGAAGTTTCAAAGAAACCGAAGTTTCAAGATGAAACCGAAGTTTCAAGTTTCGATGGAGAAACCGAGAATCAAGGTTCGCGAAAGAAACTTAGAATCAAGACTTAGTATGAAACTTCGAGACAATTAAGACTCGATATATCCAAGATATATCTGTGAAAGACTCAGAAGACTCTGAAGACTCGAAGACCTCAAGACTCAAGACACGTAAGATGTAAGATCAAGATCAAGATCAAGAATATCAAGGCACAAGAATTATCAAGACTCGATAATGTCTTGAATGCTCGATATAAACTGAATGTTCCGAGGCACTGAAAATATCTCTCTGAAGGATGCAATACTGAGAAAAACGCGATTCCTTAGAAAAATAGATGTTTCCCAAGACATTCAAATGCAGACAAAAGGAACTAAGACAAAGTGTTGTTAAGGTTATATCACTCAGAGAATGTAACCAAAAAGAGCCGTTGAAGTTGTCTACCTTTAACTGGAGACAAAAGTCAAAAATAAGAAGACAGCATTGTACATTGCTGACACTGACAGCGACAGTTCACTGAAAAGATGTCAGAAGTACTAAGTTCCAGACTACAAAAAGTGTTGATCGGCTACATGAAAGGCTATAGCCTAAAACGTGTTAGTGAGTCTCAAACCCTAAATATAGTTGTTCTTCACACACCATAAGAGGAAACTCACGAAGCTATCTCTTCCAACGGATAGTTTTTCAAGAGTGACCTTGGTGTTTGCCTATAAATACTTGTGATCATCTACATTGACGGTTACGGGAAATTTATAAGCAACTCAAGAGCTCAAACTTATTATTGCAAGTTGAAGCACTCGAAAAACCAAGAATTTCCCAAGTGCTTTATATCGAAGAGAGCTCATTCCACTAAGCCTAGCTTGATAAGATATATCCAAATCTTAGTCGAGATATCCTAGCCTTTGCATTGTTCTTAATTGTAAAGGATATCTCATCCTAGTTGGAAATCAACCAAGAAACCCCAAACCCTTTGTAAGGTAGTTTGAGTGTGATTGTTGGTGAGATTGGAGTTGTAAAGAGTTAGTAAACTACAAGGAGGTAGTCAGAAAGCTCTAGAGGAGAAGTGAGTAATCTATCTTGGATAGACAGAAAGCTTGTGTGTGTTTTGAGTTAGTAAACTACAGAGGTAGTCAGAAAGCTCAAAATAGGAAGGTTAGTAAACTACAGAGGTAGTCAGAAAGCCTTAGGAAGTGATTAGTGAATTTCTCTGAAGTGATCAGGGAGAGTGGACGTAGGAGCTTGAGTCTCTGAACCACTATAACTTACTGTGTTCTTTGCTTTCTGTTTTGCTTTGATTAACTGTTGCATATCTTTAAACTGAAAGCATATTTTCACTGATATTCAGTTGGAATCAATCCACTGAAGTTGCATCTGAACTGAATCACAGCCTAATCATTGTTCCATTAAAAAGGAAGGTTTTCAGCAAAAGCTTAAAACGAGTATAAACTAAGGGCCAACCATTCCGCACATCTGAGTAGCTAGAACAGATAGTTACCAAACTGAACTTACTCTTCTGAGGGTTCACTAAGTTAGTTATCTGATCCAAGCAGCTCAGGATCTCTGAAAACTCAGGATCAGTTGGGATTATCTGAGGTATCTGAAAGCAGTTCAGGATCACTGTCTCAGGTAGACTTTGACTCAGAGCGATTTGTGCTTCTCAGGACCAAATCATCAAGACAACCTGACCCAAGCTGACCTCAGTAAAGAAAAGTTTTAAAAACACTGAACACATGTATTCCCCCCCATACACGTGTAAGACTCGTTTACACCGAGACCAACAAGTGGTATCAGAGCAGTGGTTCAACTTGACCACCTGCTTTGTTGACCAAAGTCTTATTTGCTAATATACTTGTGGTCTACCTGAACAGATCTTATTTGCTAAATTCTTAAAAGACTCGGACAAAATGTCTTCTAAGAAACTTCCCATGTTCTCAGTAGAGAACTATGATTTATGGAGACTGAGAATGCAGGCTCATCTGTACTCCAAACATGAACGTATGTGGAGAGTGGTCTCTGAAGGGCCATTCCAATTTACTGTGGTGAATCCCAGAGGAATAGAAAATGAGAGAAATGATCCTAGAGCAGAATTTCCTAAGTCTGATGACCAACTGACTCCTGAGGAGAGGAAGTTAGTCAATCTAGACTATATTGCTAAAGACACACTATACAGTACAATTGATGATGGTGTGATGGGAATGATTTCTCACTGTAATACTGCAAAAGAAATTTGGGATACACTAGCTGTAATGTGCCAAGGCACAGATCATATCAAGGAAAAAAACTTTCAGTTGCAATTGGAAAGTTTGATAGTTTTGAAATGGAAGATGGTGAATCTATAGACAAAATGGAAGTCAGATTCACTAGTATTATGAATGATCTGAATGCACTTGGAAAGAGATATCCACAGAGAGAAGTGGCATTGAAAATTCTTAGAGGTCTTTCTAAGAAATGAGATATTCATGCTGTGGTGATTGAAAACACCAAAAACATTGATTCAATTCCATATCAACAAGTCTTCTCTGAGCTAAAGGCCTATGAGTTTGTAATTGATAAGAAATCTAAAAAACGCTGACAGCAAAGATGATTCATCATCTAGTAAAAATGTGGCTTTCAAAGCCAAGGATAAAACCTGTAAAACTAGAGAGTCTGAGAACTCCCTTGCTAAGAATCAGGATGAGCTTGAGGATAAGCTAGCACTGATGGCAAGGAGGTTTGAAAGACTTAATAGTCGATATGGAAAATATAAAAACTATTACAGGAATCACAGGTACCAGAAGAAAGTTGAGGACAAATCAACTGAGAAGAAGAAGGACTGAAAGCTGAAGGATCTACATCCAAAAGGAAGGATTCCAAATCCAAAGAAGAAAGTGATCAGGATGATGATGCCAACAGATGCTACAATTGCCAAAAGAAAGGTCACTTCCAGTATGATTGTCCTGACCTGAGTGCTAAGGAGAGAAGAGAAAGACAAGCTAAAAGAGACAAGAAGTTCTCTAGCAAAAAGGCCATGGTTGCAGAAGAAGAACATTCTGAGGAAGGATCTAGCTCTTCAGATGAAATATTCTCAGACAGTGAAAGTGATGATCTCTGTCTAATGGCTGTTGAGGAGGAGGAAAACAAGGGCACTGAGCTGATTGAAGATCACATAGCACTGATGAGTGGAGATGAAATGGCCCCTGCTGTATGGTATCTTGACAGTGGATGCTCAAGACATATAACAGGATTCAAGAAGATACTCAGTGACTATGTTGAACAAAGAGGCCCTCAGATCACATTTGGAGATAACTCCAAGGGACAGACTGAAGGATATGGAACTTTGAAAATCGATTCAGTTCATATCCATGGTGTTTCATATGTATCTGGATTGAAGCATAATCTGCTTTCAATAAGCCAATTCTGTGATAAGGGTTTTAATGTTGAGTTCTCTAAGAACTTATGTTATGTGAAAGATGATATTTCACAGAAAATATTACTGACTGGTACAAGAAAAGGAAATGTGTATCTTGGTCGATTGGAGTTCAACTCCTAAAGATACATGTTTGGTTGCAAAAGTTCCACAGATACCCGTTTGGTTATGGCATAAAAAGAATGAATCACCTAAATTTCAAAACCTGAATAAACTTGCAAGATTAGCTCTTGTGAGAGGGTTGCCAAATGAAGTGTTCAAGAAGGAACATGTTTGTGATGCGTACAAAAAGGAAAACAAGTTAAAGCATCATTTAAAAGCAAAGTAGATGTTTCTCTTACGAGAGAATACTTCGATTGTTACATATGGATCTTTTTGGTCCAAGAACACCAAAGTGAGCACTAATGGCGGAAATATACACTCGTAGTAGTTGATGACTACTCAAGATATACTTGGGTCATATTCTTTTCAAGAAGAAGGAGACTCGAGATAAAGTTACTGAAAGTTCTTGAAAAGGCTCAAGATTGAGAAAAAATCGAGTGTGGTCAAAATCGGATCGACAAAGGAACCTGAATTTATAAACCATATTATATCTCGATTATTGTGCAAAGAAATGGAATTACTCATGAAACATCAGCTGCAAGGACCCCTCAACAAAATGGTGTTGCTGAAAGAAGGAACAGGACTTTAAAAGAAGCTGCAAGGACAATGATAGCTGAAGCTAATATTCCAAAAAGATTTTGAAATTTTGAAGTCATCAAACACGCATGCTATTCTCAAAACAGATCCATGCTGACTAAGAGTCAAGGCAAAACACCCTACGAGCTTCTGAATGAAAGGAAGCCTCTTGTTTCTTTCTTTCGTGTGTTTAGTTGCAAGTGTTTCATACACAATAATGGTAAAGATCAGTTGAAAACATTTGATAGCAAAGCTGATGAAGGAATATTCTTAGGATATTTGAAGTCAGTAAAGCTTTTAGAGTTTACAACTGTAGGACTCTTATTGTGCAGGAAACACCTCATGTTGTTTTTGATGAATCTACTTGTGTTCAGAAGAAACAGGAACACGATGCAAAAGAACTGACCAAGAGGATCACCAGATTAAGCTTGAAAAAGAATGACAAATCATCCACTGAACCTGAAAATAAGAAGTCAGTCACTTTCTATGATTGGAGTGACTCAGACTCAGATAAAGAAGTTCAGGATGGAACTCAGGATGGTGAGACACAGGAAAGCCAACACACCAAAGGTGACCAATCTGAACAGACACCAGTTCAGACTCAGGTATGTGATGCCAATGAAGAGGTGGTCACAGCTGAGGCAAATTCTGAATCTATCAACCAAATGGGAACAAATGTCACTGACAATGTTCTGAATAGAATTTCCCCTGAGGAAGATGATTCCCTTTCTCCTTTTCTGTTGTTCCCTGAGTTTATTGAACTAACTGAACCTAACATTTCAAATGTTGAGGATACTATTGAAGGGGGAACATCTAGAAGAAGATGGTTACATAGTCATCCTACAAGTCAAATTGTGGGTGATCTAACTGAAGGTGTCAAAACAAGAAGGTTCCATGGTGAGAGTGCACTATTCTGCTGCTTCCTATCAGAGAAAGAGCCCACTGAGATTGAAGAAGCTCTACAAGATTCTTTTTGGATTACTGCTATGCAAGATGAGTTGAATCAATTCTCAAGGAATGAAGTATGGGAGCTAGTGGATAGACTTGAAAGGCACAATGTTCACTACAGGAAATTCGAGAAATCGCGACGAAAAAATTCGTCACTGAAACATCATTTTTTGTCACAATTGATAATTCGTGACGAATTTTTTTGTGGCCTAGATCGTCATTTAATGTGCGTGGTATTATGAAAAATGTGACACTATATTAATTCGTCATTAAAGGGCATTATTTGGTGACGAAAAAGGTCATTGTCACTACATGTTGCCATCTATTGTGACGCATAAATTATCACATTAGACATCAAAAATTCGTCACTTAATATGACGTTTCATCACTAAAGTTCAATTTTACGTAACGATATAAATAATTGTCACAAAA
The DNA here is from genome assembly GCA_037126765.1 of Stenogyne calaminthoides. Lineage (NCBI taxonomy): Eukaryota > Viridiplantae > Streptophyta > Magnoliopsida > Lamiales > Lamiaceae > Stenogyne > Stenogyne calaminthoides. The sequence goes on along the minus strand of JBBCBC010000009.1, from coordinate 15,125,724 downwards.
AAAGTTACTTTAGTGACGTTAATTTTGTCACAATTAGCTTGGTTATTTCGTCACATTTTCTATATTCGTCAAGAAAGGATTGTTGTCCGGTGACGAAATGTTGATCGCCGTTATATGTTTACATATATAATGACAATAAAATTTGTCACTAATTAGTATGATTTAGTGATAAAATTTTTATTGTCGCAAAATGATGTGGAAATTGTGACAAGTTATTTTTGTCACTATAATATATTATTTATTGACGAAAATAATAATCATCACTAAAAGTCCAGATTTGGTGACAATATATTATTTGTCATATTTTACATTTTTCGTCATGAAAGAATTACAAAAAAATGACGAAAAAAATAATAGTGGTTATATATATATAGATATAATGACAACTAAATTTCATCACAAAAAATTAAACTTTAGTGACAAAATGTTCATCATCGTTAAAAGATGTGAAAATGGTGACAAAATATTTTTGTCATAATAAAATATTATTCAGTGACGATGATGATAATTGTCACTAAAGAAATTGATATAGTAACAACATATATCGTCATGATTAGTTAACATACCGTTACTATTATTTCGTCATAAAAATGATACATATTGTGACGCATTTATTTCATCGCGAAATAATTATTTTTATTGTCAAATTATTTATTTTTTATATATATTAAAGTAATAATAATACTAGATATATTAATTTCAATTACTAAATAAAAAAATTACAACAAAACCTGAACTAAATAAAGATAAAAAAAACTAATTTACATTAACAAAAAACTCCTTCAAGCAAATAGAGATCAATCAACAATATTTATTATCAATATTACATTAAACAATAAACTAAAAAACGAGAGTCTTGGTATATTTCTAAAACTAATTTCCATGCTATTATTCCTCTTTTTGCACTTCAAACGACGATGATGAAATCTTCTCCTCTGTAGATATCACCTAAAAAAAAAAATATATATTACATGGATTTTCTAATTTAGTTAGCAAGTCATACATCTCACAAGATCATAATAAGCACCAATCTACTAACTCCTTTTTGACTATGTTACTCAATTACACCACTTTTCTAGAAACAAATCTGCTTCCAAGAACTAAATTTCTGAATCCAAACAAGTATTTTAGGAACATGGTAATTTTTTTATAAGAAGACAGTGAAAGTGTATTGTTGGGAGATGAATTTAATAAAAGATTATATGATTTTGATTAAGATCCCAAAACCCCTGAGTATGACATGTTCAGTAATGATCTTGATAGTTGAGTCAGGATTCAGTTTTAGAGTATTCAGGATGTTATCTGCAAAATGTATAAGTCAGCAGATATAGTTTCAGAATAGTCTCACGAAGACTCAAGATGAAACCGAGAGATCAAGACTCAAAGATGAAGACTCGATAAAAAGACGGTCAAGATAAATCAAGACTCAAGACTCGAAGACTCAAGACACAAGATCAAGACCGAGTATCTCAAGATCAAGAAAACTAAGAGCCACGATAATTATCAAGACTCGAATAATATCTTGAATGCTCAGTATGAACCTGAATGTTCCGAGGCACTGAATATATCTATCTGGAGGATGCAATACTGAGAGAAACGCGATGCCTTAAAAAGTTAGATATTGCCAAGACATTCGAATGCGCAGACAAAAGGAACTAAGTCAGAAGTATTGTTAAGGTTATATCAAACTCAGAGTTTGTGATCAAAAGAGCCGTTAAAGGTGTCTACCCTTAACTGAAGACAAAAGTCAAAAAGAGGAAGATGACACTGTACCATACTGACAATGACAGTGACAAGCCGCTGAAAAAGATGTCAGATGTACGAAAGTTCCAGACTACAAAAAGTGAAGACCGGCTACATGAAAGGCTATGGCCTAAAACGTGTTAGGGAGTTTCAAACTCTAAATATAGCCGTTTCTCACACACCAAAAGAGGGAACTCACGAAGCTATCTCTCCAACGGATAGTTTTCAAGAGTGACCTTGGTGTATGCCTATAAATACTGGTGACCCTCTACATAGTAAGGTTACGGGAAATTTATACATAACAAGAGCTCAAACTTATTCTTGAAAGTTAAAGCACTTTCGAAATACCTTGAATTTCCCAAGTGCTTTTATATTGAAGAGAGCTCAATTTACTAAGCCTAGCGTGATAAGTTTTATCCAAAAGCTTAGTCGAGATATCCTAACCCTTTGCATTGTGCTTTATTGTAAAGGATATCTCATCCTAGTTGGAAACCAACCAAGAAACCCCAAACCCTTGAGAAGGTAGTTGGAGTGTGTTTGTTGGTAAGTAGAGTTGTAAAGAGTTAGTAAACCACGCGGAGTAGTCGTAAAACTCTAGAGAAGAAGTTAGTAAGCCTGAGAGGTAGTCCAAAGCTTGTGTGTGATTGAGTAAGTAAACTACGGAGGTAGTCGTAAAAACTCAAGGTCGGGTTGAGTAAGTAAACTACGTGGAGTAGTCGAAAACTTCGTACGAAGTTGAGTAAGTAAACTACGAGGTAGTCGTAAAGCTCGGTTTGATAGTGAATTTCTCTCAAGAGTCGGGAGAGTGGATGTAGGAGCTTGAGTCTACGAACCACTATAATCTTTGTGTTCTTTATCGCTTTCCTTATCTGTGCTTTTAATTGTTGCATCAACTTGATTTTGAAAGCATACTTTTCATTCATATTAGGTTGGAATCAATTCTTTGAAAGTTGCATAAGTAATTCATGACCTAATCACTATTTCATAAGGGGAAGGTTTTCAAAAAGCTTAAAAACGAGTATAATCTAAGGGCCAACCATTCAGACGACTAAGTAGCTAGAAACGAGATAGTTACCAAACTGAACTCTCATCCGAGGATTCATTAAGTTAGTTATCCGATCCAAGCAACTCGGGATCTCGACACTCGGGACTCGGTTGGGATTATCCGAGGTATCGAAAGAAATTTCAGGATCACATGTCTCGATGAGACTTTGACTCGAGCAATCTGGCTTCTCGAACCTAATCTTGATTTTCGACATTGGTGACCTCGAAGAAAAAAGTTTTAAAATCATTGAACACGTGTATTCCCCCCATACGTGTAAGACTAAATTCTCACGGGACCAACAAGTGGTATCGAAAGCGGTGGTTCAACTTGACCCTTTGTGTTGACCAAAGTTTTATTTTCAAAAATACTTGTGGTCTATCCGAATCGATCTTATTTCTTTGAAATTCGTTTCTTTTCAAAAGATCGGAAAAATGTCTTCTAAAAACTTCCCATGTTCTCGGAGATAACTATGATCTATGGAGACCGAGAATGCAGAGCACATCTCGTATTCCAAACATGAGCGTATGTGGAGAGTGGTCTCTCAAGGACCATTCAAATTTCATTGTGGTGAATCCGAATTACGAAGAGGAGAGAATTGACCCTAGAGAAAAATTTCCTAAGTCGATGACCAACTAACTCGAGGAGAGGAAGTTAGTCAATCTAGACTACATAGCAAAAAGACACACTATATATAGTACAATTGATGATGGTGTGATGGGAATGATCTCTCATTTGTAATATCTGCTAAAGAGATATGGGATACACTAATTTGTTATGTGCCAAGGCACGATCATATAAAAGAAAACAAACTTTCGTTGGCAATTGGAAAGTTTTGGCCAGTTTTTGAAATGGATGATGGTGAATCAATAGACAAATTGGAAGTCGATTCACTAAAGCATCATGAATGATCTAAATGCACTTGGAAAGAAATATCCACAAAGAGAAGTGGCATTAAAAATTCTTAGAGGTCTTTCTAAGAAATGGGATATTCATGCAAATGGTGATTGAAAACACCAAGAACATTAGCTCAATGCCATACCAACAAGTATTTCTCGAATCGAAAAGCCTATGAATTTGTAATTGATAAGAAATCCAAAAAAGGCCGACAAAGAAAGATGATTCTTCATCAAGTAAAAATGTGGCTTTAAAAGCAAAAAGATAAAACACATAAAACTAAAGAGTCGAGAACCCCCAAGCCAAAAACATCGGGATGAGCTTGAGGAAAAGCTAAGACCGATGGCAAGGAGGTTTGAGACTTAATAGTAGATTTGGAAAATACAAAAGCTTTTTACAGAACAACAGGTGCGAAGAAACCCGAGGACATATCAACCGATAAGAAGAAGGACTGAACGAAAGTGAAGGATCTTCATCCAGAAAGAAGGACTCCAAGTCCAAAGAAGAAAATGATCGGGATGATGATGCCAACAGATGCTATAATTGTCGGGAAGAAAGGTCACTTCAAAGATGATTGTCGAGTTGAGTCGAAAAGGAGAGAAGAGAAAGACAAGCTAAAAGAGACCAGAAGTTCTCAAAGGCCATGGTTGCAGAAAAAGAACATTCTGAGGAGGAATCTAGCTCTTTAGATGAAATATTCTCAGACAGTGATAGTGATGACATCTGTCTAATGGCCATTGAGGAGGTAAACTCTTCTGTCTCTGTTATTGCTCCTACATTAGCACAAGAGTTTTCAAGTTCCACTGAAAACAGTCATTTTGACCTGATGGATTCTTTTGAGAATCTGATAAAGGACTATCTTTGTTTTTTGCAAGGATCTGCTAAATAAAACTCAAGAGCAGAATAAGGAACTGAATGCTGAAAATCTAAAATGGAAAGACTCTAGCAAAACTGAAATCACTTCTCAATTTATGGGAACTACTGATGAACTAGATGTTCTGAAAGTACAACTCTCAGAGAAAGAGAAGTTTATAGAGACCCTAACTGAAAAGCTAGAGAAATCCACTGAAGAAACTCAGCTAATCAGAACTAAGTTCAATGACCTCTCTGAGAAGCATGAAACTCTACAGAACTGGGGGAAAGTGCAACAGAAGAAGTTAACTCTATTGAATAATGCATCTAAAGTAATAGATGAAATTCAGAGTTACCAGAGATCTGTGACTATAAAAACTGGATTGGGATACATTCGAGGGAACCTCACAAGGTCATCCGAATCTTTGGATCATGTAGCAAGAAGACAATCTTTGTAAAACCGGTGGCACCTACACTTCAAATCAAGTAATGCCCAAGGTTGTAGATAAAGGAAAAGGACCTATGGTTTCAGTAAAACTGAATGATCAGGTTAGAAAGCCCAAACCTCTGGTGAAGGCTAGAAAACCCGAGCGACGATTAGAAAAATTTCGGCAGTACTTCAAAGCCTCGTGCTAAGAATGCAAACTTGAAAGGATCTACACCGAACCATCGAGGAATCTTGAGAAGAAGAGAAACACTTTCGCAGAGATATTCTCAATGAAGAGACCAAGTCCTCAAGATAATCGAAAGGCCAGTTTTCAAAGATGCATAACCTAAACCTTACTTGCCTAAAGGTAAAGGTTATCCGAACCCGAATCAACAAAGATTTTAGACCAACCGCACAAAAGCATAAGCATCCAATGAAGGCCCTGAACCAAAGAAGAATTCAAAGGCACATGTTCAAGCTAAAGCTAGCACACATATACGTAAAACGCTAAGGCACCCAGAGTAGTGGATGTATATGTTGATGTTTCTGGAAGAGAGATCAGCCACTCTAAAGTAATGAGAGTTGTCGAAAGATTTGGATTCCGAAAAGGTAATATCTAACCTTGTAGGACCCTACACAAATTGGGTACCTAAGAATTAATTTGTTTTTTCAGAGGAAAAACAAGGGCACTAAAACCGATTAAAGATCACATGGCAATCGATGAGCCGAGATGAAAAAAAACTCTCGATATATGGTATCTTGACGGTGGATGTTCAAGACATATGAGGATACAAGAAGTTACTCAATTGACTATGTTGAACATAGAGGCCCACAGATCACTTTTGGAGATAACTCAAGGACGGATCAAGGATATGGAACTTTGGAAATCGACTCGATTCATATCCATGGTGTTTCATATGTATCCGGATTGAAGCATAACCTTTGGTTTCAATTAGCCAATTTCGTGATAAAGGTTTTAATGTTGAGTTCTCTAAGAACTTATGTTTTGTGAAAGATGATACATCACGAGAAAGTATTCTTGTTGGTACAAGAAAAGGGAATGTGTATCTTGTCGATTGGAGTTCAACTCCCTAAAGATACATGTTTAGTTGCTAAAAGTTCCACAGATACCAGTTGGTTATGGCATAAAAGAATGAATCACCTAAATTTCAAAACCCTGAACAAGCTTGCAAGATTAGCTCTTGTGAGAGGGTTACCTAACGAAGTGTTCAGTAAGGAACATATTTGTGATGCGCTTGAAGGCAAAACAGATAAAAGCATCATTTAAAAGTAAAGTTGAGGTTTCTACTGAAAGAATACTTCAGTTACTTCATATGGATCTTTTTGGTCCTATAACACCTGTGAGCACAAATGGCAGGAAATACACATTGGTAGTAGTTGATGACTACTCGAGATATACTTGGGTCATATTCTTACTTAGTAAGAAAGAGACTCAGATAAATCGCCAGAGCTCTTTGAAAAGGCTCAAGATTGAGAAGAATCGAGTGTGGTCAAAATCGGATCGACAAAAGGAACTGAATTTATAAATCATATTATATCTGATTATTGTGCAGCAAATGGAATTTCTCATGAAACATCAGCTGCAAGGACCCCTCAACAAAATGGTGTTGCTGAAAGAAGGAACAGGACTCGAAAGTTTCGCAAGGACAATGATATTTGAAGTCGATATTCCTAAAAGATTTTGAAATTTGAAAGTCATCAACACTGCATGCTACTCACAGAATAGATCCATGCTGACTAAGAGTCAAGGCAAAACACCTTATGAGCTTTGGAATGAAATGAAGCCTCTTGTTTCTTTCTTTCGTGTGTTTGGTTGCAAGTGTTTCATACACAATAATGGTAAAGATCAGTTGAAAACTTTTGATAGTAAAGGCGATGAAGGAATATTCTTAGGATATTTCAAGTCGAAGAAAGCCTTCGAGTTTACAACTGTAGGACTCTTATTGTGGAGGAAACACCTCATGTTGTTTTTGATGAAACTATTTGTGTTCAGAAGAAACAGGAACATGATGCAGATGAACTGACTAAGAGGATCACCAGATTAAGACTGAAACAAAAAGAAAAATCATCTATCGAACACGAAGCGAAGTCGGTCACAATCTATGATTGGAGTGACTCGAGACTTCGAATAAAGAAGTTGAGAATGGAAATCGGGATGGTGAGACTCAGAAAACCAAAGCCTCCAAAGGTAACCAATCCGAGCAGACCACAAGTTGGAGACTCGGTATGTGATGCCAATGAAGATGTGGTCACGGTGAGGCAAATTTTGAATCTATCAACCAAAGGGGAACAAATGTCTCGACAATGTTCGAATAGAATTTCCCCGAGGAAGATGATTCACTTTCTCCTTTCTCGTTGTTCCACGAAGTTTATCGACATAATCGAACCTAACATTTCAAATGTTGAGGATACTATTGAAGGGGGAACATCAAGAAGTAAATGGTTAGATAGCCATCCTACAAGTCAGATTGTGGGTGATCTAACTGAAGGTGTTAAGACAAGAAGGTTCCATGGCGAAAGTGCACTATTCTCGCTTTGCTTCCTATCGGAGAAAGAAACCGCAGAGATTGGTGAAGTTTCTACAAGATTCAGATTGGATTCTTGCTATGCAAGATGAAATTTGAATCAATTCTCAAGGAATGAAGTATGGGAGTTGGTAGATAGACACGGAAGGCACAATGTCATTGGAACCAAGTGGGTTTTCAAGAATAAAAGAGATGAAAACAACAACATTGTAAGAAACAAGGCAAGGCTAGTTTCACAAGGTTATTCCCAAGAAGAAGGCTTGGATTATGATGAAACTTTTGCACCGGTTGCAAGACTAGAAGCCATCGATTGTTTCTTGCATATCTTGCCCACATGAAGTTCACATCTATCAAATGGATGTGAAAAGTGCATTTCGAAGCGGTGTACTTAAAGAAGAGGTTTATGTGGAACAACCTCCGGGTTCAAACAGAATGACCAAGTTTGTGCTCGGAAAAAGCCTTGTATGGTCTCAAGCAAGCACCCCGAGCATGGTATGATACTCTTTTCGCATTTTTCATCGACCATGGTTTTGTCAAAGGAACATTGATAGAACTCGCTCGGGGATAGAGGATGGGAAAGATATCTTCTTGGTTCGGATATATGTTGATGACATCATTTTTGGATCTCAAACCATCAATTTGTGTGAAAAGTTTTCAACACCGATGAAAGGCAAGTTTGAGATGTCAATGATGGGAGAGATGAATTTCTTTCTAGGTCTTCAAGTGAAACAATCAAAGGAAGGAATATTCATCAACCAAGCAAAAGTACACCGTAGATCCGATTGCCAAATATGGTGTACAAAATTGCAATGCGATTAGGATTCCTATGAATACTAACTACAAGATGGATCCCGATTCATAAGGCAAATCAATAAATCATACCGATTATAGAGGAATCATTGGATCATTGCTCTATCTCATGACAAGTAGGGCGGATATAACATTTCTTTGTTGGGATATGTGCAAGATACCAAGTTAATCCTAAGACTAGTCACATGGAGGTCGCTAAAAAGATCTTTGAGATATCTTAAGGGCACAAAGTGAATAGAGGATTATGGTATCCGGTGATGATAACCTTGAATTAACCGGGTTACTCGGATGTCGACTATGGAGGTTGCGAATTGACAGAAGTCCACAACAGAACTTGTCAATTTCTAGGGAAGCAAAACCGATATCTTGGTTTTCAATGAAAGCAGGACCTCGGTAGCAACCAAGATTATTCGGGTTTGAATACATGGTCTGCGAAGGAAGTGCTGTGTTTCGATTCTTTCGCTCGAGACAACAATTAAGGGATTATAAAGTTGTGGCCAATGAAGTACCAATATTTTGTGACAATAATAGTGCCATTGCTATTTCACAAAATCCGAGATTGCACACCGGATGCAAGCATGTGGATATCGGACATCACTTCATCGAGAGATCATGTCGAGAAAAAAGGACATAAGGATGGAGAAAATTCATCTTGATAGCAAAAAGTCGATATCTTGACTAAACCTTTCGCTTAATCAAGATTTCAGGAACTTTCGATTGAATTAGGGATGTTAGAACCAGTGTATAGAGTAAATCTAAAAATTGAAGATTTTTCGGATACATGAAGCTTTTCTCGAATTCTCTACCGAGAAACTCAGGATAAAATGAAATCTCGAATCGAGTCTCAAGAAACTCAGATTCTCGATAGGTCAGACTCAAGAACATCTTTGAACCATTTCAAGATTTTTCGATTATTATCGACATTTTATCAAGGTCATTTTTCAAGAAGACCGATAGAAGGAAATTAGTTCGAAGAAGTAATGACTCATGTGAGCCATTTATTGCTTAAATATAACTCAATTAATCATTTGCAATAAATACAAAACACCGAGGAATATTTTGGGCGGGATCGTTTTAAATTCGAAAGAAGGACGGTCATTTAATGCTCGCCACATTATTGACCTGAGAGGATATTTTGGCGGCTTACTTTTTTTGGAGATCGTTCGGTTCATATACCCGATTAATCGAGAGATTAATCTCAACCAATTACTTTTCACCTAACCTACACGATTCCCCACGATCTCGGCTATCTATACCTCTTCAAGCCATTCAAGCCAAAATTTTATCAAACCTTTTGTTCCCCAAATACTCAGAACTAAAATCCTTTTGCCCGTAAAATAAAAAACCCTAAAGCTTCAAATTCTTCAATCACATTCTAAAATGGCTCCAACCATATACGAGAGATTGGTCATAACCAATAAGCCATGGTACGAGTTCATTGTCCCACTTGAGAGCTCAACCAACTCAAAGCCGGAAGAGGAGGCTCGAATATGATCCGATGGCCAAACTCACCCATCTAGTCGCAAGTCGACTGGACAGAGTTCGCAAAGGAGGTAATCAATTCATCCGCAATTTGAAAACAGATGAAGAAGATTGTATGCACTCTTCGATTCTTGTATCTCATCTAGATCACTCATCAAAATACGTCGATTTTTGAGAGGGAGGTGTGCATTATTAGAAAAAAATCGAATGATGTGTTTGAGCTATGTGATAGAGGAGAGGATCCCGCAATGTATATGTCGTCGGGAAGAGAGCAAGAGTACCTAGATAGGATTGCCGAGAATCTGTGAAGTTTGAGGCAACTTTGAACAAGAAGCACCTAAAGCCACAATATCGTGTCTTTGATGGATATTATGGAGCAAGAGCGTCATGAGTCTTCTTGGGGAGTTTTGAGCAGATTAGTACCCAAGCTCGGATCGATGGCGGCGATCGAGGCATCTCCCACCACCGACTTCAACCGGCTGAAATTCTTAGTCCGGATGATGGTGTCGGAGCAAGCCAAGATCATAAATAGAAGTCAATGGGGAAATCACAATGAAAGGCAAGATCCACCATGCCACCAAAATTGCCTATATTTTGGAGATGTGCGAGAGAGGAAGAGGATATCTTCGCCAACTCAACCCCATTCCCTAAATCCAAAATTCTCTTCAAACCCATCACTGTGAAGAAGCGTGCTATTCGAGGAAAAGAGAAAAGAAGGTAGAATCACCTTCGCAATGGGCCGAGAAAGAGATTCAACAAACCGGGGAAAGGTTACATTGAAGCAAAAAAAAGAGCAAGGAAAAAAACTGTTGAGGCGGAAGAACCTCGCTCCAAAGCGCAGAAGATTGGTGGTTCTCACCGAGCGATGGTAGGAGTGATTCCGAGGAGAGACAACCCGAGGTCAAACCGCTCAAAGTACACCATTACAAGTCTTTGCTCGGCTCAGTTATCTCAAGGACACGGGATCGATCATCAGAGGAGCGGAGTCTTCTCGAGGTGCCGAGACATCACTTTCGGTTGAGATAAAATTTCTCATGAAATTTTTAAAGGAGCTCAGAACCTAAATGCTACCTCGGATGATCGTGCTCAGATCAAGAGCCGATCAGAGTCGATCTAAAGATGTGCGAAGCTCAGATCGAAGAGCCGAGTTAGTCGATCCAAGATGTGCTGAGCGGGGATCAAGAGCCACCAGAGTCGATCTGAAGATGTGCGAGCTCGGTGATCAAGAGCCAGAGTCGATCTCAAGATGTGCGCAGCTCGACCGTCAAGCCAACTCGGACTATATCGAGGAAATGCCATTTCCAGTCTCGTAACCCACTCGGATGCAAATTGAGGACCTGAATGCACAAGCCAGATACTACCGAGGCTCAGAGCAAAATGTACTCGATGAGCTCTGAAAGTGACCCATCGCTTGATCCCTTAGCGAAGCTTCTATCGAACCAGAGAGCCCGAGATGGAAGAAAGGCGAGGTCAAGAAGGCGAATGGAGGAGCAAGGGGGGAACGGTTCATCCTTGACCGACACCGAGCTCGGCTCATACCCCCGACCGCAAGATATATTCTTGATTAAGGACGACAGTGTATATCCTCAATCGGACTCTTCCCGAGATGCTTGATATTCTTTGCGATTCAGAGGGGAAGACGGTGGAATGAGGAGACGGCCTTCCCGACCGACTTCTCGTGGTTTGGTAGGACAAAGCTCGATTGAAAAATTTCGATTTTGATGAGTTGGTTCGGAGGAAGCTAGCCGAGAAGAAAGAAAATGAGGTTGGTGCCCCGAGCAAAGGAGATAAATCCAAAGATGGAGATGGGGACCAACAGGGAGAAGCCGAGGATCGATCTCAAACGAAATAGAGACTTACATTGTCGATCAACCTCAGATCGGTTAATACTCTTCAGTACCTTTTGGCACTATTGATAATGATGCGGAGTTCTTGAAAGTACTATCTTTAATTTCGAAATGTCGATAAAATGATCGAGGCTCAACCGGAGGATGGAGCTCGGGGATGAAGCGAAGCTTCGGGATGATCAAACAAAGACCTGAAGGTCGCGGAGAAGGTCGCCGAGATTGATCTAACTCTCGTAATGGAGAAACTTGAAAAGATTGAGCCAATGGCAATCAAAATTGCTCGAGATGGAAGAAACATTGGCCAATCAAGCTCGGACAATGGAAGGACTTAGTCATTCTTCGTAATGTGCAGATACAAAACACTCGACCACTCGGATGACCTCCATGGAAGAAAAGCTAAAAAAAAGAAAAGTGGAGGGAATCAATGCAGAGATAAGTGATGAAATGAAACAAAAGCACGGTGAGTCGCATGAATTACTAGAGGAGAAACCGACAGAGAAATATGAGGTGCGGATCAAATCTGCTTTGTTGAGGAAATGAGCTCGGTGCTTTCATGACCAAGATGATGAGAGATGCTTAAAGATGCACTCTCGGCGGTTTGCTCACATTTCGAAGAACTGCATGCGTGGCTAAGAACCACATTAGAAGAATGGAAGATGAGCAAGATCGGCTAGCGGGAGAGATCCATTTGTGAGCAAAGAAAAAAGATCATATGGACTGACTCTCTCCGGACTTCTTCCAAACTACGGTGCAAGAAGGGGAAAGGGAAGGTGCGGACCTCGGGAAGTTCATGGCACGTACTTTGGAAAAGAAGGCTCGAGAAAGATCTTTGAAATGTACAATTTAGCCCAAGCCTTTAAAGAAGTCAATCTCTTTGAGAAGTTAAAATTTGCTCAAGTAGAAAAGCACATCTACATTCGAAGTTTCTAAGCAAACCAAGCTTGAGGTTGCAAGAGAGAAACCGAGTGATAGAACTAAGGTTGGAACAAAGCAGGTTGTCTGCCGAATCCTTTATGAAGAGGAAAGCCTTGGGCGTTGTTCAACTTTGTAAGCAAAGCGTCACGAAAGATTCTAAGCCAACCCAGAGAAAAACCGATTCTCGAAAATGAAGAAGAATCGAGTCTCAACCTCGGAAGAAAGTCTTCAACTCAGAGAGGCTCGATGACACTCCAAAAAAGAACAAGCTAAGAAAGCTAATGCTTGGGCCTCGTGAACTTCGTGATCGGAAAAGAGATAGAGCGAAGAGCGTAAACGAAGGAGTGACTTGTAAAGTTTATGAAAGCAAGAGGAAGGGAACATCGAAAAGCGCCGAGAGGTGGCCCCATGTTGATAAATGGATGCCCATTAAACTCAACGACATGTGGGAAGAAGTGAAGAGAACCTTCTGGTTCAATTTTGATGTTCTCAGGGAATGGAGAAGGGAAGGCTCTGATCAGAACGAAGCTTTCATTGAACATCTTCTCACCTTTTATCCAAAGTATCTACAAAGCTGGATTAACCTTGCGGATGAAGGTGGAGTATGAGATAAGTAGCCCCCGGTCCATATTCCTATCCTCCTCCGAAATTTGGTAATGGCTTGGTAAATGAAAAGGCCATTACGCAAGAAATTGCTTTCAATCTATTTGGTCGATGGGACTAATGGAAACAGATTCGGACATCATCGGGGAAAGAAATGAGTCAAGAAGAGATACCGGAATGTTTGATCTGGAAGTACCCAATCGATGAAATCGAAAATGAAAGCAAACAGAAAGCGTAAAACCCAAGACTCGTAAGATTTTGTGTTTCTTCAAATGTTTGTCTTTTTGATTTTGTTTGATAAATTCATTGTAATCTGTAAAGCAACACTTATCATCAATGAAGATTTATCATTATGCTCAAAAGATAATACCTCATTATCTTATTTTACATGTCTTTTGATATGCCTGATTACTGATTGTTTGGTGATGAAATGCTTGGGAGACTCTCTGAAAAAAAAAAATTTTTTTTTTGGGGAGATTCTCGATTCAGAAACCTGTTGGGACATAACCAATCTTGTAATAAGAAAAATCAAACACGAGTATAGGTTATATGCTTGTAAACAAGATAGGTTTTGGCATCATCAAAAAGGGGGAAATTGTTGGGAGATGAATTTAATAAAAGATTATATGATTTTGATTAAGATCCCAAAACCCCTGAGTATGACATGTTCAGTAATGATCTTGATAGTTGAGTCGATTTGGTTTTAGAGTATTAGGGATGTTATCGCAAAATGTATAAGTCGCCAGATATAGTTTCGAATAGTCTCACGAAGACTCAAGATGAAATCGAGAGATCAAGACTCAAAGATGAAGACTCAATAAAAAGACGTCAAGATAAATCAAGACTCGAGAAGACTCAAGACTCGAAGACTCAAGACACAAGACTGAAGACTGAGTATCTAAAGATCAAGAAAACTAAGAGCACGATAATTATCAAGACTCGATAATATCTTTGAATGCTCGAGATGAACTGAATGTTCCGAGGCACTGAATATATCTATCTGGAGGATGCAATACTGAGAGAAACGCGATGCCTTAAAAAAGTTAGATATTACCAAGACATTCGAATGCGCATAAAAGGAACTAAGTCGGGAAGTATTGTTAAGGTTATATCAAACTCGAGTTTGTGATCAAAAGAGCCGATTAAAGGTGTCTACCCTTAATCAAGACAAAAGTCAAAAAGAGAAAGATGACTTTGCATGCCATCCACGACACAATGAAAGTGACAAGCCAAAAAAAAGATGTCGATGTAACGAAAGTTCCGGACTACAAAAAGTGAAGACCGGCTACATGAAAGGCTATGGCCTAAAACGTGTTAGGGAGTTTCAAACTCTAAATATAGCCGTTTTTCACACACCAAAAGAGGGAACTCACGAAATTTATCTCTCCAACGGATAGTTTTCAAGAGTGACCTTGGTGTATGCCTATAAAATCTTGGTGACCCTCTACATAGTAAGGTTACGGGAAATTTATACGCAACAAGAGCTCAAACTTATTCTTGCGAAAGTTAAAGCACTCGAAATACCTTGAATTTCCCAAGTGCTTTTATATTGAAGAGAGCTCAATTTACTAAGCCTAGCGTGATAAGTTTTATCCAAAAGCTTAGTCGAGATATCCTAACCCTTTGCATTGTGCTTTATTGTAAAGGATATCTCATCCTAGTTGAAACCAACCAAGAAAACCCCAAACCCTTGAGAAGGTAGTTGGAGTGTGTTTGTTGGTAAGTAGAGTTGTAAAGAGTTAGTAAACTACGCGGAGTAGTCAGAAAACTCTAGAGAAGAAGTTAGTAAGCTACAGAGGTAGTATGAAAGCTTGTGTGTGATTGAGTAAGTAAACTACGGAGGTAGTCAGAAAACTCAAGGTCGGGTTGAGTAAGTAAACTACGTGGAGTAGTCAGAAAACTCAGGGCCGAGTTGAGTAAGTAAACTACGAGGTAGTCGTAAAAGCTCAGTTTGATAGTGAATTTCTCTGAAGAGTCAGGGAGAGTGGATGTAGGAGCTTGAGTCTCTGAACCACTATAACTGCTGTGTTCTTTATCGCTTTCCTTATCTGTGCTTA
Source organism: Stenogyne calaminthoides (assembly GCA_037126765.1). Classification (NCBI taxonomy): domain Eukaryota; kingdom Viridiplantae; phylum Streptophyta; class Magnoliopsida; order Lamiales; family Lamiaceae; genus Stenogyne; species Stenogyne calaminthoides. The sequence goes on along the minus strand of JBBCBC010000009.1, from coordinate 15,110,503 downwards.
ATTGTTGCATCAACTTGATTTTGAAAGCATACTTTTCATTCATATTCAGTTGGAATCAATTCACTGAAAGTTGCATAAGTAATTCACAGCCTAATCACTATTTCATAAGGGGAAGGTTTTCCAAGAAAGCTTAAAACGAGTATAATCTAAGGGCCAACCATTCAAGACGATCGAAAGTAGCTAGAACAGATAGTTACCAAACCGAACTCTCATCCGAGGATTCAAGAAGTTAGTTATCGATCCAAGCAACTCGGGATCTCTCGACACTCAGGACTCGATTGGGATTATCTCGAGGTATCCGAAAAGCATTTCGAGGATCACTGTCTCAATGAGACTTTAACTCGAGAGCAACTGTGCTTCTCGTAACCTAATCTTGAGGATTTTTTCGACCCAAGTCGACCTCAAGAAGAAAAAGTTTTAAAATCACTGAACACGTGTATTCCCCCCCCCATACACGTGTAAGACTCGTTCTCACCGGGACCAACATGTATACAATTAATATACATATAAAAAATAGAAGCTAACCTTAATTATATGTCGAACCCTTTACAACTCGAAACAACCAATAGTTTGTTGATAGTTGTACTTTGCTCAGAGAGTTTTGCAGAGAGATTTGCATTTTGCTCAGAGAGTTTTGCGCATGTGTTTTCAATTTCAGAGCTTGACTCGTCTTTCAAACTAGTTACTTGAGTTTGTAGTTCTTGCACTTGAGCTCTAGAGTGTTGCAACTCTTTCGTTTTTTCTTTTAGTTCATCTTCGTATTGAGTAGAAGAATGGTACAATGAACTACATCTACTTGGAGGCTTTGGACCATAACCAAGACCTTTGGTATATCCAATCCCATGGCCCAACACCTCCAAGACTATCTCACCTTTAGTATTCTCCTTTCCGAGCTCAAAATATTCCTCTTGCTTACGTTTCATCATTTTCTGGTAACTAAGCATAAAAAAGTAAATTAATAATAGTCCATTATCCTCGAACAAACAAGAATTACCAATTTAAACATAAACTTCAATCTAAGACACATAAATGCAAGCATCAACCATAAATTTTTTATCCTCTATCTGAATTTGTTTAAGAAACAAAAATTCAGAGATTATCATGCTTGACCATCCACAACAATCAGAAAAGGATCTAATGCAACTGAATTAATTGTATAGAACCTGCTACGTACTGAATTAGAAAAGAATTAAATTAACCTCAATAAATAAAACAACCAAATATCATAAATGTCTACACGGCTTACCCAATTTTATTTTGTCCGGACGGATGTCCACCCATCTTTCTCTATAATGTGCGTGCGCTCGTAAATCCGACCGCACAGTTCTCTATTGAAGAGTCTACAAAAAATTATAAAAATCAGCTACTTCATTTTTTCACCATATATACCCTAGATTGAAAAGACATCAAAGTACATCAATGTGAACTGCTATTATCGAAGTTATTATATATTCAGTGCAAAAGCATATATACGTTCTCTTACCATGGCTGGTCTGCCAAATCAGGTTTTCATATTAAATATAAACATCTCGTAAAGCCTAAATTTGTGTTGCTAAGTTGTATTAAAATTTCTCATCAATTGCCAAATTTTATATTGCTATAAGTTGTATTAGAACTTCTCATCAGTTGCCAATTCAAGACTTCAAGACTTGTTTCCTCTGTTTATTTGCTACCTAATACAAGTGGGGAATATAACATGGTTCTTTTGTATATATGCAGCATTATACATACCAGTCAAGCATATTCGAGGAATAGTAGACCGGTATAAATGAACAAAAGCGAATAATCTGACTTTACTGATTGTATGTTAACCTACTGATTATATATTATTTCTTCTTAAGTTGTCTCATTACTTGTCTCTACTGGATACTAGTAAATGCTCAGGTTGTGTATCACTATCCTAAGAAAGTAATAATTTATAATTGAGTAAATAACAAAAACTGATATATATACTCATTTTTGTAAAATGTCTTGGGTAGTAAAAGGATGCAGTGATATAATCTCATTTTTGTGATAGGTGTGTAGATGCAGCATGCTAGTGCAAGGAATACAGAAATTGAAAAGACATACTACTTTGAAAGTCTCACAATTTCATTTATGTCATATATACTCACAAGTTCATACGATCGGACTGAAAAAGGCATTCTTCCATTGGTATGTTTGCATTGCAATTTCTGCCTGTTGCTTCGATTTATCTCACTTGAACGCTGCAAGAGCATTATAATAGAACATTACAAATCAGAATTTTGGCATTAAAACAGTGTCAGCCATTAAAACTGTAACATCATAATTATGTGGATTAAAATTAGCAAAATTAACATTACCTTAGAATTTAGCTGATGCAAAATAATCGCACAGTTTTTCCCAATTATCTTGGTCGGGACAGAATTCGAGTTTGTTATTCTTAGCCTCTTGTAGATCTGGATAATGAAGAAAATGCTTATGCAATTTATAACGCTTTTGTCTAGTAGTGTTATTCATCCAATCGACCAGGCTCCGTTTCATGCCAGCATCATCGATATTCAAAAATCCATGTGCATCTACAACTCACATAGAACATGCACATTAGATTACAAGAAGGTAAAGTAATATATTGAACATATTAATTTTTATAACCCATACATGCAGATGATCGAACCCGGGCTTCAATCCATTGTCTTCATCTACCTCCTTCCATCTTGTTAGTACAGGGAGAACTTGTGTTACTATTCCAATGCTACTTGCCAACTTTACAGTGGAAAAGTTTACTGAAAAAAGTGAATGTCTATCAACCCGGTAAAGATAGGTGGATAACCACTCTTCACACAGCACAAAATCCAGCACACCCATAAAACAAACTCGTGCATCAAAAAATAAATCAAGTTGTAAACCAACAAGAGGAAAAATATTTGTAAAAAGGCAAGCTTTCCCAACTTTAAATGTAAAGAAGAGAGAGTTCCCTTCAAATAAAAATTTAAAGAAGAGAGAGTGCCTTTCACAAAGTACAGAAAAATGAAAGTGAAAAACCCACAAAATCAAAAGTAAACACCCAACTAACTTGTATTAATAGTATAAATCAACCTAAGACACCAAAGTAAAGAAAGCCTTAAATACTTCACCCATTATATGCAATAATCTAAAAAGAGCAGTGGTTAAGCTCATCAAAATTTCAGGCAACTGGTGTTTTTAATATCATCATGCAAAGAATCGACGTCTAACATTATTAGGCGTAGGCAAGGTAGAAAAAGCCTTCGCCTTTAGCGCTTAAGCTGCCAAGGCGGAGCGTGAGAACATGAAACCGCTTTGTTCCTTCTAAGCGGAGCGGTTTGTTGTAAAGTTCAGGTTTTTCAAGCTTTTTTCCCCTTTTTTCTGATATTTGGGGCGGTTTGTTGTGGAGCGCAGGTTTTTTCACACTTTTTTTCTCCTGTTTTCTGATATTTTTTCTCCTGTTTTCTCCTGTGTGGGCTGCAGTTTTTTTTTTTTTTTTAATTCTAGGGTTAGCCTACTAAAAGCCCTTTAATGATAGAAAACACATAGCTTATAATATATAAACAATAAGCCGTTACCTTAAAAAGCCCAAGTACATAAGATAAGAAATAATAAGATTAGCGTGAGATTTCTCTCAGATAAAAGAGCCAAAAGCAGGGTTTTTGTGTTCCAGAAGAAAAATGCTTGAAAAGGCAGGGTTTTCATCCTGTGATAAATAGAAACATCTCAAGTTTTTTTGTTTGAAGATGGTGGTTCACTAATTCACCTTCTGTTAGGATTAGGAACTTGGTAAGGGGTTAACTAATTCACTCTTTTGCTTGGATTATGAACTTGAAAATGGTGATGTTCACTAATTTACTTTCTGGTTTGTGGTTTGAATTAGGAACTTAATATTGTGCTTCAGATTTTGAATTATGAAGTATAATAATGTTAGACTTTCATGTTACTCACTTTGTCCCATGTGTTTTTTACTATATGATTACTAAATGTTGTTATTGGTGCATATGATATTATCTGATTTAATATGGATTATGTGTTTGGAATGTTGTGCTTAACTTCGGTGAAGCGCGCTTTTTTTATGCGCTTTGCGCCGCATAAAGCGTTAGGGGGTCTTTGCGCTTTGAGTGCGCTTTTTGCTTTTGACTACCTTGGGCGTAGGTCATATTTCTAATCTAGCTAATCACATTCACACGAATGGTTTAATCTTTGACAAGTTAGAGTGCAAGGAACACACTTTTAAAGTCAATTATGTAGCATTAGTCATGAACTTGCATATAAATATATTATTATATACTAATTTGGGGAATATGATTATAGGAAAAAAGTTTGAAGGAAACTAGCATAAAATATTTGAAGCAGATTATCATTGTCAATCAACAACTAAGAAAAAAAGTAGAGCAACTATTAAGAAAGGTTATTATACAGTTTCCACCGTAAAAATAATCTTCAGCAGATCCAAAGAACAAAAAACAGAAATTCAATTACAGACATATTAACTACCGCAACCATATAACAAATCTTAAATGAATGCTTGCACTGAGATAAATTCAAGATTAGGATAACCATATTACCAATGCAAGCAAAAGCTAAATAACCCACTAATCTTAAATTAGCAAAACAAATATCATGTGTAAAAGCCTAAAGTGACACACATAAATTTTACTTTGGACTTGGGTATTTTATTCAGACATATCACTTAAAAATTCAAAACACTATATACTTCAATTAATTCTATACTTCACAAGAACCTTTTGAGCATGTAAGTGACATATAGTCATGTTGTAGCATTTAAATAAACAACATAGTTTAGGTAAAACTTTCAAATGCAAGCTTTACAAATTCAAGAGATAGCTTATAAATTCTAATAAAATTATTTTGAATATATTTCCAAGTAATATAGATTGGTGACTTGAAAGTATTAACTTATAAAACTCCTAGTTCCATTCAATGCGTAGTGTATAGATAAATCAGTAGATGCAAACTTATATTTCGTATGACCAAAGTATTTTAGCATATCATTTGCAGTTTCCACTGTAAAATTAAACTTCAGCAAATCCAAAGAACCATAAACAGAAATTCAACTACAGACAGAAACTACTGCAGCCATATAACAAATCTTAAATGAATGCTTGCACTGAGATATATTAGGATAACCATATTACCAGAGCAAGCAAAAGCTAAGGAACCCACTAATCTTAAATAAGCAAAATAAATATTTTGTGTAAAAGCTTAAAGTGGCAGCAAAAGACTGACATAGACATTGTAAAAGAAGATGTTGATTAAAGAACTACCTTCGACCAGTGTGTTGCAGATCTAACCATGCAATGAAAGGAGTTTTACCAGTCTAAGGGTTGCATTTTGTCATTCAATCGAAGAACAACTAAAAAAAGAACAGTGGAAATAATACAATCCGTAAATATAAAAAATATGAAAAAACATTGTAAATAATACAACAATAAAAAACCACATATCTATACACAAGTAACAGAACGATTAGCAACTGAAGAACCACATATCTGTGAACACAAGAAGGGGAAGAGTTACCAGAATCCTGCTTGATGAGAAGAGAAAGGAAACAATTGAAGAGAAGGGTGGTTGATTCACTATTTTAAAAAGAAGGGTTTGAGAGGTTTTTGGCTTTGATTGAGTATATAAACAAATGAACTTGTAAATAAACATGGGTACGTGAACGTCTCTAAATAAGAAGGAAATACCCCTAATCAAGTTTGGAAAATGATCTGGTTAGGATTTTCCCACTAATTCACGTTCTGAAATCTCATTTGAAAAAATTAAAGACCCGCTAGTGGCCCTTTTTGGCTCCAAACCCAATTCGTTGATAATTAATGGACGGGCTTGATGCCTTAAATTGCTTCCGACATAATCGATTCCAAAATTTTCAAAATTACAGGCAAAACATTAAAATTGAATACCCACATTCTTATAATAAGATCTATGTATACAACAACTAGTAATTATATCCTTCTATATATGAATGAATACCTAATTTGTGGAGATACTCCACCACCAAAACCAATTACACCATAAAATCAGAAATCGGATTCAATTAAGAGAGGAATAGACAGAGCACTAATTCGTAATTACCTTGATTTCATTTCGTCGTGCCTGAGGAACGTGTGATTTAGGGATTCCAAGCAATTCCCTTTTTTCCGTTTGAGCCAGAAAAACGACGCCCTCAGCCATCCCCTTGATTCATTTCGCCGCGCTTGATGAATTTGCAATTTAGGGATTGCAAGCAATTCCCCTTTCTCCTTTTGAACCAGAAAAACGACGCCCTCAGCCATCCCCTTGATTTCATTTCTCCGCGCCTGATGAACGTTTGAATTGGGAATTGAGGATTTCTGAAATTGAAAGATCGTGTGTCAATTGGGGATGAATTAGGATTTCTGGAATTTAATGTCTACTTCCCTATTTTTCCACTGCACACTAATTCGTAAGAACTAGTGAACTACTACATTTTTGTAGTGTTAATTTGATAATAATGGGTGGTAGTCAATTTGTCTCACCCTTAATATAAATTCCAGCTACTTCATCATTATTATATTTTTTTTTAAAGTTCATCATCATTATTATTAAAGAACATAAATATAAAATTATATTATAATTCTACTATAAAATAAATTAATTATTTTAATTTATAATTTGTTATGCAGCTTTAGATAATATAGTATTTAATAATATTAAATTTTGTTTATTGAGAAGCTTATACTATAGATAAACATCATTATGTATATAATAAAGATATCTATTTTTAAATTAAAATATAATAATATTTTAATTTTAAACTTATGTATGCATAGCTAAGATATAAAAAAAAATTAAAGATCAAATAATATCTAAATAAATTAGCATAAATTTAAATAAACAAAATAAATAATAAAATTAGAAATTAAACCTGACAACCATTCACCACACGACATCTCTTTCAATCTTTCCCATCAGCACAACAAAATGTCAAAATTTTAAAGATAATTTTTTTTAAAGCAAAACACTTGGTTAATTCAATTTTTGACTTATTAATTCTAATTTATTAAATATAGCATTTTAATATTAATTTTTTTTATCTTATTAAAACATTTTTCATTTTATTCCTTGGGAAATTATTTATTCTCGTTAAAAATATTAAAAATGATTTAATGGAGATTATTTTAATTAACCTTATATTAATCTTATACAGTGAAAACAATAAATATTTTTTGGTAAAAACAAGTAATATTCTTCAGCGAAGAAAGGGGATATTGTTAAAAAAAATAAAAAAATCGCATACTATGAACAAGTTTCACAGGAGCGCTTTATTTATGTTTGAGTAATTCTACTGTGAACTTGCTCATAGTGTGAAGCTAGTGCAAGTGATACGATTCAATATAAACAAGTAATACTATTTAGTGAAAATCACTAATACTGACTAAGTAATATTGTAGAGTGATTAAATCAGAGGTAGGTCTCTAGTGCACCTTGCAACCTAAGTGCATTTTTAAATGTGCAACGTGTTTTCTGAAACATTCTTTACACTGAGACATTCAACTTGATCAGTATAAAACAAGTTGAATGTTTCAGCAAATAAGTTGAACGTTTCAAGAAAACAAGTTATGCGTTTAAAAAAGGCACTTGATCAATTGCATGATGCACTTGGTGCATACAAGATTTTACCAATTAGGGGATATTGTAAATTGAAACAACTAATACTGTTTAATTAGAATAAAGAATACTTTTTAGTGGAACCAAGGAATTTACAAATACCACAAACTAATTTTACATTTATTATTTTACTAGCTAGTATCCTTAAAACAAGGATATCCATTAGAACAACAACTCTAATATTAGTGAAAACACAATAATTCTTTAGACTTCTCATTAATTGTTTGCTCATCATTTTTAAGCTTAATTATTTATCTAGTTAATGGGAAATAAAATTCACTACCTCTTGTTATTTATACAACTAAACCCTGAATTTTTTTAGTCTTGACAATGTCGTACATTATTGTTGTAGGTCCCGAACGGGTTTTGTGAGGGCAGAAGTCTAGAGGGGAGGGGTGAATAGACTTCTGAAAACTTTTGTGCAAATCAGGTGTGAGGGCAGTTAACCTGTTCAGAGTGTGAGTGAATCAGTTTGGGCTGATAACCAACTTACTGATCGCCTGAAGGCAGATAAGTTCGGTAACTATCAGTTTAACTGATGTGTGCGGAAGCTTAAGTTTTACCCGTGTGAAAAACCAGTTTTGATAAATCGATTCCAAAGTTAATCTTTTAATCAGTTTATTTGAAGTGTCAAGTTTGATCGGATCGAAGCTTGGTGCTAACTCGATCTCAACTTGGAAATATGTATGCGCTTTTAAAGGTTGTGTGCGATTAGGTGTCGTTAATCAAAGCGGTAAAGGCACACAAGATTTATAGTGGTTCGACAAAACCGATTCCTACGTCCACTCTTCCCTATCACAAGGGGCACCTACTTAACCAACTGGACTTTGTTTTATGTGTAAGTCCAACACAGTACACCAACTAGATGTTTAAGGAGTTCACACTCAACCGATCCGCAGATCGTAACTAGAAACCCTAGTCGAAATCTTGCTAAACAACTTAACCTAACTTGGGGGTTTGGGTAAGATTGTTTTTAGTTCCAACTATGAAATCTTTTTTTGCATGATATAAGCGACCCTAATGACTAGATGAAAAGATTTCTATGCTAAGAACTTATGGGATGAACACTTAATAAAAATTAATCTTGTTGTTCGTGTTCTTGTGCGGAAATTTGATATTAGCTTGAGCTTCTTGATTGTTCAGCGTTTCCGTTATTTTCACTCTAAAGTGTAATCCCATATATATAGACCTTGAAATCAAAGAGCCGTTGGAGAGTAATTTGAATTTCAGGCTATATTTGGTAGACTTGCAGGCTTGATGTGACGAGCTTCAGGAACAGCATGGCCAAAAGCGTGAATTTATATTTTGTAGCCGTTACAGAGAGGTAGCATCAAATCCCGCAATTGTCGGCTCCGATCATACGTGTCTTGTTCTTATTGGATAGCAGACTCACTTTTCAGTGTTGTTCTTCCAACTAAGCTTGACATTCTTCTTGTTCAGATCATCGACGTATGATTAGGTGAAACATCAGATTTCACCTGGTGAGTCGATTTGATCGATCGAATCGATCGGTTTACTCCGATAGAGTCTTGGTGCGGTTGACTTAGCTTCAACTAGCAGACTCGACTGATGTAGGTCTTCTCGTCTGATCTTCGAGTATTCAGAGTTTGATTTTTATGACTTTAGCTGAGATATCTGACCAGATCAGAACGATCTGATCTTCTATTCTTGTCTTGCATTTCGCCCCGCGGGATATCACCATCCTTTGAGTCTTCAGATCATCCTATACATATTGAGTTTCCCCTCAATATGTGACCTATCTATTTCATCAGTTGTTCTATACAATCATTATCAACTGGTCTCCTATAGCAGGTAATATAAACATCAGTCAGCTAACAGGTCTGACTGGTCCTATTACATATGTTTTTGGAACTTTCATCAAAACTATAAATTTCCCAACAATTTCCCCCTTTTTGATGAAACCAAAACACTTTGAGAAACCAAATACAGTTGATAAAAAATAGAACAGTTAAGAGTATATAATCAGAAGACAATGAGACTTTGTCTTAGGATCAGAAAATAAACTTTTCTCATTAATAAATGTTGATTACATGTTACATCGTAAAAGTTTGTAAATAAAAAAAAAATTGATCCCGAGTAGTCTTCGATTCTTCACTCTTTTAAGCTTATATCCTTCCTCGCATCTCTCTTTGATCTTGAGGTACGTTGAAAATCTGATAAAGTTTCCATTTGACATCATCAGTCTGCTGAGGATCAGTTATGTGCGTTCTGCGTAGGATGTCAAAATAGAATCTTTGAAATGCCAGTCTGTCAAATGAGCCATCTACCTTCTTCGAGTACTCCAACAGATCATACTCTTGGCGAGTTATTTTTACATTGATAAGTTTGGCCTCATTTTCCAGATACTTCAGAAAATCTGGATATTTATTTTCTAACCAGTTGAGGAATTCATCATCAGGAGATTCTTCTTGTGGAACAAGATTAAGAACAAAGGCATCCAGAAGCCATTCACTCCTGATCTTATTCTATTCCTCAAATTTCTTAGCATGCGCAGCAGTTTTTGGGATGATCTCATCAACTCTTGCTGGCAGCTTAGGTTCTGGTACGGATTTTCTAGCCCTTCCTTTCTTCGCTCTCGATCTGAATTTCTTCTTCAGATTTTCTGCCTCTGCCATTTTTTCTGCCCTTCTTTCTTCTTGGCTTTTTCGGGCTTCTTCACCATTCGCTCTTTGGACATCTTTTTCATTGATCCGAGTTTGTGATGTCCCCAAGACTGTTATGTCGAGTTGGTTTCTCATTTCGTCCTTCCCCTTTTTGGTTTGATCAAAAAAGAGTAGTGAGGTGGGAGGTCGAGAACCAAAGTTGGCTGCGATCATACTGTTGAGATCTGCAATGAGATATGCCTTGAGTTTGAGCGGTTAGATTTTGAATCTTCGATATCGGCTCAATCTTGACAGATTCCATGGCGATGAGAGAGTGTTTTAATCGGTTTGTCAAGTTTCTCTTACATCAATTCTAGCTTGTCGGTGAGCATCGAAAAGAAACTTGTTGTTGATCCACGAGTCGATTTGGCATCAACGGTCTTTATCGATTCAAATTTCACGCGAGGGGACAAAGTTTGGGAGAAGGCGATCTTTGATTGCCCCAATCTGGGAAATAGTCAATTCCCTTTGATACATTATTTCTTTGATGGCAATCGCCTTTGACCATTATCTATCGATCCCTCAACTTCTTCTTTCGAGAGATCTTTGAGACAAGATTTGATCTCCGAAGTTGATCATAGTGGCGTGTGATGTTGGAATGTTGGGTGTCACTTGATCTCGATTGAGTTGTTTGTGCCTCCGGTGGTTGGTCATGAACTGCGGCACCAGCTCCACTATCATCCAGCAGACTCTGCATCCTTCATGATGGCATCTGCTTGAGAGCTTTGTCGTAGATCTCGATTCGTCTGTTAAAGAACCCCTAGCTTTCTGTGGATCGAGCTTTGTGATTTATTTAGATTATCGGCTCATTTGGTGATCCCACTTTAGCAGATTTCCTCATGTCGAAATCGAAGTCTGCAAACTCATCCGCACCGCCCATCTGTTCAATAATTATTATAAAGTCTGAGAAGCTTTTTAATCGAAGATCTCTCCAGGTGAGGATCTCCATAACTTCCTCTCTTATGACAGGATGGGCGACCAGTTCTGGATATAACTCATCAATTTCTCTTTCGATTCGCATTCTGGATCAATTCCCAGTTATGATCTTTGTTGATCTGGACTCAGGAATTGTCCTGTCGCATTCGATTTGATGAGATGTGGAAGGTTCTGGTTGTGCTTGAGTAAGCGGAAGGAAGTTGGCTGATCGGTTCGACTGCAGAGGTTACATTGGAAGCAGTGCTTACAGTTTCCACATCGTAAGCTTTACGGTTCATGAACCGATGCGATTCGAGTTCCGGGCGGTGGAAGAATAGGAGAGACATGCTAACCATTAGTCTGAGTGGTGAATCAGCTCGAGCTTGAGGAGAAGGAGATCGATCGGCTTGTGCTTCTTCCTCAGAATGATCTGGCGAGCTCTCAGCTTGAGAAGCCTGCCCGTCTGATTTTTCACCTGATTTTTGTGTTGCAACAGACTGATCTGGCGCTCTTTCTTCATCTGACTCATCTTCAAGCATCAGAGTCATGGAGGCTTGTCGCCTTCTTCGACCTCTTCTCTGGGCCTTCACAGTTTTTTTTTTCTTCTTCGGGGGGGCATCGGGTGTAGACGAAGTTTTTTCTTTCTTTTTTTCCTTTCTTTGACTTTGGGGGGGTTGGCCGCATATCATCGTCTGGTGGCCCAAAGATGGTGAAGTGGCTGTGAGAAAGGCCTTATAGGACTTCAGTCCAATCTGTTCCCATTCCAAGATTAGGCAGTTTATCTTTCAGAATAACTGCAACCTTGTTGAGATTGCTGATCTTTTTCTTCGATATATACCGCCTCGGTTCATTTTCTCCAAATTTCTCATGTTCTTGGAGCAGAATGGCCTTGAGGAACCCGTGCAATTGATGTTCTTGGCTTCATCAATTATTGCAGACCATCGCAAAGACATTTTGACGGATGTAAGAGCATCTGGGCTGAATGTAATACCCATAATTGTTTTTGACAATATGTCAAACAACAATCGGTATTTCCTCTTGAGCATTGGCCCGACAAAACTGGACGTATGATGTTTTGTCGGCCTCTCAAAAGCTCTTTTTACGATCGGCTCATCTTCGTTCTCCCCAGTAATGAGCAAAAGTAGATCAAATCCTTTTGGTAGGTGAACAGACGGGTTATATCATCATTCGTCGATCGATTTCTTCTCCGTTGATCGTCGAGAGCGGTTCATTTCGAACGACCGTATCCACTCTTAAATTCCTTAGGAATTTAGTGCTTCATCTTTGCATCCTTTGGATTGCGATGAGCGTATAAAATTTCTCAAAGGCACCGCCGCAGAAATTTGCTCGACTTCCATGGATTAGGATCCGAGTGATATTGAATGCATTTAACTTATCATCCACAATCTTTGTTGCGATTCCGCATAATTGCACATTATCTTTCCCATTCCGTGGGTGGCCATCTACAAAGGGATGGACCCGATTAAAGTTGTGCATATATATATAAGAACATCACATATGTGGAAACCAAGAAACAATAAAGCATAAACACGGGATAAAAGCATTTAAGATCAATGGATTTAAAAAACACATCAAATAAACATAAATTACCAGATTCGCATTTTTCGGAAAGATGATTTTGAAACTTAGGAGAAACACTTTGAATCGAGAGAAGTAATCTGGAGTTTCGGAGAATAAATCGCAAGTTTGTGAAATGGAAAACTCGGTATGGTTTTTTGATGAACTTTATAAAGACGAGGAGGGAAAAAGAAGACAAGATTTGGAAGATCAACCGTTTGAAAAGATTAAACGCTCCAGATTAAGCGGTTTTGATCGTAGGGTCAGGAAAAGCACGTACGAAAACCTTTTGGATTTAAAAGCACATTTAGTAGCAGTTAATACATGTTTCCCACGCCCCGCATTAAATGATTTGCGGGGAATACGCCACAAGGATAATGGGTACGAGAAGGCAAATAATATCGATAAGATCCGATAAATAAGCAAAGAATAAGAGAAAAGAAAGTACAGATCTCGGTTGGTCGATATTGTAATCAGTCAATACCACTTGTCCATGTTGATTTCACTTGTTGATCTTAGTATTCCGCCTAAGCCTTAAAATTTCCCAACTGATCCTTTTAACTGATCTTCTTCACTTGCATCTGATTTGTTGAAGTTTCAAGCTCAACTGATCTTCCTTGAATACGTCTGATTTCCCTTCTGATCCTCCTTGATCAGTTGAAGTTCCCCTTCAAACGATATTTTATTTTTCCCATAGGTCGATGTATCCGATTTGTTGGAGTTTCAAGCTCGGTGATCTTCCTCATCCGATCAAAACCGTATGTAATCGATTTTAGTTGGCGAATCTCGATTCTTCTCGGATCAAGCCAATTCTTGGGATAAGTGTTACCGCCAAAACTTAGTCTAGAATAGTAGCTTTTATTCCTAAGTTGGCGCGATTTGACATGCGTAATTATAAATGCGAATCTTTCGATATGTCAATCCTACCGTAAATTTATCAATTATCGATCGCGTGATTCCTACATCATTTGTCCTTTTGGTCTTGATTTCTCTAAAAGGTTTTGAGAACTCGAATTTGCATTTGCACCCTTGCTTGGTCTCTATAAATTGGACCAATTGTTTTACACAACATAACCCAATCACCATACTTATCTTCTTTGTAGAATCATGTATCCTGGTGAACCCTTATTTCCGGTTAAACTTTCGTCAAACACTTTTACCCCCTTTTCAATATTTCAGCTTCTCAAATCATCCATGTGTGTCCCTTATCACTGTCTTTGTCATCATCAAAGATTTCACATACAATCGTTGCCAAGCTTCTCTACCACCGAGGTGGCGATTCTGCTATCACAACTGAGAAGACACTTCTCCTAACCGTATGCACCTTGTGTGTCTATCGGATGACGTAATCCGCGATCAACAGAGACTCGACCGAAAATGAACATGAGTTTGATGTGCGGTGCGATCGCATAACAAACGGTGATGCCCGTGATATCAACTCACCATTTAACTGTTGGAGAGCCCATCGACTCTTTCTTAGGGCTCCCGGCTTAAAAAATCCTATCAACGCCGCTCTCGCCAATTTGGTTTTAGCTTCAAAGAATCGGCTTAGGATTATTTTTAAAGCCTCTCTCACCCTTGTTAAGTGGGGGAAAATGAGAGCATCAGATTTAAAATCTCTCTCTCTCCACTTCTTCAAGGGTTAGGATGAAGGTTTAGTGTTAAGGTTTTCGGGTTTAGGGTTTAGGGTTTATGTACTGACCTCCGGGTCCTCTTGTACTTGTATCTTGTAATGTAACGACCTTGGGTCTTTATCAATGAAAATTTATATTATTTCATTGTTGTGTAAAATTCATGTATCCTTATGCGATTTTAAGCTTTAATCTTGTAAAATCTTGTTGAATTTCAGCTTAATCGACTTACAAAGTATAACTGAACAGATTTAATCAGATAATCCTTTAAACGATCAGTTCATTTAATCTGATAAACTTTAAATCTGATCAGTACCTTCTCATATCGGTTCCTTTGATCGATCTTCCGATCGATTGAGATACCAAATTCAACCGATTTCTCTTGAATCGATTAGTTTCTTAACCAAATTTGGTTCGGAGATCATTCCATCAAACATTTTAGGTGCATTTTCTCCAAGATCCGAAGCCCTAGCTCATTGCATAATTCTCTCGAATCGATCTCGGTTAGTGGCTTGGTTAGAATATCATTTTTTACGTATATCGATATGAATCTTTTCCATTTCGATATTCTTCTTTTCAACATGATCTCTTATAAAATGGTGCCTGACATCCACATGCTTGCATCTTGTATGTAGAACAGGATTTTGAGTGATTGCAATAACACTATTATCATCACGTAAAATAGGTACATTCTTAGTTTCAATGTTATAATCCTCACCGCCGACTAAGCGAGAGCGGTTGGGAACAATGACTTTCCTGCTGACCATATATTACGCTTCAAAGAGTAGATGTTGCAATCGATGTTCCGCTTTTGAAAACCACGAGATCGGTTTACTTCCTAAGAACCGACAAGTTCCTGAGGTGGATTATCTGTCAATCTTGCAACCTCCATAATCAGAATCAGAATACCCACTAAGCTCTAGATTATCATCTGATGGGTAAAATAAACCAAGGTTTATTGTCCCTTCAGATACTTAAGAATCCGCTTAATCGCTTTCTAGGTGACTTATCATTGGATTTGCTCGAAATCGCACATACACCCCTCTGCGAAGGGTTATATCTCGGTTCCTTTGGCGGTCGGTATAGTAGAGATCCAATGAGAGCCCTATATTCCTTTTGATTTGTTTTCTGACCATCCCCATCTGGATCCATCTTGAATCCAGTCATCATAGGAATTTTGGCTTCCTTACAATTTTGAACTCCAAACTTAGCCAATAAATTCCTAGTGTGTTTGCTTGGAGATGAATATCCATTCATACTTTGCTTTACTTGAAGACCCGTAAAAGTAATTCATCGACCCATCATGGACATCTCGAATTTCCCTTGCATCGGTTCTTTGAATCTTTCACATAGACTTTTGTTGGGAGATCCAAGATGATGTCGCCCACGAAATCGAACCATCGTAATATCTTTTCCATCTTCTATTCCGAATAAGGTTCGTCCCTTTATTCCTTTAGTGAACCCACTTTCGATCAAGAACTAAGAGAGTGTATAATACCAAGCTCGAGGAGCCTGTTTCAGGCCATAGAGAGCTTTTCTTAGACGGTACACCTGGTTGACCTTTTCAAAGCCTGGAGGTTGTTCGACATAAACTTCCTCCGCTAGTACCCCGTTTAAGAAAGCGCTCTTTACGTCCATCCGATACGATGAACCCTCTGTGGGAAGCATATGCCGTAAAAAACCCGAATGGCTTTCTAAGCGGCGGCCCGGGTGCAAAGGTCTCATCATAATCAATTCCTTCTAATTGTGAATACCCCTTAGCAACAAGTCTTGCCTTATTTCTGGTGATGACGTTTTTCTCATCTCTCTTGTTCTTGAATACCCACTTCGTGTCAATAACGTCTTGATGACTTGGGTGCATCCACTAGTTCCCAAACTTGATTTCTCTCGAATCATTCCCGGCTCTCCCGCATGGCTAGAATCCAACTTTGCGTCTTGTAGAGCTTCCTCTATTGTTGTTGGTTCCTTCATAGGCGGATAACAAACAATACATGGCACTTTCTGTCGATGTCTAGTTTTAACTTTATCGGATGGGTCTCCGATTATCAGATCAGTTGGATGACTGGTTATCCAGGTCCTTCATTGTTCGATTTGCGTCGGTTTGGAGAACATCGTCCGTTTCTGATAAAATTTCATTACTAGCGATTGGGAGTGGTGCAGAGTTATGATCCACTTGATAAGAACAAGTCTCGGTGATGTTGGACTCATCATGTGCCGATGTGCGTTTGTGGGAACTTCGGTGTTCCCCTGAACCGGATGGTTCGATTGATCTTCTCACCATTTGATCGGCTTCTTCACCTCTGAGTTTTTTAGTACCTTAGGATCTGAATGATCGGTGAATCACCTAGATCCGGAATGTATCTTTATTACGGTTTCGATTCTTTTTCCTTGATCATTAGTGATCCATTTTCCGAGCATCGGTACTTGTTGATCGGTACATCTTGATTCGAGGCAGATTTCTCTTGTTGGAAGATGCTTCATCAAAGACTACATGGGGTGTTTCTTCCACAAGTAGGGTTAAATGCATTTGTAAACCCCGAAAGCCTTGCTAGATGAGGAATATCCTAAGAATATACCCTCATCCGACTTGGCCTCAAAGGTTTTTCAACCGACTCTTCCCATTGTTGTGTATGAAACACTTACACCCAAAAACATGGAAGTAGGAAACACGAGGTTTTCGTCCTTCCACGATTCATAGGGTGTTTTGTAGTGAGCCTTAGTCGGAAGACATACATTACGAGTGTGGCATGCAAAGGTTGATTGATTATACGCCCTTGAAACGGCTTGGTATTGCATGTTCAACTAACATCGTCGGCGAAACTTCTTTGAGAGTTCTGTTCCTCCGATTCAATTTTACTCCATTTTGTTGTGGTGTCCTTGCGGTGATGTTTCATGTTGTATACCAAACTTAGAGCAAAAAATCGGTAATAAAAGAGTTAGTAAATTTTGTACCTTTATCCGTCGATTTTTACTACATCGACACCCTTCTCATTTTGTAATCTTTTTAGCATTTCGGTTATCTTCGTTGTCGTCTCATTCTTCTTATGTAAGAATATAACCTGTAAACTTGGAATAGTCATCCACGATTACGAGTATATTTTCGTCCGTTGAGACTTCTTTGGTGTAATCTGGTCCAAATAGATCCATATGAAGCAATTGCGAAGACTCATTTGGATCGGTCCGAGAATTCCCTTGAATGAAGCTTTGACTGTTTTCCCTTCGACATGCGAAGACATGTCCGATCCTTTTGAAAATACTTCATTCGAAATCCTTCCACTAGAGACATCCTTGCTATCTTATTAAGAGTTTTAAAGTTCGGATGGCTCATTCTTTTGTGCGAGCCAATCGCTACTTTTGGAACTCTTGACAATCGGGCATGCGTTTCTTGGGCAAATTGTTCCAATCTTTGTGTAGATCGTCCCTTTCCTTGAACCAGTTAGCAAAATCTGTTGAGTGGCTCGATTCTTGATAGTGCATTGATCAGTCGAGAACTCAACACTGAATCTGTTGTCGCAGAATTGTGAAACCGATAGTAGGTTGTGCTTCAGACCTTCGACATACGAGACTCCAGTTACTTGTACATCATCATTCTCTAAGGTTCCGAATCCTTTGGTATAACCAAAGTTATCATCACCGAAGAGTACACGCGGGCCTTTCTGTTCTATGTATGAGCTGAGGAGGTGCTTGCTTCTTCATCATGTGCCTTGAACATCCACTATCGATGTACCGGATAGTTGCTTGCACACCTCCTTTGTTGGCGGACCACGCGAACATGCAATCAGATCAGGCTTTAGGTACCCCTTTAGGATTGGGTCCTGAGGGGTTAGGTTTAGTCTTGGGAATCCATACAAACAGAGCACTTCTATTGTGATCAGTTAGATCAGAAGGCCTGATTTGTCTCCCATACCTGTCAACATAATCATACGTCTCTTTATATGCTTTCTGTTTTGTATGATTATTAGTGTGAACCTTGGATGACTTAGAAGACTTGGGATTTATCTTTTCTGTTTGTCTTCTTTTTATCGGTGTGGTTGGTCGGCGACCTAGATTTCGATTATAGGGGTAGGTACGATCGCTACCATCAAAAGATTCATATCTTTTTTGGCATAAGTGGTTTTTGCGGTTTACGAAGCATGCTTATTAGGCGGTGACCTTGATTGGGTCTCGATTAGACTTCCCTTTTACGAGTTGTCTTTTTCGATTTCTCGATCTGTTGATCGAGTTGAGGTCTCTTCGTAAGAACCGGGTTCTTCGTTGATTCGGTGATGCTTTACCGGTTGGGGTCCATTTATGTTTCCTTACGGTTAGGCACCGCCTTTACCCGCTTCAACCGGTCTTTTTTCCTTATTAGATACATGTTTGGCTTTTGGTGTATCTTTGTCAAAAACTAAATGCGATTACATCTTTTTGAGATGAATCGGTAGGGGCTTTGAGGATGTGGAAGGGTTTTCATACCCAAGTCCCTTCTTGTTAATCGTTGTTCGAAAATAGGTGTTGATGTCTTGAAGCGGTTTTAGATGATTTTGTAAAAACCTCTATTTTCTTACGTAGATTATCCTCGAGATGATTTTAGACTTTCATGCTTTCGGAACTGACTCATCGAATTTTGCTTGCAGGATTTTGAAGTCATCGAACTTCTTTGTTTGTTAATTGCCGGTGATCTTTGATGCTTTTGTCTGATCGAAGCTTTAACTTTCGAATTTCAAATTCCTCGGTTGCCTTTTCCGGCGGTTTCAAACCGATTTAAGTTGAGGAGGCTTTCTCGAGATCATTCTCTTTTAAGGTGATTATTTACGGTCCTCGACTTATCATTTTAAACTTCCACTATAGCATAAGTGTCTCTTGCATTGGAGAGATCCTCAAGCAATTGCTCGAGTAGAGCTGCGGTCAATCTCCCGGCGGGTGTGCTAATGATAGCGGTGTAAAGCGAACAAAGCGAGTTTGGACGTTACCTCGGATTGGTCCTCCTTGTCCATCGAGCGAGATCTCATCATCATCGAAGAGAATATCATATCTTCATTTCCATAGAAGTCAACAAAGACTTCCGATCGGGGCGAAATCTTCTCTGAGAGGAGTATCCAGAGTCCTCGGAGGGCGATCTGAATCATCAATTCCGACGTGTCAATAACCATGGCTTTTCTATCCCCTGTGCCGTTGCTCTCTTACATTCCTCTTTTCTTCCCTTTCTCTTGGCGTCAGTGCAGGCGTCTGCTTATTTATAGTGACTGGCTTCTCACGGTTGAAGCACGCCTCTTGATCCACCAAACCTTTCCTTCGGGTGAATCACTCGGTCTGTATGACCTATCGGTGACTTTCCTTCGACGATAGTAGTCGAGCTTCTTCATTCGATTGGTTATCTCTTCCTTCCTCGATCGATTATCTCTTTTCCTTTCATCTCTGTGATCCCTCCGATCATCGATCTGGTTCTTCTCGGAGATCCGTTGGGCGATCTCCTATC
This sequence comes from Stenogyne calaminthoides, assembly GCA_037126765.1. Lineage (NCBI taxonomy): Eukaryota > Viridiplantae > Streptophyta > Magnoliopsida > Lamiales > Lamiaceae > Stenogyne > Stenogyne calaminthoides. The sequence goes on along the minus strand of JBBCBC010000009.1, from coordinate 15,090,635 downwards.
TCTCCCTCGGCTATGTTGATAGTCCTTATAAAATCTTCGATACTTACCAAGTTGGACGTTCGACTTCTCAAGCTTTCCCCAGTAGCGAGCGATCTCTTCTCGCTGACTCATTATATTCCCAACGGGTTCGTTGCCGTTCTCTTCTTTGGTTGCCTTAAAAGCAAGCGATTTTGAAGTTGAGGCTTCGGCGGGCACCTCATCTTCATCGAACTTGTCCTCTTTCAATCAAATCGAACTCGTGAGCTTTAAGGCTCAAGAACAAGCTACTTGGCTTCATTTTTGAAATGTCTTGGCAATCCTTGATTACCGTGACCTTCATGTCCCATTTCTTGGTGAGAGACCTTAAAATTTTGTAGTTGATATCTTTATCGACATCTCTACCAAGTTTCTCGCTTGTTTATTGACATCGTAATCCTTCCATCGAGTTCGTTGATGGTTTCGTTAAAAACATCTTCAATTTTTCGAACTTTACCGATTCGACTGCAGACAGTTTGTCTTTTATCCGGTCATTTCCCTCGATATTTTCAACCGAGTATCCCACATTGCTTTCGCAGATTTGAGATACTTAATCTTTTCCTTGGTGACCTTATCCATTGTTTTCATGATAATGTGTCTTGCGATAGTATCTAGAGTATGCAGTTTCCTTTCCTCTGCATCCATCAAGGCTGGGCTTTTTACGCACAAGACTTTCAGGGGCAAAATCTGGATCTCCTCCAACCGCGGGGGTTGTCGTAGTATATGATGATGGGTCCTCTTTCAATGACTTCCATCATTCGCGCCATCGATCGAACCTAGATGGTTGGACATATATATGGCCCAATCTGCATACTCATCGATTGAGAACTTCGGCAGATCATGATACATACCGAGGTGTTATCCATCCGAAAGTGTTTTTGGAAAATGAATGAGTTTTAAGAAAGTTTTTCAAGATCGATTCGATCGACCACAAAGATTCTTCCTCAAGAATCGATGATACACAAAGTCGATTGGGTCAAGAGAACCAACCGCTCGATACCACCACTAGTAGGTCCCGAACGGGTTTGTGAGGCGTAAGTCTAGAGGAAGGGTGAATAGACTTTAAAAACTTTTGTACAAATCAGGTGAGGGCGATTAACCCGATCAGAGTGTGAGTGAATCGGTTTGGGTCGATAACCAACTTCTTGTCCTCAAGGCAGATCGATTCGGTAACTATCGTTTAATCGATGTGTCGCGGAAGCTTAAGTTTTACCCGTGTGAAAAACCGGTTTTGATAAATCGATTCCAAAGTTAATCTTTTAATCGGTTGATCAAGTGTCGAAAGTTTGATCGGATCGAAGCTTGGTGCTAATCGATCTCAACTTGGAATATGTATGCGCTTTTAAAGGTTGTGTGCGATTGTGTAATCGTTAATCAAAGTGGTAAAGGCACACAAGATTTATAGTGGTTCGGACAAACCGATCCCTACGTCCACTCTTCCCTATCACAAGGGCACCTACTTAACCAACTGGACTTTGTTTTTTATGTGTAAGTCCAACACAAGACACCAACTAGATGTTTAAGGAGTTCACACTCAACCGATCCGAGAGATCAACTAACTAGAAACCCTAATCCGAAATCTTGCTAAACAACTTAACCTAACTTGGGGGTTTGGGTAAGATTGTTTTTAGTTCAATTATGAAATCTTTTTTTCTTTGCGTATAAGCGACTAATGACTAGATGAAAAGATTTCTATGCTAAGAACTTATGGGATGAACACTTAATAAAAATTAATCTTGTTGTTCGTGTTCTTGTGTGGAAATTTGATATTAGCGAGCTTCTTGATTGTTGGCGTTTAGTTATTTTCACTCTAAAGTGTAATCCCATATATATAGACCTTGAAATCAAAGAGCCGTTGGAGAGTAATTTGAATTTGGGGCTATATTTGGTAGACTTTGCAGGCTTGATGTGACGAGCCGAGAACAAAGATGGCCAAAAGCGTGAATTTATATTTTGTAGCCGCATTGAGAGAGGTAGCATCAAATCCATGAATTCTTTGGCTCGATCATACGTGTCTTGTTCTTATTGGATAGCAGACTCACTTTTCAAAGGTGTTGTTCTTCCAACTAAGCTTCGACATTCTTCTTGTTCGGATCATCGACGTATGATTAGGTGAAACATCGATTTCACTGGTGGTGACTTTGATCGATCTGGCCCGAATCGATCTACCGATAGAGTCTTCAGGTGCCGGTTGACTTAGCTTCAACTAGCAGACTCGACTGATGTAGGCCTTCTGGTCTGATCTTCGAGTATACAGAGTTTGATCTTTATGACTTTAGCTGAGATATCTAACCAGATCAGAACGATCTGATCTTCTATTCTTTTCTTGCATTCTGGCCTGTCGGATATCAGCTGTCCTTTGAGTCTTCAGATCTGACCTATACATATTGAGTTTCCCCCTCAATATGTGACCTATCTATTTCATCAGTTGTTCTATACAATCATTATCAACTGGTCTCCTATAGCAGGTAATATAAACATCAGTCAGCTAACAGGTCTGACTGGTCCTATTACATGTGTTTTTGGAACTTTCATCAAAACTATAAATTTCCCAACAATTGTTATTATTATTTTAACAATTCCATTGCAAGACTATCTTTTGCTGATGTAATGGCTAGATCTTCTTCAACATTAGAGTATGTTACCCAAAAATAGTTCCATGATCATATCACAAAAAATGATGCATGATACTATTAATATATACATGTCAATTTTTCTAGAACGGGAGTGAGCAACAAACTTTGTGAACATACCTTGCCAAAGAACAAACCATTTCACACACAGTACTTGAAGTTTTTTATTTTTTAAGCGCACACACAATACTTGAACTTGAAACAGAAAATCAAACCTACTACAGATATTAAAGAAGACACATATATCCAAGTCAATTAATATTACAAATCATTTTATTACAAGACACATATACCCAAATCAATTAAGATTACAATCATTTTATTAAAAGGGCATGCATTCTTCATAGATGTTGCATTTCTTTCCCTCTCTCCATTTCTCCTATTTTCTTCTTCTTGGAGCTAGTTTCCAAGAGCCAGTGATCCATACCATCCAATATAGTAACAATCTGCCTCGAGCTCGGTTTTCATCCTGCATACAACAGAGTACACAAAATTCCAAGTTTTATCAGCCTCAACAATTCCCCAATCAACCTCTGAGTCCCCAACTCTTTGGATGCCCTTATTCTGCCCCTCAAATTCATGCACACGTTCCTCTGACAACACATCAAGCTGCTGGAAGTAACAACAACCAAATTGAATTTATATTAGCAGAAATATTGGAGTTTTACTTGTTCCTTGCATCCATTTAACGATACCAATACCAATAGTTATCACAAGAAAAACTAATGCCAAAAAAAACTGCCACAACAAAAGTGTGCCTCAAAGAATAATGCATTTAATTTTTAGCATGCATTACATGAGAACAATGCATATTATCAATTTAGAATGGACTAAAGCCTCAAATCAGAAATTGCAACCTTATTATAAGGTCTGTAATGATAGGTTGTATTTGTTGGGACAGTAGCCATAAAAAAACTGGCATAATAAATGGAATCAGATAATTTGTAAATACATTAAGAGACCAGCCACACAGCTCTCCCAATAATCCATTTACGGGGAGAACAGGGCATGGCTCCTTCAGGTGCCCTCTTTCCCAAATCAACTACTATTGGAGATAGATACGAGAAAAGTCACAAAATTTTATGTCTTATTTACTCAGTTGTACCTTCTTAGTGGTCTTTTAAGAGCCATAGATCTCTAACAATCAAGAGAAATGAAATACTGAGAGGTTACTAATTATGCGTCTAAGTATAGGGGTGTGCATACTCCAGAAAGAAAGCATTTCCATTCTGGATTAAAAAAGATCCAAAGAAAGGTAAAAGGAAAATGCAAAAAATATTTTGAAGAAAAAAATTCAGAATTGAAAGCAGTATTTTGAGTCAAGCAAATAATTCAGATGATATTATCAAAGCACAATCTGCATAGTCTCCTCACGGGAAGCAGATAAAGATAAACTGTGGTCAAGGGAAAGTTCAATTATCCAAATATAACCAAAAAATAAGAAAGCTACTGAAAATGAGATACTCTAATCATATAACAAATTTACAGGAAAATGAGAAGAAAGAAAGAAATTCTGAACAACTAATAAATCACTCTTTCGCTTCCCAACAATTACTAGTAACCTTTTCCTTGTTATCATAATTCATATATCAAAGTAAGCAACATACTAGTCCACAATTTTTAGACAGATAATGGTGCTTTAAAAAAATGTGCATTATATACATGAACAAATATTCTATGCTTCAGATCTTAGCTTCTAAGAAATGGTGAAAGTAAGTGTTTTTAAAAAGGGCTTGCACGAATTCGAATGCCATGTTGCTTGTAACTTTGGGGCGTGGTCATTTAACATGAACTCTTAAAAGAATTTGTTTTATTCTAATGTCCAATTATTATTTGTGTGTGCCTTCAGCATTCTATTAGTAAACATGTAAAAATGTTACCCAGAATCTCACTTTGTGATTTGAGTTTTCAAAGACCACAACGAGATATATAATTAAGGGATAACAATATTTCAAAGTTAAAGTTCCTTTACAGATCTTCAATTTACATTTCCATAATCAATTAAAGCACATGTCAAATTTTACCAAATAGTAAAGAGATACCATAAGGCTAATTCAGAGTTTAAGATTTCCATACCAAATAGTAAAGAGATACCATAAGGCTAATTCAGAGTTTAAGATTTTCATACGAAAAGACTGATCGCACTTTTTCAGCAGATAATAAAGTAGCCAGATATTTATAGTCAACAACAATATCAGGATCTACAACAAGAGATGTACATACAGAGACCTCCAAATATCTTCATGTTTTATGTTCTTATATCAATAAGTTTAACTCAACTTAACTAAAACTTGTCAATACCAAGTCTATTTTATTTTTCTTTTCAAGCAAGGAAACATAGAAGAATAACGCAACATCTAGAACAAATTAAAACCTGGGAAAAGAATACTTCTAATCAAGTTCTTTCTTTATCATTTTTAAACTCTTCGCTTTAAAGAGAGCATCACTCACAGAAAAACAATTTACTGAACTTCTAGTGTAAAACAAAGGAAATAAGAATTACAAAGGCATGGAGAGCTACTAAGATAAAAAAACTAAACAATAAAGAAACACTGAACACCATTTCTCACTAAACCCTTTACTAGAATTCTTCCCACTTCAGGCCAAAATTGCCAGGATGTAGAATGAAGCAAAAAATATAAACGCTTACAACCCAAATCTAGATCATCGAAAGCTATGAAGAAGCAACCATCAACAATCACTAAGAATTAAAATTAATAGGAGGCTTACCTATTAATGTTTTGCTCAATTCCTGGAAGAATTTCACGAATCGAGAACCTTGACACACAAATCCAAATTTCACGCCAATTGGGAAAAGAACCAATTGAGAGAAGAAAAATATTCACGATATAAAATTGGGAGAGAGATTTCTGGTAGGATGGCGCCGCCAAATTTCTGGTGAACTTTCACCCAAATTTCCGGTGATTTTCAAACCAGAAGCTTCGCGTTATGTTGCCCTAATCGTATTTTCTGAAGCTTGGATACGACGTGTGAACGCATTCCTAATCGTATTTTCTGAAACAGGGGAAGAAGGTGGATACGACGCCGTACGGGGTGAACACATTGCTAATGGGCTCTGAATTGAAATCGAAAAGGCCATTGGAGATGTTTCTGAAGCTTGTTGAAAATGATTTCGGAATAAGGAAGAAGATTTTTCAATTCCAAGCTCTTGTAGTTCACTGGTTGGTCAACTAATTGATGAGAATTTGAGAAGAAAGAAAAAGACAAACTAATTTGATGAATTCTTGCAGAGAAATGACGTGGCGATTTTGTCAATGTGGGAAATATCTTTAACGTTTTTTATTTAATAAACTCAATCAATCATGAATTTTTATTAGAAGGAGAAACGTAGAAGAATTTTGATATTGGGTATTTTAATATTGATATTTATATTTTGCTTTTAAGAGCTAATATTCTTACACTTTAATTTGTATCGAAATTGAATAGATTTACTTATATTTGTAAAAAAAATATTTTTATACTTTTATTTACATTTTTAAAAATAAAATACTTTTATTTACATTAAAATATGATGTAATGTTCCCAAACAAAAGGTAATAAAAGTATAGGTACATATTTAATATTTATTATTAAATGATAACGTCCACAATTTTTATATAAAAAAAATTGATGCTTAAAATATAATAACATTAAATTCGAATATAAACATTGAAATTGTATAGTTGAGTTGGTGGATGTTATTATATTAGATATATTAGAAGTTTAGGGTTCAAACATTAATTATTGCATTTTATATTTAAGTTATTGTGACTTTGTATTTAATTTCGTCACCATATACGCACAATATCGACGAATATGGAATTTTGTCACTAAATAATTATCCTCCACATTTTATTCTTATGACAAATTTCAAATTCATCATGTTTGTGTAACAAATCGATGACAAAATTCATGTGTAGCAAAAAATCAGTTATAGAATTTATAACTTCCTTTTGTTGAAAGTGACAAATGATTATTAATTGTCACTATATATAAATATTGGTGACAAAATACTATGTCACTATTTACTATGAACAATTAATGTCGAAACATAAAACCGTCATTAAAATTTTATATTATATGACCAATATTGATCGTCACTAATTAAAAGCGAAGATCAATTAGAATAATAATGTGATTTAAATAAGCGTCATTAAAAATAATTATTAATTGTCACTATATATCAATATTGGTGACGAAAAGAAAATGCCACAAATTACAATGAACAATTAGCGATTTAAATATAAAATTGTCATGAAAACTTTTATATTATATGACCAATATTGATCGTCACTAATTAAAATTAAGATCGTCATAGAATAATATTGTGACGAAATAAATAAGTCGTCATTAAAAATGATTATTAATCGTCACTATATATCAATATTGGTGACGAAAAGAATATGTCATCGATTACTATGAACAATTAGCGATGAAACATAAAATTGTCATGAAAATTGTATATTATATATGCGACTATGATCGCTACTAATTACAATGACGATATCGTCACCAAATAAAATTGTGACGTAATTAAGTGCATCACCAATTCTTTTGAATAATTAATGACAAAACATATAATTGTCACAAAAATACTATTTTTCATGACGTTGAATATCGTCACTAAATATTATGAATATCGTCACCGAAGTGTATTGTGACGAATTTCATGTTTTTGTCATGAAAATTTTGAATTAGTGATTAAAAAAAATACATCGATGGTGACAAAAATAAAATTTGTCACGAATTCTCACTTTTTAGTGACAAAAATTAAATTTGTCACCTTTTGGTAACATATTGTGACGAATTTTATGTCGTCACGAAATGTGCGATTTCCTGTAGTGGTTATTGGAACCAAGTGGGTATTTAAGAATAAAAGAGATGAGAACAACAACGTTGTAAGAAAGCAAGGTAAAAATTTAGTTGACAAGGTTATTCCCAAGAAGAAGGCTTGGATTATGATGAAACCTTTGACTTGTTGCAAGACTAGAAGCCATCGATTGTTTCTTGCATATCTTTCGCCCACATGAAGTTCACGATCTATCAAATGTATGTGAAGAGTGCATTTTGAATGGTGTGCTTAAAAAGAGGTTTATGTGGAACAACCTCCCGGTTTCGCATGAATGACCAAGTTTCTGAGCTCGAAAAAAGCCTTGTATGGTCTTAAGCAAGCACCAAGAGCATGGTATGATACTCTTTTCGGTTTCTTCATCGACTACGGTTTTTCAAAGGAGGCGTTGATAGAACTTTGTTCAGGATAGAAGATGGGGAAGATATCTTACTAGTTGGATATATGTTGATGACATCATTTTTGATCCCCAAATCATCGGTTGTGTGAAAAGTTTTCTACATCGATGAAAGGCAAGTTTGAGATGTCTATGATGGGGAGATGAATTTCTTTCTAGGTCTTCAAGTGAAACAATCAAATGAATGAATCTTCATCAACCAGGCAAAGTACACCAGAGATCTGATTGCAAAATATGGTGTACAGAATTGCAATACAGTTAAGATTCCCATGAATACTAACTACAAGATGGATCATGATCCTGAAGGCAAATCAGTAAGTCACACTGATTATAGAGGGATCATTGGATCATTGCTCTATCTCACGCGACAAGTAGGTAGGATATAACATTTCTTTGTTGGGATATGTCAAGATACCAAGCTAATCCTAAATTTAGTCACATGGAGGTCGCCAAAAAGATCTTCAAGTATCTTAAGGGCACAATGAATAGAGGATTGTGGTATCCAGCTGATGATAACCTTGAATTAACTGGTTACTCAGATGCTGATTATGGAGGTTGTAGAATTGACAGGAAATCCACTACAGGAACTTGTCAATTTCTTGGAAGTAAGCTGATATCTTGGTTTTCAAATAAACAGACCTCGAGCAACCAAAAAGATTGAAAGTGAATACATGGGTCGTAGGAAGGCATTGTGTGCTCGATTCTTTGGCTCAGATAACAATTAAGGGATTATAAAGTTGTAGCCAATGAAGTACCCATATTTTGTGATAATAATAGTGCTATTGCTATTTCACAAAATCCGGTATTGCACACCAGATGCAAGCATGTGGATATCAGACATCACTTCATCAGAGATCATGTCGAGAAAAATGACATCAGGATGGAGAAAATTCATACTGATAAGTAGAGAGTTGATATCTTGACTAAACCTTTGACTGAATCAAGATTTCAGGAACTATCAGTTGAATTAGGGATGTTAGATCCAGGTGTATAGAGTAAATCTGAAAAATCGAAGGTTTTCAGATGCATGAAGTTTTCTCAGAATTCTACTGAAAAACTCAGGATAAAATAGAAAATACTGAACTGAGTCTCAGGAAACTCAGATGTACTGAAGGTCAGTACTCAGTACCATACTGAACCCGTTCAGTACGCAGTATCATACTGACATTTTATCAAGTTCAATACTCAGTAAGACTGATAGGAAAATTAGTCTGAAGAGGTAATGACTCATGCAACTCATTTATTGCTTAAGTGAAACTCAGTAATCATTTGCAATAAATACAAAACACCTGAAGAATGTTTTTGGGCGGGACCTTTGAAATTCCAAAGAAGGTCAACAGTCATTAAATGCTCTGTTACATTTAATAACCAATGAGGTTAAAATGGCGGCTTACTTTTTGGAAGATCGACTTTTCACATACCCGATTAAGCGACGATTAATCTCAACCGTTGTTTTTCACCTAACCGGTACGATTCCCCACGATCTCATGATATATATCCCTTGAGAGGCCATTTCAAGCCATTTTTACAAACCCTCATTCCCAAAATCCTCTGCAAAATAAAAATTCCCTTTACCCAGAAAAGCTTAATCGCTCAAACCCTAAACCTCAAAAATTCCCAAAATGACTCCTACCATATTCGACAGATTGGCCGAAACAAATAAGCCATGGTATGAGTACGTGGTTTCTCTAGAGAGTACTTCAAATGCCAAGCATGAAGAAGAGGCACTCCATTTGATTCGTCTAGCAAAACTGACGAATCTAGTCACGAACCGACCGGAGGCGGAGTATTCTCTCGAGGTAATAGAGTTCGTCGCTAATATGGAAATAGATGAGGATTATTGTATAGAGTCCAAGATTTCTGTTTCGCATCTTGAGCATTCTTCGAAGTTTGTAGATTTTGTTCGAGAGTTGTATATTGTCCCTCAAAATGTAAACGACGTTTTTGAGTTGTGCGATAGGGGAGATGATCCCACTTTGTATATGTTGGGTCGAGAGCAAGAATATCTTGATGGGATTACTGAGAATCCTGTTAAGTTTGAGGCGACCTTACATAAGAGGCATTTGAAGCCTAAATACGGAGTGTTGATGGATATAGTGAGCAAGTGCATAATGAGTCGATCGGGGAGCTTTGAGCAGATCAGCACTCCCAAACTCCGACTGATGGCGGCGATTGAGGACTCACCCACCAAGGATTTCAACCGGTCAAGTATGTCGATCAAGGTGGTGAGTGAGCAAGCCAAGGTCATAAAAAGGGAGGACGACTCAATTTCTATTAAAGGCAAGATCCTCCATGCCACCAAAATTGCCTTCATTTTGGAGATGTGCCGAGAGGAGGAGGACATCTTTGCCAACTCTACTCCTTTCCCTAAGTCCAAAATAATGTTCAAACCCATTGCTACAAAGAGGACCATCAAAGGGAAGAAAGAGAAGAAAGTGGAATCACCAGTTGATGCTGCTGCTGAAGAAACCCAACAAACCAGGGGGAAGGTTTTGTTGGAAGCCAAGAAGAAGCAGGGTGAGAAATTGAAGAAGAAGACCCTGGCTCCAAAGCGCAAGAGAATGGTGGTTCTCACTGATGATGATGAGGAAAGTGAAACTGAGGAGATTCAGTCTGAGAGCCAAACTGCTCAGAAATCGCCTTTACATGTATTGGCTCAGGCTATCTCAAAGACACATGATCAAACTGAGGAGCAAGTCTTCTCTGAGGTTCTTGAGACATCGCTTAGTTCTGATAAGTTTTCTCAAGAAATATTCCAAGGACCTCGGGACCTCGAGAGAATGTTGATTCCCTCCGAGGAAGTGGACGCTTCAGACCGCAGAAGATGCTCGATTCTGCCGAGGAAGTGCCCACTCAATTCTCGAGCAACCTGAAATTCCCATCGAGGAGGCGCCACTGGACCTCGTAACCAAGTCAAATTCAGATCGAGGAGGCCTGCCCAAACCTCGGGAATTTGTTGAGCCTCGGGAGCCGGCGAATTTTGATGAGCTCTTGAGTGAATTATTACTTGATCCTCATCGATCTTTCCACTTGAACCCGAGAGCCCGATGCTCAAGAAAGGTGAAAGTGAAGAGACCGAATGGCGAAGCAAGGGGGAACGGTTCATCCTTGACCACTACCCCCGAAGCCGAAAGCTCATTCCCTGACCTCCAAGACATCTTCTTGATTGAGGTCAACGGTCTTCATCCTCAACCGGACTCTTCCGGAGATGCTCAACATAGCTTCATTTGAGGCTAAGACCGGTGGAACGAGGAAACAACTTTTCTCATCAATTCTCGGGATTCAAAAAACTAAGCTCAGATGAAAATCTCGGACTTTGATGAGCTAGTTAAGAGGAAAGTGGGCTGAGAGGAGGAATCTTTGAAGTTGGTGCCCGAGCTCCAAAGACAAATCTCGGGATGGGGACCAACAAAGGGGATGATGAGAGTCAATCTCGGAAGGAGAAAGACTCAACCGATGCCGATAAAGGTTGTTGTTTAACATCCTCGATCGAAGTTAGCCTTCGTGTAACTTTTCGACACTATTAACAATTATGCCAGATTATCAAGTACCTATCTTTAAATCAGAATGTCCGATATGCAGATCGGGCTCAAAGTGGACACCCAAGCTCGAGGTGAAACCTCGATTCAGATCAAGCTCAGTTCAGATCGAGACTCAAGATGAACAACCAGCTCAGGAGACACAGCAAATCAGATATGCTCCTGAGATTGATCTCACCCCGGTGATTGAAAAACTGGAGAAGGTTGAGCCAATCCTGAACAAAGTTGCTCAGATGGAGGAGGTATTGGCCAGCCAAACTCAGAAGATTGAAAGCTTGAGTTCTTCTTCTAATCGGTGCAACTTTAACCTATGACAGAGAAGCTGACCTCCATGGAAGGAAAATTAGAAGAGAAGATGGAGGGGGTCAAGGCTGAACTTAATGAAGAGATGAAGCAAAGGCATCAGGAGCAGACTGAATCACTAGAAGCTAAATTGGCATAGAAGAATGAGATGCTGGTAAAGAATGCTGTTGAGGAAATTAGCTCAATGCTCATGGCCAAGATGACAGATATGTTCAAGGAAGCTCTCTCTAGCCAATTTGCTCATTTATCTGAAGAATTCTCAGTGGCGAAGAACCACCTTAGGAGGCTCGAGGAGGAGCAAGATCAGTTGGCAGGGGAGGTGCGTAGTGTCAGTAAAGAGCAATATCATATGGACACAACACTCTCCAGGCTTCTACCAGAGTATGGATCCAAGAAGGGGGAAAGACCCGGTGCTGATCTCAGGAAGTTATTGGATCAAACTCTGAAAGGCAAGACGATCAAAGAAGCTGAAAAGAAAATCATTGCCGAAGCCATGAAGGAAATCGAGGCCACTGAGAAACTGAAGTTTAAGAAGGTGGAGAAGTCAGTCTACACTCAGGTTTCAGAGGAAACAATGCAAGAAGTTGCTATAGAGAAACTGAGTGGTAGAGGAAGAATTGGTACAAGCCAAGCTGGTGCAGATTTGCCCATCAAGAGAAAAGCTGTGGCGATGGAAGAGCCTGAGGGCAAAAGAGCAAAGGCTTCTAAGCCAGTTCAGAGAAAGCTAATTCAGGATATTGAAGAATCTAAGGTTGAGCCACAGAAGAAGGTCTTCAATACAAGAAGTGCTCTGAAAACACTCCAAATTAAACAAGCAAAGAAAACTGCTGCTTCTATTTCTGGTGTGCCCGTGATCAGAAAGAAGATGGAAGAAGAGCAGAAAAGAAGGAGTGGTTTCAAAAGATTTGCAAGCAAGAGGAAAGGAAGCACAATAGCACAGAAATGACCGCATGTTGACAAATGGATGTCAGTCCAGCTCAACGATGCATAGGAAGAAATTAAGAGAACTTTTTGGTTCTATTATGATGTGCTCAGAGAATGGAGAGGAGAGCTCGGATCCCAATGAGGCTTTCATTGACTATCTCCGGCCTTCTATCCTAAATATTTTCAAAATTTGGATAAATCTTGCGGATGAAGGAAAGGTCAGATAACCGCCTCGTCCATACTCGTACCCTCCTCCCAGTCGAGAATGGTCGTGTGAATGAGAAAGCCATTGCTCAAGAAATTTCCCAAGACGCCATTGGGTTGGGCTCGACGACAGGAACAATCGATATCATTAAAGAAAGAGATCTGTTGAAAAAGAAGATATTATGGAATGTTCAACCCTCGAAGTTACTTTGATGAGGTGGAAGATTAGAGCTGAAGAGCCGGAGCAGAAGAGCAAAAGAAGACTGAAGATGAAGACTCAGAAGATTCATGTAATCTTTTTTTTTTGTCTTTTTGATTTTGTTTTTCAGATAAGATTCATTGTAACTTGTAACTGTCTACCAATCATCAATGAAACCTTATCATTTATGCTCAAAAGATAATATCTCATTATCTTATTTTCATGTCTTTTACTTTTGAAATGCCTGTATGTTGTCTCTAAGATTAATTGTTTAGTGATGAATCCTTTGAGAGATTCATTACTGAAGAAATTGTTGGGAGACTCTATATGAATGAAATTGTTAGAGATAAACCAATCTTGTAATAGGATAAACTGAAACCTGAGTATAGGTTAAGTACGTTGTAAACAAGATAGGTTTTGGCATCATCAAAAAGGGGGAAATTGTTGGGAGATGAATTTAATAAAGAGAGATTTTGATTAGATCCCAAAACCCCTGAGTATGACATGTTCAGAATAATCTTGATAGTTGAGTAAGGATTCAGTTTTAGAGTATTCAGGATGATATCTACAAAATGTATTGTCAGCAGATATAGATCAGGTTAGATTCTGATAGGTTCTGAAGACTCAGTAAGTTTCTGAAGAAACTGAAGTTTCAGTATGAAACTGAAGTTTCAAGTTTCAAAGTGAGAAATCGAGAAATCAAGACTCGATTAGAAACTAAGAAACTGAAGACTTAGTATGAAACTGAGAGACTCAAAGATTAAGACTCAAAGACATCACCAAGATATCTGTGAAAGACTCGAAGACCTCAAGACTCGTAAGACTCAAGACACAAAAGATGTAAGATCAAGATCAAGAATATCAAGGCACAAGAATTATCGAAAACTTCAAAGAATGTAATCAATGCTCAAGATAAACCTGAATGTTCCGAGGCACTGAAAATATCTATCTGAAGGATGCAATATTGAGAAAAACGCGATTCCTTAGAAAAATAGATATTGCCCAAGACATTCAAATGCAGACAAAAGGAACTAAGACAAAGTGTTGTTAAGGTTATATCACTCAGAGAATGTAACCAAAAAGAGCCGTTGAAGTTGTCTACCTTTAACGGAGACAAAAGTCAAAAAAAAGAAATAAAGATTGTACATTGTCGACATTCGACAAATGATGTGTCTTTGAAAAAGATGTTAGAAGTACTAAGTTCCAGACTGCAAAAAGTGTTGACCGGTTACATGAAAGGCTATTGCCTAAAACGTGTTAGGGAGTCTCAAACCCTAAATATAACCGTTCTTCACACACCATAAGAGGAAACTCACGAAGCTATCTCTTCCAACGGATAGTTTTTCAAGAGTGACCTTGGTGTTTTCCTATAAATATTTGTGATCATCTACATTGAAGGTTACGGGAAATTTATAAGCAACTCAAGAGCTCAAACTTATTATTGCAAGTTGAAGCACTCGAAAAACCAAAAATTTCCCAAGTGCTTTATTTCGAAGAGAGCTCATTCCACTAAGCCTAGCTTGATAAGATATATCCAAAGCTTAGTCGAGATATCCTAGCCTTTGCATTGTTCTTAATTGTAAAGGATATCTCATCCTAGTTGGAAACCGACAAAGAAACCCCAAACCCTTTGTAAGGTAGTTTGAGTGTGATTGTTGGTGAGATTGGAGTTGTAAAGAGTTAGTAAACTACAAGGAGGTAGTCAGAAAGCTCTAGAGGAGAAGTGAGTAATCTATCTTGGATAGACAGAAAGCTTGTGTGTGTTTTGAGTTAGTAAACTACAGAGGTAGTCAGAAAGCTCAAAGTAGAAAGGTTAGTAAACTACAGAGGTAGTTAGAAAGCCTTAGGAAGTGATTAGTGAATTTCTCTGAAGTGATCAGGGAGAGTGGACGTAGGAGCTTTCTGACTACGGAAGTGATTAGTGAATTTCTCTGAAGTGATCAGGGAGAGTGGACGTAGGAGCTTGAGTCTCTGAACCACTATAACTTGATGTGTTCTTTGCTTTCTGTTTTGCTTTGATTAACTGTTGCATATCTTTAAACTGTAAGCATATTTTCACTGATATTCAGTTGGAATCAATCCACTGAAGTTGCATCTGAACTGAATCACAGCCTAATCACTGTTCCATTAAAAAGGAAGGTTTTTCAGCAAAAGCTTAAAATGAGTATAAACTAAGGGCCAACCATTCCGCACATCTGAGTAGCTAGAACAGATAGTTACCAAACTGAACTTACTCTTCTGAGGGTTCAGTAAGTTAGTTATCTCGATCCAGCGACTCCAGATCTCAAAACTCGGGATCGGTTGGGATTATCTGAAGTATCGAAAGCGATTCGGGATCACTATCTCAGGTAGACTTTGACTCAGAGCGATTTGTGCTTCTCAGGACCAAATCATCAGGACAACCTGACCCAAGCTGACCTCAGTAAAGAAAAGTTTTAGAAACTCTGAACACGTGTATTCCCCCCCATACAAGTGTAAGACTCGTTTACACCGGGACCAACAGTCTGGGAATGAGCTCAGCTCAGGGTAGCGGTCAAGGATGAACCGTTCCCCCTTGCTTCACCATTCGGTCTCTTCAGCTTCACCCTTTTTGAGCATCGGGCTCTCAGGTTCAGTAGAAAGATCTGCTGAGGGATCAAGCAATAATTCACTCAGAAGCTCATCAAAATTCATCGGCTCCTGAGGCTCATCAAATTCTGAGGTTTGGCAGGCAGCTCCTCAGTCTGAATTTGACTTGGTTCTGAGGTCTGAGCTGGCGCCTCCTCAGTGGGATTTTCAGTTTGCTCGAGAGGCCGAGTGGGCACTTCCTCGGCCCAGAATCGAGGCATCTTCTGCGGTCTGAGCCGTCACTTCCTCAGAGGGAATATGAACATTCTCTAAGGTCTGAGGTCCTTGGAATATTTCTTGAAAAAACTTATCAGAACTAAGCGACGTCTCAAGAACCTCAGAGAAGACTTGCTCCTCAGTTTGATCCTGTGCCTTTGAGATAGCCTGAGTCAATACATGTAAAGGCGATTTCTAAGCAGTTTGGCTCTCAGGTTGAATCTCCTCAGCCTCACTTTCCTCATCATCATCAGTGAGAACCACCATCCTTTTTCACTTTGGAGCCAGAGTCTTCTTCTTCAATTTTTCACCCTGCTCTTTCTTGGCCTCCAACAAAGCCTTCCCCCTGGCTTGTTGGGTTTCTTCAGTAGCAGCAACAACTGGTGATTCCACTTTCTTCTCTTTCTTCCCTTTGATGGTCCTCTTTGCAGCAATGGGTTTGAACATTACTTTGGACTTAGGGAAAGGAGTAGAGTTGGCAAAGATGTCCTCCTCCTCTCGACACATTTCCAAAATAAAAGCTATTTTGGTGGCATGGAGGATCTTGCCTTTGATAGAAATTGAGCCGTCCTCCCTTTTTATGACCTTGGCTTGCTCACTCACCACCTTGATCAGATACTTCAGCCAGTTGAAATCCTTGGTGGGTGAGTCCTCAATCGCCGCCATCAATCGTAATTTGGGAGTGCTAATCTGCTCAAAACTCCCCGATCGACTCATTATGCACTTACTCACTATATCCATCAACACTCTGTATTTTGGCCTCAAATACCGCTTATGTAAGGTCACCTCAAATTTAACAAGATTCTCAGTAATCCTATCAAGATATTCTTGCTCTCGACCTAACATATACAAAGTGGGATCATCTCCCCTATCGCACAACTCAAAAACATCGTTTAAATTTTGAGGGACTATGTACAGCTCCCGAACAAAATCTATATACTTCGATGTATGCTCTAAATGCGAAATAGAAATCTTGGACTCAATATTATCATCCTCATCTATTTCCATATTAGAGACGAACTCTATTACCTCTCGCGAATATTCCGCCTCCGGTCGGTTTGCGACGAGGTTCGTCAGTTCCGCCAATCTGATCAAATGAAGTGCCTCTTCTTCATGTTTGGCGTTGGAAGTACTCTCCAGAGATACAACATACTCATACCAAGGTTTATTGGTTTTGGCCAATTTATCGAAAATGGTATAAGTCATTTTGAAGAAATTGAAGGTTAGGGATTCGGAGTGATAAATATTTTATGGGCAAAGGGAATTTTAATTTTGCAGAGGATTTTGGGAATGAGGGTTTGTAAAAATGACTTGAAATGGCTTCTCAAGGGATATATATCGGAGATCGTGGGGAATCGTACCGGTTTGGTGAAAAACAACGGTTGAGATTAATCGTCGATTAATCGGGTATGTGAAAAGTCGATCTTCCAAAAAGTAAGCCGCCATTTTAACCTCATTGGTTATTAAATGTAACAGAGCATTTAATGACTGTTGACCTTCTTTGGAATTTCAAAGGTCCAAAAAACATTCTTTTTGGTGTTTTGTATTTATTGCAAATGATTACTGAGTTTCACTTAAGCAATAAATGAGTCGCATGAGTCATTACTTCTTCAGACTAATTTTCCTCTATTAGTATTACTGAGTATTGACCTTGATAAAATGTTAGTATGATATCGAAGTAATTGAATGGGTTCAAGATACATCGAAATCTTGACCTTCAAAGATACTTGAGTTTCACGAGACTCGATTCAAAGATTTTCAATTTTATCCTGAGTTTCTCAGTAGATATCTGAGAAAACTTCATGCATCTGAAAACCTTCAATTATTGATTTACTCTATACACCGGATCTAACATCCCTAATTCAATCGATAGTTCCCGAAATCTTGATTCACCAAAGGTTTAGTCAAGATATCACTCTTTTGCTTATCAAGATGAATTTTCTCCATCCCGATGTCCTTTTTTCGACATGATCTCTCGATGAAGTGATGTCGATATCCACATGCTTGCATCCGGTGTGCAATAACGGATTTTGTGAAATAGCAATAAGACTATTATTATCACAAAATATGGGTACTTCATTGGCTACAACTTTATAATCCCTTAATTATTATGCGAGAAAAAGAATCTGAAAGAAACAGCCTTTCCTCGCAAATGACCATGTATTCAAACCTTGAAGAGTATTGGTTGCTAATCGAGGTCCTTTTTTGAAAACCAAGATATCAGCTTACTTCCAAGAAATTGACAAGTTCCTGTAGTGGACTTCCTGTCAATTCTACAACCTCCATAATCAGCATCTGAGTAACCAGTTAATTCAAGGTTATCATCAGCTGGATACCACAATCCTCTATTCACTGTGCCCTTAAGATACTTCAGTATCTTTTTGGCAGCCTCCATGTGACTAGCCTTAGGATTAGCTTGGTATCTTGCACATATCCCAACAAAGAAATGTTATATCCGCCTACTTAACGTGAGATAGAGCAATGATCCAATGATCCTCTATAATCAGTGTGACTTACTGATTTGCCTTCAGGATCAAGATCCATCTTGTAGTTAGTATTCATGGGAATCCTAACTGCATTGCAATTCTGTACACCATACTTGGCAATCAGATCTCTGGTGTACTTTGCCTGGTTGATGAAGATTCCTTCCTTTGATTGTTTCACTTGAAGACCTAGAAAGAAATTCATCTCCCCCATCATAGACATCTCAAATTTGTCTTTCATCAGTGTAGAAAACTTTTCACACAACTGATGATTTGGGGATCCAAAAATGATGTCATCAACATATATCTGAACTAGTAAGATATCTTCCCCATCTTCTATCCTAAATAAGGTTCTATCAACAGTTCCTTTGACAAAACCGTGGTCAGGACCATACAAGGCTTTTCTGAGCCTGTAAACTTGGTCATTCTGTTTGAAACCAGGAGGTTGTTCCCCATAAACCTCTTCTTTAAGCACACCGTCCAGAAATGCACTCTTCACATCCATTTGATAGACTGTGAACTTCATGTGGGCAGCATATGCAAGAAACAATCTGATGGATTCTAGTCTTGCAACAGGTGCAAAGGTTTCATCGTAATCCAAACCTTCTTCTTGGGAATAACATTGTGCAACTAGCCTTGCCTTGTTTCTTACAATGTTGTTGTTCTCATCTCTTTTATTTTAAAATACCCACTTGGTTCCAATAACATTGTGCCTTTCAGGTCTATCCACTAGCTCCCATACCTCATTCCTTGATAATTGATTCAGCTCTTCTTGCATAGCAGTAATGCAAAAAGAATCTTGTAGAGCTTCTTCAATCTCAGTAGGCTCTTTCTCTGATAGGAAGCAGCTGAATAGTGCACTCTCTCCATGGAACCTTCTTGTTTTAACACCTTCAGTTAGATCACCAACAATCTGACTTGTAGGATGACTATCTAACCAACTTCTTCTAGATGTTCCCCCTTCAATAGTATCCTCAACATTTGAGATGTTAGGTTCAGTTAGTTCAATAAACTCTGGGAACAACAGAAAAGGAGAAAGGGAATCATCTTCCCCAGGGGAAATTCTATTCAGAATATTGTCAGTGACATTTGTTCCCCCTTGGTTGATAGATTCAAAATTTGCCTCAGCTGTGACCACATCTTCATTGGCATCACATACCTGAGTCTGAACTGGTGTCTGTTCAGATTGGTCACCTTTGGTGTGTTGGCTTTCCTGAGTCTCACCATCCTGAGTTCCATCCTGAACTTCTTTGTCTGAGTCTGAGTCACTCCATTCATAGAAGGTGACTAACTTCTTCTTTTCAGGTTCAGTGGATGATTTGTCATTCTTTTTCAGACTTAATCTGGTGATTCTCTTGGTCATTTCTTCTGCATCATGTCCCTATTTCTTCTGAACACAAGTAGATTCATCAAAAACAACATGAGGTGTTTCCTCCACAATAAGAGTCGTACAGTTGTAAACTCGAAAAGTTTTTCTTGACTTCGAATATCCTAAGAATATTCCTTCATCGCCTTTTGCTATCAAATGTTTTCAATCGATCTTTACCATTATTGTGTATGAAACACTTGCAACCAAACACACGAAAAGAAAAAAAACAAGAGGCTTCCTTTCATTCCAAAGCTCGTATGGTGTTTTTGCCTTGACTCTTGGTCAAGCATGGATCTATTTTGTGAATAGCATGCGGTGTTGACGACCAAATTTCAAAATCTTTAGGAATCTCAAACTTCAAATTTATCATGGTCCTTGCAGCTTCTTTTAAAGTCATGTTCCTTCTTTCAGCAACACCATTTTGTTGAGGGGTCCTTGCAGCTGATGTTTAATGAGTAATTCCATTTCTTTGACAATAATCGATATAATATGGTTTATAAATTAGGTTCCTTTGCCAGATCCGATTTTGACCACACTCGATTTTTCTCAATCTCGAGCCTTTTCAAGAAACTTCAGCGGTTTTATATCGAGTCTCCTTCTTCATCGAGTAAGAATATGACCCAAGTATATCTTGAGTAGTCATCAACTACTACGAGTGTATATTTCCGCCATTAGTGCTCACTTTGGTGTTCTTTGGACCAAAAAGATCCATATGCAACAACTGAAGTATTCTCTAAGTAGAAACATCTACTTTGCTTTTAAATGATGCTTTAACTTATTTTCCTTTTTGGCACACATCACAAACATGTTCCTTACTGAACACTTCATTTAGCAACCCTCTCACAAGAGCTAATCTTGCAAGTTTATTGAGGTTTTGAAATTGGTGATTCATTCTTTTATGCCATAACCAATTGGTAATCTGTGGAACTTTTTTTGCAACCAAACATGTATCTTTAGGAGTTGAACTCCAATCAGCAAGATACACATTTCCTTTTCTTGTACCAGTCAGTAATATTTTATGTGAAATATCATCTTTCACATAACATAAGTTCTTAGAGAACTCAACATTAAAACCCTTATCACAGAATTGGCTTATTGAAAGCAAATTATGTTTCAATCCAGATACGTATGAAACACCATGGATATGAACTGAGTCAATTTCCAAAGTTCCATATCCTTGATCTATCCTCGAGTTATCTCCAAATGTGATCCGAGGGCCTCTTTGTTCAACATAGTCATCGAGTATCTTCTTGAATCTGTCATATGTCTTGAGCATCCACCGTCAAGATACCATCTGGCGAGGGCCATTTCATCTCCACTCATCAGTGCTATGTGATCTTCAATTAGCTCAGTGCCCTTCTTTTCCTCCTGAAAAACAGATCAATTCTTAGGTACCCAATTTGTGTAGGGTCCTACTGTTGGGGAATTATTTGCACAGATCTATTCGGGGTGAATATTTAAATACAAATTTAATTCTTTAATTATTACTAACATGAATTAATCTTATATTAATTCAAATAATAATTGCAACAACATATCATGCATATAATAAGCCACGTAAAACCTACGCATGCGGAATCTACGGGTTTACGTGAACGTACCTCTCGGGATGGCAGTGAATTCGGTTGGACGGACTAACCAAAAAGACTTCTCAAGTATTCCCTTAGCCCTTGCTCAACTATCCGGTGGAAGGACACTTGTCGAACAATTAACAAAAGGAAAAAATAAACTTTGTTGCATCACTTATGTGGATTTGCTAATTTTTCCAGCACATGGAATTGTGTTGAGAATGAAAGAATCATCCCCTATATATAGGTGAGGCGTGGTCGACTTTTTCAAGAGAGAAAAACAATGTGGGAAAAAGACTTTTCTTGATCACCAAGAAATCTTGAATATATCTCCTATATATTTTTTTCCCATAATTAAAATATTCCACAAAAAATCCCACCTCCTCAACAATATGGATTTTTGAAAATTTAATGATGCAAGAATCCAAGATTTGGATCTTCTTGAATTTATGAGATATTCTTGTATTTCAAGAAATACATATCTTCCATAATATCTTTTCAAGAAAATCAAGAAAATCTTTCTTGCTCATTATATTTTCTAATTTTTTGAAAAATTTCAATATAGATAACCTAGTGGGAGATTTCTTGAATTTAATGAGATAATCTTGTATTCCAAGAATACATATCTTCATTCCATAACAAAATTCAAAGAAAATCTTTCTCCCAACATATCTATAAATTTCAAAATTTTAGTTGGAAAATTAAGCAACAATATTTATTTTATTTTAATCACCTTTTTTAGGTTATTGGACTATTTGTTGGGCTACTCGGGGGCCTTTAGGAGAATTAAGATTGGACCTTCTAATGGACCTTGAATATCTAATATTGAGCCACAATATAATTCAAGCCCATAAATATTAATTAATCCCACTACATAATTAATATTGCACTATCCATCTTAACCCATATTACAGTCAATATGGCTCCCGGTCATTATTTCCCGTGTTTAAGATTATCTAGCCCATTAATTAATTCAAGCCACTGAAATAGCTTTCCGTTAATTAATATATTTCGTCCTTGGTCAAGGAACGGTTCAACATTATTATCCATACCAGAAACTAATTCCACTTGCAAGATTTGGTATGATAAAGCTTATGAACCTCCCAAGGGGGGGCAAATCGAACAAGCGTACTTGCACACGATTCTTCGTATTAAATCTTAGCAATCACACGTGACTAATAATATTGCCCAAGATAAAAAGTATTGAATCTCTTTGATTTGCTACCCATGATAAGTCAAAGCAATAGTTACCAATCCCACGTGATCCTATTTAAGGGACGAAGATTAAGAAACAACGAACCACTGAGGTCTAATTCTTCCTTGTTCAGTTCTGGAGAATTTATCCTCCTGTAGGTCCTATTCAGTGCATCAGTCATGCACTAGTGTAATCTCTTGGTCAAGACAAGTCAATCTGAGCCTTACACTTCAACCTTTCACGATGGGTTGTTCATTTCCATCTAGGTCGTGAATGGCGTACTTTTAGTTACAAGGGACTGTTAAGTTAATCTTTTGTGATCTGGTATCACTAAATTAACTACAATGTAACACGTACGAATTATTGAACAGTTATGCAGTAAATATATGTAACATTCAATGATATTTAAAGCATCAGTGATAAACAATTTATTTCAGTAAATAAGTCTGGAAATTCAGTTTCGATTATACAAAGTAAAAAGCATATTTTTCAGTATAATCCCAACACCTGCAAGGTTAGTTGTACCTTTAGGAATCCAAATCTTCCTGACAACTCTAATCACTTTAGAGTGGCTGATCTGTCTTTCATAAACATCTACATACACATTTACTACTCTAGGTGTCTTAGCAGTTTCCTGTGTATGAGTGCTTGCCTTAGCATGAACATGAGCCTTAGAGTTTTTCTTTGGTACAGGCCTTTTGTTCATTTGCTTTGGCTTCTGTGCAGTCGGTCTGAATCTTTGCTGACTCGGGTTCAGGTAACCTTTACCCTTAGGCAAGTGGGGTTCAGGTTGCCTATACTGAAATTTGGGTCTTTCAGTATACTGAGGACTTGGTCTCTTCAGTTGAGAATGTCTCTGCTGAGTGTTTCTCTTCTGAAGATTCCTCTGATGGTTCAGTGCAGATCCTTTCAGGTTTGCATTCTTAGCCTGAGGCTTCGAAGTACTTGCCTGAAATATTCCTACTGAGTGCTCAGGTTTTCTAGCCTTCACCTGAGGTTTGGGCTTTCTTACCTGATCATTCAGTTTTACTGGAACCATAGGTCCTTTTCCCTTGTCTAACACCTTGGGTATTTCTTCAGTTTGAAGTGTAGGTGCCACTGGTTTAACAAAGATTGTCTTATTGCTACTTGATGCAGCATTCAGATGACCTTGTGAGGTTCCCTCTGGAATGTATCCCAATCCAGATTTTATAGTGGCAGGTCTCTGATAACTCTGAATTTCATTTATTACTTTAGATGCAGTATTCAATAGAATTAGCTTCTTCTGTTCACTATCCTCACAGTTCTGTAGAGTCTCATGCTTCTCAGAGAGGTCATTGAACTTGGTTCTGATTAGCTGAATCTCTTCAGTGGATTTCTCTAGCTTTTCATTCAGGGTCACTATCAACTTCTCTTTTTCTGAGAGTTGTACTTTCAGAACATCCAGTTCATCAGTAGCTCCCATTAATTGAGAAGAAATTTCAGTATTGCTAGAGTCTTTCCATTTAAGATTTTCAGCCTTCAGTTCCTTATTTTGCTCTTGAGTTTCATTTAGCAGTTCTTGTAGAACAACATAGTCCTTCATCAGATTCTCAAAAGAATCCATCAGGTCAAAATGACTGTTTACAGTTGAACTTGACAACTCTTGTGCTAGTGTAGGAGCAACAACAGAGAAAGAAGAGTTTACCTCCTCAACAGCCATTAGACAGAGATCATCACTTTCACTGTCTGAGAATATTTCATCTGAAGAGCTAGATCCTTCTTCAGAATGTTCTTCTTCTGCAACCATGGCCTTTTTGCTAGAGAACTTCTTGTCTCTTTTAGCTTGTCTTTCTCTTCTCTCCTTAGCACTCAGGTCAGGACAATCATACTGGAAGTGACCTTTCTTTTGGCAATTGTAGCATCTGTTGGCATCATCATCCTGATCACTTTCTTCTTTGGACTTGGAGCCTTCCTTTTGGATGAAGATCCTTCAGCTTTCAGGTCCTTCTTCTTCTCAGTTGATTTGTCCTCAGCTTTCTTCTGGTACCTGTGATTACTGTAATAGTTTTTATATTTTCCATATCGACTATTAAGTCTTTCAAACCCCCTTGCCATCAGTGCTAGCTTATCCTCAAGCTCATCCTGATTCTTAGCAAGGGAGTTCTCAGACTCTCTAGTTTTACAGGTTTTATCCTTGGCTTTGAAAGCCACATTTTTACTAGATGATGAATCATCTTTGTTGTCAGCCTTTTTAAATTTCTTATCAATTACAAACTCATAGGCCTTCAGCTCTGAGAAGACTTGTTGATATGGCATTGAATCAATGTTTTTGGTGTTTTCAATCACCACAGCATGAATATCCCATTTCTTAGAAAGACCTCTAAGAATTTTCAATGCCACTTCTCTCTGTGGATATCTCTTTCCAAGTGTATTCAGATCATTCATAATGCTAGTGAATCTGACTTCCAATTTGTCAATAGATTCACCTTCTAACATTTCAAAACTGTCAAACTTTCCAATTGCAACTGAAAGTTTGTTTTCCTTGATATGATATGTGCCTTGGCACATTACAGCTAGTGTATCCCAAATTTCTTTTGCAGTATTACAGTGAGAAATCATTCCATCACACCATCATCAATTGTACTGTATAGTGTGTCTTTAGCAATATAGTCTAGATTGACTAACTTCCTCTTCTCAGGAGTCAGTTGGTCATCAGACTTAGGAAATTCTGCTCTAGGATCATTTCTCTCATTTTCTGTTTCTCTGGGATTCACCACAGTAAATTGGAATGGCCCTTCAGAGACCACTCTCCACATAGGTTCATGTTTAGAATACAGGTGAGCCTGCATTCTTAGTCTCCATAAATCATAGTTCTCTACTGAGAACATGGGAAGTTTCTTAGAAGACATTTTGTCTAAGTCTTTTAAGAATTCAGCAAATAAGATCTGTTCAGATAGACCACAAGTATATTAGCAAATAAGACTTTGGTCAACAAAGCAGGTGGTCAAGTTGAACCACTGCTCTGATACCACTTGTTGGTCCCGGTGTGAACGAGTCTTACACGTGTATGGGGGGGAATACACGTGTTCAGTGTTTTTAAAACTTTTCTTTACTGAGGTCAGCTTGGGTCAGGTTGTCCTGATGATTTGGTCCTGAGAAGCACAAATCGCTCTGAGTCAAAGTCTTCCTGAGACAGTGATCCTGAGTTGCTTTCAGATACCTCAGATAATCCCAACTGATCCTGAGTTTTCAGAGATCCTGAGCTGCTTGGATCAGATAACTAACTTACTGAACCCTCAGAAGAGTAAGTTCAGTTTGGTAACTATCTGTTCTAGCTACTCAGATGTGCGGAATGGTTGGCCCTTAGTTTATACTCGTTTTAAGCTTTTGCTGAAAATCTTCCTTTTTAATGGAACAGTGATTAGGATGTGATTCAATTCAGAAGCAACTTCAGTGGATTGATTCCAACTGAATATCAGTGAAAATATGCTTTCAGTTTAAAGATATGCAACAGTTAATCAAAGCAAAACAGAAAGCAAAGAACACAGCAAGTTATAGTGGTTCAGAGACTCAAGCTCCTACGTCCACTCTCCCTGATCACTTCAGAGAAATTCACTAATCACTTCCTAAGGCTTTCTGACTACCTCTGTAGTTTACTAACCTTTCTAATTTTGAGCTTTCTGACTACCTCTGTAGTTTACTAACTCAAAACTCACACAAGCTTTCTGTCTATCCAAGATAGATTACTCACTTCTTCTCTAGAGCTTTCTGACTACCTCAATGTAGTTTACTAACTCTTTACAACTCCAATCTCACCAACAATCACACTCAAACTACCTTACAAAGGGTTTGGGGTTTCTTGGTTGGTTTCCAACTAGGATGAGATATCTTTTACAATAAAGAACAATGCAAAGGCTATGATATCTCGACTAAGCTTTGGATATATCTTATCAAGCTAGGCTTAGTGGAATGAGCTCTCTTCGATTTAAAGCACTTGGGAAATTCTTGGTTTTTCGAGTGCTTCAACTTGCAATAATAAGTTTGAGCTCTTGAGTTGCTTATAAATTTCCCGTAACCTTCAATGTAGATGGTCACAAGTATTTATAGGCAGGCACCAAGGTAACTCTTGAAAAACTATCTGTTGGAAGAGATAGCTTCGTGAGTTTCCTCTTATGGTGTGTGAAGAACGGCTATATTTAGGGTTTGACATAACACGTTTTAGGCAATAGCCTTTCATGTATCCGGTCAACATTTTTTGCAGTCTGGAACTTAGTACTTCTGACATCTTTTCAGTGACCTGTTGCTGTCAGTGTCAGTAATGTACAGTGTTGTCTTCTTCTTTTTTACTTTTGTCTCCAGTTAAAGGTAGACAACTTCAACGGCTCTTTTTGGTTACATTCTCTGAGTGATATAACCTTAACAACACTTTGTCTTAGTTCCTTTTGTCTGTATTTGAATCTCTTGGGCAATATCTATTTTTCTAAGGAATCGCATTTTTCTCAGTATTGCTTCCTTCAGATAGATATCTTCAGTGCCTTGGAACATTCAGGTTTATACTAAGCATTCAGTACATTACTAAGTCTTCAGTAATTACTGTGCCTTCAGTATTCTTCAGTCTTCAGTCTTCTGTCTTCTGTCTTCTGTGTCTTCAGAGTCTTCTGAGTCTTCACAGATATACTGACTGATATACTGAGTCTTAATGCTGAGTCCCTCAGTTTCATATTGAGTCTTCAGTTTCTCAGTTTCTAACTGAGTCTTCAGTTTCTCAGTTTCTCACTGAGTCTTCAGTTTCTCAGTTTCTCACTGAAACTTCAGAAACTTCAGTTTCAGTATGAAGCTTCAGTTTCTTCAGAAACTTACTGAGTCTTCAGAACCTATCAGAATCTAACCTGATCTATATCTGCTGACTATACATTTTGCAGATATCAACCTGAATATTCTAAAACTGAATCCTGACTCAACTATCAAGATTATTCTGAACATGTCATACTCAGGGGTTTTGGGATCTAATCAAAATCAATCTTTATTAAATTCATCTCCCAACATAAAAGAATGACTAGATATTGATCTAGTATAAGAAGTTGAATGTCTTCTTTGATTATTTTGAAAACCAATATTAATAATGTAGGTCCCGAACGGGTTTAGTGAGGGCAGAAGTCTAGAGGGGAGGGGTGAATAGACTTCTGAAAACTTTTCGTGCAGATCAGGTGTGAGGGCAGTCAGCCTGATCAGAGTGCGAGTGAATCAGTTTGGGCTGATAACCAACTTACTGATCGCCTGAAGCAGATCAGTTCGGTAACTATCAGTTTAACTGATGTGTGCGGAAGCTTAAGTTTTACCCGTGTGAAAAACCAGTTTTGATAAATTAGATTCCAAGGTTAATCTTTTAATCAGTTGACTGAAGTGTCAAGTATGATCAGATCAGAAGCTTGGTGCTAGCTGATCTCAACTTGGAATATGTATGCGCTTTAAAGGTTGTGTGCGATTATGTGAACAGTTAATCAAAGCAGTAGTGGCACACAAGATTTATAGTGGTTCGGACAAACCAGTCCTACGTCCACTCTTCCCTATCAAAAGGGGCACCGACTTAACCAACTGGACTTTGTTTTATGTGTAAGTCCAACACAGTACACCGACTAGATGTTTAAAGAGTTCACACTCAACCGATCCCAGAAATCAGAACTAGAAACCCTAGTCTGAAATCTTGCTAAACAACTTAACCTAACTTGGGGGTTTGGGTAAGATTGTTGAGGTTCCAACTATGAAATCTTTACTTGCAAATAAGTAGCCTAATCAGCTAGAGAAAAAGATTTCTATGCTAAGAACTTATGGGATGAACACTTAATAAAAATATTCTTCTTGATCGTGTTCTTGTGCGGAAATCTGAAATTAGCTTGAGCTTCTTGATTGTTCATCGTTTTCGTTCGTTATTTCCGTGTCTCACTCTAAAGTGTGATCCCATATATATTGACCTTGAAATCAAAGAGCCGTTGGAGAGCAATTTAAATTTTAGGCTATATTTGGTAGACTTGCAGGCTTGATGTGACTAGCTTCAGGAACGGCATGGCCAAAAGCGTGAATTTGTACTTTGTAGCCGTTTCAGAGAGGTAAAATCAAATCCCGAATTCGCAAGACCGATCATCGTGTCTTGTTCTTATTGGATAGCAGACTCACTTTTTGGTCTTTGTTCTTCCAACTAAGCTTAACATTCTTCTTGTTCGGATCATCGACGTATGATTAGGTGAAACACCGATTTCACTGGTGGTGACTTCGTCGATCGAATCGATCGATCTACTGATAGAGTCTTCTGGTGCCGGTTGACTTAGCTTCAACTAGCAGACCCGGCTGATGTAGGTCTTCTGGTCTGATCATCTGGAAGTCATCTGATCTTCGAGTATCCTGAGTTTGAGCTTCATGACTTCAAATTTGAGATATCATTTGGATCGGATCGATCGATCTTGATTCTTTTCTAAGCGTTACGGCACATCGGATATCAAACTTGTTCTTTGAGTCTTCAGATCGACCTATACATATTGAGTTCCCCTCAATATGTGACCTATCTATTACATCGGTTGTTCTATACATAATTATCAAATCGGTCTCCTATGCAGTAATATAAACATCGATCACCTATGTGTCCGATTTGGTCCTATTACATGTGTTGTTGGAACTTTCATCAAAACTATAAATTTCCCAACAATTTCCCCCTTTTTGATGAAACCAAAACACTTAGAGAAACCAAAACAGTTGATAAGAAATAGAACAGTTAAGAGCATGTAATCAGAAGACAATGAGACTTTGTCTTAGGATCAAAAAAATAAACTTTTCTCATTAAAGAATGATGATTACATGTTACATCAGAAAAGTTTGAAAATAAGCGCAGCTGATCCTGAGTAGTCTTCTGATTCTTCACTCTTTGGGCTTGTATCCTTCTGGCATCTCTCTTTGATCCTGAGGAACGTTGAAAATCTGATAAAGTTTCCATTTGACATCATCAGTTTGCTGAGGATCAGTTATTTGTTTTCTGCTCAGGATGTCAAAGTAGAATCTTTGAAATGCCAGTCTGTCGAATGAGCCATCCGCCTTCTTCGAAAGTACACCGGATGATCATACTCTTGGCGAGTTATTTTTACATTGATCAGCTTGGCCTCATTCTCCAGATACTTCAGAAAATCCGGGTATTTATTTTCTAACCAGTTGAGGAATTCTTCATCAGGAGATTCTTCTTGTGGAACAAGATTAAGAACAAAGGCATCCAGAAGCCATTCACTTCTGATCTTGTTCCATTCCTCAAATTTCTTAGCATGCATTGTTTTTTGGGATGATCTCATCACTCTTCTTTGGCGGCTTAGGTTACGCACGGATTTTCCAGCCCTTCCTTTCTTCACTCTCAAATTGAATTTCTTCTTGATTTTACGCCTCTTTTTTTTTTTACGCCCTTCTTTCTTCTTGGCATTTTCGAGCTTCTTTCGCTTATCTGCTCTTTGGACATCTTTTCACCAATATTTTTGTCATGCATTCAGATCTCGGGTTATTTGTTCTTCTCCGAATTTGTGATGTCCCTTCATCAGTTGGTTTCTCACTCTGTCCTTCCCCCTTTTTGGTTTGATCAAAAAGAGTAGTGAGGTGGGAGGTCAGAGAACCAAAGTTGACTGCGATCGCCTTGTTGATATCTGCAACAGATATGCCTTGAGTTTGAGCAGTTAGATTTTGAATCGTTGATATCAGCTCCGTCTTGGCAGATTCCATAGCAGTAGAGAGTGTTGTGATCAACTTGTCAAGTTTCTCTTCTGTCAATTCTAGCTTGTCAGTGAGCATCAGAAAAGAAACTTGTTGTTTATCCACTTGAGTCAGTTTGGCATCAACGGTCTTTATCAGTTCGGCTGACGCAGTGGACACAGTTTGGGAGAACTGATCTTTGATTGCCCCAATGTGGGAAATAGTTATTTCCCTTTGATCTTTTATTTCGTTGATGGCAATTCGCCTTTGATCAGCTATCAGTCCCTCAACTTCTTCTTTCAGGAGATCTTTGAGACAAGATCTGATCTCCTGAAGTTGATCAGTAGTGACGTGTGATGTTGGAACGTTAGGTGTCACTTGATCTGGTTCAGTTGTTTGTGCCTCCAGTGGTTGGTCATGAACTGCAGCACCAGTTCCACTATCATCGGCAGCTCCTGCATCCTTCATGATGGCATCGCCGGGAGCTTTGTCGGCGATCTCGATTAAATCTGTTAAGCAACCCTAGCTTCGCGTGGATCGAGCTTTAACAGATTTAGCGATTATCGGCTTATTTGGTGATCCCACTTTTGCGATTTCCTCATGTCGAAATCGAAAGTACGCAAACTCATCCGCACCGCCCATACATTCTATAATTATTATGAAGTCCGGAGAAGCTTTTTAATCGAAGATCTCTCCGGTGAGGATCTCCAAAACTTCTTCTCTTATGACAGGTTAGGCGACCATGTCCGGGTCTGACTCATCAATCTCTCTTTCGATTAGCATTACGATCAATTTCCGATTATGATCTTTGTTGATCTGGACTCGAGGATTGTCGGTCGATTCAATTTGATGAGGTATCGAAGGTTCCGGTTGTGCTTGAGTTGGCGGAAGTTGGCTGATCGATTCGACCTGCGAGAGGTTTTGTGGAAGCAGTGCTTGTTTCCACAAGTAAGCTTTACGGTTCATGAACCGATGTAGTTTCGTGTTCGCGGGCAGGTGGAAGGATAGGAGAGACATGCTTTCGGCGGCCGTTATTTCGAAGCGGTGAGAGCGGTTTGGAGCTTGAGGAGAAGGAGATTGATCGGCATGCTTTTTCCTCGAGTGATCTGGCGAGCTCGGCTTGCAAGCGACACTGCCGTCGATGCTTCACTGATTTTTGTGGTGCAATGACTGAAGCGCTCCTTCTTCATCGACTCATCTTCTAAAGCATCGAGTCATGGGAGCTTGCTTCGCCTTCTTCGCCCCTCTTCTCCTGGGCCTTTACGGTTTTCTTTTCTTCTTCTTGGGGGCATCTGGTGGGCCTTACTGGGGTCCTTCACGGTTTGAGTTTGATTCGCCAAGATCTCAGTGCGAAAAAGTTGCCTTCTTGCCTTTTCCTTTCTTGGACTTTGGGGGGGTCGGCCGCATATCATCGTCCGGTGGCCCAAAAATGACTGAAGTGACTATGAGAAAGCCCTTATAGGACTTCGGTCCATTCTGTTCCCATTTGGCCTTTGGCAATTTATCTTGAAGGATAAGCGCAACCTTGTTGAGATTGCGATCTTCTTCTTGAGACATACCTGCCTCCACTCATCTACTCCAAATTTCTCATGTTCCTGGAGCAGAATGGCCTTCAGGAACCCGTGCCAATTGATGTTCTTCACTTCATCAATTATTGCAGCCCATCTTTGCATGAGTTTGGTCGATGTAATAGCATACGGGAGGGCTGAATGCAATACCCATTATTGTTTTTGACAATATGTCAAACAACAATCGGTATTTTCTCTTGAGCATTGGCCCGACAAAACACGAAGTATGATGTTTGTCGGCCTCTCAAGAAAAACTTTTTTCGACGATCATTTCGTCTTGGTCTCCTGTAATGGGCAAAGCGAGATCCATCCTTTGGGTAATTTGAACAGACGGCGGGTTATGTCGCGATTCGTCGATCCGATTTTTCGCTTTGATTTGTCGAAAGTAGTTCTTCTCTGGAGCATCCAGATATCACTCTTAAATTCCTTAGGAATTCTAGTGCTTCATCTTTGCATCTTTGGATTGCGTTGAGCGTATAAAATTTCTCAAGGCACCTTTTTTGAAGAATTTGCTCGACCTCCATTGATTAGGATCCCGAGATGATATTGAACTATACAAACTTATCATCCACGATCCTTTTTTGCGATTCGATAGTTGCACATAATTTTGCCCATACCGTGAGTGATCATTCACAATCTACAGATAAGATAGATTCGGTTAGAGAGTTGTGCATTAATACAAAGAATATCACACAGGCGGAAACTAAGAAGCAATAAAGCATAACACAGTAGAAACATTTAAGATCAATGGATTTACAAAGATGCATCAAATAAACATATATTACCAGATTCTGTTTTTCGAAAAGATGATTTTGAAACTTAGAAAAACACTTTGAATCTGAGAGAAGTAATCTGGAGTTTTCAGAGAATAGATCGCAAGTTTGTGAAATGGAAAACTCTGGTCTATTTTTGATGAACTTTATAAAGACGAGGAGGGAAGAAGAAGACACGATTTTGAAGATCAACCGTTTGAAAAGATTAAACGCTCCAGATTAAGCGGTTTTGATCGTAGGGTCAGGAAAAGCACGTACAAAAAACTTTTGGATTTAAAAGCACGTTTAATAGCAGTTAATACATGTACCCCACGTCCGCATTAAATGATTTGCAGAGAATACGTCACACGGATAATGGGTACAGTAAGGCAAATAATATCCGATAAGATCCGATAAATAAGCAAAGAACAAGAGAAAAGAAAAGCGTATCTGGTTGACTGATATTGTAATCAGTCAATACCACTTGTCCATGTTGATTTCACTTGTTGATCTTAGTATTCTGCCTAAGCCTTAAAATTTCCTAACCGATCCTTTTAACCGATCTTCTTCACTTGCATCCGATTTGTTGAGGTTTCAAGCTCAACCGATCTTCCTTGAATCGTCGATTTCTTTCGATTCTCCTTTATCGGTTGAAGTTCCCCTTCAACCGATATTTTCTATTTTCCCATAGACCGATGCATCGATTTTTGGAGTTTTAAGCTCGGTGATCTTCCTCATCCGATCGACGAATGTATCAGATTTTGGTTGACCTAATCGATTCTTCTCGAGATCAAGTCAATTCTTGAGATAAGTGTTACCGCCAAAACTTAGTCTATAATAGTAGTCTCTATTCCTAAGTTGGCGCGATTTGACATCGTAATTATCGCCCCGAATCTTTTCGATATGTCAATCCGCCGTAAATTTATCCAATTATCGATCGCGTGATTCCTACATTTGTCCTTTTGGTGCGATTTCTCTAAAAGGTTTTGAAAACTTGAATTTGCATTTGCATCCTTGCTTGGCCTCTATAAATTGGACCAATTGTTTTACACAACATAACCCATTCACCATACTTATTTTCTTTGTAAAATCATGTATCCTGGTGAACCCTTATTTTCGGTTAAACTTAGGCAAATATCTTTACCCTTTTTCAATGATTTGACTTCTCAAATCAACCCTTCGTCCCTTATTATTCTTTTTTTCGTTATATCGTCAAAGATTTCACATAAAATTGTTGCAAAGCTTCTACTACCACCATGGAGGCGGGCTTTCTTTGTTGTAACCGAGAAGACACTTCTCCTAACAGTATGCACCTTGTGTGTCTATCGTTATGACGTAACTACCATCAACAGACTTAGTCTGAAAATGAACGTGAGTTTGATATGCGATCTTGATCAGTCAACAACTGATCTTCGTATATCACCTCACCATTTAACAGCTGGAGAGCCCACTGGACTCTTTCTTAGGGCTCTGGCTTAAAAAATCCTATCAAGGCATTTGTCGCTCCATTTTTCTTGATCTTGACCCTCTGCGCCTTTGATATATTCTTTTCTTTAAAGCCTCTCTCACCCTTGTTAAGTGGGGGGAAAATGAGAGCATCGATTTTAAAATCTCTCTCTCCCTGCTCCACTTGGGTTAGGATGAGGGTTTAGGGTTATAGGTTTTGGGTTTTGGGTTATCACTTATGTACTGACCTCCGGGTCCTTTGTGCTTGTATCTTGTAATGTAACCTGACCTTCGGGTCTTTATCAATGAAAAGTTCTATTATTCCATTGTTGTGTAAAATTCTTGTATCTTTATGCGATTTTAAGCTTTAATCTTGTGAATATCACTTGTAAATCTTGCTTGTTTGAATATCAGCTTAATCGACTCATAAAGATGTAAAATAGTCAAACTGATTTAATCAGATATTCCTTTTAAAATGAGGGTTTCCTTTAATCTGATAAACCTTAAATCTGATCAGTTCCTTTAACCTGATAATCCTGTAGATCTGATCGATTTCTCACATCAGTTCCTTGACTGATCTTCTGATCAATTGAGATACCAAACTCAATCGATTTCTTTCAACTTTAGTTAGTCTCTCAACCACCGTGTTCGAGATCATTTCGTCAAACATTTTAGGTGCATTTTCTCCAAGATCCGAAGCCCTAGCTCATTGCATAATTCTCTGAATCGATTTCAAACTAGTGGCTTGGTTAGAATATCGACTTTTCGTATATCAAGATGAATCTTTTTCCATTCGATATTCTTCTTTTCAACATGATCTCTTATAAAATGGTGTCCGACATCCACATGCTTGCATCTTGTGTGTAGAACGGAGTCCGAAAGATGATTGCAATAAGACTATTATCATCACGTAAAATAGGTACATTGTTAGCTTCAATGTTATAATCCTCACCGCCGACTAAGCGAAGAGGTTGGGAACAATGACTTCCTCTGACCATATATTCTTGATAGTAGATGTCATGAATCGATGTCCGCTTTTTGAAAACCACGAGATCGCTTTTTTTACTTCCTAAGAACCGACATGTTCCTCGAGGTGGATTTTTTCGTCAATGTTGCAACCTCCATAATCGTAATCGAGAATACCCACTAAGCTCTAGATTATCATCGATGGGTAAAATAAACCAAGATTTACCGTCCCCTTCAGGATACTTAAGAATCCGCTTAGTCGCTTCTAGGTGGCTTATCATTGGATTTGCACGAAATCGCGCACATACACCCTTGCGAAGGTTATATCCGGGGTATTTGGCGGTCGGTATAGTAGAGATCCAATGAGAGCCCTATATTCTTCCGATTTGTTTTTTCGACCATCCTCATCCGGATCCATCTTGAATCCGGTCATCATAGGAATTTTGGCTTCCTTACAATTTTGAACTCCAAACTTAGCCAATAAATTCCTAGTGTACTTTGCTTTGGCGAGATGAATATCCCTTCGCACTTTGCTTCCCTTGAAGCCCCGAAAAGAAATTATCTGACCCATCATGGACATCTCGAACTTCCCTTGCATCGGATTTTTTTGAATCTTTCACATAGACTCTTGTTAGGAGATCCGAAGATGATGTCGCCCACGAGATCCGAACCATCGTAATATCTTTTCCATCTTCTATTCTCAATAAGGTTACGTCCCTTTGTTCCTTTAGCGAACCCACTATTGATCAAGAACTGAGAGAGTGTATCATACCAAGCTCGAGGAGCCTGTTTCAGCCCATAAAGAGCTTTTCGTAAACGGTACACTTGGTTGCCCTTTTCAAAGCCTGGAGGTTGTTCGACATAAACTTCCTCTGCTAGTACCCCGTTTAAGAAAGCACTCTTTCGTCCATCGATACCACGATGAACCCTCTGTGGGAAGCATATGCTTAGCTTGACGAATGAATGGCTTTAAAGCGGCGGCGAGTGCAAAGGTCTCATCATAATCAATTCCTTCGATTGTGAATACCCCTTAGCAACAAGTCTTGCCTTATTTACGGTGATGACGTTTT
This sequence comes from Stenogyne calaminthoides, assembly GCA_037126765.1. Classification (NCBI taxonomy): domain Eukaryota; kingdom Viridiplantae; phylum Streptophyta; class Magnoliopsida; order Lamiales; family Lamiaceae; genus Stenogyne; species Stenogyne calaminthoides. Next base: position 15,054,652 of record JBBCBC010000009.1, on the reverse strand, counting down.
TCTCATCTCTCTTGTTCTTGAATACCCACTTCGCAATAACGTCTTGATGACTTGGTGCATCTACCGGTTCCCAAACTTGATTTACCGAATCGTTCGGCTCTTCCGCATGGCTAGAATCCGACAAGGCGTCTTGTAGAGCTTCCTCTATTGTTGTTGGTTCCTTCATAGGCGGAGATAACAAAGAACAATACATGGCACTTTCACTGTCGAAATCTAGTTTTAACTTTATCGATGGGTCTCCGATTATCGGATCGGTTGGATATTTGGTTATCCAGTCCTTCGATTCGATTTGCGTTGGTTTGGAGAACATCGTCCGTTTACGATAAAATTTCATTACTAGCGATTGGGAGTGGTGCGAGTTATGATCCACTTGATAAGAACAAGTCTCGGTGATGTTGGACTCATCATGTGTCGATGTCGTTCGTGGGAACTTCAGATGTTCCCCCGAACCGGATGGTTCGATTGATCTTATCTCTCGGTATGTCCGCTTCTTCATCGACAGTTTTTTCGTACCTTAGGATCTCGAATGATCGGTGAATCGCCTAGATCTGGAATGTATATTATTACGGTTTCGATTCTTTTTCCTTGATCGTTAACGATCCATTTTTCGAACATCGAGGTTCTTGTTGATCGGTACATCTTGTTCTCTGGTGATTTCTCTTGATCGAAGATGCTTCATCAAAGACTACATGGGGTGTTTCTTCCACAAGTAGGGTTAAATGCATTGTAAAACCCCGAAAGTTTTGCTAGATGAGGAATATCCTAGAAATATCCCCTCATCTGACTTGGCCTCAAAAGTCTTCAACTGACTCTTCCCATTGTTGTGTATGAAACACTTACACCCAAAAACATGGAAGTAAGAGACACGAGGTTTTCTGTCCTTCCACAGTTCATAGGGTGTTTTGTAGTGAGCCTTAGTCAGAAGACATCCATTACGAGTATGGCATGCGGTGTTGATTATACGCCTTTAAACGGCTTGGTATCGCATGTTAAATTAACATTGTGCGGCGAAGCTTCTTTGAGAGTTCTGTTCCTCCGATTCATTTACTCCATTTTGTTGTGGCGTCCTCGCGGACGACGTTTCATCTTTGTATACCAAACTTAGAGCAAAAATCAGTAATAAAAGAGTTCAGAAATTCTGTACCTTTATCTGGTCTGATTTTTACTACAATGACACCCTTCTCATTTTGTAATCGTTTTAGCAGCTCGGGTATCTTCGTAGTCGTCTCATTCTTCTTGTGTAAGAATATAACCCTGTAAACTTGGAATAATCATCCACGATTACGAGTATATTTCGTCCGTTGAGACCGATTGGTGTAATCGGGTCCGAATAGATCCATATATGAAGTACGATTAAAGATTTGGATCCGGTCCGGAATTCCCTTGAATGAAGCTTTGATTGTTTTCCTTTTTCGACATGCAAGATATGTCCGATCCTTTGAAAATACTTCATTCGGAAGTCCTTCTACTAGAGACATCCTTCTTTATTTTGTTAAGAGTTTTAAAGTTCGGATGGCTCATTCTTTTGTGCGAGCCAAATCGCTACTTTTGGAACTCTTGACAATTAGGCATGCATTTCTTGGGCAACTGTTCCAATCACGTGTAAATCGTCCCCTTTCCTTGAACCAATTAGCAAAATCTCATTTGAGTGGCTCGATTCTTGATAGTGCATTGATCGATCGAGAACTCAACATTGAATCCGTTGTCATGAATTGTGAAACCGATAATAGGTTGTGCTTTAGACCTTCGACATACGAGACTCGATTATTTGTACATCGTCATTCTCTAAGGTTTCGAACCCTTTGGTATAGCTAAAGTTATCATCACGAAAGAGTACACGCTGGCCTTTTCATTTCTATGTAAGAGCCGAGGAGATGTTTGCTTCGGTCATGTGCCTTGAGCATCCACTATCGATGTACCGGATAGTTGCTTGCACACCTCCTTTGTTGGCGGACCCACGCTTAACCGCAATCGGATCGGGCTTTAGGTACCCTTTTGGATTGGGTCCGAGGGGTTAGGATTAGTTTTGGGAATCCATACAAAAGAGCACTTCTATTGTGATCGGTTAGATCGAAGGCTGATTTGTCTCCCATACTGTCAACATAATCATACATCTCTTTATATGCTTTTCGTTTTTGTATGATTATTAGTGTGAACCTTGGATGACTTAGAAGATTTGGGATTTTTTCTTTTTCATTTTGTCTTCTTCTTATCGATTGTGGTTGGTCGTGACCCTAGATTTTCGATTATAGGGGTAGGTACGATCGCTACCATTGAAAGATTCATATCTTTTAGGCATAGGTGGTTTTTGCGATTTACGAAGCATGCTTATTAGGCTTTTGACCTTGATTGGGTCTCGATTGTACTTCCTTTTTACTGTGTTGTCTTTTTCGATTCCCGATCCGTTGATTAGGTTGAGATTTCTTGAAAAGAACGGGTTCTCTGTTGATTTCGGTGATGCTTTACCAGTTGGGGTCCATTTCTGTTCCCCTTCTGGTTAGGCACCTGCCTTTACCCGCTTCAATGGTCCTTTTCCTTATTAGATACATATTTGGCTTTTGGTGTATCTTTGTGAAACTAAATCGATTACATCTTTTTGAGATGAATCGGTAGGGCTTTTTTTGAGGATGTGGAAGGGTTGTCATAGCCAAGTCCCTTCTTATTAATCGTTGTTCGAGAATAGGTGTTCATGTCTTGAACGGTTTTAGATGATTTTGAAAAAACCTCCATTTTCTTACGCAGATTATCCTCAGATGATTTTAGACTTTCATGCTTTTGGAACAGCTCATCGAATTTTGCTTGTAGGATTTTGAAGTCATCGAACTTGTCATTTTGTTAATTGCCGGTGATCTTTGATCTGCTTCTCCCGATCGAAGCTTTAACCGAGAATTTTAAATTCCTCGGTTGCCTTCGAAAGCGATTCACCGATCTTAGTTCAGAGGCTTTACATAGATCATTTTCTTTAGCAAGCTGATTATTTCTGGTCCTCAGCTTATCATTTTCAGCTTCCACTATAACATAAGTGTCTATTGCATTGGAGAGATCCTCAAGCAATTGCTCGAGTAGAGTCGCAGGTCGATCTCCCCGCCAGGTGTGCTAATGATAGCGGTGTAAAGCGAAAGCGAAGCGGGTTTGGAGGTTACCTCAGATTGGTCCTCCACGGCCATCAGGCGAGATCTCATCATCGTCTCAAGAGAATATCGGATCTTCATTTTCATAGAAGTCAGCAAAGATGCTTCTCGTCGAGAAGTCTTCTCTGAGAGGAGTATCCAGAGTCCTCGGAGAGGGGATATAGGAATCGTCAATTTCGACGTCTCGGAACCATGGCTCTTCTGTCTTTATAACGTTGCTCTCTTACCCATTTCCTCTTTTCTTCCCTTTCTCTTGGCGTCGAGTCAGGCGATCTGCGCTATAGTGACTGCTTCTCCACAATTGAAGCACGCTCCTTGATCCACCGATCCTTTCCTTCGGTGAATCACTCCGTCTGTATGACCTGTCGGTGATTTCCCTTCGATAGTAGTCCGAGCTTCTTACGTTCGATTGGTTATCTCTTCCTTCCTAAAATCGACTATCTCTTTTCCTTTCATCTCTATGATCCTTCGATCATCGGATTCGGGTTCTTCTCGAGATCTGTTGGCCGATCTCCTATCTCGTCCTCGGTATGTTGATAGTCCTTATAGAATCTTCGATACTTACCAAGTTGGACGTTTGATTTCTCAAGCTTTACGGTAGCGAGAGCGATTTGTTACCGACTCACTATATTCCCAACAGGCTCGTTGGCCTTCGTTCTGCTGCTGGTTGCCTTAAAAGCAACTGATTTTGAAGTTGAGGTTTCAGCGGGCACCTCATCTTCATCCGCTTGTCCTCTCTCAATCAAATTGAACTCGTGAGCTTTAAGGCTCAAGAACAAATTCGCTGCTTCATTTTTGAGATGTCTTGGCAATCCTTGATCACCGTGACCTTCATATCCCACTTCTTGGTGAGAGACCTTAGAATTTTTGTAGTTGATATCTTTATCAGACATCTCTCTACCAAGTTCTCGAAGCTTGTTTATAGACATTGTAATTCTTCCATCGAGTTCGTTGATGGTTTCGTTGGGCAGCATCTTCAGTTTCTCGAACTTCACCAGTTTGGCTTGTAGATGGCTGTCTTTTATCTGTTCATTTCCCTCGCATATTTCAGCCAGAGTATCCCACATTGCTTTCGCAGATTTGAGATACTTAATCTTTTCTTTGGTGACCTTATCCATTGTTTTCATGATAATACGTCGATGCGATAGTATCTAGAGTATCGCGATTTTCTCTCTTACGCATCCATCAATTTGGGCTTTTTTTTCGCACAAGACTTCCGGGGCAAAAGTCTGTATCTCCTCCCATTCGCGAGGTTGTCGTAATAAATGATGATGGGTCCTCTTTCGATGACTTCCATCATTCTCCCACCGATCGAGCCTAGATGGTTGGACATATATATGGCCCAATCTGCATACTCATCGATTGAGAACTTGGCATATCATGATACATACGAGGTGTTATCCATGCCGAGTGATTTTGGAAAATGAATGAGTTTTTAAAAACGGTTTTTCAAGATCGATTGATTGACCACAAAGATTCTTCCTCGAGAATCGATGATACGAGTCGATTAGTCGTAGAACCAACAAATTTCGATACCACTATGTAGGTCCCGAAGCGGGTTTAGTGAGGGCGAATCTAGAGGGAGGGTGAATAGACTTGAAAACTTTTCGTCTGCGGTCGGTGTGAGGCGATTAAGCTTTGATCGATCTTGAGTGAATCGATTTGAAATTCGATAACCAACTTCTTGATCGCTGAAGCGGTCGATTCGATAATTATCGATTTAAGCGATGTGTACGCGGAAGTTTAAGTTTTACCCATGTGAAAAACCAGTTTTGATAAATCATATTCAAGGTTAATCTTTTAATGGAGTTGGTGAAGTGTCGAAGTATGATCGAATCGAAGCTTGGTGCTAGATTGATCTCAACTTGGAATATGTATGCTTTTTAAAGGTTGTGTGCGATTATGTGAGCAGTTAATTAATGATGATAGGCAGATTTAAGATTTATAGTGGATTCAGACAAACCGATCCCACGTCCACTCTTCCCTATCAAAAGGGCACCGAAACTTAACCAACTGGACTTTGTTTTTGTGTAAGTCCAACACAAGACAACCGACTAGATGTTTAAAGAGTTAACACTCAACCGATCCTGAAAATCTAACTAGAAACCCTGATCCGAATCTTTGCTAAACAACTTAACCTAACTTGGGGGTTTGGGTAAGATTGTTGAGGTTCCAACTATGAAATCTTTTCTTGCGAATAAGTAGCCTAATCACCAGAGAAAAAGATTTCTATGCTAAGAACTTATGGGATTAACACTTAATAAAAATATTCTTCTTGATCGTGTTCTTGTGCGGAAATCGAAATTAGCTTGAGCTTCTTGATTGTTCGTTTTTAGATTCGTTATTTCCGTGTCTCACTCTAAAGTGTGATCCCATATATATAGACCTTGAAATCAAAGAGCCGTTGGAGAGCAATTTGAATTTCGGCTATATTTAATGAACTTGTAGGCTTGATGTGACTAAACGAGAGGCGGCATGGCCGTGGTGAATTTGTACTTTGCCGTTTCTCAGAGGTAAAAATCAAATCCGCAATTCTTAGGCTCCGATCATCGTGTCTTTGTTCTTATTAGATAGCGGACTCACTTTTCGCCGGTCTTGTTCTTCCAACTAAAGCTTGACACATTCTTGTTAGGATCATCGGCGTATGATTAGGTGAAACACCGATTTCACTGGTGTGACTGATCGGTCTGCAGGCCCGATCGGTCTGCCGATAAGTCTTCGGTGCTGGGTTGACTTAGCTTCAACTAGCGAACGGTGATGTAGGTCTTCCGGTGCGATCATCCGAAGTCATCCGATCTTCGAGTATCTTTGTTTGAGCTTCATGACTTGGTGAGATATCGATTGGATCGATCGTCGATCTTGATTCTTTTAAGCGTTACGGCTTTGTCGGATATCGGCTTGTTCTTTGAGTCTTGAATCGACCTATACATATTGAGTTCCCCTCAATATGTGACCTATCTATTACATCGGTTGTTCTATACTGATAATTATCAACTGGTCTCCTATCTGAGGTAATATAAACATCGGTCACTAACAGTCCATTTGGGGTCCTATTATACATGTGTTGTTGGAACTTTCATCAAAACTATAAATTTCCCAACAAATAATACCATCATTACTTTGAGTAATATGTTTAAAATCACTATTTATAATAGGATTTTTAGGAACAAATTGTTCTATTATCCAAATTTCAGGAAAAATAATTTCTTCCCATTTAATGGATCTTCTGGTAGTAATATTTGATTTACCAAAATTACTTTCTATAAGAATAGTCTCATTATTATCTTTCTCAATTCTTTTACACATAGGATTGAGTGTAAATAAAGGCTTATAATAAATACGATAACAGATACACATAACCTCTGTACCTGGTATGTAATTATAACCATGAGTTTTAACATTTAATGTTAAAGCTTCTAGAATATTACTATCAGATAAAGATAGAGATAAATTAGGATATACGTCAAAATAGACAAGTCCTAAAGCCAAACTAGACTCTATAATTCCCATTAAGGATTGTCTCCAATTAAGATTTCTACCAAAGCCATGAGAAGTATGGTATATATTAGTTATATGGTTTCATGATTCAATACATCTTGATTCTTATGAATCTGTTCCGATTGAAAGATACTGTTATGAACAGTATGGCTCAGGAATATGATATTCCTGAAAATCTTGATTTATTGAATAAATGGATTATTCCTAAAATTGAACCTAAAATGGTTTATAAATTAGGAGTTTTTGAAAAAATAGGTTTCAGACAAATTGTTAAAACAACTGAATCCTCTATACATCTTCATGAAGAAGAGATGATTATTAAATTATTTTTAGTACAAAAATAATAATAATTTAATAATAATAATAATAATAATAATAATAATAATAATAATAATAATAATAAAATAGACGAAAGTAGAGACAAAAGGTGAAGCTCGTCCGGGATGGCTCTTTATTTAACCTTGAAAAGAAAAAGAAAGAAGGCTATTTTTTAATTCGTTCTTTTATTTTGTTTTTCTAAATTAACCTTGTTCTTTGGTTTCCTATTTTTTCTAGGCTGTGGACTCCATAGATTTGCCGGGTACGTTCTCCTGCTCTTCCGTTTCTTTCCACTCGGAATCATCATCTTCCTACTCAATCTCAATTATTGATTTGATTTGGTTTGGTGTGTTTCTAATTAATTTAATTACTCTCTCTGCTCCTCTTCCCCCAATTAATCGAACCGATAATTGAAATCCAGTTTCCTCTCACTTTTGTTGATCTTATATATTCATGGTGGATTTGAGTTGGTAGTTTGTGGAAACTAGTTTATATCTATATAATATTGAACGATGGCGAGCGGTGGCGATGATGAGAACGACGCCGTTCTGAGCGATGTTGAGGCCGATGACCCCCCCTCCTATTGATATTAAAACCCCTGAGAACATATCTTTGGAGAAGTTTAGGGAAATTCTTTCGGAGCTCGATCGTGAGAGAGTTGCTCGTGAGGCAGCAGAGAATTCGAAAAACGACATCCAAGTTTCGTTTAACAGACTCAAAGTACTGTGCCATGAGGCTATCAAGAAACGGGATGAGTGTTCACGGCAGAGAGACGAGGCGTTGCGTGAAAAGGAGGGGGTTTCGAAGGAATTGGAGAGGGTTGGTGGGGAATTGAGTGAGAAAATTAAGTTTAAAGAAGAGGCTTTGAGGCAGAGAGATGAGGTTTTGAGGCAGCTAGAGGAGTTGGGAAAAACGAGGGTGGAAATTGAAACGGGATCTTCGATGCTAGTGAGTGGGATTGAGAAGATATCAAGGAAAGTGAGTAGTTACAAGGATTTTGGAGGGAATGGGTTACCAAAATCTAGTAAGTACTCAGGATTGCCAGCAGTGGCTTATGGTGTGATTAAGAGGACAAACGAGATCGTGGAGGAGCTTCTGAGACAGATTGAAACGAATGTCAAATCGAGGAATGAGGCTCGGGAATCGGTTGATCAGAGGAATTACGAGATTGCCATTGAGGTCTCTCAGCTTGAGGCAACAATTAGTGGGTTGAGAGAAGATGTGGCGAAGAGAAGTGAGGAGAACGAGGGTTTGAAAAGGTCGATAGATGAGAAAGATAAGAAACGAGGGGAATTGGAAAGAGAGTTTATTGAGAAACAACAAGGCATGGAGAGCGAGCTTACGAGGTTGAGGCTATTGGTGAGTGATTATGAGTCCCAGATGGAGACACAGAGACCAATGTTGATTGATCAACTTAATTATGTATCTAGAATGCATAAAGAAATGTGCAAAATTATGAAGATTGTTGATGCTAACAAGTCCTCAGAGTTGTCAGAATCCTTGTTCCTTGCCCAAGAAACAAACATGGAGGAAAATATCAGGGCATCTTTAGCAGGAATGGAGTCTGTATATGAGTTAAGTAAAATAGTTGTTGGCAAAACAAAGGATCTGGTGGAGGAGAAAAGTCATGAAGTAAAAAGTCTAAATGAAACCGTATCACGACTGATAAACGAGAAAGAACAAATTGGATCACTATTAAGAAGTACTTTGACTCAGAGGATGTCAGTGGACTTGTCATCAAAAACCAACAAATTGTTTAAAGTTGCGGAAAACAGTCTGAAAGAAGCTGGGATAGAATATAAGTTCAGCAAATTTCAGGAATCTAAAGGTAAATTGAGTCCTGAGGAGACAGAAGACAATGAAGTATATGCTCTGGTATGTAAATCGTCAAGTACTATTAGTTAGTACTTTTATACATAAGTTGTTACTTACTAATATTGATTGCAGGCTAGTGCCCTGGAGAACATAATTAAGCAGTCTCAGCTTGAGATCATTGAGCTAAAACATTCAGTGGAGGAACTAAGGTGCCTTGTTCAAAATCTGAACCTTATGGCTTCCTTCTATTTTTGTACTGCTGAAGAGAACCTTGAAGTTGGATTTTATTTTTGGATGGTTTTGAGCTAGAATTTGAAACTTATGATAACAAAATTCTTTTAGAGTATTGTAGATAGTTTCATGTTACGTTAAGTTTCCAAACCTTGTGCTCCACCTTATACTAAATCATTCCCTGTATTATTTTCTCAAGTCTGAACTTTCAACTAAAAGCAACCTAATAATCATTAATTTAGGCAGCAGTAGTCTATAAAAACCTGGTATCTCTATCTAATTTTAATGCTTTAAAAGCGATGATATTCTGGTCTGCAAGGAGACTACCATTGGATCCTTCACAACCATGGCCACCAACAATATCAAATGTCTTCTCTTTTAATTAGGTCTAGTTTGTACAAGAGTAGTCATACTACTTCAACTTAAGGATACTTTAAGCACTTGAATCTGTTTATATTGATTTGTGTTGTCCTGATCAATATACCTCGAATGCTCTTTTATTTATGCTTTACGTATAATGTTAAATATGTATAGCTAAAAGCACAATTGTTTGCCTTAACTATTGTACGTTACGTGGCCATTTATTATATCACTTGGGTTCTCTTCGTTCTAATGGGAAAATTATTTACCTCATTCTCAAAAGAAAGAACGTAACAAAATTTATCAAGCATAAAACAGGGTTGACCTGTTGATTTTAGAAACTCCTTAGCTGATATTGCTTGTCCATAAATAAAAAACAGACAGTATATGTCAAAATTGAATTACCTATCGTTACTGACTTCTACAGATATGAATGGTCTTTGCTAAGTTACGCTTTCGGAGTTCCAATTATGGATAATCGCTTAGCACTTCTAAACCTTTCCTAACTATTATGCTGTGTATTCAATTTTGCTTAATTAAGGGCAGAGTCAAATTCATATAAGGTGCTTGCGGATGCTCAAGCCAAGGAACTCAATCAGTGGAAACAACATGTAGAAGATCTTGAGGAGAAGGAAAGAGTGGCTAACGAAAATGTAGGTTCAAGGTTCTGTTAATCAATAATTCTGTTAATCAATAATATCAACCATATGAGAATAGCATCTCTTTGGTTCTTCTGTATATTCTAATGATGGTCCGGGGATGCCTAGATATTATTATATATTTAGGGCTTAATTGCTGCTAAAATCACCGCCTTTTCGCAAATTGCAATCTAATCTAAACTTTTGAGTTTTGGCAAATAAAACCCCTCAGGCAGATTGAATCTTTCCCGTCTGGGTAGTTTTTAGGCTGAACAACGTCGATTGGGTAGTAATTAGGCAGATTGACTCTTTCCTGTTTGAGGTTTTATTTACCAAAGCTCAAAAGTTTAGATTAGATTGCGATTTGTGAAAAGGTTGTGATTTTAGCAGCAATTAAACCTATATTCAGTTACGCATGAGTCATCAGGCTTAATTTACTTGTGAAGGTTGAAGGGCTTATGATGGATGTTGCTGCTGCTGAGGAAGAGATCATGCGATGGAAGGCGGCAGCACAGCAAGAGGCTGATGCAGGAAAAGCAGTTGAACAAGACTATGTTGCACAGGTATATTCGAATTCCTTTATTTTGACTTGCGGATTTCACCGGTTTAATATAATTTATCATATAACAAAATTTAATAGGAAATTGATGGGTTTCTCTGTCGTAGTTGTAGTTTTTCTCTTAAATGTAAATGCAATTTTGTTGAACATTCTCCAGCATCCTCACTAACCTTTACTAATTTATGGCTTTAGCAATATCTAGTTTAATGGTTGTGACTGAAATCGGTCTGGTGTCTGTTGGTAATGGATTTGACGTGGTCACTCATATAAATTATAATGTACTGCTTTACTACTAATTTTAGACATGCTTTTAGATAGTTGTGCTGTATCAAAACTGACTACTAGATTAGGTAAGGTTGGGTAAACTTATTATAGATTCTCTAATTTCCTTTTGGATGCTGTGTATGATACTTTCACATTGAGTTTAAATATCATCATTGGATACATGAAATCTAACTTAAGCTCAGTGAAGTAACACCTGAACTATTCTTCCTTATTTCTGCTTTCAAATGGCTTCTCTGTTTCATGACTTACAAAAGGAGAGACTTGGGGAGTGTATAATAAATAAAGGTGGTATACATGCCACATTAACAGTTATTTAAACTGAGGCATGTCAATAGTAACTTTGGTACAATGAATTCTATCCTCCAGAGGAAGGGTACAGTCTGTCTTTACAATTAGGAATTTACGTTCGTTCTATTTGAACCATCTGCTTAGCACTCCATGAGGTTGACATTTTATGTTGCATACAACAAACTTTTTCTTATTTTTTATACTTATTCCTCAAAAATGTAGAGATTGGCCTTGAGTTGATAGCATTTTCATTTTCTATTTGTTCTTTTACCATATGAAGTCTGCCTTGCGATAGCATTTTTCATTTTTACTTTGCAAACCTCGCTAATGCAAATAGCCCTGTAGTGGAAAATGGTGGTAGTTATCCTGATCTGTCCTTAGTGATGGACCCCTATTCTCGTTTTTAATATTTTTGCTGCCTTCTAAAACATTCCACAATTAGAGAAGGGCTCGTAAAAATAATAGGATCCAAATCCTCCCAAACACACAGCAACACCTGCTGCAATCAGTTTACTTACAAGCGACACAGTCAATATTAGCTGATTCTCCTTTTTTTGCTAACTTTAGCCGAGTCACTAAGGGGGTGTTTGCAAACTCAATTAACAGCTTCTAGAATCACTTGTTTGCAAAGTGATTTTTCGTTACCATTTGAGTAAGTTGCAAACTTGGTCTCATATCATTTGGCTTAGGCGATTTTAGTCCCGTAAGTTCCATAACTTGTAAAATGATGCGATTTTAGTCCTGACAAAAGATTGTTTTAGGTTGAAAATAAATTTGTGATTTTTAATTGAAATATATGTTGCTACATGGAATTCCGCCAGTTTACTTGCAAAAATACTGCAACCTTGTCAATATAGGATTAAAATTGCATCATTTAACAAGTTACGAGATTTAATTGAGAAAATTAGTTCATACAGGACTAAAACCACTTCATCCAATAGATACAGGACCAATTTCTCACGACAGCAGTTGCTGTGTAGTAATCATGTGTAATCACCATTTTTTGTAATGATTGTGCAGCTGGCATCAGTGAGACGGGAAGTGGAGGAAGCAAGGGAAGCTGTAAATGAGTCGGAAAAGAAGCTGAAATACAAAGAAGAAACAGCAGAAGCAGCCATGGGAGCAAGGGATGCAGCCGAGAAATCATTGAGATTGGCAGATATGAGAGCATCAAGGCTGAGAGATCGAGTGGAAGAGCTAACGCGTCAACTTGATCAACTTGATTCAAGGGAAACCTCAACGACAGGCCTAAATAGGCCTCGGTATATCTGTTGGCCCTGGCAATGGCTAGGTTTGGACTACGTGGGGTCACATCGCCCCGAAACACACCAACAAGCTGCCAATGAAATGGAACTTTCTGAACCACTGATTTAAATTCTTTTTCCTGGAATTCTACTTTTGAGATTTGTTTGGCTCTTTACTTGTTATATATATCGGCTCGTGAATGAGAATGGAGAAGTCGAGCAATTCCTCCCATGTACATTATACAATTCGTTCTCACTTATATTTTTTACGGAGATGTTATTTTTGTGTACGCGACTTTGTTGTTTCTTGGTGACTGATGAATTAGATGAAATTTATTTTTTATGGTTAAGTACACGAATTTCTGAAATTCATACAAGCATTCCATTTGAATTTTTAAATGCATTTATTTTGTGATTTTTTTTTTCGAAACTCTAGATCCAAGATGGCTAGGTTTAGCACTAAAAATTGTTGTTTGGGGTGAGAAGTTTGGGGAATAGTTATTCCGATCTGATGTATTTCTTCTGTATTGAATTAATTACTTAGAGGTGCAATACACTCAATATTATCCATAGGTCCAAAAGTATTTTAACATCATTTTAGAGGTGTAAACCCTATATGAAATACTCATATCATCTTTACTTTTCTCCCATCCAAACAAACCCACTCATAAACCCTATATGAATTGGCACACAATTTTTTTTATATAGGTTCATAAATTTATGTACTTGTTCATAACGAAAGCTAAAAAAAAGATCAACAATTTTTCTGTGGAAGAAAGACGAAGATGAATGCATATTTTTGGATTCAGATTTAGATACGTAATTTTTTGATTTAGATATAAAAATTTCAAATTGTAAGGAAAACAAAGATGAATGTATATTTATCTATTTCTTGTTCTCATTTTGATTTTACCATTTTCAACTCTTTTTCTCCTATTTTGTGTTGCACCCAAGAACCCTTTAAGAGAAATGGGCATTTACAATGAGGTATCATTTATAATGGACACTTACTCTAAGGTGCAAGCATTTTTTAGTCTTACTATTAGGTGCTAAAATTAGATCAAAATGTCTCAATTACCCTCATGTGAATAGTAGTGTATAAAAAAATGGGGCTCATATGTAAATTTAAAATCTTGACACTTTTTTGCACCCAAATTTTTTTTATTAATATTTGTAATTTTATATTTTTCATGTAATTTTATATTGTTGGGATATTTTAGTTTTGATGAATTATGCCAAAATATTATCAACTTGTGTTTTTGAAGCTAATCTACAGATAACAAGTTGAGGGGGAACGAGAGAACAAGTTGAGGGGAACTCACGTAAATCGACGAGGTCAGATTTAGACCCGATCGAGATCGATGAGTAAGATGAGTTAGGAGTTAATCGATGAGTCGAGCAAAATCGTAAGAAGAAGATAAGCTAAGCCGGTGATCGGAAGATCGGATGACCGGATGACCTAATCGGATGGCCAGAACAAACCGATCGGATGATCGGAAGAGCGGAATAAGCCGATCCGAAAGAAACCGACCGTAAGATCGAAGAGAAGATATCTTGATATGCCGACTGATGTTATCTTGATCGATCATGTGAGTCGATCGATCAAAGAGAAGAAATCGATATCGAGAGAACTAGAAATCTGCGATACGGATCGAAAAGAAGTCATCAAGAGAAGTCATCGAAGTCATATTCACCGAGAATCGAATGCCATCGATGATCAATTAGCCGAGTCTTTAGTGACTGAGGGTCGATTAATTCAAGACAGAAGAACCGAACTCGGTCAAACTCGAGTGTCAAGATGCCCGATCGACAAGGTCCGCCAAGAGAAGTCACCAAGGCTCAGATAGACTGAAGGCTCAGATAGACTGAAGGCTCGGGGATGGAAATCAAGACACCGAGACTCGAGAGAATCTGAATGATTTCAAGGCGAGGAATCGAGGAATATACCGTTAGAATGGGTTTGATGTGGACCAACGAGAGGAAGACAACTTGACTGGAAAAGCCGCAAAAAGCTGAGAATAGTATGGATTTGAATGTGACTCCATCCAACGGTAACATTCAAATCCACACTATAAATACAAGTTCTTCCTTCGTAATTCGGGGTGGAAAAATCATTGAAACATCCATCAAGCCAAATCATCAAGCATTCCCACCATAAACGAGAGAAAGAAATACACGCATATATTCAAAGAGTGTTCTACCCTAGATCTAAGCACAAATGCCATATCCTAAGCTTAGAGAGATTTTCCCAACCTTAGGATTGAGGCTAAACAAATGTAAGGGAAAATCTCAACCTAGTTGGAAACCAAACAATCTTATACCCAAACCCAAAGTTAGGTTAAGTTTGTAGGTGAGTGTGAACTCAGTAAACATCTAAAGAATCCCGAAAAGGGAGGTAAGCAATCCCGTGAGGGTGATAAGTCCCGTTTGAGTGTGAACTCGGTAAACATCTCGGTTGGGTGTTGGACTAACACGTTAAACTAACTCCAGTTGGTTAAGTTGGTGCCCCATGAAGGGAAGAGTGGATGTAGGACGAGTTGTCCGAACCACTATAAAATCGTGTGTTCTTTACTACTTTATGTTCATACTTGCCATATGCATTCTATTATAAGCAAAACAACACACATGAGCTTAAAATGTCAAAAATCTGGAATCACTGCCCCATTTTTTTTTTATATGCATCGCTTTTTAAAATGTTTATTTTCAAGCGCAAAATGGGTTTTTAGCGGGACCTCACAAAGTGGTATCAAAGCGGGTAGTTCAAAAGGTCACCGGTTTTCAAAGTGACCACCGAATCGATCTTTTTTAAAACTAAAACCGATCTCTGTCAGAATGCATATATTTTAAATGTTTTAAGGCGTCATTATCAAAAAGGGGGAAATTGTTGGGATATTTTAGTTTTGATGACTTATGCAAAAAATATTATCAACTTGTGTTTTTGAAGCTAATCTACGATAACAAGTTGAGGGGAACGAGAGAACAAGTTGAGGGGAACTCACAAAATCGACGTAGATGATCGAGATCGACGAGGCCGCAGATTTAGACCGGTCGAGATCGGATGAGTAAGATGAGTTCCGGAGTTAATCGATGAGCCGAGCAAAATCGAAGAGAAGATAAGCTAATGGTGATCGATCGAAGATCGATGACCGGATGACCGATCGGATGACGTAAATCGGACGATCGATTATCGAAGAGCGAGGTTCGCACAAAGTCGATCCGAAAAGAAATCAACGAGAAGATAAGAAGAGAAGATATAATCGATATCACCGACTGGCCGACCGATCCGATGTGAGCCGACGATCGGATCAAAGCAGAAGAAATCGATATCGAGAACTAGAAATCAGATACCAGACGAAAAAGTCATTCAAGAGAAGTCATCTGAAGTCATATTCACCGAGAATCGAGAATGCCACCGATGATCGTTAGCTTCGAGTCTTAGTAGCGCGAGGGTCGATTGTCCGAAGCGAAGAATCAACTCACGGCAGTGTCAAGATGTTCGATCGGACAAGTTCGGCCAAGAGAAGTCACCAAGGCTCGATAACTGAAAGGCTCAGATAGATTCAGAGGCTCGGGATGGAACCGAAGACACCGAGACTCGAGAATCCCAATGATTCCGGGGCGAGAATTCGAGGAATATAGCCGTTAGAATCACCGACGCTGACCAACGAGAGGAAGACAACCAACCGAAAAAGTCGCAAAAAGTTACAAAATAGTATGGATTTGAATGTGACTCCATCCAAGCGGTAACATTCAAATCCACACTATAAATACAAGTTCTTCCTTCAGAATTCGGGGGGGAAAAATGCGTGAAACATCCATCAAGCCAAATCATCAAGCATTCCCACCATAGAACACAGAGAAAGAAATACACGCATATATTCAAAGAGTGTTCTACCCTAGATCTAAGCACAAATGCCATATCCTAAGCTTAGAGAGATTTTCCCAACCTTAGCATTGAGGCTAAACAAATGTAAGGGAAAATCTCAACCTAGTTGGAAACCAAACAATCTTATACCCAAACCCAAAGTTAGGTTAAGTTTGTAGGTGAGTGTGAACCCCAGTAAACATCAAAGAATCCCAAAAAGGGAGGGTAGTAATCCGTGAGGGTGATAAGTCCCGTTTGAGTGTGAACTCGGTAAACATCTGTTGGGTGTTGGACTAACACGTTAAACTAACTCCAGTTGGTTAAGTTGGTGCCCCATGAAGGGAAGAGTGGATGTAGGACGAGTTGTCCGAACCACTATAAAATTGTGTGTTCTTTACTACTTTGATTAACTGTCTACACAATCGCACAACCTTTAAAGCGCATACACATTCTAAGTTGAGATCGCTTAGTACCAAGCTTCGATCCGACAAGCTTAACACTTCATCAATGGTTAAAAAGACTAACTTTGGAATCGATTTATAAAACCGGTTTTTCACACGAGTAAAACTTAGCTTCCGCGACACATCAGTTAAACCGATAGTTATCGAATCGACCGCTTTTACGGGCGATTAGTAAGTTGGTTATCGCCCAAACCGATTCACTTTTCGCACTCGATCGTTAATCGCCATCACGATCGCAGAAAAAATTTTCGAAGTCTATTCATTCCCCCTCTAGACTTACGCCCTCACAAAACTTCGTTCGACACTCGCCTCACCCCTCGCTTTTATATGCATCGCTTTTAAAATGTTTGCTTTCAAGACGCCGCATAAAATGGGTTTTTAATGGGACCTCACGGTGGTATCGAGCGGGTAGTTCAAAAGGTCACCGATTTTTCAAAGTGACCACCGAATCGATCTTTTAAAACTAAAACCCGATCTCTGTAAATGCATATATTTTAAATGTTTCAAGCGTCATTATCAAAAGGGGGAAATTATTTGGGATATTTTAGTTTTGATGAATTATGCCAAAATATTATCAACTTGTGTTTTTGAAGCTAATCTACAGATAACAAGTTGAGGGGGGAACGAGAGAACAAGTTGAGGGGACCTCACTTAAATCGAGCGTAGATGATCGAGATCGAGGACGAGGTCAGACGAGAAGACCGATCGAGATCGGATGAGTAAAGATGAGTTCCGGAGTTAATGATGAGCCGAGAAAAATCGAAGAGAAGATAAGCTAAGTACCGATCAAGAGATCGGATGATGGATGACCCGATCGGATGACAGAACATACCCGATCGGATGATCGGAAGAGCGGCATAAGCCGATGGAAAGAAACCCACCGTAAGATCAAGAGAAGATATACCGATATGTCAATTGACGGCTATATCGATCTAATCATGTGAGCCGATCGATCAAAGAGAAGAAATCGATATCGAGAACTAGAAATCAAAAGATACCAGACGTAAAAGAAGTCATCTCAAGAGAAGTCATCCAAGTCATATTCACCGAGAATCGCATCGCTACCGATGATCGCTAGCCCGAAAAGTTAGTAACTCGAGGGTCGATTGTTCAAGACAAGAATCGAACCGGCCACTCGAAAGTGTCAAGATATTCGACGATAAGGTCCGCCAAGAGAAGTCACCAAGGCTACAGGAGACCAAGGCTCAAATAGACCAAGGCTCATATGGAATCAAGACATTGAGACTCAGAGAATCCTTTAATGATTCCAAGGCGAGGAATCGAGGAATATACCAAGTAGAATCACCGACGCGGGACCAACGAGAGGAAGACAACCAACTTTGGAAAAAGTCTAAAGTTACAAAATAGTATGGATTTGAATGTGACTCCATCCAACGGTAACATTCAAATCCACACTATAAATACAAGTTCTTCCTTCGAATTGGGGTGGAAAAAATCGTGAAACATCCATCAAGCCAAATCATCAAGCATTCCCACCATAGAACACAGAGAAAAGAAATACACGCATATATTCAAAGAGTGTTCTACCCTAGATCTAAGCACAAATGCCATATCCTAAGTTTTAGAGAGATTTTCCCAACCTTAGATTGAGGCTAAACAAATGTAAGGGAAAATCTCAACCTAGTTGGAAACCAAACAATCTTATACCCAAAACCCAAAGTTAGGTTAAGTTTGTAGGTGAGTGTGAACTCGGTAAACATTCAAAGAATCCCGAAAAGGAGGGTAGCAATCCGTGAGGGTGATAAGTCCCGTTTGAGTGTGAACTCGGTAAATATCTGTTGGGTGTTGGACTAACACGTTAAACTAAGTCCGGTTGGTTAAGTTGGTGCCCATGAAGGGAAAGAGTGGATGTAGGACGAGTTGTCAGAACCTTTATAAAATAAATGTGTTCTTTACTACTTTATGTTCATACTTTGCCATATATCATTCTATTATAAGCAAAACAACACACACGAGCTTAAAATGTCAAAAAACGGAATCACTCTGCTCAATTTCGCTTTTATATGCACGCTTTTTAAAATGTTTTGCAAGACGCTAGCATAAAATGGGTTTTAACTGGGACCTCACATATATTTTTACTAATTATTTTTTAATTATCTATAATTTTAATTAATTGACTTTTTTAATATTACCAAAAAAATTTGCACACCCCAATTTTTTTTTAATCATTTGTCATTTTATTTAAAAATTCTGCACACCGTTAAAATAAAATTCTGCACACATGTTCACCCAATTTTTTTTAATTATTTATCCTTTAATTTAAAATTCTGCACACAGGTAAAATAAAATTCTGCACACATGTTCACCCAATTTTTTTTTAATTATTTATCCTTTAATTTAAAATTCTGCACACCTCACAATTCTGTACACGCGACAAAAATTATGTACACGCTTAAAATATTCTGCACACCAAAAATATTTTTTAGTCATCTATCTTTTTTTTTTAATCCTGCACATCGAAAAAAAAAATTCTGCACACCCGTAGAAAAATTTCTCACACTCATAATATTAACACACACGTTCATTGGGAATTGAATTATCATATCAATAATTATAAGCAGATCGTAAATATTAATCCAAAACAATCATCTGCAACAAAATCAAATTATGGTGCAAAATTAAAAATTTGCACTCATAAAAAATCCGCACACTTGTAAAAAATATCTCCACACCAATAAAAAAATTTGCACACTCGTAAAAAATTCTAAACACTCCCTCAAAAAAATGGAACCCATAAAAAATGTGAATGGCGATATAAAGTTGGAGAACTGTCCCAAGAATATTAGAGAAAATAAAGGAAGTGTTATCATATCTCATAATAAAAAATTTAACAGGATCTCAATTTCGAAATCATCTCTAACCTTTCATCAAAATGCTACCTAACTAGATATTTAGATTCAATATCAACAAAACATGGGATGAATATGCAAACACAGCAACAATAACCAAACACTCACAAATGAAGATCTAAACAAATAATAATTAAATAAATCGGCCTAGATCCGCATAGATTCACCGCACCACCCACAGATCCGCCGCCACACTCGCCAAAAAATCACATAGTGGAATCTGTCATCATTTCCCACCGAAAAACGAACTGGGGATGGGGCTGGGCATTACTTGAGGCGTGGCGGGAGCGGGCTTGGGGCGGGGGCCTGCGAGGACTTGGGGTTGAGGGGATGGGGGCGGCGTGGAGCGGCGGCGCCTCAGTGGTCGTCGACGCACTAAAATCTCAGATCGTCGTCGTCATTGTCATGGTGGTGGCGTCGTGGTTGTCTTCATCGCGGCGGTGGTGTCAGGTTGAGAGGTGTGGGCGGTGGTGCCAGGTTGAGAGGTGTGGGCGGTGGGGGTGGGTCACCGAATTTTATTTTTTTTTGGTTTGAGAGAATTTGGGTTTGGTGGGATTGGGGTGTGTGTGTTGGGGGAGGATTTGAGAGAATAAGAGGTAGAGATGCGGTGGAAATTTAATTTGTTGGGTGGGGTACCGAAAATTTAATATATTGTGAGCAAAGGTTATAATTGTCAATTTTTTCACCTTAGAGTACTACCAAAAAATGATAGCACCTAATAGTAATGATTGTTAGAAATTAGTACTTTTAAGTAATTTTCCCTATGAGAAAATGATTACAAAAAATAGGGAAATTGGAAAAAGTAGCAAGTGGGCGGAGGGTGGTAGATGGGATGGTGCAAGAGTTTGCAAGCTTTTTTGTGTCATTTCAGTTTGCAATTTGGCTGCCTAAAAATTATGGGCATTAGTGTCTTTTTAGCTCCATTTTTGCACCTCCTAGTAATTGTTACTTTCATTTTGCACCTGTTGTTAATTCACTTATTTTTATTTGGCTCTAACGAAAAATTGGAAATCGATGCAGGTGATGATCAATGTCACTTTCAACTTGGACTTGAGACAAGTTCTTGTGTTAAATTGTACAATACTATACTGATTGTGAAGTGAAATCAAATTAAATGCATTTAATCCATTTATCTACAATCAATTTAAATTTTTTTTTGTTTCAACTGAACAAAAATTTAGATCTGTATCATTCTCATGTAAAACGTATTTTCTCCTTTCTAACGTAAAAATAGAAGGACATAAATAAATAAATAAATGAAACTTCAGCAGTAGTAATCTAATATTGTTCAAATGAAAATAAGTAATATTGTTCAGTGAAAAACCTAATTAGTTCTTGTCATCTCTTGGTGACACACCTTTTTTTAAGCAAAACTCCAGTGGGAGGGGAGGAGAGCAGGATTTCACAATGTGCATACATCCAATATGAATAGTGTAAAACAGCTCCAAGTTTAGACCTTGTTCTAAACAGACCCCTGATCTCAAACTTAACTCTCCCATTAGCAGCAATCTGTTTGTGGAGGCCCATGCTTTGTTCCATGGGGAGTCTGACCTGGCTACTCACCATGTGCGCCATCGCGAAATGCGACTCTCTCTTCCTCACGGAGAAGGGCTCGATGTAGCGCGTGGCGATCACGTTGTTTTCGTAGTAAAGATCCAAAACGACGTAGTTGAAGTCCACCTTCACCTTGGTGTTTGGATTGGTGAAGTTGGCTAGAAGCGTGACGTCCGCGTTGAGAAGGTAGCCCATGTCTAGATAGGCGGCGTTGATGGTGGCGCCAGAGATGTCGAACCTGGGGCTACGCGGCCGGAAAACCAGGTAGACTATGAGGATTATGAGGCCTCCGAATATTACGATTATCCAGAAGAGTGTGCAGAATGCAGCCACCAGCCAGGCTATGGGTCGGGTTGGTCGGGAAGTTGGTCCGTGGAGGTGAGGAGGGCGGTGGTGGCCTCTTCCGGCGGGGGGGCAGTTGAGAGTCTGGATGCTCTGATGTGAAATTGGTGCGGCGAGGCTGAGGTGGTGGAGACTGAGGCCTGGGGCCATGAGGCGGTTCTACTGAAGTGTGGTGGCCATGGCGGTGATTTCGTGGTGGTGGTGGTGGTGGAAACTCGATTACTGGATCATTATTATGGCGTGGAAAAGTGGGGATTCGATTCGGGTTGGCGGAACATTGGAGTTTCTGAGAATCGAAAGGGGGAATGAAGTGAAAAAATGAAAAAAGAGACAACCAAGATGAAGAAACAAATTGGTTATCAAATGGAAATTGGGAGGAAAAGAATCAGACATTAGCTAAGCATACAAGGCAAGTAACCACATTGATACCAGCTAAAAAGTGTATTGTGTATGTCCCTGCATATGGGCAAACCCAAGAATAGAATTTAACAACAAATTGAGGCTTTTAACACTCTCACAAATAGCCCTTTTTTGCCTTTGATTATCTTTGGGAAAATTATAAAGGTGCTCAGATTGACTGACACTCAATGCTTGGGCAATTAATTTACATTGTGCAGTAATGTTTAAGCAATTCAGATTCGACCAATATTATAATGTACTTATTCAAGAGGAAGAACACTGGTCAACCCAAAACAAATTCTAATATAAAATCAATGAGTTGCGTATGCGGGGAAACTTGTTTATAGTGAATCTGGTTCTTTTTTTATAGGCATAACCCTTCAGTTATCACGACTAATACTCTTTTGTAATATAAATCACATCCTCCCTTCAATTATCACTACTAATACCCTCTGTTGTAATATAAATCATATCTTTCAGTGTTATGAGTAATATCCTTTACAATAAAAGTAAAGCTCTTCAGTTATCACAATTAATACTCTTTAGTAATATAAGTCATACTCATTTCTTGGGCCCATAGATTAACGTGTAAAACTTGTTTCAATTTATACGCCAAAAAAAGATTGGTACATAAGCTAATTCATTTTGAGTAACTTACTCTAAGGTCCAAAATGGACCTACAAATTACTAGTAGGTCCAAGCTTTAAAATAAAATAGTAGGAGGTCCAAAGTCCCCTAGTTAAATGACCAAATTGCCCTTAATTTCATTCCTTCCACTTTTTTTTGTATATGCATTATTTGATAAATTGTTTAAAATTTTTGCATTTTTACAGAGATTCATTTTCGCATTTTTTTTCAAATTATTTTTAAGCAGATTCAAATTATTTATCAATCTAAAAATTAAAATCTCAAAATTCATATAAAAATTAGAATATTACAGAAATTTACATATCAAAATTGAAAAAATGTATATCTAAAACCTACAATTACAATCTCAAAATCTACATATCATCGTCTTTTATTACGACATGAACATGTTCATCAAAACAAATGAACATGTTCATCAAACACATGAACATGTTCATCTCATGATTTGATTCTCACCCTTTAAATTTACAAACCCAGATCTTCATAAAATGGATCTTCAAATCTTCAAAAAACTTCCATATCAACAATCCAGATCTTCAAAAAACCCCAAATCTTCATAAAAATCTTCAAATCTGCATTTTCACACAATAAACTCTGCTATTTTATTCTGCACACTCTCTACCAAAATTCATCCACTCTATGCTCTAATCACAACAACACACCCAAAAATCATCCCTCTCAAAATCCTCACAATACAATTCAAGATCCATCCATCAACATTCATCACTCAAAATAAATACAACCGGTAAATATATACACACCATTTATTACCCCTTTTCAATACCCAGAAAAATTTCCCAGATTCTAACAAAACATTCTAACAACAAAAAAACACCACAAATACCACAAAAAACGATGGAGGGGCGGAGGACGCGGCGGCGGATTACCAGAAATTTCTTCGCAGCGAATTTAGAGCAAAAGGCGAGCCATCGAGAACTAGGGTTTCATCTGGATCGAGATGGGGGCGCATAACGCGGGGGGAGCAGCCGACGCGCCATGGGATCGGGATGGTGGGGGAAAGATGGATCCGCGGTGTATTTCTGGTGGGGAAAGGGGGTTCAGCCGCATGGGGGAGAGGTGAGTGGGGGAGGGTGGGCACCGTTGCGGGAGAGGAGGAAAGGTGAGTGGGGCGGGGAAGAGGGGGGCACCTCCTCGGGTGGTGGCGAACAGAGAGATGAGAAATGAGGGTTGCAGTGACGAGAGGGGAAATGAGAAATGAGGGTTGGATTTTGGATTTTGGATTTTGAAATTTGGGGGAAGAGGAAATGAGGGTTGCAGTGACGAGAGGGACATATATGGTATTTAACAACAAAAAAGTTGGACCTAAGAGTAATAAAATGATGCTTGGACCTATGAGTAATACACATTCTCCCAATGGACCTATGAGTAATTTTCTCATTCATTTTCCTATAATAATTCCATGCGTGACAAATCACAAATGACATTCAATTATTGACAAACTTGGAAGCTAATAAACCAAAGTTATGTTCAAGGAATCTTATACCATGAGACTGAAATCCAAACTCGGGTATCCAAACAAAAAAGAAAGAAATACCTACTACATTGAATCACAAGGAGTATTATATAATGTGGGAGGCTAGAAAACAAGAAATATTTACTAGTTTGTAACCATAACACATTTTCTTCAGCACCACAAGTATCATTCATATGTGACCACAACAAATTGCAGTGAGCTGAAAAAAAATATACATAATAATTTGTTTTACCCCAATTTCTGATTTGATTCTTAACATAAACTAGTAGCTGTCAATGCACTGTTTGAAGCTAAATGAGAAGACATGAAATCTGAAGCTTCAAGTCACTGTTTGTACCAAGGGGTTTGCTGTCAAGCATAACCAATGTTAAAACTCAAGCACTCAACATGATTTGGAGAAATACAAAATCCTCCCGAGGTTTATGACAGAAAGAAGATATAAATTAAATTCTAGGTAGATAGAAAAGGGAATAGTCCCATACTGTTTGAAAGCATTTCCTGCCAAACTCCGTTCTCATTGCTTGCATCATTTGCCCAACAAAAATATCATTTGCCCAACAAAAATATCATTAGCATCAGAGATCAGACAGAATTCCTTAAGGTCTACAAATTTCTCGAGACTAGTCTGGAACTCAATAAACTAATCGATCTTATAGATTTCCCTATGTGATCGATACGTTCATGATTGTATTGCCTTAAAATCGTCTACAGTTAGTGTCTTTCTCTCTCTCAACTGATAAATGCATCAAGTGTCGCCCTGTTCTTTTATATGTAGCTGTTAGTATTTCATAGGCAGAGCTATTTATGCAAATTATTGAGCAAGTTTCGTAAGTATCTCTGGTGTTTTATGCCTCTTGTCCTTGAAATCTTAAGGAACTTGACCAATTTATTCTCCATGGATCCATACTGGATAGAGATCATCATCATACCTGAGTTAACAATAAGAAAAAAAATTACACTTAATGTTGAGCAAGAAGAATCAGCAATATCTTTTATCTAATTCAGTCTTCATTTTACAATTAAGTTTCAATAAAGCACACTAGTCAGTATGGCAATGTTTGTTTGGGTCCAGTTTTTTGAAATACTGATAATAATAAAGTGTGTGTGCGTGTGTTTTGGGATTTAAAGTAGGGTAAGATTAATTTATGTCCAATCAATGTGTAAGAGTTAAAGATGTTGTATTATTAGATTGTTGTTGGGTGTGATTGTAATGATTGTGATACGCCTCCTTAATATTAATTATGGTAGTTGGGCTTTTTTATTTTATGTTAAGTCTTTTAATTAAGTCTAGAATAAATGTTATGGGCTTTTGTTACTTAAGGCCTAAGTTACGGTTAAGGTTTAGTCCATTTAATTAGCCGTTCTCTAAGAAGTCAGGATTATCTCAGATCATTGGAATTGTTGGCAACTTCGGTTGTGGCAGAGATTATCTTAGTGGCAAGGAGGAGTTTTATTTTCAGTAAATCATTATTGTTATCAATATCCCTTCGTCTTAACTCTATCAGATTGAATAATGTGAGTTATGATTTAAATGTATTGAAGTGTAAAAGAGAAAGAATTGATTGTATTGGAAAGTGTGATAATAGGTTAATAGGTGTTGTAGTGGTGGTTTTTCATAACCGGATTTCAAAATCCCAAAGTAGACCGGATTAAGACTAGCAAACTCATTTGTAAACCCTAAAACCGATTTTAAAAACCCAAAACAAGCATGGTCTATGAGCATCACATCTTTTGCTAGTGCTAATATTTCTTCCTGAAAGCTTATTTCCCTCGACGGTCTGTCGCCTTCCACCCAATCTATATATTATTGTCGGTTCTTCTTTAAGTTAGAACCATTTTTAACCTATTACTCTCAAATAGAAGCAGAGCTCTCAATCCTACATAAGTTAGCTAGTAGCTACAGATAATGGAATTCTTTCATTATGGAGAAACACACAATAAACAATTGACTTAAAAATATGCCCTCAAATTGGGTTCTTGCGATGTAAATGAACACTTCCCACCCATTATAGTCAAACGACTTAATTTGAGTAAGGTGGAGACAATGTTGAGAGACGTGAGGAACTCAGTAACAAGAGTTAATAGGCTACAAAAGCAAATTTCCAGAAAGAATTACCCAAATGGCATGCAACAAATCAGTTGCTTCTTAGAACAGGCAATTAATATTCTATTGTCTTCAGCGAACATATTGAATCCAGTTTCATTCTTGGGGCCCCTATCTATTATTTTATTGACATAGGAATAGTGCACAAAATGGTAAATATAGAAATCCAACAGCTTACTTATACTGACAAAAAAAAACAATTTCTCAGTTAAATTAGTAGTTGTCAAATATGATTAGTCAATACCATAAAATCGAAAATATGTGGGTAAGCATAAAAACGAGAAGTGACAGAACTACTTCACCTCCAATTGGGGACAAGAACACAGAAAGATGTCCAACTACATCAGGACAAAGAAGGGTCTGTCCACATCCAACCCAGAAGAATCTAAGCAAGTAGCAGCCGTATGTCAGAAGTACCTGCCATAATAAACTGCTAATGTAATTTCATCATCGAGTTATTGACTATGTTGAGCTGTTTCTAATATGAAGTTTAGGAATATAACATACATATTGCTATATAAGTTACCTCAGGAGACCTTTATTGAATTGATGGCATTTATTAGTGTCTCTGAGAGATAACTATCAAGAGTGAATCCGTTCTCCATCATTTGATCCCAGACTCCACAAGCCGAAGAGATTTTCTTTTCCTTTATGAGACCTCTAATAATCAATTTGAAAGTCACTTCATCCGGACACACCCTATACTTTGCATCTCCTCAAACAGATGCATGGCTTCACTAACTTGATAACTCTTGCAGTATCCACATATAAGTGCATTGTAGGAAATGACATCAGGGCTAATTCCCTGCTTCACCATTTCTTGAAATATACCATGAGCCATGCTTAATCTACCAGTCCTACATAGATGGTCGATAATAGTAGTATACAAAGCAAGACTTGGAAATAGACTCATTCTTGTCATTTGGTCAAGAAGGCTCTTTGCTGCAATAGAGTTGCCTTCTTTCAAGAAAGCATCAATGAGGATTGTAAATGTCACCACATCAGGAACAATCCCCTTCTTCACCATCTCTCTAAAAAGCTTATACGCCTTTCTAGAATCACCAGCTTTGCAGAGAGCACTAACAATAGTGTTATATGATACAACATTTGCACATCCTTTAACCTCCATCTTGTTAACTAACAAAGTATACGCCTTATCCACTCTATTTGCTTTGCAGAGACCCTTCAGAAGCTGATTATAGCTGTAACTATCAGGTTCCACACCATTCCTATGCATCTTCTCCAGCAATATCTCTGCCTCATCAAACCTTAACGCGTTACAACAATAATTCAACAACATATTGTGAGTTACCAAGTCAGGCTCACAACCATTCTTCCTCATAAAATTCTTAATTGCTAAAAGCTTTATCAATCCTACCTACTCGACAAAAACCACATATAAGCACATTGTAAACTACTGCATCAAACCTGATCTTACCCCTCATGTCCCCCACAGTCAGCTCATAAGCTAAATCAACTTTCCCAACATCGCATAACCCAAGCACAAGTGCCCTGCAAGCCTTGTTATCCGGTTCAACGCCCCTTTTGATCATAGTTTTCCAAATTTCTACGGCCTCACTATGCCTCTTAACTGTAGACAACCCACTGATGATAATGGTATAGCTCACCACATCTGGCTCCCGACTCTTTTCTCCCATTAATCTCAACACTTTCAAAGCATCATCAACTAAATTCTCGCTGCACAAAAGATTCATATAAATATTAAATGCCCAAATATCGGGAACAATCCCGAGCCTGTCCATATCGTCGAAAAGCCTAGAAAGAAGGTAAAATTTTCTAACTTCACACAGCCCGGAAATGAATCTAGAGTAAGTAAAGGAATTCAAAGAAAACCCATGTGGGTTCATTGAATTATAATAGTATTCAGACAAGTCGAAACGCTGTTTTTTTATCAAGACACCCAGGAATCGATTGTAATCTACCGAAAAAACTCTGCAGTCTGAGGAGACATTTCGTCGAACATTTGGATTGCCTTATCAATGAGACCGGCTTTGACGTAGCTGGCGATGAGAGAACGGTATATAAGCCGTTGCCTACCAAGAGTTCTGTACATTTATCAGAATGGCTTCCTCAAAAGCGTATGTATCTGAGACTTCCGGGAAATGAATATTTCGATTTTCGAGTACACAATGCAATAAAAGAAAATTTTATACAAGTAGATTTAGAAGAGCGTGGGCGAGGGGCGGAAACGCTCCCCGGGCCTCTGCCTCTGCCTCTGCTATGTGTGTGTGAGTGTTTGTTGTGTGTTTTGCACCTATTGCAATGGAAGAGACGGCGAGGAAGGAGACTTGGGGGCCCAAAACCAACGTGGGCCTTATAGCCCAATAGTTTTCTACAGCGGATATTTGTATCCCTCTTTACACAAACACCCACCTTATTTACACCCCTTTTTTAATTAGTACACCCGCCATTTCTTTAAAACTTTAGTAACATATTTTCGCCCGTGCATCGCACGGTGTATAACATTAATATATATCGTGTATAATATTTTAGTAGAAAATAATTAGTTGTTATTATATAAATATACATAAATATAAGACTTATATTATAATTTTACTAAAAAATAATTAATTATTTTAATTAATAATATGTTTTGCAGCTATAGATAGTATAGTATTTAATAATATTAAAGGTTATTTATTAAGAAAAGCTTATACTATAGCTAAACAACATTATATATATATATATATATATATATAATAAAGATATTTATTTTTAAATTAAAATACAAAAATGTAGAGTAATTTTAAACTTGTTTATGCATAGCTAAGATATAAAAAATTAAGATCAAATAATATCTAAACAAATTAGCACATTGTGTGGTAACAAAACATGTATTATATTAAAAAGATAAAAATTAGTATGAGATGTCTCATACATTATTGCTAAAAAAAATTATACTTCTACTATAGTTTTAAAAAAATTAAAATATATATCCGTCAAAATATATATATATATATATATATATATATAATATTCAAAATTAATAATATTATATTAAAATATTATTCAAATCAAATTTTGTATTGAGTATATAAATATTTTACTTAAATTAATAGATAAAATATTCATCCAATGTAGTGACGTTCATATCGTGAATTCGTCAAGAAATGTGCAGTGACATTCATAAAATGATTAAATGATGAATTTGTGAGTTACTAATTAAAACTTTGAAAAAACTTGAAATAAATCAGTAGCATAAATTTAAATAAACAAAACAAATATTAGAAAAAACAAAAAACATGAGCTGACCATTCTCAATATTATTGGAACAATAAAGGGAAAGTAAACACAACCATTGCACTAGCCAGCGACACACTCGCAGCACGCAAACTGTGACACAGCGCACACGCTATCGCCATTAACAACATTGTATTTGCCATTTCCTTTAAAGTAACTTCTCTTTTAAAACATTTATGTCGATTCCTTGCCCGAACACCAAGTAGAAGGCGGATCTAATTTCTATTGGTGGTGCTCTTATTACTTAAAAGATTGAGAAAGGCTGTAATGATCAGAATTTGATCAACCAAAATTCTATATGAAAACGATCAAGTTAAACTCAAACAAAGAGCAAACTTGAACAATGAACAGAAAAAATACACAATATATCAAGAATTCGCAAAAAAACCTTGGTTCTATTCTGAGTATAATACATCGTGCAATATTTAATATCAGTTTGCATAATCTAGATAATGCTGCTATCCATTGAACTATTTCTTCAACTCACAATGTGTTTGTATTCTCTTTTGTCTTGTAATGTCTTCACACACAGAGGGAAGGGAACAATGTAGCCTGATATGATTTTGAACTTTCTTATTTTTCCTGCAGGAAAGAGAACACCGTTAGTGATACATTGCAAGAACAATACTGAAGAAGGAACACATTATCACTATTTATATACTTCGCTGCCATTCTTTTCCATTGCAGATCTGATAAAAAAGAAATTACTCTATATTTCCATTGAGGATTTAAAATTTGAATTTGAATTTGAAGAACAATGACTGGCACCGCATGCAGAAAGATAGAGAGGCGTTCGTGCATGCTGTATTTAGCAGATTGAATTGCCTATTGGCTATTGGGTAAATAAAATAAAAAATAATATTTTATCTTCATAGCCCCCCGTAGCATTATAAATTTGTATTGTTACTCTTGCTTCCGCGGGATAAATCTGGCCCTTCCTATTCCGCCCTACATTATATAGGATATTTTAAGAAGTGAACATCTTTCTTAGTAGCGGGTCGGGGAAAGAATAGGAAAGACGATTTCACTATATTTACGACCGACAGGCCCTATCACAATAATATTTTTGTTTATTAGGCGATAGCTCGAAAAAAAGACAAATTGCCTATCTTTTCTTTTATCTCGGGAGAAATACGATCGGGAGGAGCTACTTCAAACCCCTCCGGTAAAATAAGAACAACCCCACATTCAAACCCCCCTTTCTTACCATTAGCAAGAACTTGTTTCACTTGCTTATCATAAGGAATTCAACAAGCGCTTCAAATACTGATCGGGAGTACCTTTGTGGAACCTCAATATCCACGGGCTTATTAGCTAAATGGCGGTTAGCACATACAATACTTGATCGCTTCTCTTGGATTTTCATAACCACCTTTCAAAAAATGGGATATGCACTTGAAATGGATGTCAGGGAGTTATGATATATATCATGAGCGTCTAAAAAAAAAATCGAGTAATATTTTATTTGACTTTATGACTTGACCACCCCCTTCTTTTTTTTTAGCCAAATGGAATTGATAGGACTATGTTACGGTTGCGATTTTAATGTCATAAAAGCAGATCCATTTTATTCTATTTGAAATAGAATAAAATGGGGATACATATAAAAGGGTAATAGAAGCGAACTAAAAATGCGAATCGTGGGACAAAAGAATTCTAGCAGGACATTATTTGTCTTCCTAGTCTTCGACACAAGAAAGGGAATTTTTATCTACACCCTTATCTTGTGTCGAAAGAGTAATGATTTTTCATCCTGCTCGTCAAATCGTCAAAAATCCTAGTCTTGGTTTGGGTTTTCGGTGTATCAGATTTTTTTTTTCGATTTATTATTCTAATAACAATAAAATCGAAATTCAAATAAATATAAAATTTTAAAATGAAAATAAAGTAAAAGTAGTGGACAAAAAAAAAAACTTATTGAATGAATTTTCCATTTTTAGAGATCTTTAAAAAATATAGGGTAAGAGTTAAGAGTATAAAAAAATAGAAAGTATTTAAAACGATATCTAATCTCTAAAAATATATAGAATCCAGGAAATTAGGCGATTCCCCTTTGTTCTAAGTACCCATAGATACTCTCAAGATCGAGAAGAGGTGTTACGAATCAATCAATGAAGTTCATTTTCAATAGCATCATCGAGAAAAAAATAGAATGGAGTTTTTTGAACTAGCGTAAACAGAGTCGGTTAGATGAAAAAAAAAGACCTGTTTATTAAGAACCCAACGGGGCCTTTCCCTCGAATCGAGACAAACTAAAGAAGGAATCCGTTGAGTTCCACGCTTTCAGTCTACAACTCCATTCATCCGATTACTACTGAGGATGAACCTAATGGGGAATATGAACCATAAAAAGAAAATACCTAGTAAACCGATCACAATAATACAATTCACGACCTATTATCCAAAGAGGAATCCTTCCAGATAGTATCGCCATTTACTCCGTGTCCCTCCAATTTATTTCATCAAGTGGTCATCTTTAGAGACATAAGCGAAATCGTGGATAATTATGAGATGAGATCCTTCCGAATGAAATTAAGAGAATGCCTAGAATTATTATTTATTTTCTTTCATTTTACTAATTGAAGAAATAATTGGAAAATAAAACAAACAAGTAAAAAATGAGTAATAACCCCAAAGAGAGACTGATGCGATTCAATTCAACATTTTGTTAGATTCGGGTTTGATTGTGTCATAACTTCTATAATTGGAATTAGTTTTATCGTTGGATGAACTGCATTAGCGATATTGACCCTAAAAAAAAGGCGGTAGAATGCAATTTAGGGCGTGAACGACCAACAACAGTCTTTGTAAAAATTGGATAGGTTCGATCTATAGCCATTTGATTAGGGCCTCCTAAAAGCGATCTACTAAATTCATTGAGTTGTTCCAAAGGATCAAAAAATTTAGTTATTAATGGAATTCCTTGTCGGCTCTCTATGAAATACTCATTTCTAGTCAAAAAAAAACTATTAATTAAACAACAAAACCACTCGATCCGAGGTAATGCAAGGGCGCCATCGAAAAGCTATTGAACATCGTGAATATTTTTGGCATTGGAATACCTATTCCACCCATTTTTTAAATCAAGATAAACAAGGCGTATTCTATCATAAGTTGTTCTTGCCAAAAAAAAAAGCGTCGTACCAATAAATCCATGAGAGATTATTTGTAAAGGGCTCTGAATTGGGTCCATATCGTGATAAAACCAATTCTATAATTATGAAACCCATATGAGATCTGAGAGGAGTAGGCTATTCTTTTTTTAAATTCGTTGTTGAGAGATGTTGAAGTTGCATAGATTATTTGCATTGGGCCTACTACCATTAACCAAGGAGAAAATATAGAATGAGCATGAGGAAATAATTCCATATTGATCCGAACTAATTCATACGCTCCCATTTTTAATAAGATTAAAATTTAGAAGCATACAAGTACTATAATGTGCTTCTCCATGGGTATCGAGTAACCATATATGTAGGGGTATGATTGGCAATTTGACAAAAGCAAGAAAAAATCAATATAAAAAAGTATTTCTAAGTTCACGAGGATAGGACGGTTGGCTAATATTTCAAAATTTAATGTTGGTTCAAGAGAACTATATAAACCGATACCTAGAACTCCCATTAAAAGAAAAAAAGAACCCCGCCGGTGTACAAAATAAATTTTGTATTTGAGTATAGACGTTTTTTTCCTCTCCACATTGATACAAAAGATATTTTAGAAGCTCACAAAGGTCCATTTACGGGCGGGGCCATAAAGGCCTATATGAGATCCTAACAACGTCATGGCATGCTCAATTATCTCTTAACCTAGCCATGTTGGGCTCGATTAACGATTGTTGTAGCTCACCAAATGTATTCCATGCCCCTTATCCATATCTCGCCATCGACTATGGTACACTTTTGTCATTGTTCAAACATCACATGTGGATTGGTGGATTTCTCATAGTTGGTCTTTGCTTTGCAAGATGCAACCATTTTTATGGTAAGAGATTATGATCAACTACTCGATACAACGATCTATTGGATCGTGTCCTTAGACATCGTGATGCAATCATATCACATCTCAACCGGGCATGTATATTTACAGGCTTTCGCAGCTTTTGGTTTGTATATTCATAACGATACCATGAGTGCCTTGGGGCATCCTCAAGATATGTTTTCATGGCGTGAAAGGGGTTTAAGAATCGTTTTCTTTTTATAAGGGCTAAAATCACTTATTTTGGCTTTTTTACCCCATATTGTAGGGTGGATCTCGAAAGATATGAAAGATCTCCCTCCAAGCCCCATATATCGACTTTCATCGAATCGAACTTTCATGAGAGTCTCTATATGTATCTATGAGATCGAGTATGGAATTTTGTTTTTACTCACTTTAAATTGAGTATCCATTTCCTCCCTTCCCTTTAGGGGAAATCTGTATTTTACATATCCATCGATTGAGTCCTTGGGTTTCGAAATAGTGTAAAAAAAGTGCTTGAATCATTCTTTATTTATTTCGGACTGTTCTAAAAAAGTCGAGAATAGCAACAATAATTTTTATTTTATTTTAATCACCCTTTTAGGTTATTGGATTTTATATTGGGCTACTTGAGGGGCCTTTAGGAGAATTAAGATTGGACTTTTCAATGGACTTTGAATTATCAATATTGAGCCACAATATTATTCAGCACATTAATATTAATTTATTCCACTATAAAATTAATATTGCACTATCCATCTTAACCCATATTACTGTAATATGGCTCCCGGTTATTATTTCCTGTGTTTAAGATTATCCAGTCCATTAATTAATTTAAGCCACTGAAAAGCTTTATATTAATTAATACATTTTTCCTTAGAGTAAGGTCAGCTCAACATTATTATCCATACCGGAAACAAATTCCACTTGCAAGATTTAGTATGATAAAACTTCTGAGCCCACCAAGGGGACAAGTCAAGCAAGACGTACTTGCACATGATTCTCTATATTAAATCTTAGCAATCGTCATGTAACTAATACTATTGCCCAAAACACAAAGTATTGAATCACATTGATTTTCTACCCAAAATGAATCAAAACAATAATTATTAATTACACACGATCTTGAGTTATCATCGATAAAAGTAACGAAATGTATCCATATCTTGAGTTATCATCGAAAGGTCTCAAATTTATGCTTCATAAGGAAAATGTATCCATATCTTGAGTTATCATCGATAAAAGTAACGAAATACTCATAACCTCCTCTTGCTTTGATTGACATTGGACCACATACGTCAGTGTGAACAATTTCTAACACTTCTTTGGCTTTATTCCCCTTGGCTCCAAATGCCCTTTTGGTCATTTTACCCTCCAAACATGATTCGCATGTTGGAAACGGTTCAACCCGGAGAGACTCTAGTGAACTATCTTGAACAACCTTTGGATCCTCTTTGAATTAATATGACCTACTCTTAGATGTCATAGAAGTGTTTCGTTCATGTCTGCTGAACGTTTCCTTTTATTACTTGAAATAGTCAATGTGTTATAGGATGCATTTTACGAGTGGTGTGCACAGTTAATAGTATAGAGATTGTTCAACAACGTTCCATGACATATAAACTCATTATTTAGAGCTATGGTAACAACTTTATTAAAAATAGGCGGATATCCATCATTGAAGAGTTTAATTTGAAATCAAATTCTTTCTAAAACTTATGCGTAAAGAACATCTCTCAAAACTAAAATTCTATCCTTCTAAAAGATTGGTGCACTTCCCTTTGCTTCAACCACTACTTCGTATATCAATAAAAAGCGTTACTCACGTAGCATTCGATGCTTGTCATGGTTAATTTTGTCATGTCTTGATCTTGAAATGCGTCTTCAGTAGTCTTAAATCGTTCGTGCCGGCTAAAAGCTCGACCCATGACAAATTTTTAAAATGTCCTCCATCAAGGTTTGAGCGGCGATCTGCAATAGGTAGCTTCGCCCGAATCGTGTCGAATCGGCCATCCCGCCGCCTATGGCCAATAACTTTTGCGTCTTGGCGTCGCATCTTGTGGTCTGCCTTCGTCCATCGTCTTCGCCATAAAGTATCGCCGTGCTCTGGCTACGTCGGTCTTGCCAGCGTGCCATCTCGGCTCCGTCTTAGCGCCGCCCGTCTCTATGCACGCCATCGCTCTCGCCAAGTTAGCCGGCGCCTTTATGGCCTTGACCCTCTCGTCGTCGTGACCGCCCTATACGACATGCGGTCACTAAGCTTTCCAAACCAGCAAGACGTACTTTGGTAAGCGTCGTCCACGGACATTTGGATGCTTGTTTTTTAATTCTTCGTCTCCATCTTCATTTTAATCAGGGTTTTAATTTATTTACAAAAAATAAATAAACTGGAATCTAGACTACCCATTACAATGATCAAATCAAACAAATCTTAATTGCAGGTGTTTTTTTCACGAGGCAAAAAAGAATTAGAACGAATAGAATTAAAACCCACAATTATATGCATGCATAATTAAACATTCATCAAATACCATGACAATTGGATACGCAAAAAACATCTAGCGATTCTACTATCGATTTCAAATTTAATGGCGAATTAAATTCTGATTCAAAAATCGAGCACAAAAACCGAGGCTCGATGCGATTGTTGGGGAATTAATTGCGGATCTATTAGGGATGATATTTAAATACAAATTTAATTCTTACAATTATTACTAGCATGAATTAATCCTATATTAATTCAAATAATAATTCAACAACAATCATCGCACATAATATAATCACGTAAATCCTACGCATGCGAAATTTCTAGGAATTTACGGCGGCCTTTACCTTTGACAAATCAACGAAGAAGATGAGTACTGTTCAGCGAATAAACCCAAAAGTCCTTCTCAAGTATTTTCCGTCCTTGTCGATAATCAGGGGTGGGAAGATGCTCACGAACAATTAACAAAAAGGAAAAAAAAAAAATAAAGTAGCACCACCTTTTGTGGATTTTTAATTTTCCGCTCATGGAATCAATGTTGGGGATGAAAAAATTCATCCCCTATTTATAATACTAGGAGTGGTAAAAATTTGGCAAAATTTGGATTTTGGAAGATCTTTAATTCTCGTCGAAAGTAATCTTGAATATATTCAATATATTCTCTTTCCCATAATTAAATTTTCACAAAAAATCTCCCTCCTTATAAATGAAAATTTTAAAAAACTAAGGAATAAAGAATCAAGATTTGATTTTCTTGAATTCATGAGATAATCTTGTATTCCAAGAATACTTATCTTTTTCAATAAAATATTTTCAAGAAAAATCAAAAAAAAAATATTTCCTTTTTTTTATCCTGTTTTTGAAAATATTGGGAAAAAATTACAACAATGATTTCTTTTTATTTTAATTACCCTTTTAGGTTATTGGACTTTATATTGAGCTACTTGAGGGGCCTTTAGGAGAATTAAGATTGGACCTTACAATGGACTCGAATTATCAATATTGAGCCACAATATTATTGACCGATTAATATTAATTTATTCCTTATAAAATTAATATTAGACAATCCATCTTAACTCATATTCTTTGTAATATGACTCTGGTTATTATTTCCGTGTTTAAGATTATCCGGTCCATTAATTAATTTAAATTTGAAAAGCTTTATATTAATTAATAGCTTTTTCCTTGGAGTAAATTTAACTTCAACATTATTATCCATACCGAAAATAAATCCACTTGCAAGATTTAGTATGATAAAACTTCCGAGCCCCCAAGGGTGACAAATCAAGCAAAGGCGTGCTTGCACCACGATTCTGTATTAAATCTTAACAATCGTCATGTAACTAATCCCATTGCCCAAAATACAAAGTATTGAATCGCGTTGATTTTCTACCCAACATGAATCAAAGCAATAATTATTAATTAGCGCGATCCTATTTAAGGGACATAGATTAAGAAATAATGAACCATCGAGGTATAATTCTTCTACATTTAGATTGAAGAATTTATCCTCGTTAGAAGAGTCTATTCAGGTGCATCATAATGCACTAGTGCAATCTCTTGGTCAAGAAAAACCAATCACAGGCCTTACACTTCAACCTTTCATGATGGATTGTTCATCTCCATCTAGGTTGTGAATTTGTACTTATTTACAAGGGACTCCATTAATGTGATCTTTTGTATACGGTATCACCACATTAACTACAATGTAACTTCGTACTATTATTTGAGCACGATTATCGCATTAAATATATATAACGTTCAATCATATTTAAAAGCAGCAATGATGA
Organism: Stenogyne calaminthoides; assembly: GCA_037126765.1. NCBI lineage: Eukaryota > Viridiplantae > Streptophyta > Magnoliopsida > Lamiales > Lamiaceae > Stenogyne > Stenogyne calaminthoides. The sequence continues at coordinate 15,017,051 of JBBCBC010000009.1, read as the reverse complement.
TAAATAATTTATTTGATTAAATAAGACAAAAAATAAGTTTGGTTATACAAAGTAAAAGCATACTTTCGGTATAACCACTTAACAAGTTTGTGTCATCGAATGTGAAGGCCTATTCGCTCCAAACTATTTGCTGTCAAACACACTACATGGCCCGAGGAATTCAATTTCCCATTTTTCCATAGGCACACGTCGGCCTCCATCCTTACTCACACCTATAGTCCCTATTTGCATAATAGGATTAGTAGGACACGGCCCAATGTGCTTCACCATTTTAAGAAAATGCCCAATCTTTGGATCATGGAATTAGGGCATCGGTGTAAAATTGCAGCCATCATCTTCTTCCTAAGAAAAGTCGCGATGTGTTCTTTATATCGTGGAGAGGCATGATACCGACGGGCCTTTTTGTAAGATGCTTATTTGGAAAAATTGGGTGATATGTCACCGGTAATGGGGAGGCATCGAAAGTTGGCACCATCGAGACTTCGAAGGAATGGGGCCGACATCAATCGACAACGACAGTACGTCGAGTCACAACAACAGTACCAAATGTCATGTTCTGCGTCTTCCTCATGTCGGGACGGCGGGCATGGGTCGCACGTTGGTATGGTTCGGATGAAATTTTTGATTATCCAACGGGACCGTGGATGGGGTGGGACAATTGACGAGGAGCGGTGTATGGTGGTGGTTATTTGGTGGTCCGTAGTATCGCCCGGGCCAGCGTGATGGTGGTGGGTGGCGGTGGTTATACGGCGTGTGGTGGATGTGGCAAAGGCCAATGTACGCCAATCTTTGGAGATAATTGGCGTCGGCGCCACAAATCTAGTTTGAATTTGTCCGCCGACCAGAATAAATCAAAAATTCCATCAACGGCAATAAATAATTGAGACAAGAGAAAATCAAATTCTCGCCCGTATCATAATCTAGTGTCATCATTGGAATTTAAAGGCACGTAAACACGTAATACATGCAAATGAAATAAGCAGTTCACCAACATCGAACACGTAATTGCATAATTGAATACGTATAAACATAAAAGAAACCTTCGATAACTATGGCATCCACATATTTCTCTACTATATGGCATCCACGTAATCCCGTTGCAAGGAAAATTCATATTCTACAATGGAGAAAATATGAATCCTTGTTTTTGAATCATATATAGGGAGGAATTTGCGATTAGGAAATAAAATCCTTAATCTTAAAATTCATATTTCCCAAATTTTATGGGATTCCATATATTGTAATAAAAATTATTATTAACGATTTAATGTTAATAATTAATTCGATATTTAGGGGACTAAATCAAATTTAACATTTACCAACTATCATAAGGGAACCCAAAGTTCATGTATCTTAAAAACTAATGGTCTTAATTAAACCTTTATTTGATGTAAGCTAACCTAAAACATGGGCTATTACGATTTCCTCCTTTTTATTCGCGAATACTTTCGATTAAGTCTTGAACATGATGAAGTGTCTATTCAAATAACTTAATCATATTATCTCTGTCGATGGCGATCATGTATGTCACACTTAGCCACAAAGTCTAAGTTGGCGTGCATCGGACGATGACATGGATCAATTATGGTGAGAAGATGAGTATTCTCTCTAAATCCACATTGAGGAATGAATCATATTCTTGGCTCAACTACCATGCACATGACCGTGATGAACCCAATCAAAGCCATATCTACCCATGGAAGGGTGCAAGCATCGGTCATGGTCAAAAGTTCATCACTCCACACATATCGTGCCGTATTGACCTCAAGTCAAAGGGTATCACATCGCTCCCACTAACGAGACACCCGTAGACACATAATGTGAAATTACATCAAAGCGGTTTCTAAGATGGGTATACCAACACCATCTAAGGTATCGTGCATCAATCGTGAGATACTAAGTATCTTTAGTAAGTGAGATCTTAATACACTCTCAAAGAGTATGATCTGGTCGCACACCAAGCTCAATTGCATCATCAATATCTCATTCTTGATGATTCTTGATTGAGGTAATTTGAGAATCATGCTTAAGTCTTACGAGTTCTCACAACCTCAATGGCATGACAATGACTCATGGGAACACTTGCATGAATAAATGTGAACAATCAAACATAATATTCAAACAAGTGTATTTGCCGTATATATTAATATTAAATGAACTATAATATTAATTAAACTGAATATCATAGAGTATTATGTCCTTACAATAGATTGTCTCTAGGACACTAACACTAACAATCTGCCACTTGGACTAGAGTCAATCACCTACATGTCTAACCCCTAGACCATCAAATGTCTAAGGTGTACATGAACACTTTCCGGTGTTTTGGTGAAAGGATGCGCCAAATTAAATATGTGGGAATATGTTTTAAGTCTATTTCTCCCTATCGTTATGATCTCTCGGATCAAAATGATAAGCACCGGTACATGTTTGCTTCATTTTGTTGATCTCGGTTCCTTTGCTTGTGCAATCTTTTATGGCGTTGTCTCAATACAACTTTATTAGACAAGCGACACTTGGAACTACCCCTAGTTCTCTTAAGAACTATAAAATCCGAACTGACCTCTTTGAGGTCTCGATACAACAATGTACTTTTCAGCCCGAATGGTCATCTAAGATACTTGAGGGAATGGTCTTGATAACAATCAGCCAAGAGACTCACCGAATTACATTGGTATCTACCAGTGATGTTGATAGCGTAGGCCACATTTGGCCTAGTGCAAGTCATAGCGTACATGATTGACCTTGATTGCATATGCATATGGGACATCTTTCATATTAGCGATATCGACTTCCTTGATGGGACAATCCTTCTTCGATAGCTTTATTACATGATTTCTCGATAGAGACCCTCTCTTAGAGTTCTCCGCCATGGCGCTTCAACACCTTGTCTACTATGTGGACTATGACAACCTCAACATCTTCTTGGATCTATCCGTGTGGATCTTGATCCCTAAGATGTAGCAGGCTTCACCAAGATCCTTCATCATGAAGGTCTTTGACAACCAATTTTTAACAGACTGCATTAACGGGATATTATTTTCCAAAATCAATATGTCATCGACGTATATGATTATGAAGATAATATTCTCCCCATTGCATTTATGATAAACACAAGGATCTTCCAAATTTCTGATGAAGTCAAAAGACTTGATAGCTTCATCAAATCAGATATTTCAACTCCTTGAAGTTTGCTTCAATCCATAGATGGATCGCTTTAGCTTGCATACTAGATTTATAATTTGTCTTAGATATAAAACATCCCGGTTGAGTCATAAACACTTCCTTATCAATGTTTCCATTGAGGAAAGTTATTTTGACATCCATCATCAAATCTCATAATCATAGTGTCTTTCTTAACGCAAGTAAAATTCTAATGGACTTGATCTTTGCAACTGGTGAGAAGGTCTCATCATAATCAATGCCTCCACGTTGACTATAGCCCTTCGCCACCAACCTAGTTTTGTAGGTTTGTACTTTGCCATTTGCATCAGTCTTACGCTTGAAGACCCATTTGCAACCTATGGGTCTAACCCCTTTACAACTTCAACCGAGTCCCAAACTTGATTGGTGTACATCGAGTCCATCTCGAATTTCATACTTCATGCCACTTCCACGAATCAATATATGATATTGCTTCGAGTAAATATTATGATCGTCCTTATCGGTATGTCACGTTAACGAAGTTTTCTCCAAGAGGTTAGTATCTAATGGGTGGATTACGATTCTAATTGACTTATGGGCTGTGGGTTGTGTGGGTTACATTCTAATGTCGTGAAAATTTTGTGTGGTGCATCAATTTCATCAATGTCAGGAGAGTCCTCAAGAGCTACACTTTCGGATGCCTCTTGGGGCGGGAGTTTAAACTATGATGTTCTCATTGACCCCACTTGGAGGTTCTTCCACTAGCAAGCTTACTCGTGCACGCTCCCATTTGGCTAAAGGCGATCACTAGTGAAAGACTCCCAGAGTGAAAGTCATTTGAATGCTCTCCTTTGATTCCTTGTCATGTTGGTTTGACAATATATCGATCTCTTTGTGGAATTTGTGGTTCTCGAATTTCTTCAAGTTCTATCATCTTACGACCTTGTTCTTAAAGACATATACGTCTTCAAGAAAGTTAGCTGCCTAGAAATGATATTTGTTTGTTTTCGGTGGATAGAAATAATATCCTCTTGTTTCCTTAGGATATCTCACAAAATAACTCTTTTCACCTTTGGATTCAACTTATCAGTTAGCATCTTTTTTCTAAACGCAGGCAACCTATATTTTGATATGTGTAAGAGTTGGCTTCTTGCCACACCCATAGTCCATATAGTGTGTGCTCAATAGATTTAGATGGAATCCTATTGAGAATGTAGATTGAGGTTTGTGTGGCGTATCCCCATAAGAATGTCGGAAGAGGAAAAAGCTCATCATGGACCTCACCATGTCCAACAAGGTTCGGTTTCTCCGATTCGGACACACCCGTTCATCGAGTTGTTAGGGAGGAGTCCATTGTGATTGGATTCCATTCAACTTCAAATGTCGGTGAATTCATGGTAAGGTATTTACCTCCTCGTCGATGAAAGAGTCTTGATACTCTTACTAAGTTGCTTTTCTACTTCAACTTTATACTCTTTGAATTTCTCAAAAGATTCGGATTTGTGTTTCATAAGATACACATACCCGTATCTCGAGAAATCGTCGATAAAATGATAAGATGGCAGAAGTGACCCTAACTAGAGTGGGCAATGGTTTACATACATTGTTGTGGATCAGCTCTAGAACTTCTTTGACACGCACCCCTTTCCCAGAAAAGGGTTTGTTGATCATCTTGCCCTTGAGACAAGATTCGCAATTACCATAAGATCTAAAGTCAAATTGGGTTAAGTAGTCCAACTACTTTAACCTTTCAATTCTTTTCTCGTTTGCATGACCAAGTCTACAGTGCCATAAGTAAGTTGGGTTTTCATGATTACTAAGTTTGAGTCTTTTACTTTGTATATGAAGAACATTATATCCACAATTCAACAATTATAAACCATTCAATAAAGGGGCATTCCCATAAACCACACCATTAAGCGTAAATAACAATTATTATTTGCAAAATGGAAGGAAAAATCCCTCAATGTCTAACATAGGAACGTAAATAATGTTGCGGGTAATAGAAGGAACAAAATAACAATTATTTTGTTCTAATCTAAAACCAGAGGGTAAGTCTAAGTCCCCACGCATTCAGTAGCAATTCTCTCTCCATTTCCACGTGTAAGATGACTTCACCCGGCCTAACTGCCCTAAGACACATGAGCCTCTTCACATTCTTACAAATGTGTGAGCCACATCCGGTATCTAATACCAAGCAGTTAGAGCTATTAGTGGACATGCTTATTGTTGATGTTGCACGGATGTTGTTCCAGATGTTGGACAACATTCTGCACAATATCATAAATTTGTCTTTTCTCCTAACACTGACTCCGGTTTAATAGATGTGTTTCTCTATGTTTCCTACATTGCAGGTTGAAGATAATCTCAGAAATTATCAAGCGGTTTACTTGATGGAGTGAGAATAATCATGGGTGGTTACACCAAGATCATGGAGATAGTGGAGGAGAAGTTCAAGGTTGTTCACCAAGTGGATGGGACAATGCGGTTGATGCGAATGTCTATAAATAAGCTGCGTTGGTTGACATTTGAGTTTGAGTTGAGTAAAATTCCATTTGCTCTACTCCAAACTTAAGAGTAACATCAAGACACAACCAAGAGTGAAAAAAACCAAGTGTTTGTAATTCTGGGAGTGTGAGGGTCGTTGTTATTCTATGTGTCTTGGTCGAGGGAATACAATCTCTCTATCGATTTTATCTTATTGATTTTATCTTATTAGATCAAGTTTTAGGTTGAATAAGATAGAAGAATTTAGTTACTTGATTGAATAGATTGATTTTTGGTGTGTGGTTTTTCACTACACCTTTTAGGATCTTTTAAGAGATTATGTTGTGTATCTCACTACTTGTTATAGTGATGTTTTTAACCATAAATGTTCAAAATGTATAGTGCGGATTACGGACTATACAAAATTTTAAATCCTTTTACGGTGCGTTTTTATATACAACTTTGTCATATCCTCTGTCGTCATATGTTGTTTGAACACCATGTTGATAGTGAACTCAACATTTTGAGCAAACATGAAGTTAGGGATGGTCGCACCGCCTTATTCATATTGTTGTTAACACAATGAACTTATAATATGAACGGGGCCCTCTTCGGAGGAATAACGATAAATGAAAATATTGGTCCTTTAGCTCAATGTTTAAAATTACCATCTTAGTCATAGTCTATCATCATTAGCATGAGGTGAAATCTTCTCTTCTTTAGCTAACCGGCATTTGAAAAAAATCTCCTATCCTTCATAAATATGAATGGGAATGAGATTGGGGATCGTAAATGAAAATAGATCCGCTGGCTCAATTGCAAGTGCCAAGATGGTCTAACATCTAGAAAAGGGGCCCATTTTTCTTTCAACGGCATTTGTTTGCTATGTAAATCTCGGGAGTCGTGTGAGAATCAACATCCTTGAATCTTGCGTTTATCAGGAAGATCCTCTTGATGCTTCTTTTTTCGAAACACTTCGTCAAGCGTTGATGCTTCTTACTCCTTCATTAGGAACCGTGAGATTCAGGGGGTAACCTAGATTGGCGTGTGTCAGCGTACTACTTTCAATCTTTTTTACCTTTGCACCGAAACATGTGTTTGGGTGCAGATCCAAAAAATTAGCCTAGCCAATTTGTTTGTTTTCCCAAAACACATCTCGAAATGATTATATATTTCAACTAACCAAGAGAAATAAAATAAAGCGAATTAAACACATAATTTCTATGATCAATGACCGGTAATCAAAATAAAAATGGCCTTTCTTTTGTGTTTATTTTGTCTCACCATTTTCACATATTCAGCGACCTCTTAGGAAGAATAAAGATTATATCTAATATAAATCATACTGGACTAGGATCCACATTCCTATTATTTACAATATCTGGCCAGTGGATTCTTTACTTAATAATAGAACGGTAGTTCAAAACGGTAAAAAAAAAAAAAAAAAGCGCAGCTCCTAGTTGATTGAATCTACCATTCTGATACTTCTGACTTTTGTTTCCTCATGGGTTGGTGAAACAAAATCAAGTTGATTCCCTAACCATTAGCGGCGACACATTGTCCCTATAAAAGTCCCGTTAGATGTAGATCCAAGCAAGCTTGTGCTTAAATACTTTCGTTGGGCGAAATCTCAGGTTTACTTTTTAATTTTAATAGAAGGCATCGTTTAATTTAAAAAAAATCATATTTTATTGAGGCGTTTTTAAAGGTGGAGTATTAATTGCTTAATCGAGATCAACATGCTAATCTACATCATATTTGAGCAAATTAGTGGCGCCTACCCAAACATGATTTTTATCTGGGACTAACACTTATACGGGCAATCGCTTCACCCAAACAATTAATCTGGGATCGACAAGTATTTAGCGCTGACCTATCCAATCTATGGACGTGAATTTCATTAACAAAAATATTATTGTGTTAATCAAGTGGGATTTTAATAATTTATTAAAATTATCGAATTAAATTTTAAATCAATTTTAAAAGTAAATTCAATAATTATTAACTTATTATTAAAAACGTGAATGAATTAATCAATTAATTTATTCAATGTTGGTCCAACCAACAAATTTTTCATTTTAAAATTAAATTCATTAATTTCAAAATTAATTTTACTTTATTTTAATTTTATCGAGGCTGAAGCAATTTCAAAATTTCTCGGAAGTGGCCTGGCAAAAATTAAAATTTCAATCAAATTCTTCTGCATCGCCCAATTTCATTAAACAACGATTATGTAAATGGGACAACCGATTTCAAAATCCAACAAAATTTCATCAATCACAATTTTATCGAGAATTAATCTAATTAATTCATCGGTAGAATTCATGTGTCAACAAAGGTGATTAAGAGAGTTTGTTCATGAGTTAACGGTAAAGAAGCATGGAACAAACGGCAAAGCCAAAACGCAATGGAGGGGCAAAAAACACCGGCGTACTGTTGACCACCGCGGGCCGTGTCGAAGCGAGTGTGTTGTTTCATCCGCATCGCGGCAAGCGATGGAGTTAACCCAAAGGCTTTCGGCCTGCGTGAGCGAAAACCACCCATCACCCGCTCGAACGCACATATGTCGCTCACCGCCCGCGAATGGACGCCTTGCGAGCAACGCGAATCTCCCACGAGAAGGTAAGAGTTGCGTCATCCGTCCGGATCGCAAAAGAAATATCAAACGGTGCGCTAAAGTTCGAGGATAAAAACAGACGCATACCCCAAATAACTTTGCAATTAATGGGTGCGGTCAATCGATTTAAAAATTGACCGCACTGCCATATTAAAAGATTCACTCATACAAATCAAGACCTTTTAATTAATTTTGAAATAAGATGAACCGATCATGGAATTTCTAATTAATTCTGAAAATCGTAAAATTAGTAAATCTAATTTCGAAACCATAAATATATTATGCAATAAATATCCGAGCCCGAGCAAATCTACCATTATTGAATTTAGAGGCACGAACGCGTAATACACGCGAAGCGTAAATAAACGGTTCACCAACAACGAACACGTGAATTGCATAATTGAACACATTATAAACATAAAAGAGAAACCTTCTAAACAAACCGTGACAAGTATTTCTCTACTATGATATCCACGTAATCCGCTCCACCGGACTTGCGCAGACTGCTGGGGAAAGAATCGAGCCGAAATTTACTGGGAAAATTTCTATTCTAGATTTTACGGAGAAATATGAATCCTTGTTTTATGAATTTAAGAGTTCATATATATAGAGGATTAAGAACTTAAATGTGCATTAACCCCGATTAGAAAATAAAATCCTAATCTTATAAAAATAAATCTCCGATTTATTTCCCAAATATAAAATCTCTATGGATTTAATTACCATGTATATCAAATCTCTCTTGGTTGATTCCATATATATTAAATCACATAATAATATTCCATTTATTATTGGAGGAATTCTATTTAATTAAATTCAATTTAATTAAACACTAATAATAATTAATTCCCAAATTAATCTATTATTTATTAATTCTCCATAAATTAAATATTAATTCCCAATTTAACATTTAATCAACTAACTATCATTCGTAAAGGAACGACAATAAACTAACGGGTCTTAATTAAACCCTAGACAATAAATCGGACATTACCGATATATGAGGTATCGCGTTGCGAAACGCAACAACTACATAATCAAAACATAGGTATTCTGATTCCTTCCTTTCGTTCGCGAATACCGATTAAGTCTTAACATGATGAAGTGTCTATTCAAATAATTTGTCATATTATCTGTGTCGTAATTGATCATGTATGTCACACTTAGCCACAAAGTCTAAGTTGATGTGTGCATCGTGGACGACTTGGGGATCCAATTATGATGAAGATGAGTATTCTCTCTAAACTGGCATTGAGGAATGAATTCTATCCTTCCAACTAACTATCAAGACATACGCCCGCCACATGAACCCAATCAGTTTACATCTACCCGTGGAATGGTCAAAGTCCGGTCGTGGTCAAAGTTCATCCTCCAATAATAGCGTTCCTTGTGTATTGACCTCAAGTGAAGCATTATCGCATTGCTCCACTAACCGAGACACCCAGACACATATTGTGGAATTACATCAAACGGTTTCTGGGATACGTTATGTAATACCCTCCCCAAAGATATCACAATGCATCCGTCACAGATACCTAGTATCCGTAGTAGTGAGATCTTACTACACTCTCTAAGTATGATGCAGGATCCGACACCAATCTCAATTGCATCATCAATATCCCATTCTTGATGATCCTTGATTGGGGCCATTTGGAGAATCACGCTTAAGTCATCGGGTTCTCACAACCTCAATGTAATGACTAAATAGGAACCTTTGCGTAGTAATAAATCGTGTAACAATCAAACATAATATTCAAACAAGTGTATTTCCATATATTAATATTAAATGAACTATAATATTAAATCAAAGTGAATATCTAGATGTATGTCCTTACAATTGATTGTCTCTAGGACACTAACACTAACATTATCGTCGATGAACTCCGTAGAATCGCGGATGACTCACTACCAACCGAGTCGTTGTAGGTCCCGAGCAGGTTTAGTGGTAAGGGAAATCTAGAGGGATGGGTGAATAGACTTCCAAAACTTTTGGTGTGATCAATTGTGATGACAAGTTAAGCGACATGGGGAGCGAGTGTGGATCGGTACACGCGATATCAACTCATTGATCGATGGTAATTTATCGGTTTGATGTCTATCGGTTTAACGATGGTCGCGGAAAGCTAAGTTTTACCCGCGGAAAAACGGTTAAGAATCGATTTGCTGGTTTCAGTATTAAATCGGATGACAAAGGTCAAATCGACGATCAACGGTATGATGTAGAAGCTGGACTCCTCTTAGAATACGGCGACAACTTATCCCGAGAAAGGTAGTGTGCAACGTGTAACGCATGAATAAAGAACACACAATTTATAAAATGATAACTCGTCTCCACGTGACACTTTTCCCAGGCACTTACTTCTACCAAACTAGACTTAGTTTAACGTGGTTAGTCCAACACCTTACAATCGGGACAGCCGCATGGAGTTCTTCACCAACTGTCCTTAAATTAAGCATCGTAAACCATATCTTTAAATCTT